>JANDEH010000011.1:0-1224507 GCA_024610705.1 Tetragnatha versicolor | reverse complement strand
AGATCTCGCTCGCTAAGTCATGATGGAATCGATGATAGGAAGTAGTTGGCTGAAAGCTGTGACCAGAAGGATGTGGTCGTCCTGGATCGCATATCTCGCGTTTGATCTTTCATTCTTTTTCATTCAAATTGGTGATCTGAAACACAAAATGAAATAAATTCGTGGTGTGTTTCTATTTTCACTGTTTTTTTTAATAATGTGTGATATGGAGTAACTTACTGTGTATTCAAGGTAATAATAGCAGTTGAACTGCATTATGATGGTTTATTTAAAAAAACAAATACGTATTACATTTATTAAGCTCTTATATTTATAAAAATTTGATTGCAAAATAGAAAATCTTTATAATTATCTGAATTACTGTGAGACAAAAAATCTATGAATATTTCTGAAAGAGACACGACAATATTAATTACAGCAAACTTTTAAAATATCCCATTTATTAAGATATTTTAATAATGACAGTTCAAATAAGGGATGGAAATTTCTCTTGTATATTAACACAGGAAACTGTAATACTTAAACTAAACTAAACATCGGCGCAACAGCCCTAGTGGGTCAAGGCCTAAGATGCCCATCTTCGTTTTACTGACCGTGGGACCCTGGGGTGCAAGGCATATGTCCCGGTTAGGTGGTCAGCCTAATGCGAGACCCCCAGTGTTTAGTTCCCAAGCACGCATGGTCCTCATTTTATCGACTCACTGAAGGGGGGAAAGGCTGTGTGAACCTTGCCCAGCCCGGGACCCAGGAACTGTAATACTTTTGAAAAACAAATCTGCAAAATCTTTCAAAGTTAACAGAAACGATAAAGAAGAACGAATGAAAGTTACTTAACATGTAAGTTACATTTAGATATACCTCTTGCAATTCCGAGGTTCAATATAAATTTTGATAAGTATAGATTTTGGTAAAAATAGTTTTTTAACATAAAGGGTTTGCAACTGTTAAATAGTATAACTTTGAGTAAAAATTTTTGATTTGAAATAATATTGAAAAATATAGAAATTAGTAGATACTATAGTCGTGGGTAGTGGATTCTCGTTGCCTGAACAAGCAAATGAATATGAGGACAGAATGTATTGCATCTCTTTTTAAATAATACAAGATTGATTTTGTAAAGTATCCCAAGCAGCACTAACGTTCAAGACAATTTTCGTCATGTATGGCAAAATTTCGTTTACTTCTAGTAGCAGTTACGTAATCTTGACATATTTGGTATGAACTGTATATTGAACTGTGCTACTGTATGAACTGTGCTACTATAAGGATCTTATTACAAAAGAGATATTTCACTACTCATATTCAATTAACTTACTCATATTCAATTGCCTTTTATATTTATTTTGGAACTTTTAAGAACGCAAAAAAATATTTTCTTCGCTGCGTTAGAAGTCCTCGTTTTGGAAGTAATGAAATAAAGCCCAGAAAAAACCCAAAACCACCATTTTAAAGTAATTTCTAACGAAGTAGGAGAGAGAAGAAATATTTTAATCTTTAGTGTGAAAGTAAAAGGAGAGTGATGAGGTTTTGAACCAAACCCAGAGCTCTTTTCAAGCAGTTTCATTTGCATATAAATTGACCATTAGTTAGGATAGAGTTTCGGAACTATTTTAAACACCTTGGGCCGAAATTTGTAAATGGGATGCAAGTGTAAAGGATTTGTCATACCGCGTTTAAGACGAATTAATTTAACTTACTTTCAGTAAGCAACATTTCCATAATTAAATCGTCAGCTTTAAAATGTGAATAAAAAAAACAAATGCAAAAAAAAATTCCTTTTTTAGATATAAATTTCTTTCCACCCTACGTGTGAGTGGTAAAGGGGAAAGAACGTTACTTCCCCTTGTATGGTAATAGGTCAAATGTATTTATTAAAATATTAAGAATGGTTTAAGAGGAAAGGAAATTCTTGACTTAGTATTTCCTTCATAAATCTCATAAGGTAAATTTTCACATTTCTGTTGTAAACTCAGAAAAAATATAATTTATTTTTCAATTTATATCCAGTGGGATGATATTAGGTTATTTCAATAACATCTATTATACTGACTACACGACCCAGTTATCCTTATCTTTTAATTGAATTTTGAAAGTCTTTCTATTTTTTACATTTTAGCTGTAATTTAAATAGAAATAATGCATGCTTAATTTTCAATTTAAAAAAACTTTTATTTTTGCCCAGTTTAAATATCTTTAAAATTTAAATTCGCAAAAATCACCACTTTTTCAACATTTTATAATTTTATATAGAGATACTTATAATTTTTTTAATTGCCTTTACTGTCTTCAGAATTCTAAAATTTCATGGTACGCATGAATAATTATTTTTTTAATTATGTTACACCTTAAATACCCATATGATTGTCTACTGATCAGCCAACGATAATAAAAGGGTCTCGTGATTTTTACAGACTATGCACGGCCGATAGTTGGGTAACCAGTGATAGTTGGGGTCTTGCTTCTATATACAAGCAAATGTCTCTTCCTCTTTCGATCAACTGCCCCTCAACTTCCACCTGTCTCTCCTCCAAAATACTAATTCCAGCGTTGTCAAAATCACCTGACCCTTTTACTATCGTTGGTTCAGAAGTAGTAATTAAATCGTGGATTTTTATATCTAAAACTTTAAAGACAGAACTTGTACACTTATAAGTATTAAAAAAGATTAGCTGGATAAAATCTTAAAAATTTCAACGGTTATTTTAATAAATAGGTTTTTCTACATATTTAAATCCGGCGATAGTATTTCGTGATTGAAATTTCGGATGACAAACGTAATTTGTAAACATACTTAAGTATTTTAAATATCTACCTTTCCAACCTCTCCAATTAATACTACCAACAAATTGAATGTTATGTTATGTTTTAATAAATATATTTCATCATAATACCTAGATAAGTTTTTATGAAGATTATAACAAATACTACATAAACAAAATTTATCAAACTCAAAGTTCTTATCCGTTAACTTTAAAAAAAATTTCCGTCAAAACTTTAGAATTGTATTTAAAAGTATTAGTTCTTTTTAGAGTAAAATATCTCAACTATTAAGAGGTAAATTTACAATAAACATGTAATAAGAGGATTTTAAATAAGTAAATTATGACTGATAATAAATTTTAACCTTTCCAGTCCAGCCATCTCATTCCCCCTCAGAAATTTCGTATAAGATTTAATGCAAATCTCGGATGTCTAGGACTGTAATGTTAAAAATATTTTATTCATGGAAGAAATAGCCATTTTGCATAAGATTTTACTAAGCTTTAGCAAAATTATTTTAATTTAAATCAAAACACTATCATTGTCGACCAAATCGTAAAATTCACCCAAGCGGTAAAAGATGGTTTTCACAACAAACAATCAACCCTGGCTGTCCTGGTGGATTTTAAGGCGGCCTATGATAAAATCTGGCGACCTAAACTTTTGGAAAAACTAAAATTGCTTGGTGTAAACGGCAAAATGTTTAATTGGTTGAAAAGCTTCCTGTCCCAACGCTTTATGCGATGCAAGTTCTTAGGTGCCGTCTCCCCCTACAGACAGCTTAGAAATGGTCTCCCTCAGGGAGCCATTACCAGTTGCTTACTTTTTAATACTATGATAGACGATTTAAAAACTGCTATCCAAAAGACAACCGGAGTGTCGTGCCTATTTTTTGCTGACGATGTCATCATGTGGGCCACCAGTAGCGACATCGGGGCTCTTGAGAGAGCTATGAACGCAGCGCTCAACCACCTGGAACAATGGTCAGACTTAAACAAGATGGAAGTCAGTGCCGAAAAAACAGTTGCTCAGCTATTTACAATGTCCACCAGGGCCCAGAGCTTCCAGCTCACATACAAAAATGCAGTCCTTCAGAGGAGCTCTCTGTCTAGGTACCTCGGTATTTCCCTCGATACCAAACTATCTTGGAGAGATCACGTTAAAACTACCGCGGATAAAGCCCAAAAACGCAACAACCTGCTTAAAAGACTCACAGCGGTGAAATGGGGTGCCACGCAGGATGTCTTGGCAACAGCTTACAAAACCTATGTACGACCAGTAATGGAATACGGCAGCGAGGTTGTGGCTACCTCAGCCCAAACCAACCTAGAGAAGTACGACGTGGTTCAAAACAATGCCCTTAGAATTATTACAGGAGGAGTCAAATCGACCCCCATAACTGCGATGCTACTCCAAGCAGAAATAGAGCCCCTTGAAGCTCGTAGAGACAAGTGCACTCTGAAATTCTGGGAAAGGGCCAAAAGAGTAGATGCTAATTACTGGAGCAGTTATAGACCTGCCTCCCAACGTCTTAAGACTCAGGTATCTCCTATGCTGCACGCCAAGTCACTGCTACAGAAATACCATCTGGAGATGGACTCGCCCGCTCCTCTACGCCACTACACCTCAGTTGCATCGGCCCTGCCCACAACTAGACTTAATCTTCTGTACCTGGATCGCTCAAAGAGTGACTCAAACCCCTCTGAATTACGTCAAGCTGCCTTAGAAACTATCCATAACCTATACCCAGCCGCAGAATGGATACATATCTACACGGACGGATCGTTCATACCAGAGCTGAACGGGGCCGGGGCTGGTTGGTACTCCAATCTGTTTGAGGGTTTTAGAGGAGTGGGAAAGAATGCAAGTAACTATGAAGGCGAGATCTGCGCAATTCTCGAGGCGACGATCAACTTACAGACCTCATCGGCCCCTGCTGGCAATGTTGTATTCCTCGTTGACTCCCAGGCTGCCATTTCCGCTTTGAGCAATAATAGACCTACAGACTGTCGCCGTACTGTTGATTGTCGAGCTGGGCTGGCGGAACTGATCGAGATGGGCTGGAGTGTTCACCTCCAATGGATTCCAAGCCACGTAGACATCCCGGGCAACGAAAAAGCCGACAATCTGGCGAAGCGAGGAGCAGCTTCAGAACAACCAGTAACTCCAACCACACTTAGAGCGGCTCAAAACCAAATAACGCTTGCCATTAACAAAATGACCAAAACCATCCTGAAAAACCAAAGCAGCGGCAAACCGTGGGAGAGTCTGGCCACAATAGGGCCAATCCCATCGCACCTTGATAGACCCTCAGCGGTTGCCCGGTTTCGAACAACCACGGGTCATGACTACCTGCAGGCTCATCTCCACCGCCTCGGGTTGGCTGCTGACGACATATGCCCTCTCTGCCAGTCGTCCAGAATGGACGGTAACCACTTGTCTACCTGCCACGGCCTTCTTCACCTTCCTAATGAATTGTCTTTGCGCTACTGGGAAGCTCGACGTCTAATGGCCGTAAGGCCAAGGACAGGCATTGGATGAAGAAGAAGAATCATTGAAATGAAAATTTTATGGAATAACATTTATGTAATTTTAGTGAATTAGACAATCATTTACAACTTCTCTCTTTTTTTCATAAGAATATCACTAAATACCGCACCCTTTGCTTTCCAGACACCATATGTTCGAACTATAAATGAAACGTTTTAGAAGATAAATATCTCAACATCTTTAAATTGTCTTTTCAAAAGCAAACATACTATAATTGTTATTAAAACTTAAGCAGAAACGATGTATATAAAGCGAATTTCTAGATAAGTTATTGAAACAGTTTAAAACGCTAAATTATTCTAACCTAAGTACTGTACGAAATTTAAATGTTCTTCAATTTTTCACCCAAAACTGCTACACCCGTTATTACGCTAAGCTTTAATTCTTTCCCTTCCAAACTTGCCGCAAATTTGTTTTGCTCATTTCGCTGTTACTATACGCTTCGCTACCTTCTCAGAGAGCAGTAGAAAACAACCAGACTTTTAACTATTACTCTAACAGCATCATCTTGAGAAGTAATTGACTCCTTTTCCCGAGCGTTTCTATTAAGTCTGGAGGATTTATTTCCACGTCCCTGAGCACACGGGCTGAGAAATTGAGTTGGTAGTCGGGAAGATTTCTTTATAAAGGAGGAAATCGGCTCAGGACACTGCGCATTTTGCTTTTTAATTTCTTATTTTTATCTTCAATAGTACAGAAGTTTAGAAAAAAAACTGGTTGATGATAATTGCATGTGTTTACGCATGCGCACTATATGAGAGGATTTAAGTTATAACGAATTATATATTCCTTAAAATTGAAAAATGTAAGTTGTGTAAAATTAACCTGTTATGGTTCTTAGAGGTCATATGAAGATCTCTGGGGAAGAATGGTTTTTGTCCATTTGAGCTCATCTTTAGTATTGGTTGTCGGTCGCCATGTTTGACCACAGCTTAAACTTTTGGCCCGACGGCGACGCCAAACTTGCTAACTCGTGAGTGCTAACTCGTGTCGCGGCAGCCAATGAAATAATCGGAACACTTTTTTTCGTTATAAAAGAAAAAGTAATCATGGTAGAAGTACAATATTTTACACACATATACCATTAATTTTTACAAAAAGATTGTCGTTTCTTTTTTTAAAAAAATTCGAATTACTTTTAGAATTATTAAGATTCAAAGTTTCAATTTTTTTCCCTTTCGGCCAGTGCGCCGGGTCTGAAGTTTGAACTGTGGTCAAACATGGCTACCGTCAACCTATACTTAAGATGTGTTGAAATGGACAAAAACCATTCTTCCCCATAAGTCTTCATATACAATCGATTTCCTACTTTTGTAAAAAAAATTTAAACACAAATTTAATATAGGGGAGAGGAGGGGACTTATTTACATGTGATACATATCTTTATGTTAAATTCAATTTAAAGATTGAATTTTTAAAGAAGTGGGTCCATTGAAACTTTAGTTGATTGCCTGCTATGGAAAGTGCAGAGTAAAATTTATACTCCTTTTATTCGTGTGAAAATTTATTCAAGAAAATCTTTTAAGTAGAAATTTTATCATAGAAAGTGGAAAAAACGAGCGTTCCATCTGAAATTCTAGGTCTTCAAAATAAGCTTTTTTCCCCCACTTTCTATGTTAAATTTTCAAAATTCTACTCCTCATTTTGCTTGCTTTAAAGATATTCTACAAGATTTTCATTTGGTTTCTAGGGTTTTTATTTGGTGTGCTACTTTGGAATATGGAACAAAAATAGGGAAACGCAAGTTGATGTGTTGAAATAAGGTGCATTGTGTTACATACTATGAATACGGCTTCTTAGTGAAAGATAGTCAATAAGAAAGTTGCACGTGTCAGATTTTCATAAACATTCAAGTGTTCCGTATGGTTTTTTGTATGGTTAAATGAAGTATCTAGTCAATTTTTCAAAAAAAAAATGTGCAAGTAATTAAATATTTTAATTTAAAAGTCGAGAAAAAAGACGTGACTGAAAACGCTTATTGTTTAAAACGTACGATGACGTCAACAATCATACCATCAACTCCGTTGCTTTCCAACAATGGTCACCGTACGATGACGTCACATCCCAAAATCTTAGTGTTTTCGCGCGCTTTGAAAAAGGGGATTTTCGTTAATTTTTTCTCGCAATCAAAAAATTTCTCGATCGGCCTCAAATTTTGGGTAGTTGCTTATTTTTGCATGAAGAATCGATTTAAAAAATAAAAAAAAAATCATGCAACTTCCTCATTGTAATTTTTAAGTAGATGTTAAATCATGAAAAATGGCTCTTAAATTAACCTTCTGACCCCAGCCATTCGCCCTAAAATGGATTAATTTCTAGTAACTGTGTTAATCTCAAAAATTAAAAATTAGTTTCGTCATACTGCGCCTTTAGCAACTGCGTCTTATTTTTGTTTTATTCACGAAATTCCTAAAAAAACAAACAAACCATTTCACCCGGTTTAATCAACTTCCGGAATGTCTGCTCTCCGATTACTATAGTTGACGCAGTTCACTTAAAATCTTAAATAAAAGTAAATAATAATTCGAATTTGTAATTTGAATTTTCTGATAACTTTTTACCATTTAATAAACATAAATTTATAATGTTTTTTGTCCTGAATTTCGTTGTAAATATAAGATGTTTTGAAATAAAATTTATCAGTGAGGCAAGACGTCCTTTTAAGATGGAGAAATGAATGAGAAAAGCAGACATTTCGGAAGTTAAATTAACTTGGTAACCTGGTGAAATGTTTTTTTTTTTAGGAATTTGGTGAATAGTAATTGCTTTGATAAAAACTACCTCGTAAGAGTAAATTAAATTAGTTTACATGCTATTAACAAAGAAAACCAAACCCTTGACAAATATAAACTCATCCAACTAAATTGGATAAACTACCCGCCAATAAACATTTCACCAAAGAATATAACCGACACAGTTTCCCCCCAAAAAATAAAAATAAAAGCAATCTTTTAAAAAGCCGAGCCCGATAAGTCCGCCATCCCATTCATTCTACACACTCCTAAAGCTCCGAATTATCAACGTCTCTTTCCGAAGGACAATCAACCCCGCTGCGGGCTTTACGAGCTCGTAAAAGGGGGCAAACGGGAGCAACTGGAACGGCACAATCCTTCTGAATCAGACTATATAAAAGAATTCCGCACTCTGTCGGATGAATGAAGGGCTTGTTATCGGGAGGCTAATTTTGACTGCGGTGGCCTAAGGCGAGTTTTGAACGCGAGAATGGATTCTTTGAATGAGGTGTTTGGTGGTTATTAGGTTTGTTGATTATTTTGAGGGTTTTGTGTGGGAAATGATGTTGAGGGGGATGAGGGGTATTGTTGGATTTTTTTTTTATGGAGGGAGGTGGTTTGTTGGTAATTTTTAGGGGAATCGTGATATTTTTAGATATGTGTTGTCATTTATTATTTGAGGTGAAATGCCACTTTAAGCATGGGAGCCGGTGTCAGGCCCGGTTTTCTGTATTTCGCTTTGCTAGTTCTTTTAAAAAATTTCCAGCGAATTGTTTCTGGTATATTTAAGCAGCAATTTTCGTCGCTTCGCGTCTCTATCATATAATTTAGTATCTGAAACTAATGGAGTATAATATTTTAACATTTAATACAAAATCTAATAAAAATATTATAAACTCAAACAGGAAAATATTTTTTCTTTCTGTTCCACCAAAATCCTGACAACGCCGTTGACAAAACCATTCTTAGCATAAACACAAGAAGAACAATGCAGATTAATTCATACAGCTCCCCTCACTCTTAAAACGACAGTTTCAAAACTGAGTAAAAATTACTCAAACGGGCTCCGAATCAAATTTACTCAAATTTGAAAACATGAATATACTCATTTCTGATGAAAATGTGCGAATACTCAAAAATGAAACTTCTTGAGTTAGTGCATGACATTCTCATGAATCGGAGTGCGACGATAGTCACTATTATTATAAAACTACTTAGCACGTCATTTTGCACTCCGATTTATGAGAATGCCATGCACTAACTCAAGAAGTTTCATTTTTGAGTATTTGCACATTTTCAGAAATGAGTATATTCATGTTTTCAAATTTGAGTGAATTTGATTCCGAGCTAGTTAGAGTAATTTTTACTCAGTTTTGAAACTGTCATTTTAAGAGTGCTCAAGAAACCAACAACGGTAGAAACTCCACGAGGCTCGGTTAATGCATATCCCAGCAATCGACTCCTTCTATCATCATCATCATCATCACCATATGAGGAAGTGTAATCAGCCACTTTACATATAATTGCTATCGATCAGCTGCTCATTACACGGGGCGGTGAAGTGGTGTTGGCTTTGCAGTGCAATCCCAGGATCAAATACTGGATTGAGGAGTTGCTGTTAATTTCGAGGAGGGAGCTTGCTCAAATAGGAGGTATTCACTCAGTGGGAGGATCAGGAGTTAAAGAACGCTCGCTATACATTTACGAACACATGAAAGGAGAATTTCCCCATTTATCGCTGGTTAAGCGGAAAATAAGTAATGCAGATGAGTGGTGGACTTATCAATGGTCACCACTTTTTCAGTTTTAGTCGGCTAGACTAGTACATGCCCTACGCTCTCTTGCGTTACCATCCCATACCGTGCTGATGAGTCCTAACAAGGACGAAACCGGTCCACGGTTGGAGGTGACACTTGAGAGTTGTGAGTTTACATTTAAGAACCCTTTTTTGTTCTCAAACACTTTAATCATAAAGGAGAGATAAAAGTTGAGCGAGCATTCCTATTAAATCGACTTCGAAAAGGAGTACCCGACATTATCAGGGATTCTGGTGATATTATTTCACGATTTTATTGATACCCATATGTTTTTCGTGACAGACATGAGGACATGACAACACATTTAGGTCGCGTTTGATAGTCCCTTAACAACTAAAAAAAGTTTCTACAAACAAATTTGGTGTTTTTTTTAGAAGGCAAGGAATCAATATTTTAAGGTGTTTAAGAAAAATTAGTTATTTTTATTATTTTTAGTGTTTTAAAATCCATCGCAGCTGGCCTAGTTTGAACTGATATTTCGTTTTTGAAGTTGGTAAAAAGTAATTAACTTTAAAAACTATATATACTCAAAATATTTAATATATTTTATTATTTTTATTAAATTTGATCTTTAGTCTATCGGTTAAAACGAAAAAAACTTTATTTAATTGAAATTTTTTAAAAAAATCAGTTCTCATGTCCACATTCGCGTGGAATGAACCATTTGCTTTTACAATTTTTATAGAATTTCAAGAAATTCTTTTTACTATAATAAGAAAAATATAAGTTAAAATTTTCTCTTTTCACAGTATGCACCTAAAATCACCCAATGATATTAAAAGTAGTATTTAAATAAAAAATATTTTAAAAAAAGTCCCGAAATTACATTGCTTAAGAACTTTTTACTGCACCAAAACCCACAATAATATTCCCCTTACCTATATAATTATTAATAGAAAAATTTTATTGCAATTTTACTTGGTAATAACAGTAACTCTTTAAATTATAATAAAATAATTGTGTTATGTAGATACCCTTTGTAGTAAAAAGTGGCTTTTTTAAACATTTAAAAAATCATCGTCATATAAACTATGTTTCTAATTGACTTAACATAAGGTATGAATATATCAGGATTTTCTTCCAATTGTTATTATGTGTCAGTAAAAGTATGTAGAATACCTGATGACAGAATCAATGTTATTAATTTTAGTAATATTTTTTGAAATAAATTAAGTATATTCAAGTGAAGGGAACATTTCAAAAACTGAAATGAAATTGAATAAATGAAACTGACACTGAAATTTATAAAAATGAACGTAATGAATTTTCAAATATGAAATTTTAGTAATAGAAGATTTCTCAATTTTATAAGGGTTAAAAAACTGGGGATGTTTTGGCTAACTCTCCAATTATTGTAAGTTAAGTCAAGGCTAAACTGGATTAAGCGTTAACTGTGTTGTATCTGTTAACTGTGTATAACCTACGATTGTGATCAAATTTAGCCTTGGTTAAGTTAAAAGTTAATAAAACATTATCAAATTAAATTTTTCATTAGATTTGAGAATGTCTTTGATCAGCTGTTACTATTCAATACTATTTTATATTATTTTTAACAATTTCTTATAATGTATAATAATTTCTGCAATAAAAGTTTCTAGAATTTCTTTGCACCCATTAAAATAAATTAAAATTTAAAAAAGAAAAGCGCGTGATTTCAATTTTTGTTACATGAGGGAAACGAAACTTGGATTCAGTTTTTTTTAACAAGAAGTATTTTGATAAAATTTGGATTGTTTTCTTTAACAAAACATCTTATAACTTATACCTCTCATTTCAATACGTTCAATTTATATTTTAATGGTTTGATAACTCACAGAAAAACGCAATTTCATTCAAATGAATTTTAAAAACCAAAAATGCGAGAATTTGTAGTAGATTTGTGTATGCCACTTTGTTGTAAAAGGGGAATTCTCTTATGAATTACAACCTTCTTAAATATTAAAATTTTAATACTTAAAAAAATAAAATTTTCCTTAACTAATGGTTTTGGAGCCAATGATTAATAACATTTAAAATTATTAAAATGCTTGATTTGTCCTTTAAAGTAGTTATTCATATTGAAAAATGTGTGGTAACCGAGAAATATACACTAGCGGAAATAAAAATCCCAACACCAAGAAGGAAAGGAGATATCAAAGTCAAATTTATTTCTATGATTGCACATAGTATCTATGTGAATTACTTAAAAAATCAGCCTTCCTGGATGTTAAGGGGCCGAGAAAACCAGGGAGGAGTGTTGTTTCCATAGGTGTCCATTACCGCTGTGACACGTCATGGTATTGAGTGACAGGGGCTCTAAATGACTTTTGAGAGATTGGAGGACCATGTAGACTCCTCAGGTAGTCCAAATTCATATGGTGCACCAGCGGACGTTGCATACCGGGCTAGGTGATTTCTCCTCATTGACCGGACTTGTTTTGTGGGTGTTGGTTCTAGAGAACGGGAAAGACGGGGTAAAATTGCAACCTAGGGGGTTAAGAAGAGAGCTTGGACATTGCATACAACATGTGGTTGTGCATGTTTCTCTTGAAATTTGTCCCCAGGACAGGTCTGAAGGTAAGGACGGTCTACCGGCTAAAAAACCTCAATGAAGCAGCACTGGTTGGCCTAAGTACCGGTGGATCATACTGAGGACAAGCGGCAGTGGGATCGATGTCGTTTGCAGTACCGCGGATTGTCCGTTTCGTCTGCCTAGCTTCTTACATCTTGGTCTATAAACAATGGGCTGAAAATGGGCCTTTCTGTTTCCAATAGTGCTCGAAATAAGGAAATGAAAATCCCAATTTCATGACATTGTGTTTATGAGCAAATCCTGCTTCAGTTTGGAGCACCACGACGGTTGGGTATGAGTTTGAAGACACAATGGAGAGAGCGCACTCAGCTGATGATTTTCTATTCGTTCCACGGAGAGATGATGCAGTGTAACGGAGTGGGGATGCATTGGATTCCATTTCTGAAACTCCTGAGCATGATTCACTAGTACTTTTTCCAACCAGAGCTGCGTCATTGAGGTTTTGCAGCCGGTAGACCGTCCTTACCTTCAGACTTGTCCTGGGGACAAATTTCAAGAGAAACGTGCACAACCACATGTTGTATGCAATGTCCAAGCTTTCGTCTTAACCCCCTAGGTTGCATTTTTACCCCGTCTTTCTCGTTCTCTAGAACCAACACCCACAAAACAAGTCCGGTCAATGAGGAGAAATCACCTAGCCCGGTATGCAACGTCCGCTGGTGCACCATATGAATTTGGACTACCTGAGGAGTCTACATGGTCCTCCAATCTCTCAAAAGTCATTTAGAGCCCCTGTCACTCAATACCATGACGTGTCACAGCGGTAATGGACACCTATGGAAACAACACTCCTCCCTGGTTTTCTCGGCCCCTTAACATCCAGGAAGGCTGACTTTTTAATCAATTCACATTGATACTATGTGCAATCATAGAAATAAATTTGACTTTGATATCTCCTTTCCTTCGTGGTGTTGGGATTTTTATTTCCGCTAGTGTACATTAGTATTACTTGAACCGTTCAAGTTTGCTAAAAAAAGAGTTGAATATAAATACTATATTTTAATTTTAAATGCCTTGAAACGTAACTCCGATACTTTAGCATAATATGTGTTAATTTACATCTATTAAGGAAATATTTAGTTCCTTTTTTATGGATAAAAAATTTTCTTTAGCAAACGCTAGACTTTTGACTACCATGCGTAATATGATTACGGACATTTTTTCAACTTTCAACGTTAAAAAATGGTATTAAAATTATTTTTTGGGTGAAACGTTTAGATTGGGATATTCGGTCAAGTTCTGTTCTTCAATCATTTGCAAAAACAAAATTTAAAAAATTAATTAACTTTTTTAATTATTCAAACCATTTTTTAGAAATCTTTATTTTTAATTCAGATTTTGTAACACATAGATTAATAATAATAGGTGGCGAATACTAACACGTAATATATGCTCATATTATACACTAGCTGTTACGACCCGGCAAAGCCGGGTCTTACAGCTAGGCTAGCCTTTTATGCGAGCTTCCCTCGTTACTACTTCAAGTTCCTATTAATTATACATTAAATAAGAAGTTTAACTTCTTTATCTTACCGCTGAAATATCACTAATTTATCATATTCAAATAAGTCACTCAATTTCGGCTGACCACCACCGAGCTGATTTGGGCAAATTTATTCTTAAATCAAATCTTACTACCCTTATATAAACTCATTTTAAATGGCATTCTCCCCAAACATTCCATTATTAAATTATTATTTGATTTTAATTTGCCTCATTATTTGAAGATAGTTTGTTATGGGGCGCCTACGGCGCCCACGTATTTAGGTCTAGCACGCCATCTTTGCTTTCTTTCTTTAGCTAAGCGACGTTTTTTTGAGGTAGGATCTTCATCATCACCCATGACAATGACTATGAGAAAGAAAAAAATGAATAGTAAAAATTGAGATGATTACTATTGAAAGCTGATTCTAAAAGTGAATAAGTTATATAAATCAGTTGAAAAATAAATAAAATTCAATTATTTACTTACTTAAGAAATAATTAATTTTTCGTTTCCGAAAGTAAATAAAGATTATTGCCAAAAAAAAAATCAAAAAGCGCTTTTTATACGATTATTTATTAGATTTATTATTATTGTTGAATTAGAAACCAACTTCCCTAAAAGTAACTTTTTAACCTTTATTAAGTAAACCAACTTTCTTGAAAGATATTTAAAAGCTATTATATTATTTTAATTTTAATTACTTTTATTTATTTATTTTTCTGATTATTGCGAGATGGCATCATAGTGTGCGAGCGTTCCAGAATCAGTGAGTCAGTGAGTGACGTGGGCTTTTATATGAGAGATTATTATTAGGTTATTTGGTCGTGTTGAGATTGTTTGTTTCTTCTATGGAAATAGAAATTGGTTACAAGGTTTTTAATTTTAAATAGGGTGATGTTTGCTTTCTTGTGGAAATGTTACCTATTTTTTTTAGAAAATCAACAAAACGTTAGCGATAGTTATAAAAACCCCTTTAAAATTTCTTCTCTCTGTAATAGGATAAAGTGTATAGGTTACTAAGAATTTAATGGATTGTTAGTTACAAAAGACAACTATGAAACACTTAAAATTTTGTTTAAAAAAGATAACGAGATCTTGAAAACTGTGATTGTAAACTATTGCGAAAAATTCCTTGGAACAATAAACTTAATACTTTAATTTAGACTGCTAATTCAAATTGGGTTTAGGAAATAATTTTTTGAGGTATAAAATTATATTGAAGCACATCTAAAAAGGGTAAAATGTAAAGAATATTTAAAGCCAGTGTTTTATACTTTTAACCTGGACTAATATAACTAAACTAAAATAAGCTGTGAGTTTTTAAAAGTTTTAAAATTTCACTTTCATGAAATTTTTAATTTTACTTCAAAATTCTAAAACAGTACTCCTTTGATAGCTATTTCTGGTTAATTACAGTCTCATAATTAAGTAAATGATCAATAGTAGTAGAACCACAGCGTTGATGGTAAAATTGAGCCTTAGCATATTAAACCCGTCAGGAAATCATTTCAACTCACCTTTGGGTGATCATTATTGACTTCATTGGCACCAGTTCTCACGTATTTCGGAATAGTAAGGTGATGGGAACAACAAAAAGCATCAACTACCACTTTCACTTCACATCACGTGTGTGCAGGCCCCCGCACTTTGGTCAAAGCAACACTGTCCGGAAACCCCGCCCTCCTACATCACGTGATGACGTGACGTCACATCGATCGATATCCGAGCGCGCGACCGCCAGGCGATCGATTCTTTCATCACGGCGAGATCGAATCGCGGGGAAATTGGATCGATTCTGGTTGACAAGATCAAGATGTGTCTAAGTGAGTTTTCTGAATGGGGCATTGTGGGCCAATGTCTTGAAGGAATAGTTATTAGGGATTCTTTTGTTGGGAGCTCTGAATAGAAACTTTCATTTTCCGATAGACTCTTGACAGGAACTGCTGTAGTAGAAGAGAAAGGCCTGCTCTGTATTGTCGATAATTAATATTCTTAAGTCTTGGACAATGATTACTCTTTTGTTCTTATAAGAATGCGTTAGTTTAAGTTAGACATAAAAATAAACGTGCCTACTAGGGAGATAAAAAAAGATATTCACGATGTTCCTAAAAAAACAAACAAGCCCAATCAACTTCCGGAATGTCTGCTTCTCCTATTTATTTGTCTATCTTAAGGGGACGTCTTGCCTCACTGATAAATTTCATTTAAAAACATCTTAAATTTACAACGAAAGTTAAGACAAAAAACATTATAAATTTATAGTATTTATTAAGTAATAAAAGTTATCAGAAATTTCAAATTACTGATTTGAAATATTATTTACTTTTATTTAACATTTTAAATGAGCTGTGTCGACTAATAATCGGAGAGCAGATATTCCGGAAGTTGATTAAACTGGGTTAAACAGTTTGTTTGTTTATTTAGGAAAATCGTGTATACTCATTATTAGGGCTAGGATTTATATGTAATTGCATATTTGTTCAGGAATCTGATATTAAAGTGTACTCTTGAATTCTATACCTTTTAAAAGATTTTGAATAGATTAAGACCATGTTTATTTTAAATACAGTCGAATCCGCTTAATGTGATCACGGTTAATGTTATCAATCGGATAATGTTATCGAAATCAACAGGTCCCGATCACTCCTATTTAATTTAATGTAAAATTCATCGTTTAATGTGATCAAATATGGATCAACACGCCGCTTAATGTTATCAAATTTGTCCATATCCCCTAAAAACTTCCACTTTCGAGCTTTCTTTTGAAGGTCAAAATTTTATGAGTAAACATTCGTCCTACCCATCTGACGCTTCTTTTTTCTAAAAATCATACAGTTGCACTGACATGTAAGAAAAAGGAAATATTCTATGTTCCGTATATATTGAAAGAAAGTGGGTAAAAAGAGGGGGAACTGAATCCATGCGTGTGATTGGTTAAAGGAGCCATCAGCACCTTGCAGATGTTTCTGATAAGGGATTTTGTTTGCTGGAATTCAGATTAATTTAGGTGATTTTTTTTAAATGAACGGATATAATGGAAAGCAAAAGGAGAAATTCTTCTACTTATAAAAAATACAAAGTAAGCGATTATTTATTTTTATTAATTGGACTACACTTATATTTTCTCTTCTATGTGTAGTGTAAAAGATTGTTACAAATCCATTAGTTACGATTACGTAACTTTGAGATTTTAAAGCAAATAATCTAGTTACACTGTTTACTGCTTTTTGATATGAAATCGCTTATTGTTATCAATCGGATAATGTTATCAGTTTCATCACAGACAAATGCGATCACATTAAGCGGACTCGACTGTATTCTCACATATTTCGGTTTATTTACATATTTTTACATATTCAACCTATAACTACATATTTTTATTACATATTTATCCATTTTCAAGTTTTTCAAAAATGATCACACGTTTGACCGATTTTCATATTAAAGTAACCCATAAAATGAAATACGCATTCAAATTGTAGTTGAAATTAGCGCACCCAATACTGAATTTAACTTTTAAAAGGTTGTGAAGTCGCGATTGTCAGATGAAATGTGTCAGGCTCATCGAGAAGGGAAGTAGACACATGGTTTTCGTTTTTTTTTCGTGACAAGACAGCAAAAAAAAACATGAGCGAAATGAGGGCAAATAGCGAAAACCACCCTTCCCTACCATGTGCTTGCGTAATATTTGAAGAGCCGCTTTAAAAAAATTACTTAAAATTTTTTTTTGTTATTACATATTTGGCATTTTTTATTACATATTTTGCTAAAATAAACACATATTATATGTACATATTTTGGATTTTTAATTACATGTAATTCACAGCCCTACTCATTATAGTATAAGAATTTCTATTGAATTTTCATTTGAACAAATAGTGTTTTATTTAAAACACATAAGTAAACCTACTAGGAGGGTTGCAAACAGGCTTATACTCACTATATTAGAGTACGTAATAAATTTTCATTTGAACAGTAAAAAATGTCAATAGTTTGAAGACTCATTTAACCAAGAACTTAAAGGTTGTTTTTACTAAAATAACATAAATTTTTATTCTACAGAAAACAGTGGTTGTTTTCCAGGCACGCAGCACTAAAAACATGGAGTATGTTTATTCTTCATTCTTATCACACGAGTTCTAAAATATTGCCAGTAGTAAACAAAATGTGATAAAAAAATAAAGGGGAAACTTTCAGCACAGTATAGTCTGCATTAAATATTTGAACGCAGAATCTAATAGTTGCGTGAGCTCATGAATAAATAAATCTCCAAGCATTCAAAGCAAAGATTGCTTACAAAAAATGTTCAGGATTTTGGGCCCCTAGGGTCTAACGCACGCAAGCCCATGTATTACCCAGACCATTAATATTGCTTGATGTAGGAAAAAACCCAAATTCCCATATTTTAAAGTCAAAGCTCCCTTATAATATGCGATTAAGACATTAAGAGTAATTTCTACTCATAAAGAATAAAGGGGGAATGTACTAAATATATCTGAGTAGTAATGAGAATAACATATTTTACTGAAATTTCTTCTAATAGTAATAAAAAGCAATGAGTATCATGTCATGTGTTGTAAAGTACGTAAGAGAAAGGCCAAAATAATTGATAAGGGATGTTTAAAGAAAATAGAAATAATTAGGGGAAAAAGAGTAAGAAAGAAAAAATGTAACAATCAAAACCTAAAATAAAATTTAAATATTTTAAAACTTTAACCTTAAACATTAAGGATAAAGATATCTTTGAAATGTAAAGAACTTAAACAGGAAGCCCTGATTTAATGTCATTCAAGGGAACAATGGAAATTAAAGTTTAGGTACAGTTACTGGAAAACGTTAAATGGAAGTTTTTTATAGCATAGGAAAAAATATTTATAGGGGAACAAATAGGTCATTTTGGGACTAACAAACGTTAAATGTGGAAAATCGCAAAATACCAGAAGTGTTAAATAGAGGTTTTAATAAATTCAACTTTAATTAAGAGTTTTTAATTTCTTACAATTACTCTTAAGACAAAATTTAAAAATAGACTCCTTTTCAGATTTTTGGAAAAATAATTTATAATTTGTATACAATATGTAAAAAATTGCGATACCAAATTTCCCTTTTCTTCATTTCCACATGAAAACTCCAAACAAAAAGATGTAGATAACCAAAACATTTTTTCCGACATTTACTTTTGACAGGAAGTTATGCCTTCAAGTTTCCAATTACCACCGGCCCAGACAACTGGGTTATCAAATAAAGTCCTTTCCCCGTAAACAAGGGTATAAACCGACAAAATTCTCCGTAAAACCCCGACATTCTTTAGAGCTGTAGGCAGATCCTTTGATCAACACCCACAAGTGTGACGTCACGAAATCGTAACTCTTCCACCATCTAAAAATTCGCAACAATTTCGGCCTCCCACGAAGTTTATTACCACGGGGAGCCCACGTATATTGCCCCCATTGAAGGGCTGGAGTAAAAATATGTCGTGGTATTTACATAGTTCTTGACAAATAGTTCTCGTCAAATAGTTCCTAGGCGAAATTTCGCTTTGGATAGTGCGTAATTTGAGGTTGCTCTAGAGGGAGTATTTTGTTCACACGCATGATAAAAGAGGGTCAGACCGAGACGTGCATTGACTTGAAATGTTGCTTTATTTGGTAGTATTGTCACGTTTTAATCTCTTGCACCGACTATTATGAACTGCTATTATGAACAGAAAATAGCGTTAGCGTTACGACTTCATAAAATACTCAAAAATGCATTTCTCAAAATAAACCGGAAAATTCCCAGGAAAAAGTTTTATCGCTTTTTATGAAATCGTCAAAAGATTTTTCTTCATAGTTAGATTTCTTCAAATATTTCAAATGGATTTAATTTTCTGCGATTTTGAATTTAATTTATGAAAATCCAATTTAAAGACTGGTTAACTAAAACTAAAATCTATAATAAGGAAGTTGCATGTGTCAGATTTTCAAAAACAAACAAGTGTTCCGTATGGTTTTTTGTATGGTAAAATGAAATATCTAGTAAGTTTTTTCAAAAAATGTACAGGTAATTAAATATTTTAATTTAAAAGTCGAGAAAAAACACGGGACTGAAAACGTTTATTGTTTAAACTGTAGGATGACGTCAACAATAATACCATCAACTCCATTGCTTTTCAACAATGCCTATTTTAAGATGACGTCACATCCAAACTCTTGGCGTTATCGTGCGCTTTTAAAAAGGGGATTTTTGTTAATTTTTTTGGCAATCAAAAAATTTCTCGATCGGCCTCAAATTTTGGGTAGTTGCTTATTTTTGCAAGAAGAATCTCTCTATTCTAGAAAAAATTTTTTTGGTGAACGGCTTCCAGAGAAAGGATTTTTAGTTACTGAACCGAATGACACATATATGATATCAAAATGTCCGGATTCTTTCTGGATTTCCGAGTAGGCCATTCGATTTTTCAAAAAAAATTCTCAATTTTAAAATATTTCCATTTTTTTAGATAACAGATAAGGTTGCAGTTACAAAGCAAGTACTGTCAATCAAATTATTATGCATTTAATCATAACGACCGATTGACGCTATATTTTAAGATGAAACATGTTTTTTCACCATTTAAAAAAGTACTTTCTTGATGAAATATCACTCAAAGACTGATAAAAACATATTATAAAAACTTAAATGTACGCCTTTATATACTAAAATTTCACACTTTTTGTCCAATATTTATAATTTTTAATCTGTATATTTTTATCGAAATTAAATGTAAACATAGAGTGATGTTTGTCTCTTATTATTTTCAATTGCTTAAATGGTATTGTTTAACAAGTCTGGGTTTAAACAAAAATATGAATGATAAACACTAGGCATATTATACTAACGAGTTACTTTAAAATAATGATTTTGTTTGGTCCGAATACTGATAAACAATTAGAATTAGTTATTTTTATAATCATAGATTAAAAATAATTAAGATGAATATTTTTTAAAAACATTTCGTTTAAATTTTTTATAAGTTCGAATTAATATATATTCAAACTTTTAAGGGATATTAATTCATGGAGGGGATTTGGTGACGTATTTTTGGAAAGTTGGTTGACGTTTTTTCTGCAAATTTTTTAATTGTTTTATAAAGTGTATGAAGTTCAGGGAGTTGAAATTTGTGGGAATTGCGAAGCAATTCGAAAAGATCCTGCGTAAGTAGTTTACGGGGGTTGGTGAGCGATAGCGAGCAGGGGGCGGTAGCTCCCTAGTCGATTAAAAAAATTTAAAAAAATCATGCAACTTCCTCATTGTGTCTTTCATAAATCCTTGGCAAAGTTGGTATGAGTTGTATCTTGGTATGTTGAGTTGTGATTGTGACTCACTCTCCTTTCTATTTTAATCACAACTCAGATTTTTCCAAGTACAGAAAAGTCACAATAAAGTAATTGAAATTTAGTATAGCTTGTATATAAATCAAACATCAACATAATAAGAAAAACCAAAGGTAAATCTAATTTCATGGAGTATTAATCCTATGCTTGTGATTTTAAAATTCAAATTTGGCTCATTTGTAGTGTGATTCACGCATGGCACTAGCCATTATGGTTTCTGTAGAAATCCTCGCAGCTCTGTTAAATTTTTAATCTAAACTTTCTAACTATTAAAAGACAAGTCTGCCGGGTCCAAAAGCTGTGGTCCAGTTCAAATGTTTCGTCAAAATCTAGTTCGAAAGGATACTTCTACGATATTGTTGTTTTCATACATATTTTTCGTTATTTATAAAATAAATTTAGAAAAAAAAAATGAAATTAAAATATTTTTAAACTTCTAGTTTTGTTATTTTTTATTTAATATCCTAGTTTGCTGTTTATAATGTCTAAAAGGGCCTCACTGAGTTTACCTTTGCTATATCATCAAACTTCCCAAACCAACAGCTACCTTTCACATACAACTTAAGTAAGACAAAGCTTCGTCCTAATACCCCCTTTTTCGATCACTACTTTCGAAAATAAACCTAGTTTTTCCAGAAGAAGAAGAAAAATATATACTCATCGAATCGGCATACCCGATTGGCCGATTCCGGTCACGAGTCCCAATCTTTTAATGGGGTCGGGCGGGTGTCTTGAATGGGGCTCAAACGGACCGAGAAATGTCAGGGGTTCATGGGAAATCGGAAAGGCCGGTCCGGTATCGCGTGATCACCCAGGTCCGGCTGATTGTCCAGTTGATCCGGCCGGATTGCTTACTTTTCGAAGTTCTGATGGATTTTGAATTGAAGTCGTGACTGGAGCAAGGGAAAGCTTTGAGTGGATATTTTATAAGACTCTCCTTGTCGAGTAGTGGGCTGTGTGTTATACAACATTCTCCTATGCATGTGCCATAAAAAGTTTTCATAAATATCATGGGGGATTTCAAGAGGAGAGGCTATGAGGGGATTGGAACCCCACTTATAGCTGAAACTTTTTCCAGTTTTCAATAAAATGTTTTAATAAATTAAATTGGATCTTTTTGTTTTATTTAAAACTAAATAACACAATATATATTTAATTCACTCCTTAAAGTATGAAAATTCAGGGATGCCAACTTGTTTTCTGTAACCTTAACCCCCAACCCTAAACTAAATACGGGATTCTCTCTCTCTCTAATTGTAAAACATCATGCAAAATATTAAAAGCTGTATTTTTTCAATGGTTTTGAAAAAAGTATATTGAGGGTGTTTCACAAAGAGCCCCCGATTTTAAAAATTAATAAAAAAAAAGCGAAAAGAGATAAAAATACGCCGTCTGCGGCATCCTACTTAAAAGATCAAAGAATTTTAGTACACAAATTTTTGAAAATTCGTAGTTCTCACGTCAATTTATAGATGGAAGCACTGCTTAATTTGATGTTTAGGGAAAGCTATCCTCAAATTCCTTATTTTCGTTTGTCATAGGGAAATCAAATTTTTCGAAAGAATCGATTCCAAATTATTCAAAATTATTTTATTCTAATTTGATTCATGAATCGATTCTTTCCCAAAACTCGATTTCCCTATGACAAACGAAAATACGGACTTTGAGGAAAACTTTCCCTAAATATCAAATGAAGCAGTGCTTCCATCTATAAATTGACGTGAGAACTACGAATTTTCAAAAATTTGTGTACGAAAATTCTTTGATCTTTTAAGTAGGATACCGCAGACGGCGTATTTTTATCTCTTTTCGCTTTTTTGTTATTAATTTTTAAAATCGGGGGCTCTTTGTGAAACACCCTGTATATCCTAAAGACTGATGGTTTTGTAAAGTGAACGATATCATTAAAAAATATAGGCCATCATTCATCGTTCAAAAGTATGTACTACACTTAGGACTTAGTCTGATGAATTATGGTAAAATGGTTATGTCAATAATAACATCATTGCAAAAAAGGATTATGAATAATTATAGAGGAAATCGTTTTGCATATGGGGAAGAGAAATATTAGGTCCTTTAAAGTAATTTTGGAGAATTAAATTCAAATATATCGTAATATTCTTATTCCATGGGAATATTAATATATTTTTCGCACATATCCTAAATGCTCTCCATTAAACTTCGAACTTTGCATTCCCCTTTGACAGTTTATTGATGAAAAATTGAAGTTGAACTTTTGGATTAACTAAATAAATTTTTAATGTTAAAGATGCATGTTTTAAAAATTTGTTGTTCAGATGTTTAAACGGTGGTGTGGAATAGATTGTTAAATGAGAGGAGCAAGAATATTTTAGTACGGTAATTTTCTCCATAGTTTTCAAGCACAAAACTTTATTATTCAGAATAAATTGCAAGCTAAAAGCTTCATTTCTTTTGAAAGCAGAGCTTTTAAATAGTTTTCAAACGCAATTTTACTACTAATATTGAGAACGTACAGTTTTCTAAAACAACAGTTATAAAAACTAGAAACGATACTAGCCCTCGGAAAGAAAAAGGCACGAAAAATAATAAAATCTAAGCTCTAATGTACCTTTAAAAAGGGTATTTTCTCTCAGGCACAAATTGTGTGAAAAAAGGAAAAAAGTTACCGCAGTCGCTATTCTCTTATAGAACCTAATTATAGGAAATCTTTTCGGGAATTTTTTTTGTTGCTAAAAATCAATGTGATAAACAGAAACAAATCACAGTTCTTTTTCATTTCTTTTCAAAAAGTAGAGTATATAGAATCGACAACAAAATCAATAAAACCCCCGAGCTTATTTAAGAGAAATATTAGTAATCTACGTGTGCTTAGAAAGGAAGAAAATATTCACTATTTGTAATGTGAAGTGAATAATCTAATCAAATAGTTCAGATCTTAAAACAACTTTGACACTAATTTGTTTTCTTGTTTATACAATTACTTAGGAAATTCCATTACTTAGGGAATGTAGGTGTTTCGCGCGGTGCCCAGGGGATCTTTTGTAAATTTACTTATAATATTTAAAAACTAGATTATTTTCAATAGAAATATTAGGTTACAAAACTTACTGGTTTGCTAAACTGCATGTTTTGCACTATATTCAATATGTTAGATGAATGAGTGATACATGTTTGTTTATTGAACAAACATGCATAAGCTTATAATAGTTATTAAGTCTACGTTTCATTTACTATCGTGGGGGGTGATTCCAAGGAGTTGGTTGTAACAGGGGAAGATAGAGAAAAAATGCTAAAATTGATATTTTTAGAAATACAAATATTTTGTGAGAGAGGTAAGATAAAAGAGATACCTATGGAAGATCACGAGCTTTGCTCTTTTGGTACCACACAACTATTTTTCTGTTTTTTTTTGTAAGTTTTCCCTAAGTGTGTTCTATGTGTTCTTGTTGTTGTGTCTTTGTTCTATGTGTGTTCTTGTTGTATTTGTGTGTTGTGTGTTAATAAAGATTTGATTGATTGATTGATTGAAAGATACCTATCCATGATAATAACTATTATTTATTTACGAAATATCATTTAAGTGAATGTTTCGCAGGTAGCTTTTATGGTCTCCGAATTTTATTATTGTAGACCCTCCGAAGCTGAACTGAACCCAGCTTCACGGTTTATTTAGTTATCAGAATAAAAAGTTTTACGAAACTAAAATAGCATGTCTCAATTCTAATCCATCATAACACACGTCGGGAGTTATTGTGTGTGAATAGAAGAGATAATTATACTTACATAACTCTCCCCACAAACTTTTTATCTACTAGGGTCTAAGAAGTATACGATTACCCTTAGATTGTCTCGGTCTATTTGTGTGATGGAATGAGCATGTCTTTTTTCTATCGTATATCAGTGTCAGTGTTTCAGTTACTTAAAGAGGTTTTAGAATTTACACGTGTAGTGTATCAGATTCATAAATTATCTTAATTATCCACACATATCAGATTTTTTACATTAAAGTCACGATTATCTGCGTTTTATTAGGTGGAACTGGTAACGAGGATAGTAAAGATAAGCAACGACGTATTAACCGTGGTGGTGGTGGTGGAATTCAGTAATATTACATATTGTAGACTAGAAGATTGGCTTGATAACTCTAATGTGTGAATAAAAGTGATAAAAGCAGTGAATTTAAATTCGACGTTTTCGTGAAAAAATAAATTTTTTTCACTAAACTTGAGGGTAGTGGGTAGTTCTATTCTAGATGAGCTCTAGATTATAGTGTCTAAAAACATTATTTTAGAGAAGCTCCAACGCATATAATAATCAGCGTGTAGTATAGTAGGACTTAAATATAATAGGAGAAGTGTTTTTTCCGTTTTTATTTCTCGTTACCCGTTTGTTTTACCCGTTAAAGTTTTATTGAAAGATAATGTACTCGGGGAGAAATAAGTGACGTAAGAAAAAATATATAGGTAAGAGATTTAGTATAGGTGGAGAGTAAGAAATTTTTAGTGAATGATGAAGAGACATGAGAAAGAAGTAAAATAGAGAGAACAATAGGGAGACAAAAGGCTATAAATGAAGATGAGTCTCGATATTTCCCCCATCAGAATCACTGGTTATATCAGTGTAACGTAACAAAACCAAGCTAAGCCAAATAAAGTCTTAATCCCAGACCACCAAACGGCGAGGAAACTATCACGTGCATCGATACTTCTTTAGAGTTGGGGTTCGAAAGGGCATCGGTCGCGTGATCTCGTTAGCGGGGCGTCGCAGGGGCTTCCCCTAATCGGATCCGGGCGCCCTGCCAGCCCCGTGACTCACCGGGATGTCCTCTGGGTGATCCGGAGGGAGACATCGGAAATAATATTCTGCCGGGGTTTTAAATTGAAAGCTGTGTGAAGGGAAGTTATGTGTGTTATTGAATCGTCAGTTTTGAAAAAGGGAATTTATTTAACGCTTTTTCCCTTCTGGAATTCAACTTAAAATTTTGAATATGAGATAGTCATTGTCAATACTGCCTTTCTGTATTTATTCCTTTTAATAGACTTTCCAATCGAGCCATATAGGAATCTGTAGAACTCGTTTTTCCTTTAACAAACATTTAATGTAAAATAAAAACCCTTTCAGATACTATTCAAAACTATGAAATCTGTAGAAGTTGTTTATCGTTTGACAATCTCTATATGTAGGAAAATAACCCCACAGAGATCTTTAAAAAGGATCTGTTTAAAAGCCCGACAACTCAAATTTCTGACGCCGCCGTTTGCCTGCACACTCCAAAACTATGCATTTGGAGGTTATGATATTTTTTTTAGCTATGGCTGGTATTGTAATAAGATTACCATTTTAAAACCAATCAAGAAGTTAATTGGACCGTTAGTTAAAAAATGGATTTATTATCCAATTCTGTCTTCAGGACAGCAGAGTTATAGCAAATTTTGAATGTGAGAGAGAGCCATTGACACATTGATTGATTTATTCCTTTTTATAGACTTTCCAACCGAACCGTAATGGTATCTGTAGAACTAGTTTTTCCTTTAACTTACCTTTATTGTAAAGAAAACAACTTTCAGATGCTATCCAAAACCGTGAAATCTGTAGAACTAGTTTTTCCTTTAACAAACCTTTATTGTAAAGAAAACAACTTTCAGACGCCATCCAAAACCGTGAAATCTGTAGAAATAGTTTTTCCTTTGACATTCTGTACATGTAGAAAAAACAACCCCACAGAGGTAATCAAAAAAGAGATCCGTTCAAAAGCCCAACTCAAATTTCTAACACCGTTGCCTGTTCATTTAGAATTTATGATTTTTTCAGTTATGATAGGGGGATGTAAAAGGAATAACATGATTAGTTATTTTGTAAATTTTTATTTTTTATAAGGGTTAAATGTTTGGTTGGAGTACGTCGATGTTACTGTAAATTTTGAAACATTTTTACAAGAAGTACATTTATACTTTCTTTAAGCATAAGTTGTTTTGAAAAGAAAATAATCTGGAAAAAAGTATTACATCTATCCTTATTTTCTTCAGCTGAAAGCGTGGAGTGTTTTTAAATATTGAATTATTCAATTACTGTTTAGAGACATTAATAATACTATGTACTTTCTTTATCCTATTTTCTCTAAAATGTCTTTCAGTTTAACTAAAATTTTTGGAAGAACTGCAGACAATATAATTCTGTTTTGACACATCTAAGCACCTTGTCTGAGAATTTTGAGACAAGTTTGGAAAATCCGAAAAACATTCTAGACTCCCAAAGTATAAAATACAGCATTGAGTTTCTCCATCAAGTTGTCTTTAATTCTTGTCACTTAAATTAATATTTCAATTTTAACTCATAACTAATTATGTAGGTGTCATCTTGATTTTTTTGATCCCTCACATAAAAATGATACTAAAACACACTATGCAACTATTTCAAATCTAAACTATTATAAATATTTATGGATGTTTTAAACATACAATCTATCTTTAATTGAATATTGAATAAAAAACTTATGAATGAGAGTAATTCAGTCTGGTGTACTTATCATATTTGAAAGCTTAAGTTCACACAAATGTAACGCATTTAGTGTTATGAGATTGTGATAATTTAATAGAGTGCAAAGTTTACAAGACATTGCTTTAACCTTTATAACACTTGGAGCTTTAATTTCATCAACTTTGAAAGTTCTTGGAAATTTTCCAAGGAGATATTAAAAATGGATGGGACGTCAGTTTAGCGGAAGAATGATAATTGGAACATTAGCAAGTATCACTTATTACGTTGTTTTCAAAATGCTTAGAAACTTCTAAGTAATGGAGATGAAAATATGTTGTGTTAAGGATATTACTGGCTGGAGAAACTGCTTGTCAACAGTTTTGTTCGAAAGCTTTTACCGCCTGAAGCTTTAAAAAATTTGTGGTCCGGTTGTCACAAAATCGAAGCAAAGACTAAATGAATCTCCCGAGAAGTTAAGTGCTTAATGTAAAAAGATAAACCAAACTATTGCATTCTAAAATAGCGTTTTACAAAGAAAGGTCATAGTTTAAATTAGATACTGAATGAACTATACGTTTTTTTCTCTAACATTAAACATTTCAAATAGCAATGGTTTTTTAAAAAAAGAAATGAAGTTATGAAATTTACGAAATTATTATTATTATGAATTTTATGAAAGTTTACTTTCATTGAAAGCGTAACAGTTTAAATAGGTAAATAAGCTACAGAATAAAAACTTTATATTGTTTGGGTTCGTGTGTCGAGGAATTTAATTAAATTTAAATTAATTTTAATTATTATTGAGAAAATATCTTTCATTTCCTATTTTAAAGTATTACATATAACTTATGACAAGAAACACTTAATGATACAAATACATTGTTTAAAAAGTTGTGTAATTTTATGCAAATAAGTTTGTGCTAAAGATATCTCATGAGAGTTAATTAATAAAGTTAACTCTTGTTCTATGCAAATGCATTTACAAAAAAGTAGCTTAGATATATATTATACATTCATTATATTTTGTTATCTTTCTTCTGGGGATTATATTTTCAAAACATTACAATTTCCTTAATAGTATTTATTATTATTGTAAAGAAGTTAATAAACTTGTCCATATTAGAAGGAAACTGAAAAAGATATTTCATTGAAAACAAAACACTTTAATTGTTTTCATGCAACAACAGAAAAATATCTTGAAACTTTTTTTCTTTATTTCAATATGCATAAAAATATTGTCGTTTACATTCTTCTCCTTCCCTGAAAATCAATATTTACAGGAGACACTTATTTTTCCTTTGAGAATATTTTGAATAATTTTTGGCAATAAAGTTCTGAAGTTATAATTTCTGATTATACTTTTGTAAGGAAATAATTAAAAACACGTTTACTCTAAACTAATAACTTTGTGTTAATTAATTTATTATAAAATGTATCTTTATCTCATGATTTAGGGGTGTAAAATTAATGATAAGTTCAAGTATTAGAAAAAGATTAAGTACTAAGTATATTCAGTGTTATGAAAATTGTATAATTATGAAGTTTCTTACTTTTCTATATTTTCCTTGAGAACGTAGTAGTTAGTTTTGTTAATATATGCTGAAATGCGTCATAAACTTTAAAGTTTGTACTTAAAAACTTATTGTGTAAGAATAATTTCCATTTAAAGTTCCTTTATGTTCCTGCATTTCTCTTACCCACTGTATACAGGGTGTCCCATAAATAGTGGGTCACACTTCTAGGGGGGATAGTAGACACCTAGACAAGTCAGAATCACATAGGAATGGGGGGTCCCAGACCAAATCCCAGGTAGTTAAAAATGGAGCGACACCCCAAAAAAATTATTGAAAAATTCAATTTGTAGAAGAACTGCTATTGGTAAAAATTTAATTATGGTCTCAAAAATTGTGATTTAATATGATCTTTAAAATTATCTCAAAAGTCTTCACCTTAAATTTTTTTTTATTATGAAAAAAGTTAAAAACCCCAAAAAAATGTGAAAATTCTGCCCAAACCTCATTTTGTATTTCGAAATCCTTTCTTTTGTTTTTATAATCTGAAAGATCATAGTTGTAAACCCTTAAATCCAAAGTGTTACGTAAAAACCATCAATATTCAATGCTTGAGATCCTGTTAAAGCACGGTATAAGTCCGTTTTTTTCGTCCGCAGACTGTCGTTTTGGAAACGGCTATAGGAAACCAGTTTTCGCACGCAAAAAACGAACTTTAACTGGATCTCAAGCGTTTAGTATTGATGATTTTTACATGAAACTTTGGACTTAAGGGTTTACAACTATGATCTTTCAGATTATAAAATCAAAAGACATGATTTCGAAATACAAAATGAGGTATGGGCAGAATTTTCATATTTTTTTGTGGTTTTTTAACTTTTTTAATAATAAAAAAATTCTAAGGTGAAGACTTTTGAGCTAATTTTAAAGATCATATTAAACCACAATTTTTGAGACCATAATTAAATTTCTACCAATAGCAGTTATCCTACAAATTGAACTTTTCAATAATTTTTTTGGGGTGTCGCTCCATTTTTAACTCCCTGGGATTTGGTCTGGGACCCCCGAATCCTATGTGATTCTGACTCGTCTAGGTGTCTTCTATCCCCCCTAAAAGTGTGACCCATTATTTATGGGACACCCTGTATAATGCCATCTCTGACATTTTGCCATTCATAAAGTATTTTAACAAAGAGATAAGAGCATAAAGAATATATTAAATCGTATATGTTGCCTTTTTGAGCCTAGTTTAAGGTATCATTGATGTTCTTTTTAAACTTGAATTTATTTTAGTATATCTCATCAAGAGTTACTCCTTAAAAATCACTTAATGGGTATGTTTATTTATATAATCTTGATCTTATTAGCAAAATTTAATGAATTAATTTTTTCTTCTGCAAAGGGAGTTCTCTGACTCTAGATTCTAGCTTTTTTCACTCCGGTGAAACTCATTTAGTTTAATTTAAGCAATATTTTTGCTTTAATAAAAAGTTACGCATGCCTTAAAAGAGTATTTAACGTGTTCTTAAAAAAGCTTCAGCAGATGGTTTTTGTTAAAAAAGCATTGGTTTTATAAGAACTCTTAATGAGGTTTGAATTGAAATTAGATTCTTCTTAATTACAATCTGGCAACATTAATTGATTCTCGCAAACGAACATCAGAGCAAAAGGCATTCTGAAAAATGTCTGCTAGATTAAATTCACGATTTCGACGAATAAAAAATGAAAATGTGTTGATGATTCCAAAGAAAGATCGTTCTGAAAATGAGTGTTTTTTAGATTTCAGCTTCTCGTCAATCGATGAAAAATGGGAAACATTAATTTAATCCACTCCATTCATTTTCGAAACTAATTATATTTTTTTTATAATGGCGTCTTTCAAACAAAATCCATATTTCATTTTTCTGCAAGCTTTTGATTTGATTTTATTTCAGCAGAAATATTTAAAAAGAATTCTCCCATTACTTCTCATAAAATGCATAAAACACTGTTTAAATTTTGTTTAATTTAAATTGCAAATAACAGTTAAAACTATTATTCCAAGCTTAAAAAAAAAAATCTGATAAATGGGATTTTAAAGACATTAGGTGTGGTATAAAATGCCTAAACTCTTAAAAATGTAAAATTCGTTAAAGCCAAAATTTAAGTTTTAAAATAATCTAATATTTTTATAAAAAATAGTTTGGAAATCTAATGTCTTTGTAAGAGTTCTGAAAAAAAAATGGTTTTTTAGATTCTGAAGTTTTCTTACTATGTAGCAAATGTAAGGCGTGGCGTCATCTATAGATCAGAAACGTACGGTTTATAATTTGTGAGAAACTATTTTTAAAGTATAAAGGATAAAAAAAATATAATAAATTACATGTAATGTGTAGGATACTCACAGTAAAAATCACTAATTCTGAGAAAAAAAAACGATTTCTAGAAAATTTTCTGTTGCTATTAATAATATTAAATTACAAGTGGCAAATTTCTCATATTTTGATGGCAAAATTATGTTTCATTACCTGATGTGTAGTACGTCTGATAAGCTTTGCTAAGGCAATTAGTTATAAGTAGACTCTAAGATGCGTTATCAATAACGTGGTACATCCTTTTTTTACTTTTTGTGTAAAATGCTCTGAAGAAAACTAAAAAATTATAGCAAAGTGTTTCAAGATAATTTATGCTTGAAAGTATGATTATTTTATTGTAAATTAGTGTGTTTTTTCCCTTCTATACTTCATCTTAAATTCCACTCTTCAATTTGTTCTCACAGAACTTTTATTGAAGCTTCTCATGTACACTAAATTTGGGGATTTTAAATGTTTAGAACCTATTGATAAATTATAGAATGGCCTATGTTGGTTTTCGCATGAAACTGCATAGTTAAAAAAATCACGAGAATAGATTTTAAGGGAATAACAAAAAGTTAGTTATTATTTCAAAGTTAAAATAACAGTTCGGATCTATTACACATTTTTTCCTTTTTTCAATACTAAGCATTTTTGTTTGCTATTGAAAAATAAATTTTCTGATGGTAATAATCTTAAAATCTTAATTATCTCTATGCAAACATTGAAGAAAAACTTTTCATTTGTGATCAAAATCCAAAAGGGGTTTAAAAGTAATCCAAATACAGGTCATAACTATAGTAAATGATGGGTTTTCTTTTTAAATAAGTATTAAATACACAGAACACAATTTCATAAATGTTTTTATTTTAAGTGAATGAAGCGGTTGGCACAACCAACATCAACTTCTTTCAGTCGGAGTTCGTTTCCTGACGAATCAGCCGAACTTAGCTACTGAACAATTATAAATAATTTTTTAAGAACAACTAAGGCACTTTTCTGAAATGGAATACAACCGCCAGGTATTTCTCATTCACTTTAAAAACTCCACACAACAATTAACGGTACCAAATTATACATATAGAGAGTACACGATTATAAAGATAAAAGATCAAATAGAAAAGCTTTCGTATATCTTAAAATAACGTATAAACCGTATACCTTAATAAAAACTACATTGTTTGGTTTTAAAAGGAAGGAGTACACGAATTTATAATTCTTCTTTACTTAATGGTATTTAGAGTAATGAAGTCTATGCTATTGTACGAAAAATGGGGTTTTATAATAGTAAAAAAGTAATTTTTATTAGGAAACCTTCATTCAAAGCTTGAATGTGATATCCAAAAACTGCTTTAAAATAGTGTAACTCAAATACAACGACTATTTTCAGAAATATAGTTTTTTCCCATAAATTGATTTTTTATAAAAGTAAGATTACATACCAGATTGATTATCAATTTAGGGCTCTGTGCTTAGGGGGTATTAAACACAAAAAAGGATGAAAGAGGTATAGTATAAAATTAAAGATCATGAAAAATATAGTGCAAAAACATTTGACTTGAACTGTATAAAAGGATGAGCGATGATTGGACAATGTTACCATCATTTATCTGAGTGTATAGTTTTTAATCGACTTGGTATGACGTTTATATGATTTCGTCCGCTTTATAAACAATCATAGAAAAACTTCATAACTTTTTAGAAAATAAGTAAGTGAAATAGGGGTTTGGACACTTTTGGGTCGTTTAAATTTTTTCTAAAGCAACTGATAAGCTTGCTTGCGTTTAAATCCGATCTGATTCAATTTTAAGATACAAGTTAGAAAAAAAAGCATATATTTTTCCAAATTACAACAGAAAAAACTTAAGAAAGAAGCTGTTAAATATTTTTGTTGCATCGCAAGTTATGTTACAACATTTGAAAAAATTACCTATCAGCATTCAAAAGCCCATTCAAAATGCTAAAAAATCTCCCTCGTGTTTTCCTAGCCTTGTTTCATCTGTCAAAGAGAATGTAAGTGTAAAGACACGGCATAAACTAGGCACTATTTTTAGAACATTTGGACACGACGAAAATTTAAATATTCCTCTCTCCTCCAGACCCGTATATCCCCAGACGATATTTTCCGAATATTTTTCCGTCAACAAATAAGTGTCGGACGACAAAAACAAGCATTCCAGCGACACAAACAAGACTCACGGGCTAGTGTTCTTTTTGGGCACGTTCCAGAAGAAACCGAAACACGCTCGGATTCCGTGCCTTCTACTGATTCAGCCTCCTCTTTTCCCTCGGTAACCGAAATACTTTGCCTCGACCCCCGAAATATGCAGAATCGCGGCTGCTTTTAGAAGTCGCTTCGTGCCTTCCCATGTCGATGCCCGTTTATTGGGGGCGGAAGGATTCGACGATTGGTGTTTGAATTTGAGCCCTTTCCCTACGTTGCTTCTTTTATAGAAATAGTCAAACAAGAAATAGCTTTTTTTCTGTTTTCGTAATGCAGCAAGGATTAATAAAGAAGTCATTTTAATCTAACTAAACTTTTGTTTGTTTTAACTAAACTTTTGTTTCGGTGGGGGGTTGATTCAACATTATATAAAAGTGGCAAAAATTTCACTCCAAACAAAAAAAGGAAAAAATTGGAAGTAATAGTTGAGAATATAGTCAAAAGTACTTTTATCTTTCTAATGCATTGTTACACTTTTTACTCCCCAGATATGTCTTAATTTGTTGATTAACTCTTTAAAATAATTTAAGCTTTCAGAACTTTTTATTTCAATTTTCATCATTTGGTTCTATTTTATGGTAAAGGAGCCTTAATTTTAAATGGTATTGTTTACACCTTTTAAGTTATTTTTAAGAAGTGGATTGTTTACAAGGTACATAACTTTTTAACCTGGAATTCAAATAGCTATTAAGGTAGATGGGCGTAAATAGTTACGTTTTTAGCAAAATACAAAAAAACTCTTTAATTCAATATACAACATCCGAGTTCTAAAATTATTTTTATGTGGTCAAACAATGAGTAAAAGCATAAATTTTGATAGAGTTACAAAAGTCCATAAAAAGTTATAACATACGTAAACTATTCACTTGACTCAGTTCCAAAAGAAATACCCAGGAAAACGTATATAAAGGACATCTTCAATAACTTAAACTTACATACATAACTGAGTTCTCACACAATATCTCATCTTTCAAAAGCATCATTTTGAAAGTAAACAGTAGTACGAAAAATACCAAATAGAAAAGGATAGCTGTTGACCGTATGCAACTCATCAAATTTTGGAAAAGAACACGTTTGACCGTAACGAAGATTTATTGATTATTTTTAGAACTGTTATTATTCCTTCTGGAGTAATTATTAATATCTGCTACAATATAAAAATATGTTCGTAACATGTTTAATATTTCGTTCGAAGTTGTCAGGGCTTTAGAGAAAAGGTCAGATGGTCCATAACGCTATTTTCAAATGCTATCTCATGGCAAAGAGTAGAACTACCATTAATGTCTGTGATTGACAGTGTGGTAGTCAGTACAATTTGGTGGTTACAGCTGAACGTGTTTCTTCAATCTGTCACTTTTGGAGAAGTTTTATAGGATTTGAAGACTAAAGGCTAATTCACACTGTTTCACTTTCACTGTTCATCCTGAATGATCCACTCTTGTGAATCACTAGATTGCATAGAAAAGTGGAAGAGTAAAGAGTAAAACGCCAATTCACACTCTTCACTGTCGAGGATTCCTCCAAAATGAACACACAGAGTTATGTCTAAACGAGCCTTAAGATTCTTTTGCACCGCCTCTTGTGACGTGAAAAAGGAGGCGTGAGTTTTATGAGTAGAGAATACGATGCCAGCGCCATCTATCATAAGGATTTAGATTTCCATTATTGTTATGGCCTGGTCTTGTACCCTCTGTTCTAGTACTCTGTAGGCAGTGCCTTCTGTTATCCAGCAGAATCCTTCTGTTCTCTCCAATCCTTCTGTTATCCAGCAGAAAGATTTCTCTTGTTTAGTCTGATCAAGGGCGAATCCAGGTTCGACTTCGAGGGTGGGGCACCAGGATTTTAAAAAAATATCCAGCAACAGAAACTGCGATGCTTTTGAAAATACTAAAGTATAGTAGACTTTTTGCAACATTTAAACACTTCAAAATTACGCATTTTTTGCCACGAGTTGCATACGGTCCAATGACAGCGAAAATTGCACAGTAACAGGGTGAGGAAGAGTTGCCTCAGAGAGCATGTAGGTTGTCGCAAGACTTGCTGGTCATGCAGGTTCTCCTCCAGAGCCTCTTGATCATGCAGGTGGCCTTGGAAGAGGTGCTGGTGGAGGTTGAGGAAGTTGCCCTCTTCTTCTTCTTGGCGGCCGCTCTCGCTCTAACCCGGATCTGGGAGATCACCCCCACCAGGAGTTCGTCCAGTTGGTGGTTGATGGCCACCGACGTTTCGATGAACTTGATGCCGCGCTCTTTTGCCAAGGAACGGCCATCTGAAAGTAAAACAGGATTCCTGAATGTAAACATGTAGGCTTTCGAAACAGCACATAGTCAGAAAAGTAATCATGATATTCAGTTTATTAGCACCAAAGTTTTAGCCCCAACCTCTCATTTTTACCCACGTTTGCACAGAGAGGCAATATAGTAATGGATAATTGCAGTCAAATTTTTTTATTCTTAATGTGTTCAGAATGGCCTAAAACCTCCAAAAAATGTTTTCATTTGCTTTTCAAAGCCCTAAATTTTAAGTTATTTTCAATTAAAAACAGTCTCTTTTGTGTCTGAGCTGAAACAGCTTGTGACGTGAAATGTGCTTTGTTCCCGCTTGTTGCTATAATCCCGCTTTGAAACAATGAGCACTAGTTTTTTTACAGACTAGTGTATCGATGAAAACGGTGTTTCCCACATTTCCACTGGCACAAGTGATGTCACATTGTTAGGAGCTTTCTGTATTAAAATATGTCATAATTACCTTTAAAAAAGTTTGTGGGGAAGGACAAGCGTATTTTTGGAATCAGGAGATCATTTTTAATAAATTAAAATTGAGTATTTAAAATTTTAAGATTTGCTGCAATTCTCCATTTACAAATATCCCCTTAACTTCAATCGAAAAGAAGACCTCTACCTCCAGAAATCTTGGCATCCCGCATTTAAAAATGCACAACGAAACCTTCCATCATTTCCGCCCAACCCTCCCACTGGCCAATTAGAACAAAGCACCAATGAAAATGAACCAAGTCCAAGCATAAATTTTGCTAGTGATGGTGGATCGGTGCATTTCCACTGATGATGATGATGATGAACTCAATTTTTGACGAAACGTCTGGAGATTTTATTCCAGCTGGACCACGGATTCTGGACCTGGATGATTTGTATTTTAATAGAATTCCTAAATGTTACATTAATAATATATGTGGTAAATATTACACATAAAAAATATTGCACTTAACACAAAAAAATTTCGGAGAGAAATTTCCTCCATATCTTTTAAAGATGTTACTCCTTGATAAAGAGGGACCTCCCGCCTAGACTCAGTGGGAGATCCCTCCTTATCGCGGTGTAAACATCCCTCAATGATATGGAAGAAATTTCTTTGCACATCTTTTTGTATAAAGTTCCGTATTTTTTTACAGTGTAGGAGGACACAATTTTGAAGAAAGAGCTTGAATAATAGGGTATGGTAATAATTTGTTTAATTTTTTCTCCACTAACATCGTATAGTTGGAATCGATCGTGTTGCTGTGCCTACGTACTGGCGTAGAGGTTAGAGCAACTGTGAAAGAATGTTTGTAGACGTGACAGAACAACCTTACTTCCTTCGAAAATCTTCAGAATAGCCAATAGCTGTTGATTGTTGACGAAAATAATATTTTGTTTTTGATCTTTCCAACTTAATGATGTTAAAGCTCACGTAGAAACACCAAACACCAAAGACAAGGTCGGATTCATTCTTAACTCCCATTCGTCTTTTGGCATTGTTTTTTTTATTTCGTAAATTGCGGATGGAGGAACAATATATCAATAATATATTTATAAATTATTGTGCTTTTTCTTTCATTTTTTGATAAATATGAACTTGCAAGCAATAAATGATTCTTTGTGTTTTCTTTGTTTTTTTTAAAAATCTATCACAAAAATGAGGAGGACGACTCAATAATATAATTATCATAATAACTTTTATATAATTATCATATAACTCAATTATATAACTTTTTTGAATCGGCGAATAGTACGAATCTTTTTTGGTGCTCTAAAATTAACGACAATTTTCAAAACGAGATTATAAAAAACAAAGGCAGATATTAAATTATTGTTTGCAAAAATGTGAAAAATCAATGTGGAGAGTCTTAAAAAATCTAAAACACCCGCATTTGATATATATTCTACCTACTTACCGTACGTGGACACTGTCTTGAGTCGAGCCAAGTCCGTTTTATTGCCGACCAAGATAGCTGCTCTGCTGCCTATTATGGGTTCTAATCGGGACAAGGTGCTGCGCGCCTGGACAAAGCTGCGACGGTTCGTCACACTGTACACCACTAGAAAAGCATCTGGAAGGGGGTCTGGGATCTTGCCATTCTGGAAACGCAGAAAATTGTTGCTAGTCACGAATGTTGCTGCTAGGTTAAAATTAAAACTAAGTTGTGCCGATTCCTTTTGAAAAAACATACTTTTTCTTCTATTGCTGCATGCTCCTCAATTTCCAATTCGGTTTCTTCGCCGTCTAGGGAAACTGTGACATTCTGGCTAGAATTCTCATCTGGAAAAATAACAAAACGTTGTGAAGGGTGTAAATGAAGTAAATCGCAGATTCCTAAACTGTTTGTTCGAAGGGTGATTGTCAAACGGTGCAATGGTCTGTAAAAAGAATTAGTCGTTTTGGGCATTCATTTTCGTTATTTTTTTCCGGATTAATTCTGTAAGCTATATTACAAGATTTTTCACAAACATTTTTTTTGTTTTGAAATTTTGTATGAATGGACATCAAATAATCTAGCCTGGTGGTCAAGACTTTGGAAATAAAATACATAGGTTGCGTGATCGAGTCAAACCAAGCTAATTCGTATTATTTGTTTTTTTTCTTAAGAGTATTTAGACAGCCTACGAAGGAAAAAGAAAAAAACCCGGACGTTTCCTCAAATGATTGAAAAGTAAAGATGGACGTTTCCTTAAATGATAGAAACAATTAGGTAATTCCCATTTAAAAAATGCTTTTTACAGTTTGTATTGAAAAATAAAACAGTGCAAAAAATAACTTATTAACAAACAGAACTGTCAGTAATTTTTTTCAGTCAACCACTTTTAAGGAATAATCATGGAATACTGCTTAGGTACTTAGCTTTAAACTATAATTTATCAAAGTTTTAAAACATTTATTATTCTTGAAACTATTATTCTTCGTGTGCCTTTCTGTAACATAAACTTTAGTTGAACTTTTTAAAACTTATGATGTATGGAGCAAAACTGGTTGAAAGTAACGTAGCCAAACTGTCAAGGGATTGATTAAATATCGTACGTACAATTGGATTTGATGCCATTTCGATTTAAAAGAAATTTAGGACAATAAAAAAGAAAGTCTAAATGTATAGTCATGTAATTTTATTTTATAATTCCGAACTTCTACCTTCAAATTATGTTTTAAAGAGGAAAAATCATAACATGGTACTTAAAAACCGGTGAATTGTATTGAAAAAGATAAAGATATCACTTTAGAAGAATATGGCTAATTAGTAATTATTATCTACAATGTTCATAAACAGCGTAAAATGGATAATAAACATCGTTTATGAATTGATAAAACAGCGTAAAATGAAAAAGAAAAGCATTGACTATTTAATACGTGTCTTATACATTGATAGCTTTCTTTATCCTTCTAAATACCCAATGATTCTTTTCCATTAAAACATAGCAAAACAATTTTAGTATAAAACGAATATAAAAAAAGACGATAAAGTGCTCCTAACAAATATAACTTAATGGAACATTAAGTGAGGGATTCGTGGTGGGATGATCTCCTCCAGGTACATATTTTTAGACTTGGGCCAAATTTGCTTCAAGAGTCACAAAGGATACTTAGAGTCGAAATACTCGTGTATAAACATGAGTGCTCTCTTGACATCGAGCCAAAATACTGCCCCAAGGTCAATACGAAGGAGGAAGAGGGAAAACAAAGTTACAGTTATTTAAAAAGGGGTTTGAGTTGTTGACATATTGTTTTTCAGATGACAGAGAAACTTTTACCAAAGATTGGTTTAGTTTAGGATATCTTTTGAGAATAGCAGTTTTTAGCGTTCTTTCCTGTTTTTTTATCAATAAATTTAAATTTTTACCATGGTTTTAATAAAATATGTTCCTCATGAGAGATTTTTCTTTTAAAAAAGTGCACTTATTGTATATTTGTACATACTAGAGGTTAGGTCCATTAAAATATTACGTAAAGGGACATCCATAAATTATGTGAGTTCAAAAAAAAAAGTAAAAAAAAATTTTTAAAAAACGCTTTTATTGAAGTGTTCTAAAAGGTCAAAAATAATTATTTCGGTTTGACAAATAATTTATTGGGAAGTAGAAAATACCTTTTTGGTAAGTAAATAATAACTGATTTTCTAATTACTAAAAATAAAAGCGTGGGCGCTAGTAATTTATATATATTTTTTAATTTAAAATTTTGTTTATTTATTTTTTAAAATTTGTACAAATTCACCTGAAGGTAAGGACCCGTAAATTCAAGTTCAGTAACACTAACATCTATGCCGAACGAGGGTTCGGACCCCAGACGCACGGCTTTGCAGTCAGATGCTCACCACTAGGCCAATACGTCGGCATTTATGTATAATTTTACATAGAACATAGAATAAACAAGTTAGAATAAATAGTGAATGTGAAGAATTACTAGCGCCCACGCTTTTATTTTTAGTAATTAGAAAATCAGTTATTATTTACTTACCAAAAAGGTATTTTCTACTTCCCAATAAATTATTTGTCAAACCGAAATAATTATTTTTGACCTTTTAGAACACTTCAATAAAAGCGTTTTTAAAAAATTTTTTTTTACTTTTTTTATTTTCTACTTTTTAGTCATGGTATTTTTTTAACAAAAACTCACAAGAAAAAATGTATTTATTTCAACCATATTTAATCTGATATTAGAATGGAATTTTAGTTTTCTACAATATGATGGTGGAATATAACATCGGCTCACTCGCCGATAAAATCCGTCCATATCAAAAAGATTCACAAGAAAAAGAAAAAAAAAGCATCCCATTCAGACTTTTCAGCAGTCCATAAATTATAAAAGTAGTGTATTTTTCTGCTCTCGCGATGGGCACCAATTTTCGGCGATTTCTCGCTCTTCTGGTGATTTCTCGCTCTTCTGGCGATTTCTTTCTCGCGGTTATTATCTTAAATCGCTAATTATCTTAATTGTTAATTGGAAGGTAAGAAATCACGTTTTGAAGATAAAATATTGCAGTGATATACCTAATATATTATCTTACTGGTTTTGGGAGCCATTGGCTTCACGGAAGTGTCTCAAATTTGAATTAAAAGGATAACTAAAAACACTCGTTAATTACCTTAATTACGGAGGTTTTGACTAGTTGATTATTGACTATTGCATTGTCATCGAGTTTACACCATGGTGCAAAGTTTTAGAACTTTATATCGTTTGGAAGTGCCTGAAATTTTATGTACAAGATCTTGTAAAAAAAAGTGATTAATCGTCCATAAATATTGTAATTACTGGGCAATTCTCGTTTTGACTTTTGAATATGATGAGGTTATGCCTTATACAACATTGTGCACGGTTTAGGGAGAATAGCCCCTTGGGAAAGGTCTCAAAATCTGGTTTTTCTGTTAATTAAAAATACTCGTTAATTAACTTAATCCTTTGGTTGTTTGACTAGAGAATGGTTGGATATTGGAGTGTCATGAGGTTTACACCTATGTTCAAAGTTTAGGGGCCCTAACATATCGGGAAGTGCCCGAAAATCGAGTTTTAAAATTCCTCCCGTAAAACGCCGCCAAAAGCAAGTAGAATAAAAGCGTTTAAAAAGGAGGGCCTCGCAAAATTTCAACAGGGGGAGTGAGTTAAAATCTCAAGTTAACTTTTAGTTAAGAGAATATACGTTTTTTTATCATTCTTAGCACGAGTTAAAGAAAATGCGCAGATTAATCAAAACAGCGAATAGTTGGCCAGTCAGTTGTGATAATTACAATTCAAGTTCAACACGTTTTTGATTTTGACGTGTGTTTGTATTAAAACTTTTGCAATGTGTATGTGAAGTGTCATGCTTATAAGAGGAAAACAAATTAAAGAAATTAATTTTTGTCACAATGACAGAGAAAATATCACATGACAATTTGAGGGGGAAGAGGTCCAGTAAAAAGCGGTAGGAGGGTTCCTAAATCAACTCAAGTAATTTAAGGAGGTTCCCTAAAGACTTTTTTTAACTCCCTACCCCTTTTTCAGCAAATCAAGGGAATCTTTCACCTCTCTTTTGTAATTTTGTAAGGTACTGCCCCCACCATTTTTCTTCAACCCTTCAGTTGTTGTCGTGTCTACGTAGATTCCAAATAGATTGGGGCTTTTGAAGTTACTAAACCTTTAGTGACGATTCAATTGTTTTAAATTTAGAACTTCATATTAATGAAACTCTTACTTGGCTTGAATTAAAAAATGTATGCTTAATCAATTAATTTCTAAATTGGGTTAAATTTAAATTAAATTATAGGAGAGAGGGGGTAGGATGAGAGACGGGTGATGAACAAGTTTCTTGTTACTGTAATTGGTTTATAAACTTTAAGTTTTAATATCTATCAACAAATTTATATTCCTTACTACTATGTTAAAATGTTTCAAAATGTTATTCTGAAAGTTTCAAATTTGTGCTAACAAAACTTTGTTAATTTTTTTGTAAAAATTTTCCTATATGCAAATTTCAAAATGTTTTCTAATATACAATGTTTTTAATGTGTTACAAAAGCAGCAATCTTATCACTTTGTCAGAAAATACAAAAGCAAATAATAAACACCTCTCCTCCTCTTTAAGTGCCTACATAGTAATGGCCTCCTTCTAACTACTGGTGAGTGATCTATGTGAGCTTTAAGGTTAGATACCCCAGGGCTAACACATGAAGCACTTTTAAAATTAACTTTAGTTCTTTTGTTCGTTTTGTTATAGGTTTTTCTCTCCCACCCACAAAGAACAATAGTTTGAAAAACGCCGCGGAAAAAAAAGAGGCAGCAGACTTTGATTGGAAAGGGGCCAAATCTCAGAATAGTGTGACGTTGCTTTTGGGAAAGAAAAAAAGATTAAATTAACGACGTGATTATTTGGTGAAGGAGTGTTTATATCTTCGGAAATGGGACGGTCGTCGAATATTGCAATAGAAAAAAATTTTAAGGGGATATTTGAACTAAACCAATAACCCTAAGAACAAATAACTGAAACACCCTCCAATTAATTACTTCTTCAAATCAGACAAAAAATTAACTGATTAGAAAGGATATCCTAGTGGACACAGATGGACTAGATTTCAATACGGGTAATAGAACAAGGGGTCACAATTTCAAATTGAATAAAGTAAAATTTAAGACGGATTGTAGAAAGCATTATTTCTTTAATAGGGTAGTGGATAGATGGAATCCGTTGCCTGAAACAATCGTAAATTCAAGTGGGGTAAACGAGTCCAAGGGGAAAATTGACAGATACTGGGATTCTGGTAGTTTGGGTTAAAAAGACTGGACCAACCTTGCTGGGCTTACGCCTGTAGTTGGTCGACTTAATTTGTATTTGTATTTGTATTTGTATATAAAAGATTGGGTATCTCAAGATTTGTGCCACACACAAACCTACCAATTTTTCTTCAAATAAATAAAAATTAATTTCTTGAAAAAAAATGCTTATCAATTGCGGGTGTTAAACCCTTAATCTACTGCATTATGGTTTTCTGTAATTTTTTTCGAGTAAATATAATTCTAAATTGGAAATTAAGTGAAATACATAAAAATTAAGTGAAATATTCATCTTTGGAAAATTCAATCCGCTAGAGCTAATTAATTAAATTCATACTTTTGTGTACCGGCAGTACACTAGGAGCTAAAATATTATCACAATTAAAAAAACAAGGATTTTTTTTATCGCAGTTTTAATTCGTAAAAATTAATAAACTTTCCTTTTGACTGACTATAACTACTTTTGAGGGTACGTAAATGACAATGGATAATTGCCGTCAAATTTTTTCTTTAATCTTAATGTATTCAGAATGGCCTAAAGCCTCCAAAAAACATTTTAATTTACCTTTTAAAGCCCTAAATTTTAAGTTATTTTCTATTAAAAATATCTTCTTTTCTGCCTGAGCTGAAACAGCTTGTGATGTCAAATGTGCCCTTTTTACTATTATTCTGCTTTGAAATAATGAGATCTAGTTTTTTTTTATAGCCTTGTGTTTCTATGAAAACGGTGTTTCCCAGATTTCTAAGAGGCACATGTGACGTCCCACTGTTAGAAGCTTTCTGTAATAGAATATCTTATAAATAAATGAAAAAAACTGTGGGAAAAGACAGGCGTATTTTTGGAATCAAGAGAGAATTTTTAATAAATTAAAATAGAATATTCAGAATTTTAAGAGATAGTGCTATTCTCCATTACGGGAATCCAATCAAAATGGCAGTTGAAAGCACAACTTCAATCTATTTGCATTTCCCACTAAAATAATCATCATAGAACCCGTGCCTTTTTCTTCTGGTACAGTAAAACTGAAAGAGCGTTCCTGCAAAGTATCGTTAGCATATTCTATCGTAAGGATGGTTATTCTATGTAATTTTAAATTTGGTGGGACTTGTAAGTACCAACAGTAGATAAAAAGGGTTAAGCAGATGCCATGAAAAAATGTGATACAAGCCCAAAACTATTTTACCTATAGTTTAAATTTTCAATAATAAAAACAAATACTATGGAAATAATACGTAAATTAAAAATTTAAAATGTTTCTGTATGAATATTGCAAAGCTATTTTTCCAAATTTGGATATGAGGTAGATATTATAGTTTCACATATTCATCACATTTTCACTGTTTCTTTTAATTTTTTATGAATACAATGCAGGTAGGCCATGGGTTCGTTTTCTGAGGTAGAGTGGATAGGAAAAGTTAGGATTTTCGAAGCAGCAAACAGGTTGCCGTTTAGTATCAATGTGTAATTTTTCGTGAAAATTTCTTCACGCTTCTCTCTCTCTCTCTCTCTCTCTCTCTCTCTCTCTCTCTCTCTCTCTCTCTCTCTCTCTCTCTCTCTCTCTCTCTCTCTCTCTCTCTCTCTCTCCTCAACCCTAAAGTAAATGAAACGAGAGCAAAAAAAGGTTGTTTAGTTAACTTTACTGTTAATTATTCCCAAACTTTTGGTGGGCGTCACATCAAATATTCAAATATCACCAAATTCTTATGGTTTTAATTGATCAAATTGATGGTTTTCATTGATTAATTTGCCCTTTTGGCAATGTTTTTAAATCTAGGCGTTTAAAACAGTTTGGAGATATTTAGTTAGACAGATAACACTGAAATTGAACCACAAAGAATTCCATCACTTTTCTCTTGTTTTTATATTTTTTTACCTCTCCTATTGCTTAATTGTTTCCGAAAATGGAGTGGAGGATTAACTAGACATTTTTTATTGACATTTGATTGACATTTTCCCCCAGAAATATATAATAAAATCTATTATTTGAGTTTTGCTTAGCCTACGATAGTAAACGGGTCACGCGATTTTTTGCTTTAGTATTTTTTATTTTATTTAAAATATACTGATTTTTTAGGGTCTAACTAAGGTTAGAGGGAGTAAATGTCTCCTCCTCTTTCGATCAACTGCCCCTCAGCTTCTTCCTTTCTCTCCTCTGAGTCTGTCAAAATCACGTGACCCTTTTACTATCGTTGATTAAGCAGTATTTTGTTGCTTAATAACGTGACCTATCTTAATTTCCAATACTTTTCCGGGGAGTGGTAAAAACTAACTATCTTCATTACACATTCTATAGACAGAACAAGAGTACAATGTTAGTCATTGCAGCAGTTCTAGGGAGTTTTTTACAAAATTGATTTTGAGTGGATTTGTTATCAAATTGAGTGGATTTGGAAATTTGCGTGGATTTTTTTATCAAATTTTAAATAGTACAGAAGGATTTATAACAAAATGATCGCAAAAGGAGTTATGTCACGTTGTGCCTTAAATGACGATCTATCAATACTGTGAATAAAAGCAATCAGCAAAAGAGCACTGACCTTTCCACGTGTCGTATTGGCAGATGTACTCCGACGTCTTAAACTGATTCTTTATGGAAGTCTTCCCAACACCATTTCCACCAATTAACCACACCCTATACTTAGGAACATCTTTGGGGGCGGGACTCGCAGTCGCCCCGGAGGTGGCCGCTGTGAACTCTGGGAACGCCCCTTCAGGTGGGGATTCCGGGGAAGTGGGCGTGGAACACAGAGAGGTGGACTTACTCCTCCGGAAGGAGTCTCCCCTGTTGACCAGGCCCTTGGAGGTCAGGCTAAAGTTCCGCACCAGGTGAAAATCGCCTTCGCTTCCGTCCGGCACGGACAGGGAGTGGCTTATCGACGGGTGGGCGGAGCTCAGTTGAGTACCGCTCTGCGAATGGGAAAGCCCGTGGGTTGTACCGACGGCAGAGTGGCGTTTTGCACGGAGGGACCGTGACCGGTTGTGGGAGGTGTTTCGGGCGGTGCTAGATCCCACGTGGGCGGCGGAAGCCCTACGGCGACAGGCGGGGCTCGGGCTCTTTGCGGTCAGCCGGGGCGCATCCAGAAGCCCTTCCGAAGACCTGCTTCGGGACTTTGAGGGTGATCGGGACGCCCTGCTGTTTTTGCGGCTTTGCATCTTTGAATGATGCTATGGAGAGTCCTTGAATATAGTCCTACGTTGAAACTTTTTTTTGGTATCCTAGCAACCCAATAATGAGTTAGCACGTATTAACTCACTTTCAAAAGCTAATAGCGTTATCAATATGTTCAATCAAGGAAGGTTATTGTTCACATTCAGTTTCACTTTTGAAGCTCTTGTTTTCACATCCATGGTCAAACGTAAAGTCTTTTTCAGGCTTAGAAGTAATTAGCATTAGACCATTGGATAAAGTTATCACAAAAACACTCAGAACTGGTTTGTTGTGTTAAAAATGTTTCCACTCTTAATAATCGTGCACTCTCTACAAATTACGTTTCGATAGTCCTGTTCTCCAAATAAAGATGATTGCAGAAGAAACCAAAGGAATATTCATTTTAAATCCAAAACTATTGGCAAACTCAACAAAACGAAACCAAGTTCACGCAAAGAAACGCTTTTTCCGAATTCAAAACAAGCAGTGAGGGAAAAGAACGCGAAATGCGGACCGTCGAATCTGGCAGCCAGCCCCGAGCACTTTTCCCTCCTCTCTGCCCATGCGCCAAGTGACGTCACGGCCTTCACGGCCCAATAACCGAAATGTGACGTCGATGGACCCCTTGATGCCAGATGCTGGTAAACTGTTGACGGGGCTTTGGGTAAACAATGGCTGCCGTCCTTCGTTTTCGGTGAGTTTTTTTAGAAAGCGCGGATTCATGAAGATAGCAAGAACTAGACGGCACTTCAACAGCAACTGTGTGAGGGCAACAAGGAAAGTCGAGTGGGGAAGTCTGTAGCATTTAAAAGGGAATGTTGCTCCTTATGGGGGGAAGAAGTCTCGTTTTATCCTGCAAATGTAAAAAGCTAAAAGTTTAGGAGAGATAACAATTATCTAAACTAAATAGTAGAAAAATTTGGTCAATCTCCTTTAGTTAAAGAATGTTTAGTTATCTAATTAAATATAAGGGGGGCCAATGTCTAGTATTCGCGGTGATTAAACAAATGATGTGGAATGCAAAGGAATCATTATATAATAAACCGGGAGGTCACAAAAAAATTTATTGCACTACTTTATCCATACCCATATTTATAGAATATTATCAGCTTTATACTCTATTCATTTAGAATTGACGCTTGAGAAATAGTGCTTTCCCCCACTCTAGACACGTAACCATAGTTACGCTCTTAGAGCAGCCAATAGTAAGCCATCTTCGTCACTTTGACGAGGATAGTTGCTATGGTAAACGATCGGTGGTGGGAGAAGGAAATATTTTCAAGCGCCAGTTCAAAATGAACAGAGTATAGTAGAGTAGGAAAGCTAGTTTGACATTGGCCAAGTCGATCTTCTAACACCTAAGAAGCGGACAAGGTTGTTCTTACAGGTTGTTTAAGAAGTCTAGTATATGAACGTCCCTGGCATTCTTAGAGAACCGAGTAACCGGTGAACGCTTGTTTGTTTACTACCCGTAGTCTACCCGTACCAAGCCATATCATAATATTTTTGTTAAAATTTTCTGCCCTCTTGTCCCACCTTCTTGGAAATGACTTGGGAATGGGGTGTTAGGTGCCATTTTTCACTTATCGTGTCAAAACCGGGTAAAGACGAATCACAGAAATAGTTTATTATTTTCCTTAGTTTCCATTAATTCCTTATTTTCCTTATTATAGTTAAATACTTGGAACAAAATTACCAAATTACCCTTACAAAAAGTAATTACAGACGCCAAATAAGCTATTCTGCGAAGCAGAGGATGTTTCTACAATTTCTTTCACCGGGCTACATTCAACGCCCGTTCTATCTCTTCCCAACTCTACGTGGGGCAGATCTCCCACCTAAATGCGGCTCATCTTCTGTTGAGTTGAGAAGAAACAACAGCTTCAGACGACAAGAGCTTATTCTCCGAGGGGCCGTAAAACGAGTGTTCGGGAAACAGACGTAATGGCTTTTTGAGGAAAAATAAACTGAAGTGAATTACTCCCCCCGTAAAGCATCCATCCCGAGAGGCCTGTGATGGATCGCTGCTAAGTAAATTTGGGAGTTTACAAGAGTTAACACCCCACATCAACGGCTCTATTTGTTCTGTTTGCCGTCGTATTTCCTTCGTTCCACCTAATCGTGGAGTGGATTGAGGTTAAGGGAGATGAAGGTGTTTTTACCGAAATTTTCTGGATTTTTTTTTCGGTGCGGAATGGGTTTGTTCCGTATCTGGGTAGATAGGGGAGTTCGTTGAACATTTTGCAAGAATGCAAGGGTCTTCTAGACCAGGGGTTTCCAACTTCTAAGTATACTCGAAGGCCGCAATTGAAATCAAAAGTCAAGCGGCTGGCCGCAAAAAAAAACTGGCTTCTTTTTATCGATTATAAATTTTTCGGTGAGAAGATCTGTACTACAAAACTTTTCCAGCAAAGATGGTTATTAACATATTGGGAAAAAAGGTACAACTGTATTTTCAAAAATTTCTGAGGATATATTAATATTTTACCTTATACAACTTTTACACTGAATATTACTTAATTTGGGAGGTCTTCCTCAAGAAAAAGTTGGTTAATTCCCCTACCTAAACATAGTGTCCCCCTTATATTTTTATACTCCAGTTAGTCGTGATAAAGGTTGACCTAAGCCTTCATAACTCCTTGCTACGCTCATGGTGAATTTCAGGATATCGAACTTTTAATTTTTCCCCATAGAAAACGACAGTAGCTATTCCATAATCTGAGGGGTAAAGTGGGGGATTCGAGGGTCATCTCTCGAAAAAATTTTGTATTTTAGTAATATAAAAAGTGTTCTGAAGCTCCATTTTGGGGGAGGTTTTAGGGAGCATCGAGGACCACACAAAATGACCTAGCGGGCAGCCAGTTGGAAACCCCTGTCGCCCTTTTTCAGAAAATAAATTACACAAAACAATTGCTGAAATAAACAACACTCGTGTCCAAAAATCATGGATGATTTAATGCTTTTGAATAATTGAAAAATATCTAAGTTCCTGATGAATGAATTTCCATGACACAGGATCTTCTAAGAATGAACTTATGGAGTCTGGATCAAATCATCCTAATATTTGTTTATAGGGGCATAGAGATGCTCCCTTTCCACATGCATTTCCACAGAGTTCCAAATACATTCGTGAAGGTAGCAGAAACGTTTAGGAGAGTCATTTAACAAAATATTCACTGTAACCCTGAATTCATTTCGTAATTTTTAGCGCATGTTTAAGTGGGATTTTTATACGATATTAAATGAAATCTCCTCAATCCTCATTTAGGCTAATACTAATTTTAGCTCTGTCTTTTCTTAGTGGATGGTACTGACATTTTGTGAAGCTCTCATATGTGTGTTTCGACTTTATGCCTTGCCCCAAAAAACTACATTACAGGAATTAAGATTTGTGTCACTGCACTATTACCGTAATTATTAACTATCATTATTTTTTTGCACTACTAACCTTACGACTGACATTAAACCCATAATTTACGACCTGGTTTACCACTACTAAAGCTCCTGATTTATATTGTATTTCTATCGTTCTTTTTATTGTTTTCATGCCATTGTGCCCTTATATTTATAATCTTCACGTTAAAATCTGTCTTGTAATTCTTTTTGTATCTAAATTTGCAATTTATTTTATGCTTCTCCGTTCACCTACAAGGATCATTATACGATCCCAGGTGATGTAATTTTTTTTACTTTGTTTGTCAACTGTAAAAAACAAATAAATAATAACAATTGCATTGTCAATATGAATGTGATTCAAAAGATTTCTCTGCCACTTCGCACCAACATAAGCGATCGACAGACTCCACAAACACCACACACCACGAATCTCGAAATAAACCCCAACAATAACAGCACAAATGACTTCCCTTTGTGTAGTAGAAGAGAGAGAGAGACTGATAATTGCTCTTATCTAGATCGAGAGAGCCTCCTTTTGTGTCGTCGCCATCCACCTGTGGGGATGAACAACCGACCTCGGCTTCGATTCGGATCGGGAGCTGGCAGGGGACCCAAGGATCGTGATCTTGGTGATCTACATCCAGGTGAGACACCCTCTGACTCATCTATCGCCTTTCGAGGTCGAGTCGGTGCTTTTTTACGAACTTTAAATAAGGATGAGGTTCACTTTCGATTGTAATGTATAGATGAACAAAACTTCGAAAATAAGTTTGAATCTAAATGATAGACACGCAGGTTTGGCATAAAACATTTTTTCAGCGTTTATGAATGATCATCACCACAACGTTGAGTGGAATAACCCGTTTTCATTACTAACAACATTATATTGCACAACGGCAAAAGTTTTTCCCGTGGCGGTTGGACAATGATTGGTATTTGCGATTCAACTATTTACGTAGAACTGTTTCAAGAGGCTAAGTTCTTCCTGCCTGCTTATAACTACAGGGTGTATCACTAATAATGGGACAAATAGTAGTTAGTTAGTTTTATCAGTTTATATTTATAAATTTTAATGTTTTTTTTGCATGCTGATTTTTATTGAGGCTCAAAACAACACTTATCCCCCCATTTATTATAAAATAATAACAATTATTACTATACTTTACAGCAACGTTTCCTTAACCCAGTCCTTCACTACGCGGAAGGAGAAAGTGAGTACTGTTGGGTTGATAGGAGGAATTTCGATACGCGAATCGTGATAAAAAGACACTATTTATACATGGGTTTAACGAAATAATCATATTTTAAAATTGACGTTATTTGTTTCACAGAAATTCAGACACCGTGATGGGAACTACTTTGTTTGTTAGTGACGTAGTAGGTTCAACTTGAGTTGCTGTCTAGTAAAAGAATTTTATCCCACTTGACCTTATGGCTAGCACCAATGTGAAAAAAACATAAGAATAGTAGGCCTTGTCCCCTATGCCTTTTTTTGCCAATAAGTTAAGTTTTACTAAGAAACATATTGAGGAACCTCTCTTGTAGTTATTTCTTTGCTTTACAAAGTACCTCTGATAGTGTAAGGAGACTTTGATATACACATTTTAAAATTGTGGAAATATCCCAGACAGCTCCCTATGGAAAAGTGTTTTGAAACGGAGAAAGCCGAAAGGCTTGACTGTACCTTTACCCGTGGGCGAAGCCCTTCTTCATGCTCTGACAGATTTACGCGCTGCCGATCTCTCCCGGTCACTCAACAAACTCTAATTTTGGATCCGCTGCGGATTTAGCCTCCTCTTCGAGCACGGAAAGGTTAGAGGGAAAATTTTTACTCATAGGCAAAACGTCATTTATCTGCAACACTTGTGGCAAAGTCATCTTCACATATACAAAACGCAGAGACGCGTGTTATTAGACAAAAGAATATTGACGAGCAAATTGAAATAGCACTTGGCTAAAGGACCGTTTCCACTTGGAGAATAGATATAATGACGATATGTGGCGATGGAGAAAAGTGACGAATCACGGCAAGACATAAATGATGTCATCAATCTCCAAAACCGTACGCAAAAGTGGAAATGGACCATCCATGATGGAAGAAATACACTCTTACAACGACAGTCTCAAAAATGAGTAAAACGTACTCAAATCTGAGTATTGTCACGCACTCCAACAGGCTCCGATCCAAATTCACTCAAATTTGAATTCATGCATGTACTCATTTTTGGAAATGTGCAGATACTCATCAAAAATAAAGCATCATGTACTAATTTTAATTCGTCCATGACATTCTTAGAGAGGGTGCAATGTGTTACAGTTATGATGACCATATAGCTTCGTTATGACCATAGAGCCACATATGGACTACGTCACTATGACGTTACACCAACTTCATGTTATTATATATATGGCAAATATTTCAATTTTTAAATATAAACAAAAATAAGCAATTTGAGTGGTGACTATTAAACTGTTTGACACTGAGTATGTCTGGTTAGGGTGTCCCTTATATGACAGAAAAAAATTTTCTTGCGAATTTGAAAACGGTTAACCTTTACTTTTTTATAAATGCCTTGACCTATTCAGATATAAAATTTCATCCCTCTACGATGATATTAACCTGTGCAAAATCTTAATTAAAGATAGTCAATGTGTCTCTTTTTGTCTCTTTTACGACAGAATTTTTTTCTCTTTGCCAAATCGAAAAGAGATACCCTCTACTTTTATTATAAATGCCTTGACCTATTCATATGTAAAATTTCCTCCCTCTACGATAATATTAACCCGTGCCGAATCTCAATTGAAGATGGTCAAACAAACTGAATTACCGGCACGCACCCGCTAGTACTCACCACTTTTTCTTTTTTCCTCCTTTTTTCAGGCTTTTTTAAATATATTTATATATTTGGCCATTTAATCGGTCTGAATAAGGAAGTTGCATGCGTCAGATTTTCAAAAACAAACAAGTGTTCCGTATGGTTTTTTGTATGGTAAAATGAAATATCTAGTCAGTTTTTCAAAAAAATATACAGGTAATTAAATATTTTAATTTAAAAGTCGAGAAAAAAACACGTGACTGAAAACGTTTATTGTTTAAACTATAAGATAACGTCAACAATAATACCATCAACTCCATTGCTTTACAACAATGTTTAGTATAAGATGACGTCACATCCAAACTCTTGGCGTTTTCGCACGCTTTTAAAAAGGGGATTTTTGTTAATTTTTTTGACAATCAAAAAGTTTCTCGATCGGCCTCAAATTTTGGGTAGTTGCTTATTTTTACAAGAGGAATCGATTAAAAAAATTTAAAAAAATCATGCAACTTCCTCATTGTCGTCTACCGCTAAAGTTTAATTTCACGAATGTTAAAAAAAAGCACCGCAAAAATTTGTCGAAAACTTAGATCCAGTAATCGGGTGACTAGAATCGCCAACTAAGTAGGATTGGTTTACCTTCACCTTGCTTATTCATTTTAAAAGCGGTAGACGATCGCTACCACCACGCCAGAAACACGAATCTGCAATGCGAACGCAATGCAGATTCGTGTTTCTGGCGTGGTGGTAACGATTATTATATTACATATCTATGGCCAAACTTATCATAAAACTAGCTGTTATACCCGGCCTTGCACGGGTGGGGTGTATAAATTTATTTTTTAAAAGTTTTTTTAATATACATTTATAATTTTGTAAATTAGCAATATTACAAATCCTCCCGGTATCCCAGGCGCCTCTTTCCTATCCCGGTGTTCTCGGCAATTTTTCTAATCCCGGTGTTCTTGTCACTTTTTACAATCCTGGTGTTCCTGATAATATTTTATATCTTGGTGCCTTTATAAAATAACAAATTTGAAACTATAATAAAAAGTCTAGTAAATTAATAAGTCTAGTGAACAAATTAACAAATTTAAAACTAAAATAAAAGATCTAGTAAATGAAAAAGTCTAGTGATCTGTCTCATTCGAAACAATGTTTTATTTTTAACTCGTTTTCCATGAAAAAAATTGTATTTTTCAGTAAATATATTTATTTCAAAGGAAAAAAAATCTTGAAATGGAGGAAATGTCCACGCCTTCGATGTGGTTTAAAAGGAGATGCGGAACACACATACACACAGCCACAAATGTTTTTATTTATATAGAGATTAATAAAATTGCCTAGTAACTACAACACTGGTACTAAAGTTTCCTATTATTGGCTTGCATGACTGGTAAAACAGGTTTTCAAACACGGAAAAATAAGTGAAAAAAAGCAAGAAAAATGGGGAAAAAAGAATGAAGGACTGATTTTCTCTTTATAAATTATAGCCTATGTGTTATTCTGATGTATAAGCTACATTATTGTAAAATTTCATTAAAATCCATTCAGTAGTTTTTGCGTGAAAGAGTAACAAACATACAGACAAACATTCACAATTATAATAGCAATAGGATATAAAAAAGTCTGAAAAAAGTGGGGAAAAAGAAAAAAAAGTGGTGAGTATTAGCGGGCGCGTGCCGGTAATTTAGCTTGTTTGACTATATTCAATTGAGATTCGGCACGGGTTAATATTATCGTAGAATGATAAAATTTTATTTCTGAATAGGTCAAGGCATTTATAAAAAAAGTAAAAGGTATCTAGTATTTGAAGTAGGTAAGGTGAAGGTATTTGAAGTAGAGGGTATCTCTTTTCAATTTCGCAAAGAGAAAAAAAATTCTGTCGTAAAAGAGATAAAAAGAGACACATTGACCATCTTCAATAAAGATTTTGCACAGGTTAATATCATCATAGAGGGATAAAATTTTATATCTGAATAGGTCAAGACATTTATAAAAAAAGTAGAGGGTAACCGTTTTCAAATTCTGAAGAAAAAATTTTTCTGTCATATAAAGGACACCCTAATGTCTGGTGTTTCAAAATTGAAAGCATTGGGTCGTCATATTTGAATCAAAAAGTTTCATACTAAAATGAGAACATCGATTTACTCAAATTTGAAACTGTCATTTCCCTCAGTGTACGATTTCTTAAAAAATCAGAAGATTCTCTTTTAAGACCGATTCACTCTTTTTTGACTCCGCACTATCCCCTCACTTTGGATTCATTCTTTTGTAACCTATAAAACTTTCTTATACATTATGTAATCACTTTTAATGATATCAATTGAATGTAGTTATCAAAGTTGACAGTTCCTGATAACTTCTATTAAATTCTTCTGCTTCTTCTACTATTTTCCGATTGGTATACTCCGTGTAAATAGAATAGTCGGCTCGTCACCATGAAAACGCAATAGAAATGCAAATGGAAATGACTAGTAGTGAGCCGCCAATTCAAATTGCACAGACTAAGGAGAAGTTGCTCCCTATATGAAACAGGCATAAGTGATAGTTGGTCTGAGAGAGAATGGATTTGTATAATGAGTAAATTGTTGTTTGAAGAAAGCTTTGAACTTTGGGCAGTGAGTGGATGAAAAGCCGCTGACTTTTTTCTAAATTTAGTTTTAGGTTCTTCAATGTGCTTCGAGTGTAATTCAATATATACATTTGAGGTAACACTCAAATACCTATTGTGAGAAGACCAAGGAATTTAATAGCCATAGAGAGTTAACAGCCTACTATATTTTCAAGAGTAAAAAATGAAAGCGGCCATCCATGGCTCCAGGTGATGATGATGATCTGCGAATTTATTGAGTACCTGGCCGCTGAAAGCGGCCTCCACCTCCGATCTTGCAAGTGGAATTTCTCTGCATAAAACTTTGGCACTTCTCAAATCTTGATAATTTCGTTAGGGGAATCTTTTAGTAAAGTGGACTTGCAGCAGATGATACATTACGAGGTAAAGAAAAACCTATATTACTTTGGGTTTCTTGTGAAGATTAATTTTCATAAGGGATTATACTATATCGAGGTCTCTTTTTGCTTGGTGGTTAAGCTGGATCAAATGCTGGAATTTTCTCTAAGGATATGTTCTTATGGTTCTTTATATTTTTAAGGTATTTTACTGTTGCGTTGTAGACGAATTCTTTTAAAGTGGAGATGTTGAGAGCTCTTTGGATGTCTTGATTTCTGTGTTACCATCAGGCTCTTGTGATTTTTCTCAGCTGCATGTTTTGAAGTGCTTCAAGTTTTTTCCAATTGGTGGCATGGCTCCAGGTGTAGCGCTTTGCAGATATATTTACTGAAAATTTTATCATTTTGAGTGGTGCTCATAAAAAAACCAAAGGAGATAAAAGCGAAAAGTTTTGAGATTAAAAGAAAATATGGATAACTAGGCAAAAAGATCAAAAGAAAGTGAATAATTCATCAATTGCGTTGCTCTTTAATTTTCTTTAAGTTTCAAAATACACTATGAAATAATTTTGAAATAGGGTTACTTGGGGTAGGGTTACCCCCCAAAACTATAATATGTACAGGAAATTTCACACTTACTCGCATTGATTATTATCTTAAAGCTTGTCACACCGATGAGTTTTGCATATATTTGAGATTTGTTTAATTTATTTTTAAGATTATAGAACTAAAATTTAAAATAGCTTCGCAGAATGGATTTTTTTGAGAGTTCAAGACGTATTTTGCAAAGAAGTATTTCCAGGTAAGTTTTCATTACATTTTAATGTTTATTGAACTGTTTTGCAGAGTTTGACCTAAAATATATATGGCAATTTGAAATTGAAGTGTTTAACAGGGGGGTCCCACTTACCCCATAGTTTTAGCATGGTTGGAGTAAGTGGGACCCTCTTTATTTAGTAAGTGAGACCCCTTATTATAATAAAAGTGGTTCTAGAGTGTCTCTTATGATATAGGAACTATTACTGAAGACATGGGAGGATTTCAGGGGGGGTTATAGGGACAATTTCCCCCAATATTTTCAGAAAATTTCAATTTATAGTAGCAAGACCTTTTACTCACCACTTTAAAATTCCTCAAAATTTATAAATAGTTTGATCGCCATTTTATATCAAATTTGCGTTTTAATTTAAGTTATGGTGAGTAAAATGAAATATCTTATCAATAGTGTTCCTTCTCATTTAGTGTGTCCGATTTCTTTTTATCTTACAATGTGTATGGAAGTGCTTAAATAAATATTAATCAACCTTAATATGTTTTTCAACACTATTTTATATGCTCAAGTAAAACATATCCCTATAAGTATTTTATACATTCTTTAAAATACTTATTTTGCTTTTCATTTTATTCTTACCTTGTCATATTGATTTTGAGGTGAGTATATTTATCACTCTTGGATACAGTTCAATAAAATATTTTACAGTGAAATTTACTGTACTTTATCAAGTAAGACCTACTTACTTCCTTTTAAGTTTTGCTTGCTTTAAATATAAATAAAGAGGGGGTGACCCACTTACCCCATCTCTTGGGGTAAATGGGTCACCCATCTCATTTTCGATAGAAAGACCAGTTAAGAAAAATGTAAAGCTTTATTTTAGAAACTACTGATGAATTTTTGTTCATCGATGGACTCTTTAACGAAACTAGTCAACAAGTACAAAATAAACCCTTTCAATTTTTTTCTATAAAGCTCCAAAAGTGTACTAGTCCAAAATGGGGTCCCACTTACCCCAAGTGACCCTATTTCATTTAGAACTATATAAGAATTTTATTATAAGAATTGCTGACCTCCAATTATTACCAAATCGCTTGTTACTATCTTCAGCTTCAGTCGGATATTGTAAACAGTGTAATCTCGGTTAAAGGCTATCCCACTAAGCGGATTCGGATTTAAAAATTTCGTCTTTTTTACTTGGAGCTTCTGAATTAAATCGCCATTTTTGTATTCTTGTTATTTTATTCTTCCAGAGAAAAATCTTAAGATTTCAGACACACATGAAAAATATACAACTTTTCTCGGCTCTCTTTATTTTTTGTTTTGAAAGTGTGATTCAGGAAAAATTATTCGTTGTAATTTTATATATATTTTTTAAATATATAAGAATTAACAACCAGATCAACAAGAAGAGCTGTCGCAAAGAAGGGGTGACATCTCACTTAAAATTAGTTTTAGTCATTGGTGCATTTATGGGGGATCATAGGGGGCAATGCCTCCCAACTTTTTGAGAAAACTCCATTTTTAAAAGGAAAAAACATGATTCCAAAGCCATTAGGGACAGCTTGCTCCCCCAAGGTTCATATTGTGTCCCCCCAGAGTACACCACTATGATTTTAGTCCTGAAACTAAATCTACTCTACTTTTAAAATCAAAATTCTAATATAATAACAAAAGTGAGCATAGTGATTTTTTACGTTACTTTGAACATAAATATTTTTAGTTATTCACCTTCATTATACACAGTGTATATTTTGCTTGAATAATCAAAATTTTAAATTTCAGAAACATTATGGATAAAATAGAATCCAAGTCGAATTTTAAAAAAAATAAAGTTAAATATATGAAGCGCAGCACTCCATCACGGAAAGTGAAATGTTAAATGCTGCTGCCCTCTAGGACAGTGTTACGCTACTTTTATTTTCTAACTACGTATAAGTATCCAAATAAAATAAGAATTAATTTTAATTATAATTTTCTCAGTTTATGGTATTTTTAAAAATACTTCTTTAAAAAGTTAAATATTGGTCTTTGTATGTGCTTGATTTCCTTATTTCTCATTGCATGAGTCAAAATTGTATGAGGGCTTATAAACGATTTCAAGATCAAGGGATTGCATATAAAGACGCATAGAACACCTTCAAAGTATTATTTCTTTAGAGAAAAAAATGTAAGGATAATATTGAATTCACAGGTATCTTATTTTTATTTAGTCAAGTAAAAAGTTTTTAGTTATCTCCTTATTTTAGTTATCTTTTATTATTCAAAAAAAGTTTTAGAAGAATGGTTTCTAGAGATACATTTTTTACTGATTCGTGTAACTTGTAACACATTTTTACAGAGCCTGCTGATTTCTGGGAAGGCATTCGTGGCACATGTGCTGGGCACACAAAGGACCAAATAAAAAAAGGAAAATAATGAAAGTTAACGAAATTAAAAGCAACGTATTACGCTTAAAAAGCATTCAAATAAATTTTTTACATTTTGATTAACGATTATTGATATTTTGTTTTTTTAGGTAGAAAGAAAAATTCGTTTTATGTTAGGTGTATATATTGCCCTGGGCTGTTTTTTTATATCAAAAATTTCCGATTGTATTGAGGATTCCAAGTAGGCTTTTGGAATTTCCGAAAAACATACTCAACTATTAAATAGTCAGTTTGAAAAAAGAAATAAGTAAAAAAACAAATTGTGAGAAAATCGAAGAAAAAGAAAATTGTATAAGTCTAAAAGTGATGAAATTTTCGTTATAAACCACCAAATAAATTTTTACTGGAAATTCACGGCCAAATTTATGGAGAACAGATAAATCATCAAAACGAATATAAATTGATTCAAAAATATTTTACAGTTGAGAAAAGCTGATGGACTTCAAACTTATGAAATTTTAAATGAAAACCAAAAAAAAAACAAACTTAAATTGAAAATTAAACTTTATCAATAACAACACAAAATAGAAAAATAAAAATAGACAATTAAATTAAAAATTATTATGAAGCTGAGCCATTTAAGGCAGTATCAATGGAGTGATTATGAATGGAGTCATTATTTTTTTGCATTTTCCAAAATTAGTAAAATTGATTTTTAGAATTTTTTTTATAAATATCGAAAAATAAAATTTTTGCAGTTTCCACAAAAAAAATTGATTCAATGATATTTTGTATAAAAATCGAAAAATAAAAAAAAATTAAGTCTAAAATACCCGTGTCACCCCTCATTTTAAAGAGAATTTCACGGGGATTAATCTAACGTAAAGTTTAAGCAGGGAAATTCCACGGGTAACTAACTGACTGACATTTTTTGTCCAACTGACATTTTTTGTCTGACCACCAATCAAAGAAGGAATCGCCGACTCTGATTGGTGGAATCCTTCTTTGATTGCTGTTTAACCGTTGATCAGAAATCACAGAATACGGCCGTTAGTATTTTGTAGTTTTCTTCCCAAAAATAACTAGTAATTAGCACCCCAGGCCCAAAGGCTACAGAAACGGAGATGGGCACCGCCTGATGGGCCACTAGGCCCGGGCAGACTTTGATTTGATTTTTCCCAAACATAAATTATAAAAAACATTTTCCACCCATATCATTGCTTTCTTTGTTAGCCAAATCTAATTTGTCGAAAGTATATATCTTAGTTAATTCAAATGTAACTAAGTTTATGCTCTTCTTAAAAGGAAAAAAAAATTAAGCTTATGCAGAGAAGAAAAGATATTACGAAAAAATATAAGTACGAAACTATTTTAAGAGGAGAAGTATTTCACATTTTCATATTTTTCATTTATAAAATATCATTTTTCTAACTTTGCCGGGAGATCTTGTGAAATAGTTTCTAGCTAATTCGGTTGCTTCATAAACTCTAGATGGCAGCAGGTCAAAACGCTAAAAGAATTAATTAAAAAAAGAGAAATTTTTACATTGTTAAAAAAACCTGAATTAAAGGAACAATTAAAAAGTGCAGGACAGGGAGTAAAAATTTATCATGGTTTTTCAAAGGGAATCAAACCGTATAGCTTTTTTTGTTCTTCAGCATCACAATAAGTTTTTAGTTCATAAATTTTTGGTAAGAATGTGGTGTCAAATACTTTCTAGCATTAATAAAAGCATTTGTGCTTTACTGTACCTCTATTATAGTCACGGGGTTGGGTGGTTCAATCTAATTAAATATATTTTACAAAAAGCGAGATTTAAAAGAAAATAATTTTACTTTGGGTTTTCCATAAGATTATGTACAAGCTAAAAAATAATTTTTTTTGGGGGGTGCGAATTTTTGTATTGAATATTTTTTAAAAACAAACAAGAATAAAAATGCAGTTTTAAGAACTGAGCGAAAGAGTGCAGTTAATAGAATTTCTTTAACACTTTTTGATTAGTATTATTTTTTTAGGGGGAACAACTTAAGAAAAAAATAAGTCCTATAAAATTTCAAGACCAAAAGTAGTTCGTTAATACAAAAATGTGGTGCATTAAAAATAGCATAAGCACTAGTCTCTGTCAATGAACTGGATAATGTGATCAATTAGAACGTTAACCTTCAAGGTCAAAATACATGATGTTCCACCTAGTACGCAAATATAGAGAACAGTATGAGCTCATCAAAGGGTAACATTGAATACATGAATAGAAATGTCAGTTTTTCCTTTACCACATAAAGTTTTCTTGCTAGTCCCTGTTACCTTAGTCTGTCAGTATAAAGCAGAGTCTGCACAACAGTTCAACAATGCAGATTTATCCTAAGTGGATATGTCGTTCTTTGTTTTTAAAAATAAAGATCCATGCCATTTCGAACTAAGCCAGTTTGAAACAAATAAGTTTAATAAATTACTATATAACCTTCCTTAGGGCAAAGGAGAGGATAAGAGTGCAAACAAAAAGTAATTTGGGGGTATAAAATTTTGGAGGGCTAAAGAATGGGGGCTAAAGAATTTGCAACCAACCTGGAGACTTTTCAGCGGTTATAAAAAAATTAAAATTTTCTAAAGCAAAGAAAAATCTTAGAATTATCTTCTTATGGGTACAGTGTAACTAAATTTTTTCTAAAGCAAAAGTAAACTAAATATTAGGAAACTTTTTTTAAACTAGCTTTAATACATGGACATTAATTTTCTGCTCAATTATTCCATTAAGTTAATTTTAATTAGTTCTATTTATGCATATTTTCAATTAGAGCAGTCTATTTTAACATCCTGTTCTTTTAGTTAATTTGTTTTTTTCTGAGCACACATGATTTTTAAGAGCGTTCCCGTTGGTGGGCCTGTCCATTCTCAAAAAGGATCGAAATTCTTTTAAATTTTACATGAAAGATATTTTATAAAATATTTTGAAAAACATAAAATACATTTTTCATGTTCTATTTTTAAGGCTTGAAAATCCTCTTTCTTAAATTAAACACTGCTGACAGTTCTCACCAGCAAAATATTATAACTGGAAAAATAAAACTAGAGTATCTCGGTTGCCTATCTATTCAAGTTTAAAAGCAATGATAGCAGATAATTAATGCATAACCCTTTTCAGGAAAGAGAGTTAAGTTTTGTTTTTTACAATAATACGCGGGATTAGAAATTGTTAAATTATAGAGGTGCAAAGATTACTACAGGTTTTTTCTTCTATAAAAATTTAGTCAGTTTTTTACCATCAAAATCGAATATTCGTTGGCGGTTAGGAACAGAAAAATAATTCACATCTTAATCATCACTGGTGATCGTTTATTTAATTATTATCTAGCATGATTATTTTCCAATAATGAATAATACATTCACGTATTCGATAAATGGAATTTCACATTATTAATCAAATAATTAAATAAAGTAAGAAAGGAATTACCGTTTTAGGAAATCGTACAAAGGCCAAATGTTATCTTTAAAAGAAAATTTCAAAAAAATATTTGATTGAAATAATTGTGTTCCAAAAAGTTTCTATCCCTCATATTAGGGATGCTTAGCAGGATCAGATGCACAGAAAAACTACTTCCCTACACAGAAAAACTAGATTCTAACTCAAAGAAACTATATTTTTATTAATAAATAAAAATACAAAAAGTATGTTAATAAAAATTAGTCTCTTTACATAGGTTATCAAAACATGTTTTTATGGCCCAAGAAATTAAAGATAGCTTATGATTCAAGTGATCATACTCGTTTCTGTTTATACTGTTTACAACTGGGAAAAAACTCCGCTTCGTACTTTTTCCCGACTGCGTACTCTTATCCTCCTTTCTCCTATCTATAACTCACATGTCTGCTTTTCATCAAGTACATAACATGTTTTTTTATAATTTTGAAAAACAGAATTACTTCTATACTACAGAAAAAAACAAAACTTTGAAAAGGAATTCAAACCTAAATGATAATCACACAAATTTGGCACAAAGTGGGTATTTTTTAAATTTCTAAATTATCACCACCCCCAAATTTAAAGCGAATAACTCATTTCATAACATTCTAAACAAGGATGCTTTAAGTAAGACATTAAAAGCCCCATTAATGCCTGGAGTCCCTTTTTAGGGATGTTTTTTAAAAATCCTCCTACTTCTACAAAAAGTGTGACTTTGAATCAATATTTGCATTGATGTGTTTCTGATCCTCATAGAACCTAGAGAACACAAGAAGAGAGCAGAATTTAAATTTTTGTTTCACTTCTTTAAAGATGGAAGATAAAATTTTTTAGAAAAGTGCTTTCTTAAAAATTTTAAAAGAAAAGCTAAAGAATACTAGATGTTATTTTAAAAAATTTCAATGCCGATATACTTAACTGTTTATACATAAATTAGTTATTATTTTTTTTATTTTTCCAAAATATTTTATCTTGACCTTTGTTTTGGCCCTCGAAAAGCGTCCCTAAAAAGGGACGCTAGGCACGAATGCCCCCCGTGTTTTTTCCCATAGTGAAATGCTAGTGTTTCCTTATTTATTTCATAAAAACGCGTTCGATTCTTATGAAATGAATTAAATAAACTATATTTATAAAATTACTTTCATTTTAGCTAATAAATTCAATATTTTTGTTTATTTTTTTGAAAAATACTGTTAATTTTGCTAAATTAATGGAATAAAAAGTCTTAAATTGTAAGGAATTATTTAATTTGAATTGATTAAAAGGAATAAATTAATTAGTTTACTATATTTATTATGTAAATATATTCAGGTTATATTTTAATTAAAAGTTGAATAATTATTAGTTACAATGACTTTTTGTCATTAAAATTGCCCAAGTTATAAGTTTTGGCTTTTTTTTCTAATTAGATTTCGCTAATCATTGTGTTCTATACTGCAGATCAATCTTTATCATCTGGCTTGCTAATACACATCCTACTAATGCTTGATTTTTGGGGAGAAATTTGTGTACCTCACAACAAAGTTAAATAAATTGAAAAAGTATGGGCATTTGACAGACTTAAACTTCAAAAATTGAGATATTCTGACAGATTTGAGGTGTGAAAAAGTAATTATTACTTAATATTAGGTAACATATAAGCAAAGAATGCCTTTTTCAATTAAAAATCTTATTTAATTTGCAATTAACCTAGACTTGGGAGGCAAAAACGTGTTTAGAGCATAAAAAATGATCAAATTACGTTAATTAAGGTTAATTTTGCAGTTAGTTTTAGTTGGTTAAATAATTAATAATTTTTGTTTATTTTCATGTTACTGTTTCGTTCAGATCCATTTTGCTGCCCTTTATAAGGTAGAAAATGTTTTTGAGGCTTTAAAACAGTTTTCTACTATGCGTTTACAAGAGAAAAAACACGGGGACATTCGTGGTTTTTTAATTTTGGTGTAAAAATTAAAATTATAACCTGGGATTTTTTTCACTATTTTTCCAGTTGTTTTGGGGGGTATTTACTATGTTTTTACCAAATATTTAAAAAAATAAAAAGTTGGGCATTAATGGGTTAAAAGCACCATATTTTCCAAAATCCTTTGTAACTTGCAAAAATGATTTAATATTCGCCAGAAATATGTTTACCAAATACTAGAGGCAACATACCATTAGTGGGAAGAAAACAACTTTCAGATAACATCCAAAACAGCGGAATCTGTACAAGTTGTTTTTCCTTTAACGTACACTGTACGCACGGAAACCAACACAAAAATGCAAACAAAAAAATCTATGTTCCACTTGGTAGTTTTGATTCCAATAAATCTATCAATTAGTTATTATAATATAATTTCAAAAATTCAAGCAACTCCAAGTCTTCATCAAAATATATTTTATTTTACGTTAAGAAAATGGTATTTATATACATTTGATATTTATTGCACGCATTTAAATTTTCACGTAAAGGTATTTAGAAGGAAAACGGTATAATGAATTTTGTATTTAAGAAAATTAATGATAAATAAAGCCAATGTAAAATAAATTGGAAAACAAAAACCTTTCGGACTATCTTCATCAATGCTATAGTGGAATGCAGTGCAGAACTATCTGGATAGAATCGCGAAGAAAATTTTAAAAATAAAAACTCTTTAACTTCCAAAACAAGCAAGCTAAAGGAATTAAAAGCCACAGCTATAAAAATTCATGCAAAAGACAATACTAATATTGCTATCCGTTGGGATTTTTTTTTATTTTACTTTTAATTTAACTTAGATAAAATATGGTTGTTTTAATGTGCTTATTATTCGTATAAGGTCAATTATTATTATTATTATTATTATTATTATTATTATTATTATTATTATTATTATTATTATTATTATTATTATTATTATTATTATTATTATTATTATTATTATTATTATTATTATTATTATTATTATTATTATTTTTTTTTTTTTTTTTTTTTTATTGAAAATGTAACTTAAATTTCTTATAATTTATGATATTTACAACGAAAAGAAATAAGTATAATTTTTCAAGAAATTGAAAGAAAGCTATTTTATTTTTTTATTTTTATACCCAATCAAAATATTCTTCAAAGATGATGTTTCTTTAATGAACTAAAAGTATCTACACACTTAAATTCTAAGACTTTAAAACTCAAACGCCACAATAACTATTTTACTGAAAAACTTTTAAATCGCTTTAATATTCGCCCTCTTTGAGTGATTTTTTGATAGATAAAACAGTTTAAATGATTACTAAACTATATGTGAATAAAAAAAATTGAATCAAAATGAATTTTTACCAGAACAAATTTTAATACTTGATATACTACAACGAAAAGTTGTATTTTTTTTTACCACAATTTTGTAAATATATTTTTTTCAGGTATTTTCACTATGCAAACTACAACACAATATTCGCCTACATGCGCCAACCGCCGTCACAAACAGCCAACATTGGCGCCCTCTCCAATCCACCACGGCAACCCCAGCGGTGGATGAAATCTCACCTCTGGAAGATCCTCAAACGCAGCGAAATCCGGAAGAATCCAAACACCGGAGAAGGACACGCAAGCATCCCTCAGACCACCACCGGACCCATCCGGCAAAAGAGCAAAGACGGACTCAACCGGACCGGACCCTGCACCGTCCCGGGTCCGACCCCCCAGGTGAGCGAGCTATAAATAGCGGGAGGAGGGTATTTTTAGCAGGTTGTGTGTTTTCAGAGGAGGTCACACCGAGGGATTGTTTCTTCGCACATTCGATGGGATTGTAAATAAGAGATCTTGTCCTGTGTTGCGCTCGTAAGGTTACGATTGTTGTATCATTGGTTGTGGATGAGAGATTGTATCATTTTTTTGCTGGTTGGTTGTTTGAGAGATTTTTTATAAAAAATTTGTTAGTGCATGCAATTATTATGTTTTTTATGAAAAAAATAATGCATCAAACTGTATTGTTTTATAGAAGTTGGTTTAAAAAATACCATTACACAAGGGAACAAATATTGCGCGTTTTGTAACTCTCCCCACGGGTTAACAAGTGGTCCAATTTTGTTAAAATTTATGGTGGAAGTAGTATGGGTACTGCTGTACCTCGTGCAATAAATTTACTTATTCTGTTAGGTTTTGTTTAGCAAAACGGGCCTTAGGAAAACCGCCTTTTGTAACGCTCTCGCACTGCAATAGGGGTTCTAACTCTAACTCTTTAATGGTACATCTGCGCCCCCCCCATTTCTATTCGAAATACGCTTGTCTAGGTCCCCTCTACCCACCCTCAAAGTTTGTCCAAGGTGTTTCTGAACACCCTGTATAACAATAACTATAACAATAATGATGATAATAATAATGTGAGGAGAGCAGTGGTTTAATTTAATAGCGCTATGCCCTTTTTGTTGCAGTAATTTTAGTTTCGATATTTACCTATATCAGAAAGATAACACAGGGTTTTTTACTGTAACACGCGTGTATAATATGAAACAAGAATAAACTAATAATTCTAAAATATCCAACTAAGTTGAAATTATAGTTTTAAAATACAAAATAAACTTATAAAGTATACTCAAAATTTTCTTTGTCATTTTATTGTGTAAATTTTTTTAAGGGTTTTCACTTTAAGGTTTCACTTTTTCAGAGTTTTTGGTTGCAATGTATTGGTCAATAAATTTCAAAAATAACTTTTATTTTTACGAGATTGTAGAAAAATCTTAATTAATTTTTAACAATTAATTTTTTTTCTAAGGAATAAACATTTACAAAGCAAGGTCATTAGCTGCAATTCATACGTTCAAACCATTATTTTTATTCATCTGTGTTCATATTTTATTTTATTTATTTACACACGCAACAGATAAATCCAATTACAGTGGTGAAAGAAAAAATGAAAAATTAATTGCATAAAATACTTTCATATAACTTTTTATAAGCACTAAAAAAACACCGAAAAAATATCCATTTCCTTACAATGAACACCGAAAAAATATCCATTTCCTTACAATGCATGTTAAAAATCATATAAAATCTATTTATAGGAAAATTGGCTATAAAATCTAGAAAATGGACTAATGAAAAGATAATTATTGCGTAAAGTATAATTCCTAACAGAAAACTGAATTAAACACAAAATATCAGGACAATCAAATAAATTATTAAGAATCTTATAAAAGAATAATAAACAAGACAGATCCCTCCGAGATCTCAAAGATGGAATCTTAAAGAACTTAGAAAGACTAGAACGAGAAACATCATGAGGGTAGTAATTAGGTTTTTTTTATGAAAAAGGTAACGCAAGAAATTATTTTGAACTCTTTCAATATATATCTTTTTGTTATTGTGTTGGGGATTCCATATAATATTGCAATATTCCAAGGTTGATCGTATCAAAGAATAATAAAGAATTTTTAAAGTTTGTTCATTAGAAAAATTAATTAATCAAAGAATAATAAAGAATTTTTAAAGTTTTTTCATTAGAAAAATTAATTAATAATTAATATTCATTTACAAATAATTTTCCTTCTGTGTTTCAGCTTGATACAACATATCATAAAATGCGAAAGCTTTTTCTAATCTCATGAAAGATGAGTTACTTTTAAGAATAATGAGAAAATACTGGTCATTTACAGGCTTTTAAATTTGAAAAAAAGGCAAAACTTTAATACACGCCTGAAACCTATCTTACTTCGCTGTATAGCAGAAACGAAATTATGTTGAATAAGTTTTTACGAAATCAAAAGGAAATAGAACTAAAAAGTTCACATAGCAGTTCATCAATGAAGAATTTGCATGATTTCTTATATTTTTTTAATTGATTCTTCTTGCAAATATAAGCAACTACCCAAAATTTGAGGCCGATCGAGACATTTTTTGATTGCCAAAAAAATTAACAAAAATCCACTTTTTAAAAGCGCGCGAAAACGCCAAGAGTTTGGGATCATCGTATGTTGACGTCATCATACGATAAACATTGTTGGGAAGCAATGGAGTTGATGGTATGATTGTTGACATCCTTAAACAATAAGCGTTCTCAGTCACGTATTTTTTCTCGACTTTTAAATTAAAATATTTAATTACCTGTACATTTTTTTTGAAAAAGTGACTAGATATTTCATTTAACCTTACAAATAACCATATGGAACACTTGTTTGTTTTTGAAAATCTGACACATGCAACTTCCTTATTGTCTCATCAGGGAATTAAAATTTTTTAAATAATAAATATGAAATTCTAGTGAGCATGGTAGAATTGAAATATTCGAAGCCTGTTCATGTGCTCATAAAACAAAATATTTTGTATTAAAGGAAACCCCTATGAATTTGTTCTAAATCTAATCATAGAAAAGATGCAACCAAAATAATTTCAATCCTTATTTCTCTTCATAGCAAGTGAATTATTTGGTTACGCCGTGTTAAGATGTTAATTGTAGGAGTCAATAAAGTTGCGATAAATTTTCGATGCCTATTTGCTTGAGAGGAAAATGGCGTTTAGAAGGTTAATATTCGTTTTATCTAGTTTTCCAAAGCATTGACGCAATAGTATATGTTCATGGTTCTCTTAAATAAATAGCGGTCAAGGGAATGGCATTATTACGAAGAAGTATTGATGCTTTAATAAATTTCAAATAGTAAAACTTTATGGATTTATAACTAAGCAGTATTAATATTCTAAAGCAGGATAAAACTATTTTTTCAATCACTAGGGGGCTCTGCCCCCTGCTCGCTATCGCTCACCAACCCCCGGAACTGCTTCGCAGTTCTTTGAAGATCGCTTCGCGATCTTAGCGAGAAGAGATCGCTTGTTTCATCTCAACTATCCAGTACAACCTGGAACTTGTCTGCTTATAGTCTGTTTATTTAGAATAGGCGCCTGAAACAGAATCAAAAACGCTCAACAATGCTTAATAACGCTCATCAGACAACTTCAGTGACCGATTGTTTCTACAGTATTTTAACTACTTCTGCTTAGGCTGACTTGTCATTGCAGAAGAAAATTTTTTCGACGATAATTAGAATTATAAATGCTTCCTAATACATTACGTCTCAGGCGCTAATTCTAAATGAACAGAGTGTAGTTGATGATCATTTAATATCGAAATTTCTTATCTCTCAAACTTTTCTATAACTTAATTCGGATCATTACCACGAAAATATCAAATAAAACTATTACTGAAATATTCCTTTTTAAATTATCAATAATTTAATGGATAGGGGGCTACCCCCCTGCTCGCTTACGCTCACCAACCCCGTAACTGCTATGCAGCTCTTTACAGATCGCTTCGCGATCTGTAAAGCAATGTATCTGCAAGTAATATCTGCAATCGATCTTTAGCAGAGAAAAACAAACTTGTCGAAAATCCGCTTCCTATCATCGGCACAAGTAACACTCAAAAAAGCTAAATTATTTATTTCTCTAGTATTTCAAAAAATATCGAAGTATCTTTAAAAGATTATTAAACAAGTCTATACTATATCGCTAGCAAACTTAGAGCAAAAATGTGCACCTCAAAACTTTAAATTTAAATATCCGTGCTCGCGACAATCTAGTGAACAGGCAAATATAAAATTTAAAAACATTAAACACGTCTGATAAAGACCTACTAAAACTATGAAAAAAATAAAACTTTGATGCTTAATAATTCCAAAACTAATTAGAATTTTTTAAAGAACTAAAAGCCAATCTCTTTCTAAAAAATAATCATATAAGTGTTTAAAAAATCATATTGATACCGTGATTAGTTTTCATTTTAGATAGTAAAAACGAAAAAGTGTCAAAAATTTCGAAAATTAAAAAATTAATTACTCTAAACCAAATTCGAAATTCAAAAAAAGGGCGACGTAGTGCACATCTTCATACTTCAGAGTATTAGGCTGCAAAAAATCATAGTTCTGCTGCGAATAGATTTTGCTGAACTGGATTACGCGGCGAAAAAAGAAAAACTTCAACTTTGACCTTAAAAATACCCCAGTACTAATTATCACATCAGTTAGCTTTTTGTTCGAGAATGTGCCCCAAATATTCCTCTACAAACGTTTCAAGTTTCATAAATTTCTATCGAGTAGTTTTTGCGATATAAGAGTTCAAAGAGTTGAAAAATAAAATTTTCTGAAACAGCGGCGGCGGTGGCGGCGGCAGCGGCGGTGACAGTAACTTTTTTTTAATATAGAGAGATAAATTTGACTAACACTAGTTTTACAATAATTTTTAAAAAGGTTTTTTTTTAATTGCTAATAAGAATGGATAATGGATATTTTTAAATTTCAGAGAATTAGTATTAAAATTATTATAAAATTGATGACAATATTATAAAAATTTATTTCAAAACCATTCAATATTTATACGGGCATAAAAGACTGCTATAGATTTTTTCTAATTTCATTCAGAAAGAAAATATTGATTGTCAATATTGAAATATTTATTGAATTGATTGATTGATCAATTGATTGAAAATATTTATTGAATTGATTGATTGATCAATTGATTGAAAATATTTATTGAATTGATTGATTGATCAATTGATTGAAAATATTAATATGTCAACTTGTGATAAACTTATATTTCTCTTCTTCACGTTGACAGATGGTGAAACTAATATTTATAAAAACGCAAAATTGACCAAACTTTAAAAAAAGTATAAGTAACTTATATTGAAACATTTAAACAAACCTTATTGCATTTCTTAAATTACAATCCCGTGTCTTGCTCTTGCCTTCTCCTCCATTCTTTAAGCGAAATGACAAACAGTCACCTCAAAAAAGTCCACAACAATAACAAAAACGGGAAGCATCTTAAAAAAGTCATTAGTGTCAGTTCTTATACACGCGCTATTTTTCTTAAGTAGTTTCTCGAATAAAGCGAAATTTTAATTACAAAAACAGTATCTAAGGGCATTTAAGATAATATTTACCATCTTTAAATCGTTTTTAACACTTCTTACTAGACTTTTTGAAATCTACTCCATAAATTATTTTTCACCTTCTTAAAAATTTTACCTTCAAGTATTTTTTTTATCCTCTTTCGTTAAGGTAATTTAAATAATCGCATTGAAGTAAGTATCGTTTATTTTCCGTTGGTTTGTGTATTTAGGAAAATATTCATTTTACATTTTAAGAATCCTCTCATGAATATTCAGAGCTTTTTCTTCTGCTTTTTTTACTGGGAAATAAAATTATAGTAAAAATAAAAAATGTGAACAGATATTCTGCTTTTGGACGGTACTGCTACGGTACTTTTTACACAGGTTAAAAATTGTTTCCAATATAATATTATCATATGCAACTATTTTTAGTCAAGAATTGAACTCCTAAAATTTCATTACAAATTAGTAAATTCAAATCTTTAATACTTTTCCAATAGACGAAAATCAAGAAATTTTTATAAAAAAAAACACTATTTTCTCAAAATGAACGCAATTGGAGTTTTAATTAACTAATTATGGAGTGAAAATTGTTTTGAAAGTTCTATAGAAAAATAAGGAAGATGATTTTAACTGTAAAAATAGATAATTTTACGCATATAATATTAGAAAGCGTTTTAAGAGTAAATCTACGTTCCAGGTATTGAAACTTTGGAATTTCGATGCATGAAACCTCTAACTGAATAGCAAAATATAATTACTTAAGATTTGAATTTAGAGGTATGTTTCAGAATGAAAAAAAAACTTTGAAGTGGAAGTAAATCTAGATCTAGTCATTCCCCCATTTTCTCAAACCCCTTTAATCTATTTCCGTTTTTACTGATAGTATAATTACATAAAAAAACTATTTATAAAAGAATAAATATGATCCTATACATCGATAATATAATAAGTATATTAGACAGATATTATTTAAGATAAAAATAAAAATATAAATACGGAATAGAATATGGAATACAAATTCCATTGATATGTATGTTAGATATTTAGGCTAAGTGCGCACTAGAGACTTCTGTCGCCGGTAACACTAGTCACTCGAGAGCAATGCATTTCTATGGAGAGATTCTTGGCAATCGGCCAAGTGTCTCGTCGCCTGTGCGCGCGCTCTAGCTTCTTGCAATAGCCAGGGTAACAATTTTGTCTCTGTCGCCGAGACAAAAGTCTCTAGTGCGCGCTTAGCCTTAACAACCATTGTTGTCTATATTGGATTCTGACCTCCAAGGAAGTTTTCTTTATGCATAGTAAGAAAGATAGCAATAAACATTGAAGCTCAAATAATAAAGCTGTATGAACTATCTTTCTGTATATTTGGGAAAGAGAGTTCATACAGCTTTATTATTTGTATTGTTATCTGTATTGTCATCTTTCTTACTATGCATGAAGAAAACTTCCTTATTGGAGATCAGTATCCAATATAGACAACAACGGTTGAATGATGGATAAATTGATGGAATATTAAAAAATTCATGGATAAAACACAAAATATCTTTTTTTCCCTCAACAATAAAAATCAAAGAAAAAATATCGACGTTGGAAATAGTGACGTTTTTTATTCAGCAGCCGGTTCTGTGAAATAAATTCAAATTCAGAATAGAATATGACATAAAAATTCCATGGAACAAACAGAAGGATGGCTCGAGATGAAAGGGTGAGGACCACTTTCGAATTCTATTTTTGTCCAGTCTTTTGGAGCCAAAGCCCTACAAAGAGTGTTTAATTTCTCGCGTTTGCTGACATAGAAAGATATTATTTTTTAACGACCATCATAAATCCTGCCATGACAGAGGACTTTCTCGAATCTTGATTTTTGTATACGAGTGACTAAGAGAGCTTTATACAAAAACTTAAAGAAAACACAAGGATATAACGCTAAAATACCTTTAAAAACGATGTCTGTAGTTCTAAACGGGGATTACGTTTTTATGAATGGACTTAAAAATCTTAAATTTGCTACATCTTGAAAACTGAAGGGTGTTAATAAAAAACTAATCTACCTCAGTTAAAATAACTAATTTTAATAATTAACTCCTAAAAAGAAAAATTTAAACTTGTTATATAGATCTGAAAATAGTTTTCTCATGAAGGGCTTTTTATTATTAAAATAACTACCTTTTTTGTGTAGCTCCTAATTAAATTACTGTTATTACAAAAAATGTTACAGATCGGTTTCGTATTATAAATTTTGAGAGGTAGTAAATATATAGCAATAAAAATTTTAGAATTTAATGTGTTTGGGTACCCTATAATGACAGATATTTTTAATGAGTATTTTTATTCTTTATTTTGTAATAGACAACATGAAGAGAAATTAAATGTATTGTTCTTTCAATGGATGAGATCATCAAGAAAAAAAAAAGATCTCTGTTTGATTTTTCAATAAATAACATGTCCTGACTTAGAAATGACGCAGAAAACAGATCTAAATCTAAAAATTTAAAGTATGAATAACTTATCTAATATGCATTTGAAGTTGTTAAGTTATTTTAAGCTATTATTTGCATACAGTTATTCTTGTTAAAAAAAGAAGAGTTCTACCATATCGAGTGAGACATATACTTTAAAAATACAGGCAGATTTGCTAAAGTTGTATTCCCTAAACTATTTAAAATTAGAAAAAATTCTCACATCTCAAAAATTTAAAAGCAAAGAAATTTTGTTAAATCTGGGATTATATTATTTTATGCACTGTATTAGAAATTTTGTATTGTAAAAAAATTTAAACTTATTCAAAATACTTCATAAATATCATTCATAATTTATTGTTTGTAAAGTTGGGTTAGGGGGAAGAATAACATAACGGCCGTTTCTATATATTTAGGAACAATCTGTACACATCTTGTATATTTAATTTCGTATATTCAATAAAAAAATTTTAAACTGAAATTTTTTTGAAAAAATTGTTACATGAAGGAATTAACAGCATAGTTGAAACACTATAAAGCGCTTCTTTTAAAATTAAGCATCGAATAGAAAAATTGTTAATTCATTGAATAAAATAGAAACTATAAATGAATATTCATTAAAATAATGTAAAAAAATAAACTTAAAATAAGGAATTAATGTTAATTTGTATTTGCGTTTAGTATTAATCACTTTAAAGAAACTGAAACTGAAAAGGGGAACCAGTTCAAAAAAGGGCAAACTGAATTTTTGTGCTCAAAGAAATCCATAAACCTCACTCTTCACTTGAGTAAGAAGAGAAAAAATAACTATCCCCTATAGGCAGAAAAGGTCGATTGAATTTGGCTAAAACGCAATGTCCATTCATTGTATCTTTTATTTAATTTGAAATTAAAGGTGATTTGTCTTTCTTTTATTTTTCCTTGTGCTGTAATCTAAGCCAAAACACAATTTCTTTTCAATTGTTAAGTGTTAACTTCTTATCCAGGGAATGTTGGATTCCATTGATACTCCAGAAAAATTAATTGAACTGCCTTAATGACTCATTTTCACAATACTTTTGAATTTCATTTTTTGTTATCTTTCAATTTCTCATATTTCATAAAAAAAGGGAATAAGTGCATCACGTTTTTCAACTTTACAATATTTTTACACATGCAATTTTGTTTTCAATGATTGTTCTGTATTTAAATAATGTCCTGAATTTCCAGTTAACACTTGGTGGTTATATAATAAAAATTTCATTATTTAATTTTTTTTTTCGATTTTCTTTTGGATTTTGGACTTATTTACTTTTTCAAGTTGAAGATTGAACCAATTAAAATAAGCACTAGTATGGATAATTGGAAATAAATGAGTATCAGAGGAATCAAATTGACTTACACTTAAATACATTTTCCAACTCATTTATAAATATCCCTAACCTTATATGTATAATAACCTTTTTCTCTTACTCAAAATAAGTGAAAGATTTCATTTTCTTACATGACTTACTGTTCATCCAAATAGTTTACATCTAAAAATCCTGCTTTTAGTAAAACTCTGCAACTTTTTAGCCTAGACAGTAAGTGATGTGATTTTTCTTTTATGCAATCGCTCAGTCGTGACATCTCTGCCATTTTGTGTGACCCTGACCAAGACTGGCACGCTAAAGTCTGATTAGAGTTGCTTCTTTTATTTTGATACCCGGATCGGGAAATAGGAAGAATCATATAGAGATATAGACAGATTTCTGTAAATACCTTTGAGTCCCTCTATGTTAAAAATAACGAGTTGACAACTTATTAACTATTTTATTTATCGAAGTGAGACTACATCACTATCTTTTGAACATGCATTTAAGATGAATAAAGCAAAAATCATATTTTCGTCTTGTTAAAAGAATGGCCAAAACAATTGTGTAACTTAAATTGATGAAAACTTCCACGACCTGAAGAGCAATTTATTTCATTTTCCGGGATAGATGGCCGTGTTTGATGAATGGAATTTCCAAACGTTTCGCTCTCTGCTTCGGAGAGCATCCTCAGTGGCAAAAAATCAACTGATAAAAAATGAAAATGATTGAATGATGTAATGATTGGAATGAGTTGGAATTAAATGGTATGATAAAAATTTTCAATTTTTATCAGTTGATTTTTTGCCACTGAGGATGCTCTCCGAAGCAGAGAGCGAAACGTTTGGAAATTCCATTCATCAAACACGGCCATCTATCCCGGAAAATGAAATAAATTGTGTAACTGTTCTATACCACAAAAATGAATGAAAAACGCTATGCTCAAAGACTTACAAATTACATCCCACAATTTTTACGTAATTTTTATATCTTTCTCTCCCATTAACCTTAAGTAACATGGCTCAAATTTTCATACATTTCGCTGACCTCTCATTCTCCTTCCTGTGATGTCACTCTTTCCCCATTTTTACTTCTAGTAAATAAGTAGTGATAGATTTGAAATAACCAGTAACAAGAGAGACTAGTTTTGAAGTGTAATTACACAAAATTTAACTCCCCCTTTGTGCCACTAATATACCCTCCTTCAGATTTTTTTTAAATTCTCATTTCAGAAAACGTAACTGATGCTAATTTTTGGTGGTCTGTTTCATTACCTAAAGCCTTTAAAATTTGAAAGATACAGCAACAAAAACAAATGAGTGTCATTTACGCCTTGACGCCTTCTGAAACTGGAATAGACGAATAGGGAAAACATAAGTAGCACATGTAGCATCTGAAACGAAGATATTTTAGGTGAGACATGATGGACCCCTCATATCCAAATCATTCCACCATTAGGATTGTGATGGAAGAAATGAGTCCAGTGGTGTTGATGCGACGATATAAAATATTATTGCCATAGTGTGCCTTCAATCGAAAGAAAAATAATTACCCTCATAAATAAATGCACTCACTGGAAACTTCTGAGACATGCACTCCAATACATTTCAAGCTTTTTTTTATTCCATTCACAGAGGTGTACTGACTTCAACTCCAAAATCACGGAAAATTATTATATAACAAACCTTTTATTCGGGATCCCGAATTCTGGAATGCCCCAAAATCTGGAATACTTACAAATTTAAAAAAAAATAATTCTTGTTCTGAAGGTATTTTTTCAACAAATCTTAATTCACTCTTGACAAACCGATGTGACATGAACAGCTTGGAATGTTTAAACTGCAACCATATGTGCAAAAAATACTCAACGTGATCTAAGATAAAGATTGCGAAAATTTTCTTTCAGAATGATCTAGCTACTGTGTAATCGCTAATCGTGCTTGGAACTGATGGCGGGATTGGATTTATCATAAACGATGTCCTCAATTCTGCAACTATGCACTTATTTTTCAATTGAACCTAATATTGCACTTTCTTCTTGATCCAGGGCTACCTCTGAAAAGCAGCTTACCTGCTCATTGAATGAGTTGGAAATTTGGATACATTTGTCCCGGTGGGGCCAAAAGGTTAACATAAGATATAATCTGTGGATGTCCCCTAAAGAATTATCAATTAATCTTAAGTCCCTTATTCACCTCCCTCAAAACGTTGGGGAAACCCCCTTCCTACACATAAATAAAAGGATAACGCTGCATGAGCAGTAGCATCCAGCAGTAGCATCGGTGTCAGCGGGAGGAAGCTCTGAGGGTCGAGGACGAGTGACTCGGGACGTTAAATATAACGCGATGCTATTTTTGAGTTCGGTGGTCGCCGCACAATGGACGCGCGACACTTCGTCCCACGCACATGGATTGAAGCACTGTGTGGGATCATTTCCTGTGATATACTATAGTTATAATACGGATTTGGGACACAATCTGTGTTAATCGTTTTTCTTTTATTGCTTTGGAAAATTTTTGATGATTTTGGATCCATCTATGTTGACACATGTTTTTCTAAATACGGGTGTCATTGAAATTTCACCGGTGATAAAATTATTTCCCTTTCTTTCAATTCCTCTTCTCTAAATTTTACCTATCTGTTTTTCAGGCATCTGTAATTTCTTCTTATAAGTACTTCTTTTATCATCATTTTTGCGTAATGCTTAACCCATATCCTTCCAAGCATTGAAGAAATTAATATTTTCATAAACTTAAATATGGGGTGTTTGTACATGGGCTAGTGTAAGCCATCGTTAGTTTGCCATATGTTAGTTTCATCGGTACAGGGTTTCCTAAAAACAGGACGATGGCAGAATCCACTGATATCGGTTCCCTATTAGGTCTCCTGGGCGAAAGCCTGTTGGACGAGGTATAAAGCCAAATTTCTGGAAATAGTTAACAGTTATTACTTCCTGACTCTTGTTTGACAGTTTTTTTCAACTTTTTTTAGTAATAATATGGATTTAAATTTTTTTAACTATGTGAATCAATGTAAATGTGCAGATTTCTTTGCATCTTTTGTATAAATCGTCCCAACTTCTCCACTGTTATCTTACTTTATACTTTTACATCTTTTTTTCTGTTTTCTTTCTCCTTTTATCCCCTTCTCATGCTTTCTCTTTTATTATTCTTTCATTAACTCTTTCTCATTCATATTCATACTATCTCCTTCCAAATATTGTAATGTTCCAAGATTTTTTTAAGGATTGAAGTAAAGAAAATATGAATAAAACTTGGCCTAGTCTGCACAATTTAGAATATGGAGACCTCTGAACTGGATTGTCCTTGCAATTGTTTCAAACTGAAGAGTTCCAAATGTCAAAACTAAATAATCAAAAATATTTCTAAAAATAGAGGAAAAAATTCAACCCACCTTCAAATTTTATACCTAATTTCTTTCTAAGTTTGACAGTGCCCCATCTAGACTAGTTCATTAAGGTTCGGTGCAGGGTAGTATTTTTTAGTTCTTGCCACCAAATCACAACTGACGAACCGGTCTCTCATTGACCCACTGCCTGGTTTAACTGTAACCAAACACAACGCTCCAGGGCTGGGGATGTTGACGAGTCGTAGAAGACACGTCACTGACATTCTCCCCCTGATCGTACGAATAGTTCCCATCACAGCTGATGTGTGACTTTAATCCCTCTACCCAAGTGGGCCAAAGAAGTGGCTTGATTGAAAACAGGCGGGAGATTTCGTCAGCTATTTTGGCAACGACCGTCTCCTTTGCCCTTTCCGCCTTGGCTCGCACTTCGCCGTGGAGCTTCAGTGCTCCCACATGTGTCGGCTCTGCACTACACAACCATCTCCGTGTTCTGGAAAGGTGTACCGGTTAGGTGTACAAGGGAACAGAGCCAAGGGGTTGGGATGGATATGTAAACGGTGGATGTTTGATGACCACTGAAGACGTAAAGGATGAAAGGGGCTTTGAAACTGGTAGATTGTTATTGTTGCGTATGTTTCTTGGTTGTTTATTCATATTTTATTTCAAAAAGGTTCCATCTTGTGTATGCTTCTGCATATCTACTTTGAGGTGAATATTTTCTTAAAACTAAGAGACAATAGGAAAAAAAAGTTACTGAAGAAGAACTTTTTCGCTTTTATGACCTGGTGAAATGACCGTTTTACCCATTTATAAGTATTTAATTAGATGCCTATAATAAGCATAGCCGATTTGCCTGTTCTTTATAGTTGAATCTTACCAACAACCACGTTAAAAATCTTTTCTATCCTTTATCCTTCAAGGCCTCGAAACCTAAGTGATTGTGTTTGGAATTATAAATTCTGTACAGTTAAATATGAATGGATAATTTCAGTCAGATTTTTTAAAAATCTTAATGTACCCAGAATGGCTTAAAATCTCAAAAAAACATTTTAATTATCTTTGAGTTATTTTCAATTAAAAATAGCTTCTTTTTTGTCTGAGCTGAAGCAGCTTGTGACGTCAAATGTGCCTTGTTTACCATCATTCCGCTTTGAAATACCACTGAGCTATAAAACAAACATACAATGAGTTTGTTTTACAGCTCAGTGTGAAATACTGAGCTCTAGTGTTTATAGCCTAGTGTTTCGATAAAAACGGTGTTTCCCAAATTTCCAAGAGGCACATGTGAAGTCACACTGTAAGGCGCTTGCTGTAGTAAAATATCTCATAATTAACTGAAAAAATATTGTAGGAAATGACAAGCATATTTTTAGACTCAGGAGAGAATTTTTAATAATTTAAAATTTAATATTCAGAATTTTAAAATATGCTGCAATTCATCATTATTTTATAACCCAAGCAGAGAAAAAACTTTCAAGTTTCGTCCAATTGTTGTCATGTATGGCCAAAATTCGTTTATTTTATGGTGGTGTGGTGATGGCTTCCAAGAAATACAAGTTGTAAATGACAACATCTTTATTCAGAAGGTATAAAAAGGCTTCGTTGAGTATTAAATAACAGCATCAAATATCGTCGCTGCGCTGACCAGCCAAACAGCTTAATTTAAAGCTAGTAAAACGAGGTGCGTGTTCAAAACATCACCATATGAGAGAAGGAAATTACGAAGCTAAAAAAAAGTTACGAAACTGATTGTTGCCGCGGCCGCATTGCCTTTTATAAGGCAATGCCGCCGCAGGAACACCAATCAGAAAACTGTCCAGTCCAAAACTACGAAAACGATTGGGAATCGAACCCAACAAATTTTGCTTAGAAAAATCAGAAATCGAACACTAAACCATGGAGCACCACAACTTCTTGTTGCAGTTACGTAATCTCGACCTATTTGGTATGAAAAAAATAAAACCGAAAAAAATCTTTGACTGGCGCTTCAAACCTACAATTAACTATACCCCTTTGATAGAAATCCACGCACGCTGACTGCTATCTCTACTACTATTTTATATTCAGTACATACTTTCAAATATAAAGCAATCGCATCAATAAAGAAGATATTGCTGTGGGCAATATGCTTCAGCTATCCTATCCACTTAATCCAGTCCGGTAGCTCACCTTCCTTCAATTACCAAAGCATCAACGTTCTTTCACAGAGATCTGTTGTCATCTGAAAATAGAAAATTCAATTAGCACGGGAGACAATGTCCTCCTAATGAATGATAAAGTAAATGTCGAGGAGGTTTTGTCCCCAGACAAAGAAAACCTTTCCCTCTCTTGCGTAAATGTGTTTTGGCTGGGAATTTTTATTTTGTTTGACGTCCTTGATTACACTGTAAAAAAATTTTACGCTTTTTACGCTAAATTTTCCATCAAGTTTTGATAAACGTTTTCCGTATTCTAGAAAACTTCCTTTTTTTTTTAAATTCCTCCATGAAAATAATTTTTAGATTTAATAAAGTCACCACTAAAAAGAGATATTTTAAAAACAAGTATCTACAGGTCAAAATTGTTCTTCAAGTCGAAACATTGTCGTCAGTGAGCTTGGTGTGTATTATTGCAGTGTGTTTCTTTAGCTTGGTGTGTATTATTTATGCCGGTGATGTCACACTTATTCGGGTATGTAAAATTTGCTTTAATTATAGTAAGTGTTATAACCATGGAGGTACGAGTGAGAGAAGGAGGGGAAACGTCGAAGTCTGAGTGAAGCTTTCACTGTAACCGGTCGGCCACATTGGTGCTACCAAAAACGCTCCTCGCCCGTAGATTCCTATGTAAATTCTTCATTAAATCTTAACGCTGCATGATATTTTAAACGAATTTTCACTTTTGATTTGTGTGCAGATGTGTTTAACGATCATAGATCAAGCTATTAATTAAGCTTCCGAACATTTTAAAGCATTTTGCGCGAATATTTTTAAATATCCCTTTAATTCAATTTTCGGGCACTTTTAAACGATCTAAGGTCGCAAAAACTTATATGATAGTGTACTAGACCTATCAATGCTAAATTCTTAAAGGAAATCCATCAGATATAAAGAAATTATGATAATAAATGAAAAATTTTGCCAATTTTTAACACCTATTTTGTATTTTAGAACGTAACATTTTAGAAACTTCCAAATGGAGATAGAACTATAAAACTTAGCATGGGTGGTAAAATTTCCATGGCAATGGAAATATCCAATTAGTTAATTGAACAATAATTGCGATAGTTACCAAATAATTTAAAATTACCCGTAAACATATTTACTATAGTCAACAACCATGTATTTTTACAATGATTAATAAATATTTATAATGAAATATTTTCCTCCTAGCGAATCATAAATTTGCTTTGTTCATTCTTTGTACAAAAAAGGGTTAAAATAAGTGATGGAAAATATATTTGTTAAGGTAAAACACTTAGTATTTGGGATAAACTTGTATCTATAACGCATACTTATTGAACGCTCGGTAAATTACGCAGGTCACAAAACTAACTTTAAATACCTAAATTTGATAAACTGCTACATCAATATATCAAGAAAAGATATTTCAAGGCTAAGACATCTGCAAAAGCATTGCACCTGGACATCATGTGACCGCTTATAAACATCCGATTTAGGTCTCTCCTTTACATTCTTTTTTAATTTTTAGAACCCAATGTTTTTTTCTTAGAATCAAAGCAGAGCATATTTGAATGATATGTTGTATTAATTCCCAAATTTATTTCGAATTATGGAAGCTTGGTAGCTTACGGAAAAATTAAACTATAAAATTTAATAGCTCATGCGTTATTATAATATGCATTGGCAAAATATGATTCAAGATGTCAGTAAATAAAAGAAATTTTTGAAAGAAACAAGTAATGTCAGTAAATAAAGAAAAAAAAAACAAATACAGCATTAAATTAATTTCCAAGTTTATTTAATGTTTAACGTAGATAAAGTGATCATTTTCAGTTAAGACAAAAATGGGAAATGCTTAACTTTTGATACTTATAAAATTTCAAAAATTTTCAGGAAGAAGTTATTTACGTAGGTTTGTTTGAAATTTTTCTATCGGTACATTTAATTAACAATAACATAATTTTTGGCGTTCTAAATTTGAAAAATATAAAATTAAAATCTATTATATAATCCGTTTTCATTATTATTATGTGCATTACGCGCTCCTCCGATTTCATGCCTTTTTTAAAATTATGATTTTATATTCTACGTGGTACGCACTTAAATTAATTTCGACTATTTTAGGCTTTAAAATATAGGTGCACCCCTAGGATTTCGAAAAAAGGTGTTAGATATCAGTGGGCAATGCTTTGTGACTTGTATCTTAAACCTTTCTATACCATTTATAGGGTGAAAAAATAACTATATCACTGGAAACACGTTCAATATATGGAGCTTTTAAAATCGTAAAGAGCCGAAGGAAAATTTTTATTTCTTCAATCGAAAAAAATTAAAAATCTGTATGCTCCCCGTAAGACTCAATGTTAAAACTCGCTCTTTTGGTAGCAGACGCATGGCGGCAGCTGGCTTTCAGTTACTTCATTTCTCCCCGTGAGCGAGATACGGACGCTTCCTCTCCTTCTTCTACTCCTACCTCCATGGTTATATAACGCTCTACCCATTTAACTAATCCAAAGTAACTCTGAAGTTTCTCTAAATAACGGAAAGTTTCTATCATTTGTCAGAAAAATAAATAATCTAGATATTTCCACCAAGTACAGAAACTAACCGGCCCCGGTTCTACCCGTTAATTTCCGTTATTTAAGGGGCAGTTGTTCGAAAGAGGAAGATACATTTATTCCCTCTAACCTTAGTTATACCCTCTATAAACATAAAAAATCGGTATATTTTAAATAAAATAAAAAATACTGAAGCAAAAAATCACGTGACCCTTTTACTATCGTTGGTTCAACAGTAATACTATTCTCAATATTATTTTCTTAGGACTCGATTGAACAGTTTTTAATAATTTTCATTTCCTTCCAGATCTTTCAAAGAAGGTTCTGTAAAACTCACCACTGTGTGGGGGCATCGGACGGAAATGATACCAGAAATGTTCGTGTTGCAGAATGACTGAACACTGGTGAGTTATCTTTATGGTAATTTTTATGTGTTTCCATCAAAATTCTTTTATCTGTAAATAGGATTTAAGAAAGATAAATTGTTAATTATGTAAAAAAACTGTTATTACTTCTAATTGGGAAATTGGGATAGCAAAACCTTATAAAATAATTAAAACCGAAAATAATTATGATTATTTTACCTGGTAAATATTCTTATAGATGTTACGGGCAAAGTTATTAACTGGGCATTATTAATAATGCCCAGAGTGGAGGCGGGCAAAGTGATAAATTTCATTGATAAATGCCATTAAATTTATCCCATTGCCCGTATAGACACTTCCTATAATAAGTACTACCTATATACACTAATATATTGTTGAAAAATCTGAAAAAGTCATGTTTTTCATTTAAATTTAAGCAAGTTTTGAATTTCTCGTAGTATAAAACTATGTTTTCCTTAGGGAATCTATGTGTTTTAACAAAATATTTTACAGTTGTATAACTGTTCCGATCGATATGGAATTGCCCATGTGTTTTTGTCATTGAAGACAAAATACGGATCTTAATATTTAACTGGAAATTTTATTTCTGTAATAATAATTTATAATTTCACTGTCAATTAAAGTAGTTTTAAAGATTTTTCATGTTTCTACATGAATTTTTTCTACTGTGCAATACTTTTCAATAAACTTATCAAATTCAAGGGACTATTTCTCCTAAAAGGGAACATTTCTTCCCTCTACCCACTCATGTGTGGAGTCGAAAAAGTCAATTAGCTATTTTTTTATTTATTCCCTTTTTCTAACTAACATTTCAATTGTCTCGGCCTGTATATTTATTTTGAAGGCTATCTATTAAAACATCTAACTTTTTAATATTTTTTAATTCTTATACAAAGCCAATTTAGTTTCTATGAAGACATTTTTTCATCAACACATGCCATGGTATAAAGATTCATTTTGTAAACTTCATCACTCATTGAAATCTATTTTATAATACGTTGCTTTCATTAAAAAATTAAGTTTAAGCCATTCGTTAAGTGGAGTCGGTACCTTGTATACCGGCAATGTTAAATTCACTATTTTTATGTACCTTTTTCTCAGAAACTATTAAAGAGAAAATTCTGAAATTTTTTCTGAATGTAGTTAAGATAGTGGTCTATCCACTGAAATGAGCTTTTGAAGATATATTCACTGGATTTTTTTTTAAAAATTAGTCGTTAAACCTTGTACAAAAATTCTTGAAAATTGTCAATTTTTCTTCGAAAATTGGTCGAAATACACTTTAATTTTTACATATTGAAAAAAGCTCATTTCAGTAGGTGAAATCACATGTCAGGATTATGTGGTAAAAATTACAAGTCTGTATCTTCAGTAGATTCTGAGAAAAAGGTACACGCAGTTTGAAAAATGTCATTTTGAGAAAAATGCAATTAAAGCTTAAAATCTTACCTCTCTAATATGATCCTGCAGAATAGCCTGTTTTGAGTGGATTTTTTTTAGCCTCATCTTCTTCCCTCTTCCTTTTCCTACTTTTTACCTTTCTTTTTTCTTTTGTTTGGTTGCTAAAGGCATATATAGCTTTCGAAATTTTTTCTCGGTCTATCAGTTTTAAAGCTTTAACAGCATATTCCCCGGGTTCAATGCCCAATTTTTCAAGAATTTTCAATTTTGAAACATTTCCACAGTTATAGGTGCACACAGCATCAAAAACGCCTACAGATAGAGTCTCTATGTGAGTAAAAACTGTCTTCGGGACCCGTGACCAGATAACATTATGAAAGCTTTCATTCGGGTTCTGAGTCTTCCCGTGCATGCATTTCTTTAGCAGGTCACCATTAGCGAGATCTCTGAAAATTGGGCGCATGCACTCAACAACAGGCTCAGGAAGACTACTTTTGTGGGTGAAGGGTTTCCCTAGAGCAAGAGCTTTATTATAGCTACACCACGAATCTTCGCCAACAGGACAAAACCCATGTTGTGGAAGCTTATCGGTTGATAGCTTGTGAAGAAAGATAGCCCAGATGTCTTGTTTCATTTTATGTACTGATTCCTTTTCATTCCTTTTAATAGCAAGCCCATAGTATGTTTGAATTTTATCTATTTCAACGTCTGTTAATCGATTTCTTCCACTCAAACCTTTCCCGTCCGACAACACTTTTCCTTTCATCTGCGTTTTGAGACGCCTGAGCCTGGAACCCATCCTTTTCTTTACATGTCCAACACATTCCAATTTCACCAAAGGGTATTTATCACCATAAACATTTTGTTTTTGTACAGCAGGAAAAGCTTTTGAGTCGCCATCCCCTAAATACGTGGTGTAGCGTGCACCGTGTAGAGATAACGAACGTTTAAAAATTTCTGAGGCCCCTTGAACCTCCATCATTCCACTGGCTCCAGTGAAATTCTTTTTACAATTATCACTATGATTGTTCTTATTTTTACACACACAATGCTTTGATAAAATTTCCACATCGAGCACTTTACCCGTGTCAACGCTGGTCACGGTCACTATCCCGTTGAGAGAGGAAAACCCCCGTTTCTGCCACGTGCCATCTACTGCCACAGCAAGGTTTACATCCATCTCATTTTCTTCAATGGCTTCTTGTGCAGCAGATTTGATGGTCTCTTCAAACACTTCCTTCGTGGCATCAAAAAGTCTATTCGTATATTGAGCAAATCTAGTTGGAGGTTGAGGGATATTCATAATGGCACAGAGCATTTTACCTGCTTCTGCACCTTTACCTATGGAACGCAAGGCATAAACAAATCTAGTATTCACAATAGGTATCCGAGTACCTTCATGGAAATCAGATGAAGTAAACTCCACAGTATAGGAACAACTAAAACACTTCAGTAAGAAAGAAAGGGCAAGTCCATAGTTATTTTCCAAAACCTGGAAGTCCATTCCTGAATCGCACTTCATGCATCTCACATTGTTCTTAAAAATAGATGCAAGGATATTCAAGTCCATAATGGCATTAAGCTTTCCTTTGTTATTATCTTCATGCATAGAAAAGGATTCATCAATATCAGGGATCTTCCTCTCTTTAGCAGAAGCTTGTGGGACATTCGGCTCAGTCTTTGATTTGTTATCAGTGCTTCTGGCAGATACTCTTCCATTGAAAAAATGTCCACGGCGTTTTTTAAACGCTTTTTGAGATCTAGGCATATTATTTGTAATATAATAACTTTTAAAACGGTATAAAGCTCGAAAACAAGATTCCAAAACGTTTGAGAAAAATCGCTTCAGTAAAATCAAAAAAACATGCAGCAATCGCCAATTCAAAATTCAACATGAAATGAGAGTAAACAAAACTAACAGTCAAACTTACAGTTACACTGAGATATCAGTTAACTAAAAAACTATAAAATAGTGTGGCTTTGCAACAGCTCGAAAAGTTCCAGACGCCTCTGTTTACAACTTTCCCTGTCAACGTGGGCGTGGCGAAACAGCTGATCGCTTTGTTTTGTTTTTAAAAAGACATTTTAACCCACTTCTAATTTGAATTTTTGAATGCATGATGCATCGTTGTAAAGGTATTGAAATGTAGATTCCAAAACAACCAAAACCCGAAAATCGATTTTTTGAAGGTATGCAAGGTACTGACTCCCCTTAAGTAAGATTATTGGAGTTTACCATAACTGTAAAAAAATTAAGCATTAGTGAATAGTATATAGATACCGGGAATTTCAAAATCTAGAAAATTGAATAATGAATTTGAAGGGAATTTTGCTTTGAAAATTGAATAATAGACAATCCTCTATAAATTATTTCAATAATGAGTTGAAGATGTTTAATTTTGCCATACTCCTTAGATTATATTTGTCATGAGACTGATCTAACTCTTTACATAAATTTAAGACATTTGTTTTTAAAACGTAATGAACAATAAAGTTCAATTAATTAAGTGTTAAGTGTATATTTTTCTAAAAGAAAACTTCAAAAAATTTTAACTTGTTTTTTTATTAAAATGCGATCATGGCCTAAGGGAACAGATCTTCAATTGGTGTTGCAGATCTAACGTGAAAACAGCCCACAAGTCCAGGTTCTGATCACCGAGGAAATCCTAACAGAGAGGTCCAAAACGCTATTTTCAAATACCATCGTATGATAGAGGTCTTCACTGCATATATACAAGATTGACAGAATGTTTAGGCAGTACAATTCGGTATTCTCAGCTCTGCTTGGCTTGACGAGTTCATTCAATCTGTCACTCTCGGCTGTTGCTAGCCGACCGTCGTACGACGGACGGCAAGTCCCACGGCCATGGCGACCGACGTATTGTTTCGTACTGTATTTCACAATCCCTGCAAGATTTTTATACTTTATTAGCAATGCGCATCCATGTGGACCTGATTCTTGCTGTTTCTATAAAATATTTTAGCGAAATAATTTTATTTTCAATAAATTAATAATTTAAATTATTTTTTTTTAAAAATTAGACTAAGTAAAACATTTAAAAAACCACAATGAATTTAATTAAATAAGGAATGACTGTTAAACAAGAGCAATTAATTCTTGCAATTTTTAATGGAATTTATAAAAATTTAAATTAAAATTACTGAAAAATAATAACCGGGCTCGAACCCACGACCTTCCGCACGCCAGGCAGACGCGCTACCTTTCCCCCATTGGGGCCACGCTTACCTCAATCCTAAATACTTTAAAACCACGCCTTTAACCCGAGCATGCGCACAACGGTTACCCGACGGTCGGGAAGTCACTCCCGTCACTTCTCCAAGGGATATTAGAGGATTATGGGATTGCGATTCTGTTGCTCGTGACGTGACAAAGGAGGCATGGGCAACACGTCATCGTGACGTAGTTGTGAAGCTTTATATATTATAGAGGGTGTTGGGCATGAGTTTGATGCGATCCCAGCGCCAACAGGGCCCATATCACAAGGCATCCACAGGTTTTTTCGACTTCCATTATTGCCTATGGCTATGGTCTCTCTGTTCTGGTAATCTGTGGTTCCGATATATTATACAGGTGATTCCAAAAGCCTACTGAAAAAGGCAATGAAAATTTCAGCTTTTTAATCTTGTTCCGCATCTTTCAATCTAAAAAATATAGTACTAATTAACATAATCAAATGCAATTTAAAGTTATCTTTATACATCCAATAATTTAAAATTCGACTTACCTCTGGAAAATAGCTAGAAGATCATTTTTAATTTTGGTGCTGCACTTCCGGTTGTAGATCCAACTTGAAAACAACTTGTAAGTCCAGGTTACGATACATCTAGGTGATTCAAAATGTGATGAATTTTTCAGCTTCTTATTCTCGTTCTGGCATCTTTCAATCTAAAATACCAGGGGTTATTATACAATTCAGTACGAAATAACATAAAAAAAATGCAATTTACAAATATCTTTCTATTTCAACATAATTTTTACACTTCCAATAACTTAAAATTCAACATACCTCTGGACCAGCTGGAAAATGATTTATAATTAGTTTATGTAAGTGTTTTGTTGTTGTTGGGCATAAAACAAACCATATGAAACACTTTATTTACTTATATTATGAACAAATCATAAATCCTATGCCTAATCGAGATCCACTCTCAATAGGCAATCCTCCACAAGTCGGAGACTGTCTTATAATTATTAACTTTCCATTAAACGTTAATAGCCAGTCGACCAGTATGAAAATTCTTTAATTCACTAAATCAATAATTGAAGTTAATCACTAAAATAAAATAATAAGCAGTTAAATCATTAATTTATAATCTTTAAATCACTAAATTATTCAATTAGTAAATTATTAAATCACTAAAACAAAAAAAAAACAAAAATCGTATTTAAATCACTAAGGTGAGGAGGCCTTATATACTGGACTATATGAACTCTAAGTGGTATCTCGATTTATAAAATTAAAATTCACTTATACTAAATCTTGACTCAAAATGATCTTGATCAGCAGTAAACCTATAGTGTCAAAAGTAATGGAGTACTCGTACAGTAATGGACCAGACACCTGCAAATTTTCACAAAATCCGATTTTGTCATTTTTTTTTGCATTACAATGCTTACACTTGTTATGGTCATGTTTATTAATTTATTCTGTGCGACATTGTGATAATATTTAAAAATGAAATTAACTTTGAGTCTTGGGAGGAAGCGTAAAGCAAGTGCATTAGTGGCAAATCTATATGCGCGATTTCAGGAGAATTATCAAGGCAAAACAAATTGTTGGTTAGTGTAAACTCCAACTCTCAAGCGTCGTCCTCCGTGGGGAAAATTACCACGACATTTAAAAATCGAGGAACTAGTATCAAAATCTACTGCTGAGATTGCGATGTTCTTTCAACCGAAATGGGTACAAATTTAAAATTAAATCATTGTTTAGTGTATGCCCAGAAAGGTCAATAATAGGATTGCAGCCCGTAGAAGTCAATCACCCTTTAGTAAATAATGACATATTTTTTTCATTTAAAGCATCATACTTTTGTGTCTGGTCTATTAGTGTAGATACTATGAATATAGAACGCTTCTCAAAATCCAAACAAAATTAAACTAAAATTATAATCTCTCTATATTAAAAAAAAGTTACTGTCACCGCCGCCGCCGCTGTTTCAGAAAATTTAATTTTTCAACTCTTTGAACACTCATATCGCAAAAACTACTTGATAGAAATTTATGAAATTTGAAATTTTGTAGAGGAACAAAAAGCTAACTGATGTGATAATTAATACTGGGGTATTTTTAAGGTCAAAGTTGAAGTTTTTCTTTTTTCGCCGCGTAATCCAGTTCAGCGAAATCTATTATCAGCAGAGCTATGATTTTTTGCACCCTAATACTCTAAAGTATGAAGATGTGCACTACGTCGCCCTTTTTTCGAATTTCAAATTTGGTATAGAGTAATTAATTTTTTAATTTTCGAAATTTTTGACACTTTTTCGGGTTTTTCTATCTAAAATAAAAACTAATCACGGTATCAATATGATTTTTGAATCACTTATACTCTTATTTTTTAGAAAGATATTAACGTTTAATTCTTTAAAAAATTCGAATTAGTTTTGGAATTATTAAGCTTCAAAGTTTCATTTTTTTTTAGTTTTAGTGATTTTCAAAAACAAACAAGTGTTCCGTATGGTTTTTTGTATGGTAAAATGAAATATCTAGTCAGTTTTTCAAAAAAATGTACAGGTAAGGGGCCATTCATTAATTACGTAAGGATGATTTTGGCAATTTTCGACCCCCCCTACCCCCATGTAAGGGTACGTAAGATTTTTCAAACCCTTTCCCCCCTATTCTTACGTAAGATTCCATTTCGTTTAATCTGTTTAAACTCCTTAAAAAAGATACATCTGATATACCTTCAATTTTTAAAATTAAAGCTTCGATAATTTACCGAGATCATCAGTATTTTTAAGTTTTTCTGGGGTTATTCAATAGATATTTGATTGGAATTTGTTTACATTAACTTGGAAAATCTTACGTAAGAATTTGTTTGACCCCCCCACCCCCCAAGTTAGGGTATGTAGAGATTTTTCCAACCCCCCCTCCCCCTCGGGACCCTTACGTAATTAATGAATGGCCCCTAATTAAATATTTTAATTTAAAAGTCGAGAAAAAAACACGTGACTGAAAACGTTTATTGTTTAAACTATAAGATGACGTCAACTATAATACCATCAACTCCATTGCTTTACAACAATGTTTAGTATAAGATGACGTCACATCCAAACTCTTGGCGTTTTCACGCGCTTTTAAAAAGGGGATTTTTGTAAATTTTTTTGCAATCAAAAAATTTCTCGATCGGCCTCAAATTTTAGGTAGTTGCTTATTTTTGCAAGAGGAATCGATTAAAAAAATAAAAAAAAATCATGCAACTTCCTTATTTAGCTTTTTTTAGTGTTATTTGTGCCCATGAAAGGTAGAGGATTTTTAGGAAGTTGGTTTTACTGTGCCAAAGATTAACTGCTTAGGTTATTTTTAGAGATAGTTTTTAGGTTCCTCTGGTTTGTTATGTATTTTAAAATGGTAAGTTGGATGTATTCTGAGGTATTCAAGATTTGTTAGAATTTGTTAGATAGTTTATTTTTAAAATTTCTAAAATAAATTTTTTGATAAGATAAAAAGTATATAATAAAGGTTTTATAAAAGTGTTTTCCATGCGGATGATGGTTGTCATCATAGCTGGTAAAATGTAAAGAGCTGCGTAGCAGTTTCGGGGGTTGGTCACCGTATGCGAGCAGGGGGCGGTAGCCCCCTATCCATTAAATTATTAATAAGTTAAAAAGGAATATTTCAGTAACAGTTTTATTTTGAAATTTTCGTGGTAATGATCCGAATTAAATTATTGAAAAGTTTGAGAGATAAAAAGTTTCGATATTAAATGATCACTAACTAAGCAGACAAGTTCCAGGTTGTACTGGATAGTTGAGATGGAACAAGCGAGCTCTGCTCGCTAAGATCGCGAAGCGATCTTCAAAGAACTGCGAAGCAGTTCCGGGGGTTGGTGAGCGATAGCGAGCAGGGGGCAGAGCCCCCTAGTTACTTAAATAATACTTGCATTAGTTTCACTTCAATTACTTAATAGTCTCATAAGTTTGAATTTAATTATGATGTTAAATCGGCTATTATAGATAATTGGGGTAGTAGTCTCAGTCTATTACAAAGAGAGATATGTTCAATATACTGTTAACTATTATATGTTTGAGTAGCGAAAAATTATCAAGAATATATTCTATCTTTGGCCCAATTTCTTAGTATTGAAACATTTGAATCAAAACGTTTTGAAACTTTCAAAATCTTTTGTATACGTACTGTAGATATCATATATTAAAAAATGAAACTTATCTGATAACTGTTGTAATAGCATTGCTTCCAGGGACTGGGATTAACCATCGGTTGATTTCAGCTCAAAGTGCTGATTTTGAAGAAATGACTTTTTGAGCTGTTTCACATTTTAAAGTTGAGCTCTATAACTGACCAAATTCATTGTTGCAGTTAGTACGCATCATTCACCAAACACATTGTTGTGACAATACGTCATTGTTAAGGTTTTAACAGAGCTGACGTAATGCATTGTTGCAAATTTTTTATTACTAAAATATCTGCTGAAATACTACTGAAATAAAGTTGCACAATCATCTTTTATGTATTATATTATAAATACTAAAAAAATAAAGTTATTGAAGTTTTCACTTTAAAATATTTAATGACAAAACAATTAAAGATACACTGAATAATGCCGTTTTTATGCACTTAAAAATTAATCATTTACACTAATCAAAAACTTTACAGTTCTATTTTTGAAAAAAAAAGCTTTTCAACGTTGTCTGACGTCAGCCGGGTAAAGTGTTCGCAAAAAAGAGGTTTTCAAAACTTCAGTTCCTATACTCTGTTCATTTTGAACTGGCACTTGAAAATATTTCCTTCCCCCACCACCGATCGGTAACCATAGCAACTATTCTCGTCAAAGTGACGAAGAAAGCTTACTATTGGATGCGTGAAGAGCGTAACTATGGTTACGCTTCTAGCGTGGGGGAAAGCACTATTTCTCAAGTGCCAATTCTAAATGAATAGAGTATAAATGGGGATAAAAAGTATCACAATGTGTCTGTCTATGGGCTATGTTCGGGACAAACTTCAAGTTCGTAAAATCATTTCTAGTTTTTCGCTAAAACTATAACCAAAATTGAGGAACAACTACACAAATAGGGCGGAAAGAAATTGCAAATTCAAAAACTTTTTAACCCTAAACTCAGAGTAATCAATAACCAAGGAGTTAAAATTAATTGATGCAAAAAGAAAAAGATAACTCGGATTTTAAAGAGAGATAAGACCCTCTGAAACATTAGGGATTGGCTGATAAATGAATATTTCAAGTAAACAAGGTTTAAGGGATTATAGAAGGCTAAAACTGGGTGACACTTTAAATAGGCTGGTGAAGGGATTAAGCGAAGATATAAAGTGTCTTGGATTTTAAAGAAAGTCTAAATAAGTTATACTCGTTTGATATGGCACGGTATTAATACCTAAAGGTTTAGAAAATGAAGAATTGAAAACGTTGCAAAGATTAATTAGAGTAATAGTTATTCTTATATATTGCAGTCAACAAATAATAAATTTTGGTAAAGGAAGAGAAATAGAGAACTAAAATATAGTATATGTATTTATAAAACCAAACTAAGGTTAATTTTTCCCAAATGTTTCAATATGCTAGTGTATAACTTTATTGCCTCCCAAAATCCTTGATTTCTATAATAGCAAAAAAAACCTTCATCAACAACAAGAAAGACACGAATTTAGTTTTTAAATAGAAAAATCTAAAAGGAGCCTAATAAAGCCTTGAATATGCATTCATCCTTGTTCCTACATTCCAAAATTTTGTCCAAACAAATAGACCTCAAACTGTCACGAATAATCCATAGAGCCTTTATATGACTAACAAAAAATATTTACCTTTCAAACTTCTTACACATTTTGGCGGTGGTCCATCAGGCCTCCAACGACAAAACAGTCTACTACTGCTCTACTTATCTTGTATATACTTTTCACTCTTACTCTTCTGATGTTTTTTAAATAACTCAGCATTCTCAAACTTGTGTAGTTAATATCTTTGTTGGTATGTACTTACTTACTTTTCTACCCTTTACTTTTGAATCCAACCATTTAGGGTAATTCCATGCGTGACTCACACTGCAAATAAGTTAAATTTGAATCTTAAAATCACAACCAAAGGATTAGTATTCGATTAAATTACATGTACCTTTAGTTTTCCTTTTGTTGATGGTCGGTTTATACAACTTAGATTTTACAAAGTACAGAAAATCTAATAGCTTGTAAAAATAACTATGAAAAAAGAAAAACTAAAGGTTGATCTAATTTAATTGAATAATAATCCCCCAGTTATGATATTAATATTTAAATTTAGCTACTTACGCATTGAATTAGCCTTTAATAATGAGTTAAAACATTAAAACTATATTCATTGCTTTCAATTAAACAAGCTTAATTTTCTGTTAATTTTGTTTTGCTGGCTATCATTTGCATTTCTTTCTTTACTAACACCTGAAAATTTTTATTGGTTTCAATTCTGTACTTAAGACCAGACGTAAAACATTTATTGGATAGTTACCACTTCAAAACCACCACCTATCAGTACCAAGCAGAGCGATTGGTCGCCGACTCTAGTGACTAATTAAATTTCTACAGCTTAAAAAATTGTGTACCGTTCAGCCAACGATAGTAAAATGGTCACGTGATTTTACATACTTTGCACGGCCGATAGCACGGCCATCAACAAAAGGTAACCGGTGATAGTTGGGATCTTATACAAGTAAATGTCTGTTCCTCTTTTGATCAACTGCCCCTCAACTTCCACCTTTCTCCCCTCCGAAATACTAGTTCCAGCGTTGTCAAAATCACGTGACCCTTTTACTGTCGTTGGTTTAGCAGTACTTTACTTTGAAAACGTTACAATTAGCAATTGGCGACAAAATATTCCGCCAGAAAATGTTGTTTCCCCCCTTATTTTAAAGTTTTAAAAAATTTCACCAAAAAAGTAGGTACGCTCACTCAACTGAATTTTAGGATTTGTATCACATGGTGATATGACGCGTAGAAACATAATTTACCTCCTAGATTTAACTCTTAATTGTAATTTGTACTTTTTACTTGCTATGAATTTTAACGCATTCCAGTATTTTATGCTCCTAATATTTGTTATGAAAGCTTTCTAATAAAACTATTAAAATAGTTATTTATAACTACGTAGTTCATAACTACAAATCAATTAGACCGGTATGAGGAATGCAGATATCAAATGATTCTTAAGTAGTGTAACTCTCATTTTCCTTCTCTCTTTAACTCGGTTCTCATTTGTGTTCCTAATTATTTTTCGCCATTCACTCGATATCGATAGCATTATGCTTTAAATTATCTCCAGTTGCATAAGATTATACCTTATTTACGATTGCAATAATCATTAGAAAATAAAATGTACGCAACATTTTCCACTAACATTCCATTTCTCTTCGATATTTTCACCCAACATTCTCAATGCAATAAAATAATACAACGCACAAAATAGTCCCATTCTAATTCACTATCTCTCTCTCTTACACCTCGTACACCTTGCGCATTGAAACCTGCTTCCAAACATCAGCGAACCCTTTTTAATGAGGGAACTATTTCCTACCCAACCATTATTACCGTAATTAAGCTTACTACCGGAAATGCGGAAACAGCGAGTCATGGAGAAATAAACGATTAGGTAGAGTTTCAAGCACATATATTACTGGATGCATTTTATTAGAAACGATGGCTTTTGAAAGCGGGAATTTATTTATTTTGTTGGTGTCGTTTGGGGGTTTAGTTATAAATTGCGTTTTGTTTAAATACTTGGGAAGTGTTTAATTTGATTTCATTAGAGCTCGTAAAACATTAACACGATATTTTGAAATTAATTTCCATTCATTTCTTAGTAACACCTTCTCTTCGCCTTTCTTTGCTTTAGTAGACCTTCTCTCTGCTTGACCCGGACTTGACCTTTTCCATTTTCTTCAGTACCTCTTTGCTCTTCACCATTACTTTTGCTTTTAATCTTTTTCCTCCTTCTCAGCATATCTTTGCTCTTGACCTTCTTTTTGCTCTTCACCATCTATTTGACTCTTTCCATGATATTCAGCATATCTCTGCTCTTGACCCTCTGTCTTCTCATAACTGTCACTTTTCTCTTGAGCCTCTTTTTGATATTTAGCATCCTTTTGCTCTTTACCTTTCCATAGACCTTTCCTTAGATATCTCTATAATCTCGATAATATCTTTCCTCTCATCATTTTCGACGTTGATCCTTTTGTTTTCAATTTATTCATATTTATGCATGAATAACTTTATTTATCCCGGGGATTCTTAATTTTTTTTATTAGAGTTACACTCAAGTATAACACTTAAAACTATCTCACTGACCAACGGTCGGGAACCACAAACGTATCAGAAAGTCATTGAAGAGTGAGTAAATACATCACCGGTTTTTTTCGGTATGGTGTATATTGCATTTACTTTCATAAAAAGAACAGATTTTAAACTCTAAATGAGGTCATTTGGTATGGAAACTTAAACTTAAAATGCAAATCAATGATATGCATTTAAACAGAAAATAAAATTTTGAATTTCAGCGTAAGAGGAACTGTAAAAAGTTTATGGTAGTTTGGGGGAGGCTGCTGCCCCCCCCCACTTGACTGTGTTGTGAGCGAAAAATATAGTGTTGTAAAAATGTGATGATAAAGTGTCCTACTAACAACCCAACTTAAGCGTTGTTAATTTGAGGACGAAAAGTGTCCTTAAATGAGTTTTTCATATCTTTATTTTTACATAGAGCATTCGGCAGTGTATCTAACAACAATAACTTGTGTTCCCAGGTGATACCCACAACGAACTTACGATGTCGTCGAAGAAACTGTGCAGCATCCACAAAATCCGAGAACTCCAGCTTCCCACTCTCGAGATCCGTGACCAATACGACGTGATCAAGGAGATCGGATCAGGGGACTATGGGCGGGTCATGCTGGCCGTGCACAGGGACACTGACCACCAGGTGGCGCTGAAGGCCGTGCCCAAGAGCACCACCCCCCTGAGGGACTTCTTGATCGAGTTCCACTACTGCTACTTCTTGTCCCCCCACAACAACATTCTGGACACGTACGACGTCGCGTTTGAGACGGCGGAGCACTACATCTTTGCGCAGGTAGAATGTGCATATGTTTTTGAAGCTTAAAAACTGCATTCAGCTGTTAGCTTGAAAATTCGTTATTGATTCTTGAGTACTATGCAACCTTACAACGTTTCCTGTCAATGACGTCACGGGATGACGACCACACTTTCTATCTAAGGGGCCTGCCACACTACATTAAAATAAGACGCCAGTGCCATTATTCAAGTTATCAAGAGGAGGGAAGAATTCATGGAGTTGAGCCTGTCTCCCCTATCTTGACAGGAATCTTGAAAGTAAGATTCCTGTCAAGATAGGGGAGACTGAGGCTCATCTCCCTGCTTTCTTCCCTCCTCTTGATAACTTGAATAATGGCACTGGGGTCTTTTTTCCTTGTCATGTGGCAGCCGCCTAAGCTACCTAATAGGCGTGTCAGAGATGTCCCTAGCTCGCTGTCTTTTTCGTCAAATCGACAGCTAGAAAGTGTGGCGTCTTCTTATCCTGTCATGTCACTGATATGAGCCCTGATCATTGCCTAGTCCAGGACCTAAGGCCCGTGATTATAAGAACCCCCAAATTTTCTGAAAACCCTAAATTTTGCTTTATAACAGATAAATATTTTTTTAATGTCTGTATAAAACAATTTTTACATAAAACCAATTGGATTGGACTTAATCTTTGGATTGTTGTTTGATTGTAGTAGCTGCTAGAGACTCGGTAGTTCATCCAAATGGGTTTATTCAAACAAAATATTAAACTGCAGTCACAGATATACACGCGTTTTCATTCAGCATAAATAAGTGATGGTATCTTACAATTATTTTCTCTTAACCTTTTCTCGTGAAAGGGTGGGGCCTCCCCGGGCCCCAACTTGTTTTGACCGGGCCCTGTGGCCACCCCGTCCTTAAGGCCTGGATAAACTTTTCTGGTGACCTCGACGACGCTAATCGGGCAGTGGATATCTACTCCCTTCTCTTTGTGTGGTTAGGGGGTTGGAGGGGAGTTCCTTTGTTCGATAACTTACCTCACCTAACCAGACAAAGAGATCGGGGAGATATTCACTGCCCGAAGAGGCTTTCTTGATCAGGTCATAAAAGTTTATACAGGCGCTTAACTCACCACCTGTTTCCTCTCAGGAAGTGGCCCCCTTTGGTGACGTATGGCAAGCCCTGGAGCGGTCCTCAGGGCTGGAGGAGTCCGACCTGAAGACCATCTGCCGCCAGATCACCTCTGCTTTGGAATTCATGCACAGCAAGGCGCTGGTGCACAGGGACATGCGCGCCGAGAATATGCTTCTCTTCTCCGAGGACTTCTCGAGGGTCAAGCTCACCGACTTTGGGCTGACCCGACGCGCGGACACCCTGGTCAAGAAGCGAACCCGCTCCCTGCCCACCTGTCCCCCAGAGATATGGGAGGCCGTCCACTTGGAAGGGTGAGTCTATATTTTCCATTTGAGAGGAATTTTAAACCTACTGTATATAATGTCTCGATGTAGTTGGACCAGGGCTGACTGGATACTGTACAATACAGGGTAATTATTGAAGAGATAGATGGCAATAACGTATTTCTGGGGAAGCAAATCCACATAGTTTCAACACGGTGTTGGGAATTGAGTAGCTTTATTGATACAAGGACTTGGGGCATCTAAAGGGTCGAAGTTTGACTTAGCCCTGAGCAACTTCTGTTAGTACAAAGCACCTGGAGCACCCAAGTGTAGGGTATAGCACTCTAGACTTGCTCTCCTAGATTACTCTCCCTACGTACTTCGCTCTTTCCGCCCAGGTACACCCCTCGCCGTCTATAAAGTACACTTTCAGGCAACATTCCATAGATTTAAAGGTGAGACTTAATGGCTCAAAATTATGTCTTTAGCCAGAAAATGGAACAGGAGATCCATTCAAATGTAGTATTTAATGTTACCTAGATGTAATAGGCTTATGGCGGATAACGCCACAGCCTAGTCAACGTAGGAAAAAAAACCTAGATGTAATAGGTTGTCATAACAAAGTTTGCCAAGATATTATCACAATCGCCAACAGTCAGCAGTAACTTCATAACACTCTTTTATTTTTCTTTATTAGTCAATCAATCTGTTATCCTATTGGTTCGGACGATATCGGTATACTCTTAAAACGAGTTTATAAACTGAGTAAAAATTACTCATATCTGAGTAGGTCACATTCACAACCTGGCTTTGAGTCAAATCTGCTCGAATGTGAAAGTATGGATTTTTGAAAATTGTGCAGATAATCGAAAATGAAACATCCATGTGCTCATTTTTGAATTAGTGTACGGCATTCTCATAAATCGAAATGCAACGAGTGTCTTTGATACTATATCGAAACGTCACTATGACGTGCCAAGTCCATTTCTAAATTGGGTGTGACGTCACTACATTGTGCTTCAGGAATGTACATACCACTGCACATTCCTGAATTGAGGTATTTTGAATTGAGGTACTTTTTAATGATTTCTCATAAAAAATTTCTGAACATAAATTAAAAATAAGTATTATTTAAGTGGTGGCTATTGAATTGTTTGAAACTGTTTCAAAATTTAAAGCATTGGTCGTAATTTTTTTGAAACAAAAATTCCATACTAAAATGAAAACATTGATTTTACACAATTTTGAAACAGTCCTTTCAAAGTCAAAGTAAGTCTATGTGACTATCCAAGCTTGAAAAGTTCCAAATGTATCCCATAATTTAAAAATTGGATAGCCTGTATAAATACAGTAAGCCGTGGTTGGTCTATCAGGAAGGAGGCTTGTAAGTCCGACTCTTTATCCTTGAAGTTAAACGGTTAAAGTTCTGAGGTCATAAAAAAAAGATAACTTTATTCTGAACAGGATAGGCCATGTACGCCAAGCCGAAAATCTTCACAAAGCCATAAACTAGGTGTGGTTTAGTATAGATTTATTCTTTATCAAAGTCAGTAATCAAGCCCTGTGAGTAGAGATGTAAAGGCTGGAAAAAACCGGGTTTATTCCCGGGAATAAACCCGGTTTTTTGGGATGGGAATTTCGAATATTCCCGTTTTGAGATTTTGGAGTGAAATTTTGGGAATTTTGATTCTTTAGCTTTTTGTAAAAGGTAAGTGATTTCAAGAATTTTTCATATGTCATAATACTATAATTTGTAAAAGTTTAAGGTTAAATTTAATTCTAAGACTTGGATTTCGGTTTAAGCTAAAAACATAAGTAAGCGATGTAATATTATTAACCTCCTGAAATAATCTTAATAGTTTATAGAAAAAACTACAATTACTTGTGTTCGATCGTGTTTAAAATTGTCTTTAACTCCTCAAAAGTCCTAGAAAATGAAAACTGATGGTGAAATATCGTTGTGTTTGTTTACGGTCAAAATTCCTAATATTCCCCTAAAATTCCCGGTTTATTCCCAAAAATCCCGGGTTTTTTCCCACCTCCCAAAAAATGTGGGAATTTTACATCTCTACCTGTGAGGAGTTACCTTATTATATGTTAAAAACCTTTTCTATCCTTCTTCAAAAGTTGAACATTTAATGTGTCCACTGGCAAGCCTACTGATGGTGGTCTTGAATTGTGTTCTCTATAGAAGTTTAATCGTGTCTTTACCTCTAGTTATTATACAACGTGGAGTTATAAAACTGCATTGTGGGGAGAAGGTGTAGTTAAGTTTTTCGAAAGGTCAGTATACATCAAATACTCAGTACATCAAGGCCCCACTGTAAAAAAATACGGCCCTCTACACTAAAAGGGGTGCGTAGAAATTGAGGAAGATCCCTCAACGGGATGGGAGGTTCCACTACGGAGGGACCTTCCTCGGGGTCTAGGGGGGGGTCTCTCCTTATCGCGGAATAACATCTCTCCATGTTTGGAGGCAATTTCCACACACCACTTATTGTGAACAGTGTGGTATTTTTTTACAGTGCCGTGAGATTTTGCCCTCAATTGCATGTTAGAACCCATTTATGACCTTCAAAAGTTGGACATTTAGAGTGTCCACTTGCAAGCCTCCTGATGGTAGCCTATACTATTCTATCCACCTGGATGGCAATGGACCCCTAAGGGCCCAACCTCTTATATCAGAGGTGGGTTGAGGGAGTTTACCATACTACTGTTTTGTTTGGGGGTATACCTATCTCTAGAAATGTCAGAGTGTCGTTAGAGGGAAAGATGCCAAAAGATCAGCAATTTCATTGATTCCTGTGTAGATGGGAGGGAATCCATCTAGGATAGATTTCCTGATTTCTGTTGTTTCCCCGCAGGTACAACGTGGAGACGGGCAGCGACGTGTGGCAGATGGGCATGTTCATCTTCGCGGGTCTGCTGGCGCGCTTCCCCTGGGAGAAGGCGGACATCACGGACGCACGCTTCTCCGAGTTCTGCCAGTGGCAGAAGCGCAAGAGCACGCGCACCCCCAGGGACTTCCGCCGCTTCACCCCGCGCCTGCACCGCCTTCTTCGCCGCCTCATGGACCCCAAGCCCTCCAAGCGCTACGAGATCAAGGAGGTAACACCAATCACTTGTTGTTTAATAAGGCTTTGGAGCGCAAGGGCATGTTAACTTTTCTATTTTAGGAGGTTTGTTGCATATCATTGACAGACGTTACACCGCAACGTGAAGGGAGTTCCCACAGTGGAGGAGTCTAGGTGGGAGTTTCATCATTGTCGCGATGTAACATCTGTCAATAATAGGGTGGCAATGTATTTTCACCTCTCAATTGTGTAGCGTTCCTTATTTTTTTTTACCGTGTGGTGAACTTTAAGTTTTCGATGAGATCTTTCACTTTCACTTAATCCCGATTTTGAGCGAGTTTTAAAGACGACAAAGTTAAATTGCACCAAAAAAGTTTTAGAATTTTCAATTTGAGCAGAAAAAAATATTGTCACCTTAATATCTAACACTATTTCTCCCTTCGGCATGCTTTGGGAATCCCGATCCTGGGCGACTTAGGACCAGACGCCAATCGAAGCCACTTTTAACATGATCAAATAACTCCATCTGCTTTGGAACGTTGCAGAACCTCATTTGATTGGTTTTGATCTTAGGGGCCATTTAAATATTACTTAAGCATGTTTTGGTCATTTTAACCCCCCTCCTTTTTTGAACACATCCTTCGGGATGTTCTTCTCCTTGTGGAGCTGAGCTGAACGGCGGATGAAATTAATTAACCATAGAGCGGTGACTCGCTAGCGTCAAATCGCTTTGGGAGCTCTGCGAGTGGCGAACACGATGGCTATATAGACGCTGTGAGATGCTCGCTGCGCTGTCCTCAACTGTGGTTTCTCATCGTTCTGGGTGGGGTTGTCGTCGTTTTCTATCGATTGAATGGGCCCAGATGGGCCCGGGGCAGTTGTACGGTACAGCAAAGACTTATGAACACTTAACCTATTGCAAAAATGTTCTTTGTTAGGTCAAAATGGTTGAAACTTTTTTCCCCGAGTTCAATTTTTTTGTGAAATTTAATTTTGGTTAATGTAGAAATTATCTATGCAAGAAACAAGACATTTTCCAAAATGGAGTGTTTGTAACATCTTACGTAAGCACCCTTATACCCATCCTCTCACCTTGTAAGGTAAAATAAGCAAAGAGCAATACCCTAATACTCTCCCCTTAGTGCTTACGTAACATTTAAACGGCCACATACCAGCTCGCGTGTTCCCGAAGAAGACTAGAAGACGATATAATTTGTTTCTAAGATGACTTAAAAGCGCCTGATGTGACAACCTGCTTTCCACTTCAACCCTAATCCCTAAGCTGTGTGATTTTTCGGATAAAGTTGTGTTTTATTCTAAGGTGACGATTTTACTTTTGATATATTGTCATACCTCCATATTTAAAAAAAAGACATTGATCTAATTGAAAGAGTTCGGCATAGGGCAACTGAAATTGTTAAGGGTATTTTCAGTTTAAATTATGATGAGTGAGTGCTTTAAGTTAAGTATGTTTACTCTAAAGAAGAGGGGGGTTAGGGAGGATTGGATTCAACTTTTTAAATAACTAGGAAGCTACCACCCCCTGCTCGCTATCGCTCACCATTCACCAAACCTCGTGCTAAGCAGCTCTTTACAGATCGCTTCATTATTCTTCATTTTCCTGTTGTTCCATTTCATACACTCCTATGACAACCATGCGATCTAAAACATTTTACTAGTTTATTTTTTTAGAAATACATATTTTCCCATATCATCGACTTTCCAAAACTTAATATCTGATATTCAAGGCGGGGCACTTTTCCACACAATCACCTTCAATCTTTTGGAAAAAATGTCAAATTCTTGGGGATTTTCTAAACGTATCACGCAAGATCTTCTTGTGGTGCCGCTGGGGGGGTATGGGGGTCCTCCCCCAGAAAAATTTTGAAATTTGACTTATAGAAGTAGAGTTTTAACTTAGTTAATGAGAGTTAATGAGAAGCTCTTTGGTTCCAAGGGGAGACTTTTCTGGACCATTACCTTTATCTTAGTTTTGACAAAAAAAATGTCCAAATGCTGGGGAAATGCAAATTTTCCAAAAAGTATCACGCAAGATCCCCTTGTGGTACCGTTGGGGGGTCTGGGGGTTCTCCCCCAGAAACAATTTTGAAATTCGACTGGTAAAAGTGGGGTTTTAACTCATTTTGAGTGCCTTTATTTTATTCTTATTTTTTTCATGAAATAAAGTTTTTGGGAATCACTGATATAGAATAAAGCACATTTTAAATGGTAGAGCAGAACAAATATTTTTAACAAGGTTTTTGGATACATGAAATGTGGTAGCAGAAGCAATAGTTAGATCCTTTAGTTTAGAGTAAACTAGTTTAACAAAAAATTGACAGTTACTTCGAATCCGGTAGTTCATGTTAACCCTTTATCTACACTGTTAGAAATTCCTTAAGGAAAGCGGTCAAATAACCATATTTTTAATGGTTATTCTACTATTTTCAGACAAAAAGGTCGAATAACCATTTAAAATAGGGTTCTCGAACCGTTAAATTGAAAAGCCAATAGTTTACGAACCATTCTCATGAAAAACGGTTAAGGAACCATTTTCGTGTTTCGTGGCGCCATCTTTTCTTAAATAACTCAAGGTATATATAACATAGGCTTGATTATAATTACTCCTCGCCACATAATATATAGTTCTTAAAATCCTAATCCAAACTCGAGAACACCTCTGCCTAGGGTTGGCTGGGTAGGACCCAATTGGTTTTTCCAAGAAAATCCATGTGAAAAACTCTCATTATGGACCCAGTTTTAGGTTTTTTCAAGAAAAATCAAGATTTTGGCAGATTTGGTTTTAATATTGAAGAAAAACATTAAACGAAACAACATACTAAGAACTTAAGTTGAATAAGATTTTTTTCTTCAAAATTTAAACCAGATTTCAATAATTAAGGGAGTGTTTCAAATTTCAGTGGTTTTTTTTCTTTATTGAATGGATTTTTTCAAAATTTAAGACGCTTCAAGTTCAAACTATGGTTTTAAAAATTTAAGGAGGATTTTTTTTAATTTCAGTATTTTTTTTTTCAAAGTTAAAAAGATTTTAGTATGTTTTTTAAATTTTTAATGTTTTTTTTTTCAAATTTTAAACCTCTTTTCAATAAAATTAAATGGTGTTTTCTCAATTCAGTAAGTACAATGTACGTATAATTATTATATCTCGACTTCTGATGTCGTTCATGGAGTGAACCGCACAATCTTTTAATTTTCAAGGTGCTGACATCATTAGGGGGTCGTATACATAAATAATACAGTAAAAAACTTGAATAATTTATCAGTGGAGAACCAATTCATCAATCCCTTAATGCGATACATACTTTTGTTCGTCTAAAGGCCTACTACAACATATTAAAATCTCAAATTATTGGAATTACTTTTGGGAAAAAATTTCAAGGAAAACGAAATTTCTTTCAACCTTAATAACTCCCCCAATATGGAGAACATAAGCCTATAAGCATTCCTATAAGCATTTTTAATGATCTTTCCAACGATGTAAAGCACTTGCATGTGAAACGAAGAGTAAACAAACTTTGAACTGAGATCTGGAAAATATTCCAGAGTCATTCGCGTTATGGACAAGTAGGCTCCATCCAGCTATTTAAATCACAAATTACGTCATAATCACCATGGAATCCCGTAATTCTGGAAAAACATTGCCACAACGGTCCTTTACTCCTAAGTAAATTAAAAAAAAATTTTAAAATAATAATTATAGATTTATAAGCGAAAAGAGGACTTGTGTTTTTTTCGAGCGCAGTCGACTTTTTTTTCAAACTCTAATAACTACCATAATTATAGCGCGATTTGAACAAAAATTTTATATAATGCATATCTTTAAGTATACTACAAGATTCCGTCAACTACTGATCGATTTTTTAATTTTAATATAGTGTCATTTGAATATTACGGAGAAACTTCGGACTACTGTTGAGTTCCTACTGCATGACGACCACCTTAATGCAATACACCGTTTTAAATCGCACAATGCCAGGTACAACATGTTAAAATTTCAAACACCGATCTCAAGCACAAAGACTTTTATTCAAGTATTACAGAAACGTCTTTAACTAGTAATAAATCACGAAATATGTACACGATCCCTTAGTGCAACACATAGTTGTAATCAGCTCAATGTCCCAAACAACATACTAAAATTTCAAACTTATAGGTTGAATTAGGGGAAAAAAGTATATCCTAGAGGTTCAAACTTGGAACCAAAATTTGCCCCGCAATATAGAGAACACTCCTATCTAATTTTATTTTCTTGAAGCATTTTTAATTACCTTTACAACGATGTAGAACACTTGTAATTCGAACGAAATGTAAAGAAACTTCGAACGCGAGAACAAAAAAAAAAGTTAAAGTTTCAAAGTTAAATAGGTTCTCTCATAATTCAGTGGTTTTTTCATTGTTGTTTTTTTAAATTTAGGTCGTTTAAAGTTCAAACTAGATACTTACTCGAAAGCTTATTTTTACATTCTCATAGAATTGATAAAAACATTAATTTTTAATAAAACTGACCAACTTTGAAAAAAACCACTTAACTATGGAAAAACTGACATTATTTTCACCGAACACATTAACAGAACGAAGTGTATATTTGGACGGCCAAAACGGCCAGTGGCGCATGCGCTGTAGGTCTCGTGATGACGTAGCAGTCTCGGCGCTTAGTGATGGAACCAATGGTACGCCTAGCCGTGGAAGTTATAGTAGAGTTTAGTTGAAAAATAGCCGTGCAAATATACAGTGCCTTAACAGAAAGAAATCACTAAAATTTGATCGAGGTGTATATTTAGACGGCCAAAACGGCCAGTGGCGCATGCGCTGTAGGTCTCTTGATTACGTAGCAGTCTCGGCGCTTAGTGATTGAACCAATGAAACGCCGAGCTGTAGCCTAGCCGTGGAAATTAGAGTAGAGTTTAGTTGAAAAAAGCCGTCCAAATATACAGTGCCAAATTTGATAGAGCCCTTTTATTATATAGGAGAAAACCACTTAATTTCTAAAATTACCATAAAAAACCCACAAAAAATATCCCGTATCGCCACATCCCCTCCCGAAATATCAACATCCCCCTAAAGGATGTTGAAGAGTGCCTCTGCCCTATTAAAATTCTTAAAATGAACATTTGAGTGAAAACCAAGTTATTCCTGATCCTGCAACTTAAGACAAGAATCAAAATAAACAACTCAACTCTACTCTCGCGCGCTCCCGCCATATATACCCAAACTGCCGCTGCCCGAACGATGCCCTGCACCTGCAATGAAGTTCGAATCTGATGAGAAAAGGTATGTATTGTACTTAATAATTGATATTAATTTAATTGAAATGAAATGCATACTGTATCGGTTCATTTAATAATTTTACCTTCACTTTTGATACTCGGGGAACTTTTTGTTTGTAAACTTCCCGTTTGTTTGGGCCTAAAATCCCAATAAACCTTTATCCTGCCAAGCATTGAAGAAATTAGTAATTTGTCATAAAAAATCTCAAAATTGTGTTAGCGTTAGCCCATGTAGACACATAACATAAAGTTGAAAAATTATCAAACTCGGTAACAGTTTCACCGGTACAGGGTGTCCTAAAAATCCGGCGATGGCGGGATCTACTATCGGTTCCCTATTATAGGTACAATGTGCAAAAGCCTGTTAGACGAGGTACAAATAAAAATTATGGAATTAGTTAACAGTTATTGCTTCTTGACTCTAGGTTGCAGATTTTTTGTAAAAATTTCTGTTTTTTCTGCAAAAATTTTGATTTTAATATTTTGAACTATTTCCTCGATATATTCGAGAAAACTAAGGTACTTTGCAGTTAAAATAGTGACCAACCTCCTCATTTAATGCACAATTTTGTTAAAATAGGGGTACTTGCGTATTAACGCCACCGTAGCAAGTACAAATAAGAATCCAGGCCATGGCGACTTCTTGGCGAAATGCTTTCTCGCCAATGCCAGACATTGGTGAGTAAGCACTTCACGGAATGTACATAGTAGTAAAATCTAGTGTTGCTGTACTAAGCATTGTAAATTAGGGAGAAACATTTATCGTCTAACTTTCGCTAACCCTTGGCGATTGGCCCGAATTTTCAAAATTAACCCAAATAACTTTTACTTCCTCTTGAGAAGAAAATGTGGGTTAATGAAGCAAATCTGGCCCGCAGATTTTCATTGCCAAATTTGGCAATAACAATTCAATGCTCGGATGCAATCGGTTTTCCACTTGGCAACAAAAAAAATCGCCAAATTCAGCTTGCGGGCCAGATTGGCTTCATTTACCAAAATGTGTTTCTATAGAATCTTTTTGAAATATTGAGGTCTTCAAGATATCGAAGTTTGAGTTATTGAGAGAATGATATATTCCCACTCACACCTGCGGCTGGAGGCGATTTGGAGGGAATTGCTTTCATCGCCATAAAGTTGTTACTGAAAATGTCTGTTTGCAGCAGTGGTGTAAATCCGCCATAATTGATAGCAATAATGTAGTAGTGCATCCTGACATCGTCCTATTTTAGGACAGCTTGAAATATGGAGATATTTGCCCCCCCCCCCCTAAAATTTTGTTTTCATCCAATATTTTGAAGTAGAGTATATAATAGCCACAACATTTGTTGGATATAGGTCTGTTTTTACGCTGTCGCCAAGTTAGCAGTATTTCATGGCCGATCGGTTGCTTTTGTCGGCTCATCGGTTGCTAATGAAGAGTTTTAAGTTATTGCCAGAGCCAGTTTCCCAGAAACAAAGCAACCAAATAAATGATGTTTTTTTGTTTTATTAAAGTAACTAAATACAAAACTTGAAAATGGGATGAATAGAAAATAAGATCTGTTGGAGAAACTATTTTAATTTCAATTTTAATGACAAAAAGAGTCAAGTCCACCCAAATAATTATTATATTTAATTATAGCATTTCTATGTGGCTTTTTGAAGTTTAATTTTGATTTGGATTGTTTAATCATAAATTGAATGTGGTATTCCAATGTTGGCAACCCGTCTGGTGTTCTCTTTTGCGGTGTTTTCAAATTTAGCAGCATGGTCGACGGCTTGGTACAGACATGGGCAATTTTTTAAGGGGAGGGCCAGATAAAATAAAGAAATATCTCTAGGCGGGCCGAAAGCAAAAAAAAATTAACAAAACCAGTTTTTTAAGTAATAAAGTAAATTAAGTAAAAATATAAATTAAAGTGGTTTTTTACAACACACACAACTTCTATTATATGCTACAAATGGTAAAAAAACAGAAAAAGTAACAAAAATTGATTATTTTTAAGAATAGTTTATAGGGCAAGGTGCATGTGACAGATCAAACTGACTGAGCTTCCAAAAGTTTTTCACAACCTGGTAGAATCTGATATGAGCTGACTCGCATAGGTAAAAGGTGGTCAGTCAATCTGTATCTAACACGGTTTTTGCGTAGCTTCATAGTAGATTTTATTTTGTCTTATGTGTAATTTATTGTAGGGGTTATTCAAAACCATGTCACAGGCCTGTTTGACTAGCTCGAAGGGCTGTACTTTGCACATGACTGGCTTAGCAAGTATTAAGTATGTACCTAATTTTCAATTTATTCACGTTAACCTTCCAGTGGGCACGCGTATCTGAGAAATACACTTGAGATGGATTTGGTTGTATAAATTTATGATTAGATGGTGATACAAACTCCTGTCCTTAGCTATTCTATACACTTCATCTCAGCTACTTCCAGTCTTTGTCTGAAGTTCTAAATACTAATAGGTCTCTCAACTCTCATACATGTGATTCTTCCGCCAATTGGCGGAAATCCGCCAATTCGATTTGCTAAACTCAAATTCCACTTTCTGATTTTCCAATTATTTTTTTACTAAAAACTCTGGCCGCGAAGGTTGGTTGCCTAGTAATAAATACAAAGTAAAATTGAAAAATATATGAAAAGCAGTTAATATTTAAGCTAAAAAATATGACGCTAGCATCTCTAATAGTAGATTTCGGGAAGTAGAAGCCAATGGACCCCCTCTACTTAAAATTAAGGGGGGAAATATAGGTGCCATCAAATTTTTTTAAAAATATTTTCAGCCAATTCATTGTCAGAGTAATCACCTGTATGGTCTCTGCAAATCTGCTGTTTGTATCTTAAAGATACGCGAAACTGTTCAAGGAAGCGGACCAGGAAAAAGTTGTAGCCTTACCCTGAACTTAATAAAATTTCCCCAAACCTTATGTATCGCTCCTATGGAGCTGTCAGGAGCTTCCCCCGAACCAGGTTCCTAGGTTTGGGCACTTTTTCCAGGTCTGCAACGACGTTTTTAGTAATTTTTTAGTAATTATAAAATTTTATTTTTGTTTTGTTCCTACACATGGTAACTAATTGATTTTCAGTTTAGTCTTTCAGTTATTTTCATATATAAAGCTTCAGTAACAGTTCAGCCAAAATATCCAGTTATTGAATTATTCACATCTTTCAGGTTACTTCATATTTCTCTGTTGGGTTGTTTTTGTGTATTATAATTACTTTTGTTCAGCTCTTTTTGAAATAATACTGATTTAAATAAAATATTTAAATTACATGTTTGAAAATTTGCATTTTACAATTGTATATCTAGGCCTTTCGTGTTAGTATAGAGGGCGCGCCTGCTGGAAGGTTAAAGATACTATTTGATTTGTCTCACTTTTTTTGGTTCTTTATGTGCTTCGCAAAAATCATACTTATTGTAATTTGTGTATAAGTTATTTGAGCCTGGGTAAACATGGCGACCGGGTTTTCAGCCACCGCTGGCTGAAAACTGTCGCCAAAAGCAGACCTATTCTAAAGCTGTTTCCCGTTTTGTCTAACTAAAAGCTTTTTTATGCTTTTTTTTAGAAACATGATGACCTGAGCCCTTCTTCCTGACGACATGATTCTTTTGGGGTAACAGGTAGAGTTTGTTTTAATTACTTGCCGATTTTATTCACTTTAATCAAGTCGTGTTTCTGACTTTAATTTTTCTGCGCAACTCCTTAAACAAAATTTACATTGTTTGGCGCAGAATGTCCAAAATAGGGACCTTGCACCTTAAAACCCAAACATACTATATTTGTTATAACAAAAATATATCAAGTTATTGACAGAAGTAATCTATTTCTATATGGTAGGCTGTTTTGCAAAATTTTATTTATTTTAACCAATGAAGAAAAGCATATTTATTTTGTAGTCAAAGTATATAAATGATTGGTTTGATCCTGAAAGAGGTATAAATGTAATTGTGTGTGTGTGTGTGTGAAGAAGTAAGTCCTAAACAGAACAATGTTAGTTAGTTATTCAAGTCATTTGTTGGATAAATATCCTCTGAATATTTACGTGTTGTACTATTCTTAAGTACTAGTTAAAGCATTCCCTACTATTCTTAACTTTTTTTAGATGTTTGATAAGGCCTGAGCTCTTCTTCCTGATGACGTGATTATGTGTCCTAGTGTAACAGGTAGGGTTTGTTTTAATTTCTTGTCTTACCCCTTATTGTTCACATTACATGTTGTTAAACACATGAATGTTACTATAATGTAGTCTTAACTTAAAGAGAGGTTTTTGAAATTTACAGGAATTTTCAGTATTAATCTATGTAGTTTAGCACATATTCAGGGTGGCTACAGAACCTGGAAATCAGGAATTTCAGGGGAAAGTCAGCATTTTATATTATCAGAGGTTTTCATTCCAGTTAGTTTTATTGTTCAGTACCCTGGTATTGCTTCGTAAGCAGGAGTTATTTCTTTGATACGAAATTCGCATTTGTATTTTTGAGTTATATTTTTAACTAGCGCGGACGCGCTAGACCCGGGCTTCGCCTGGGTTTCAGTTTTTTTATGAATATCATCTGTTGCGTTACAGATGGGCTTCGCCAGTCTATTTTTTAAATGATTATTCTGGTGTGTTACAGATGGGCTTCGCCAGTCCATTTTTAAAAGATTATTCTGGTGTGTTACAGATGGGCTTCGCCAGTCCAAATCTGGAAATAGTTAAATAAAGGAGCCACTTTTATGTTTATGCTACAACAATGGATTTTAAACTGCAACAATGGAGAATATGCCTACAACAATAAATGTTACATCTTCTCTTGTTATATTTACAACAATGTGGTTTTGCCCTGAAGTTAGGCATGAAATATGGGTTTTTAGGCATAAAATTGACCAAAAAAGTTGTTGGAATGCTTCGATTTTAAATTATTTTTATTCAGAAACCTTCCCTGGAGGGAGTAGATCAACGTGGTATAGTTTAATAGTTATGTAGGTTTGAAAAGTTTAAAACTACAAAGGACATACATACAAACATTGATTTTTATATATATAGACTAGTCAATTTTTTTAGTTTTCTTCTAGTGATGGGCAGGTATCGATACCAAATACTTAAGTACTCGATACCTATAGGTATCGAGTGTATTCGATACCCACAAAAGTATTGATACTTTATTGACATATTTCGTTTTAAATTTTTCAATGAAGTAATCTTTATAATACCTACTGTAGATCAAACGCAGCCTGTTTCCGTTTTCTTTTTTGCAACGCTCAAACCCAAGTCGTTATCATCCGCGAGAGAAATTTGACGCGGCTAGGTTTTTCCCCCGCCAAATCCTTCGCCTCTATCCACCTCCAGCTACGGGGCTTTTTGATGGATCGCTTTCAGTTTTTTGAATATTAGTCTGATTATGGATAAGCCCTAAAAAAATTGTCCCTTCAGGTTCATTTCCCGACATTGAAAAAAAGTACTCGATACCTAAAAGTACTCGATACCTATAAGTATTCGATACCTATAAGGGGACATTCATTAATTACGTAAGGATGATTTTGGCAATTTTTGACCCCCCCTCCCCCCATGTAAGGGTACGTAAGATTTTTCAAACCCCTCCCCCCTATTCTTACGTAAGATTCCATTATGTTTTTCAAAACAATAAAATGTTAGAAAACTCCTTTTGACGTAAATCAAAGATTTTTATTTTTCAACAGATAAGTAATATTCTTGCTGTCAACTACATATTACTATTATATTATTATCTCTTGATTAGAATAATTGGAATTTGTTTATATTAACTAGGAAAATCTTACGTAAGAATTGGTTTGACCCCCCCACCCCCCAAGTAAGGGTATGTAGAGATTTTTCCAACCCCCCCTCCCCCTCGGGACCCTTACGTAATTAATGAATGGCCCCTAAGTATTCGATACCTAAAATTATCGATTTTGCCCATCACTATTTTCTTCCTTCAATGCTTTATTGTTAAAATTTATTGTACTTGTTCAAAATTGACTCAAACAATTGTCAGAAAATTTAAGAATGAGGTATTCTCACGTTTTAAGATTAAATTTTATTAAAATAGTAGGTAAAAAAACATGAAGAATGACATTTACATCAAGTATTTTCGTAGCCTAGTTTCTGAGATATAAATTTTGAAATTTCGTTTTTTGTTTGGGCGCGAAAACACCCTCGAATTACAAATCATGCGCTGTGAGGTCACATCCAATAGAAGCCCGTTTTCTGATAACGTGACTTTTCTGACGTTTTGGCAATTGAATTTTAAATTATTTAAAACACATTTTTGAACTTAAAAATCAGAAATTTAGGAGTTTTAAACCATAATGTATCAAAAAAGCATAAAATCAAGCAAATCCCTCACTCATGCAAATACCTCATTGTATCTAAAATGTAAGCTGTGATTGTTTTTAAGACTCAATATAAATTTCCATCATATTTCCAGGATTGAAAAAAAATATCGAAGAATTCGTGGATTTTTAGGTGTTGGTAGTCACTGCTCCTGTTTGATAATTTACTTATAAGGAAAGTCTCCCACGAAGGGATATGGGTAGACTAAACAAATATTACATTTCCATTTTATAGATTAAAAAGTTTTTAGAAATTTGAAAAAAAAAAATTAAGTTGAATCTCCCCAAGTTTGAAAGCAATTGCCTAAATTATTTTTATTTTTAACATAAAAATTTCATTCAATTTTTTAATAACATATTTATAACTTCAAAATTGTCTGACTTTATGTAGTTTATTTTCACTAACATGGATTTATTTATTTGTAACTTCAGGGACATGAGCAAGTGATCAGGGACAGCAGTTGCCAGCTGGTTTGCTGCTTTCTACGTTTTCAATCACGGGTACCCTAAAGAATTTTCCTGTGCATTGGAATTTCCAGACCACAGAGGTTCTAATATTTTCTATCATCAAAATATCTTTCTATAACTTTCAATTTATTGGGTAGTTAAATAAAAGAATTGAAGAATAATTATTTAAAGAATTGCTTAGAATTTCGTGTGTTTAAAAATGCATTATGTTCAGTTTTATAAAAATAAAAAATTTTCATTTTACTTTAAAGCAGTGGCTTTCAAATGTTTTAGCCCCTTTGGAGGATTTAATTTTAGTTTCTTTTCTAACTAATCATGTTATAATGCCTTGGTTTAACCTTTTCCCAGTGATTGATAATGAAATTCTTGGTTACTGCATTCTTGAAAACGTTTAGCTAGTTAAAACATTCCCTACTATTCTTAACTTTTTTTAGGTATTTGACTTTTCAAACCGAGGCCTTTCTTCCTAATGACTGGGTTTCCGAGCAGCTCTTGAGGACTTCAATTGCACCCCTGCCTGCAAATCTTTATGTTTTGGGCCACCCTGAGGTTGCTGAGAGTGATTCACCTCGTCGGGACTTGAATTTGTGACCGAGCTATGGTCGCACGTGCAGTCCCTCCAACCACTACCGTGGCACCACTCCCTTCAAACATCCTGATCATATACTCGCCAGAAAAGACAAGACCCTTGACTTAAAGGTGTCTGGGAAACCCACCACGGTGTCACAAGATCGCTGCAAGCCAGCGTTCCTGCTGTCTCCAGCAGCTTTTGCTATAAAGTGTTATAAAAAAGGGGAATCCCAACTCCAACGAGTGCTTCAGGCCCACCCTCGATGGTAACCTCCCCAGCCGCTGGAGACTACGTCTCCACTGTTTGGCATGTTCACTTCCCTGCCAGATACTGCTGACACTGGGAGGGAGTGTGCGGCAGCAGGAAGTGAAGTACACATTGTTCATTCAATACCATTGTTCAAACAATACCAAGGGTTTAGTTGTAAAGCAGCATTTTCATCTGTTACACATCTGTTTTACATAATTTTAATTGTCCTGTATTTTTTCCTTGATGTGACCACTTCTGAGAAAAGTGGTGTTTAATAAAAATTGACTCCTGGACTGTGGAGTAAAATAATATTAACTATTTGTCCTGTGGTTTTATTATCCATCTTTAAATGATTAATGTGTTTTATAAATTTTACTTTAAACCATACTTTCTTTAACTTTATAATTAAATATTCTTGTTTTCAGCAGTCTGTCTAGGTTTTTTTAAGAGGTACCTGATTTGTGAAAATTAATTGCTAATTTGGTAAAAAAATTTGAGAATTTGTGAACATTTAAGTCACAATAACAAATTTCAAACACAGCTTCATAGAGAATGTTTTTTTTCAAAATGTATTTTGTAAAGGTGTTCTGAATTTGTGAAAGTACCTATTTATAAAAAATTTTGAAGGTACCGAAAATGGTAGTAAAGTTTGCCTTGGACAGACCACTGGTATCATAATGAAAGATTATTTTAGTTTAGCACTTTAATATTTACATTTTTATTACATAAATTATGCAAACTTATTTTGATTATCTAACTTCATTATTTCAATATTAATATGAATTTTTTATTTATCAATTTCACAATTCTGTTTTTTTTAGCTGTAATAGTTATAACTAAGTGTCTATATCCACGAAAGTTGACCAATGCTAAAGTATTAGCGAAATTTGTTAGAGTTATTACTTTCAAGGAGCTAGACAGTGTCATATAGTTTAATAGCGATATTTGTTGGAGTTGAGTTGTTACTTTCGTGGAGCTAGACAGTGCGTAGTTATAAATATTACTGAAATATTTAATTTTAAGGTTTCAAACAAAACTAGGTATAAATGATTATTTAACCGCAAAACCATTGTTTATACGGTTAAGGAATCATGCTAGTTATAAATGATAATTTAACCGCAAAACAATTGTTTATACGGTAAAGGAACCTCGCTAGCTATAAATGATTCCTTAACCGCAAAACCAGTGTTTATACGGTTAAGGAACCTCACTAGCTATGAAAGATTCCTTAACCGCAAAACCATTGTTTATACGGTTAAGGAACCTCGCTAGCTATGAACGATTCCTTAACCGCTAAACTATTGTTTTACAGTATCTTAACCTAATCAGTTGGCAACGGTTCAAAATCCGCAATGAAACAAAACATTCCAAACCGTAAACTAAACGGTTAATGAGACGGTTACACTGCTGCCGTAACATTAACCGTTTTCACATGGTGAAATTTCTAACAGTGTACTCAATGTATTATGATTTCCTGCGATTTTTTTTCATGAAAATATTTTTTTGGAGACACTAAATTGAAATAAAGGAATGATATACATAAATAAAATAATCATCTTTGGAAAATTCAATTAGCTAGAGCTAATTACACCGAGTGCTAAAACATTATAACAATACAAAAAAACATGGATTTTTTATCGCAGTTTTAAGTTTTAAAAAGTAATAAACTTTCCTTTTGACTGACTAACTACTACACAAACAAAACAACAGAACAAAACAAACAGTAGAACAAAAATGAGACAATCATTAGAATTCCATCAAAATGGCAGCTGAAAGCACAACTTCAATAAATTCAATGTATTTGCATATTTCCCTTTAAAATACTCATCATAGAACCCGTGCCGTGCCTTATTTTATCCTGGAAGAGTAACACTGAAAGAGTGTTCCTGCCAAGTACCGTCAGTAGAAGTAGATAAAGGGTTAAATGGATTCATGTTTGGACCATCCACATTTTTGTCCCGGCAAATTTTAGTAATATAATCACCAGTAAAATGATTTTTTTTCTTTTGATGACTAACCAACCCAACGTTACTGATCTGTAGACATTGAAGCAAGTTTAGTATTAAAAAAGGAAGAGGTATGCTGTGTGAATCTCTTCTGGATATTAAAAGGAAACAATTTAGAAGCTACCCATTGATGCAGCATTTATTTCATTTGACTCTGCAATCATCTTATAAGGAAACGTTCCCCGGCTAAACTCACAGAAAGGGACAAAAATTTTACAGGCATAAGAGAATAAATTAGATGTGGAATTTCATTAGGAGAGGAGTAAATTAATTTTAAAAATTGGGTCCTGAGTCGCTAAACACATTCAGTTAGCATTGGGGAAGTTTTTTTGATTTACCGATTTAAAAATGCTTCAGAGAAAAAGCAGCCTGTTCATTTAAGCACATGCGCTTTCTCTGCATTTCTTCCCTAGCAGGGTTGCAATTGGCGTTAAAAATGATGATTTTTAAGAATTTTTTACAGCTTTTCTATTGTAATTCCACAGCTGATTTATCATAGTAAGTGTTTTGAGTCATCTACTATCCCCTGTAAAATTTTCGTGCATAGTTAACCCGGGGAACGTTTCCTTGTTAAACATTTTTTAAGCAGTGTCTGTAAAACCGTAACTGGAACCACTTGTTCACGCCGGAAACGGCTGCGTACCGCGAATTTCCGACGCCAAAGCTAACAAGTACTTTTTACTTGGCGACGGACGGTGGCGACGGCTAACAAGTAAATTCATGCTGCTTTTTGCTTAGGGTTATAGTTTGAATAAAGATCGAGTGGATCGAATGATATTGAGTTTGTTTATTTACTATTTGGTGGGTTTGGTGTTGGGTTATTGTGGGTTATTGGTCAAAAGTTTATATATGACAAGGTATTTTTCGATGATCATCATTTCTCTTTATTTCGTGTACTTATATTTCTGAATTCTGGTATTCCTAATTATTTTTATGTTTTGTATATAATATTTCAAAGGTTCAAAGTAGATTAAAGGATGTAATATTTTAGTTATTAGATTGGATTTATCTTGCATCTTAATTTAAATTAAATGCATATTTGACTGTTACCAAGGAAACTGCCTGGCCCTTCCTTTAATTTTTCTTGTACAAAATGCTGCAGTGTCTAGATTCCAAAAATTCATTGTGCTACATGAATACTTAACCTATCATTCAAATTTTCCTTGTGAAGTCAAAATGCTTGACATTTTTTTCCTTGTTCAATTTTTTTGTAAAATTTATTTTTGGTTGAATTTTGAAATTATTTATGCAGCAAGAAATAAGATTTTCGAATAATAATTTTGACTCGGTCCCATTTTGAAAGATGATAGTTGCTTTTCACCTATGTATAATAACTATTCAAAAGAGTTTACATTCTTTTATCTTCAAAGAATAAAATTTTGAGCTGCATAAGACCATTGATGCTGTATTTTTTAATATAATTTGGTGGTAAAGTTTTTATGAATTTATTATTACTTTAATGTTAGCTTAGAAATTTTACTTAAATAAGTGTATTTAGAGTTGGCTCAAGCATCCCTTCACCATTGGCATAGATTATGTAACCTCCTCATGAAAAATACTCCAAATTAAAATAATTTTCTGTTAGAGAAAAAAAATATTAAACTTTTAAGCATAATACATGTATTCTTTTTTGCTGTAAGCTCCTACAAGTTTCTGAATGAAAAAGATGGTTTCACTAAAGCAAAAGTAACTAAGTATTACACTTTTCAAAGTGAATTTTCAATCTGATTCTTGGTTGTTTTCTTAATGGTTTATATTGTTTTCTAAACAGAATAATGTATTCTGTATGAATATATAGTTGAGTTAAGGCTGAAATCTACAGTTCTTTTGAAAGAACCTATTTTTTAAAACTGTTGCTACCGGGGTGGGATGGGACACCATGATTTGGGGTGGGATGGGACATGCCCAATTCCTCTCAATAATACAAGTCTTTACATACAATTCTTTAATTTAATTATTATAATAAGATTTTTCTCTGTTGTGATGAGTATGAAATTTGCATTTTTAAGGTTATTTACTACATAAACTACATGATCAATTAACTTGCTAATAGCTAATATGCAACAAAATTTAATAAAACTAACAGTTTCTTACAGTGTTTTAAAATATTTTTGTTGATTTTTTTCTAGGTGCTTTTATGCATTTCATCTGTTTTTTCAGCGTTGGTTTATTTTCTAGTATTTTCCCTGCCGACTTTTTAATGCTCTTACTTTTAGATTCATTTAAAAACTTCCATAGCAAAATTGGGAGTTTCACAGACAATTTTTTCTTTGGAAGTATGTCTCAAAAAATTCTTATTTTAACTTTAAATCTAAGATAAAGTACCACTCATTTGAATTTTGGTATTTGTTTTTTTTAAACTGTGCTGTGCAGCCACCGGGAAAAGAATATTATTTTAAGTTGAGGAAACTGATTTGTAGTAAAGGTATTTAAAAAATGCTTTCATGTCAAATTTTGATGCAATTAATTACTGATTACTGCAGCATGTAAAAATGTGATTTTAGAATGAGTCTAGTAAGCACTCAAAAAAATCCACCATAATATTCATCACTGAAAAATTTTACAGTTGGGGTAATTATGCTTACTGGTAAAAAATGTGAGTGAAAGTAATTATTTCTTTTAAATTTTTGTTCTTATGTTTTGTTATTTTACATGCAAAAGTTTTTCACGGGCAATTTAATACTTTTTGAAGAATTTACATCAAAATTAGAGACTTTTGGCTCTTCCAAAAGTTGCCAAAGTTTCAACTTGTAAAAATTTTAATTAAATTTTGTTTTAAATAGTTTTGCTGTGTTTAGGTAGCTTAAGTACACATCTTCCCATTTGCCTTGACAGAATAGCTTTATATTCCAATTTTGGAGAGTACCAATACAATGTATATGTTCCCAAATGGGAACGTCGGCGTTTGGGGTATAGTATTTGAGGGGATTTTTATAACATGAAAAAATTCAAGTTATTTCCTATTTTCTTTAATTTTTTGAACATTTTTTTGTCTCAAAGGATCTAAACAGGTTTAGAATGATGTTTTAAATTCAAAAATCTGTAATTTTTATTTTTTCACCTGATTTATGGAGAAATAAAAGCCAAATCTTTATAGCAGATTCTTACACATGTGTATTTTTCTAACTCCCCGATCGATTAATTTTAAGTACAGTAAAGCAACGAATATACGTTTCTCATTTATACGACTTTATCATTTATACGTCGTTTTCGTGAAGTCCCAATTCATTCCTATTCTTTTTAATACAAAAATTCTTCGTTTATACTTTATACGACGCGCAATATCGGTTATACGTCGTTTTCGGCTGTCTTAAAATTCTAAAATATCCAGTATCAGTTGTTATTCCGTGGGAAAATATCCCCAGGAAAGGTTGAAGAACACTGCATTCCTTGGCCGTTGTTGGGGGCATGACCAATGGAGTGGGGGTGAGTAAAAGGGCAGTTCCTTGAACTGATAACGACTACACTACAGTTTTATGGCCCTTATCTCTGGTTAGGGGGTCTCCAGCACCCCCTGCAGAGGAGAAGAATTCTTTTGATCGCTAAATGACCCCACAAAGAAAGCGGGACTATAAAACTGCCGTTATATGCTGTCTGTCTATCACATTTTTATGACTTAGTTAAATGACTAAAAATGTTCTCAGATCATAAAAAAAAAAGCCTTATCACTGCTTATGTGAACTAGGGACTGCCAGGGCTCTTCTTGCAAAAACAAAAATTAATAGTCATTAGTCATCATCAAAATTTAGTCATTTTACAGTAACCCTATCACTATAAAAGTAGGATTTCTTTAATTTCTATGTTAAATGTTTTAATATTTTAAAATATTTAATACTATTTTAAAGTTTATTAGTTAATATTTTTCAATTTATAGACTGTTTTGAAGTAATTTTTTTTCTTTAGAAAAACCTAAAATTTAACGTATTTTTGTAAATCTGCATTAGGAGCGTTATAAACCTAATATTAAGGACATTTTCGTTTATATTACGTTTTTTCATTTATACGTCGATTTACGTCGGTCCCTTGAAAGACGTATAAACGGTGCTTTACTGTAATTATCATTGGGGGTTATGCAAAGAGCATATTTGGAGTGCTTCTGAGAATTTGCGTACACTGTAAAAAATAATCCTGCAAAAAAACAGAAAATTTCTGGCAGCAAAAGTTGCCAGAAAAAATCTGTAGGTTGAAAAATCCTGTAAACAGAAAAAAGCTGTAACCTACAGGTAAATGCTGTAAAAAGGAACTTTCTGTCAAGTGGGCTACAGATTTTTCTGTTGCCTCTCAGTAATTTTCTGCTTGAGCGCATGCACTTATTTTAGTAGAGTTTTTTTAATTTTAATTAATTGATTTCCGGGGATAGAACCCGCGACCTACCGCATGCTAAGCACGCACGCTACCACTGAACCAAAGAAGATTCAGTATAACGTTGCCAATAGCTGTATTGGTTTTCAATGCAGTAAGTTTCTGTTTAAGTACAGATAAGCTAAAGAGCTAGGTAAAAGCTGTTATTTTACATAAAATAAATAGAAGTGCGGTGGGAATGTTACATGACAGAATATCTCTGTAAACATAAAGTCACTGTTATTGAAATTTCTGTTTTTCTACAGTTTTTTTTTACAGTGTATGTATTTTGTTCAAGTACTTTTTTTACATAAAAATTTTAGGAATAAAATTGAAGAATTTTGAAAATAAGGAAAAGTGTGTACATCTAAAGACACTCTTCTAACGTTAGTTGGATGTAAGAGTTATGTGTTTCAGTTCGATATTGCGGAATTTAAAAGGTTAAATAAGTAAATTTCATTGAACAAAAAATATTCTTTAAAGTATTGGAAGCAAGTTTTACTGGTAGAAAATACGCATACAATTAAAAGAGGAGTCTAAATTCTTTTCATATAGTTGTTGAAAGCAAAGGTAATAAATACCAATAGTTGTTAAACTGAAGGACCTTTAAACTTGACATTTAGCTAATTTTGATAGAACTTTGTAAAATTAGGAGACTATATTCTTAAAAGAAAGGTACCACTTTAGAATAATCTGTTGAGAAAATATTTGAGTTATTTTCTTATTGGATTAAATGAAACAATGTTGATTAACCCTTATTAATAGAGCTAAATCACTAATTGACTAATTTATACTTCGAAAAATTGGTTAACCCATTAAAGGCCAAGCATAGAAAAATTTTTAAATGTTGCATTTTTTTTATTGAAATATGCTTAAATTACGTTCATTAAGACATAAAATCAGTTTCGTGCAAAAAAATAATATTTTATTTACAAAATAAAATGTTGCGTTTTCGCAACTTTGGCCGAATCAATGAAAAAATTTCAAGGATGAACAATTTTATTACAATTCAGTTTTTACTCATTTTTATGAAAATTATCAAAGCATTTGGGGTGCAAATGGACTTGGCATTTAGCACACATATACACAGTATTGTTTTTGCAGTTCTGCATCGTCTACGTGTTTTTTTCTTCTTGCCTAATTACGGTATGCCCTACTGAATCCCTCCTTAATTCTTTGGGTAAAGATCAAAGAGAACGGTCAGATCAAATTGATAAGATAGAAGGGAACATTCTAGACCCCCTACTGTTCGAGGGGGGTTGAGGTGTTTTTGTTCATACTGACCACATGTGGCTTGAAGAGCTTCCTTGTACTCGTCACTTGAGAACCATAAAACTGAACCCTTCAAAGAAGGGGCGTGGGAAACAGCGGTGAAGATTTGCAAGTCATAAAACTGCCATGGGCTTTCTATTGAAACGTCGCCGCTTCATTAGTTAACCCCGTGAAATTCAATCACCCCGTTTGCAGTTCCAGGAAATTTTGTTGACACAGCTGTCCTGGACCACGGTACCTATGGTATTTCTGAGTAGAGGTCAATGAGGTGTAATGTAGGAAGAACTTCAGAACATACCGTGGAAGCACAAGCTATATTTAAATTTTCTTTTTTAAGGTAGAAAATTTTTTTTGAACACCTCAGAGGGTCAAATAGATCATTTCATATGAAATCATTGCATTTATAAAGGAAACTATAGGAAAAAGTTTGATTTTAGGATGGTATATTGCGGAAAAAACTGGAGATAAAAGCAAGCGAAATAAAAAGTTTGAGGACTTATAAAAGGGACGAAAATCACTCAGGGACGAATATTTTTGTACTTTTCTACATCAAATGCTACCGTACTTAAATTTTAGGTGGTAAACAAAATTGATGTTTTTAGCCGATTCTACATGGATTCCGCCAAAGTTGCGAAAACGCAACATTAAATTTAGATGAAAATTTTAAAGTTTATTTAAAACAATTGTTTTACTTTTATTTTATTTATAGAACTAATAACCTTAGTCCATTATAAAAACGTGAGATTGATTTTAGTTGAATAATTATACATTTTCAAAAATGGGACTTAGTCAATAAACGTTTCAAGTTAGAAAATCGGCGTATTTTGAAAATTTCTCAAAAATCTGATGCCATCAATTTCTATCTATTCTGCCCATCTATTCTGTTGGTTAATGCGTGGGGTATATCTCACTCGTAATTTAGGTTCTCATTTACCCTCGCTCTGCTTTATTTTTTCTTATTTAACTTCATTAATAGTTCACAGTAGGACATTATTTGTCCTTTAATTTATGCACTAATGCATGCATGTTTCTTATTTTGTGGGGACAATATATTATTTACAGACATTTTTCACGGTCGAGATAATGCATTTTTATCGCTTTTAACCCATTAAACCCTTTCTATATATTTTTCTTTGACAATCTTAAAGAGGACTTCAAAATATACATCATATCAAATTTTCAAGCGATTTGTTACATGTTACATATATTTAGGGTTTTTTAAAGGCGAATAAGAAAACGGTATTTTGAGTAAAAAACACAAGTCCGAAAAAGCCCAATAATTGGTATTTAATAATAAGTTTGAAATTTTTTGAATTTTTATTATGGTAATAGAGTAATATGGTAAGCCTTTTCCAGAAATTCGAGTTGCCATGTTCATTCTGGCGTCACCCAGGAATTTTTGAACACAAAAGTGATTAACTTGTCTTCATAGGAATCCACTACATTTTTCGGGCTATGAGAAAAAGGAGGAATGGGTAAAAATATAAATAGACCCCGAAGTGTTTTACATCATTGTGTTCACATCATTTAGTAGATTAAGAATATGTAAAGCATAAGGGGATTGGCTCCTTATTTCGGGAGGTTTTCCGGTTTTATTGGAAAACTTTAATTGAGCGTCACGTCCTTAATTTTAGAGGTAGGGTTCTGAAGTTTTAGTATGTGTACCTCCTTAATATTTCCTATTGAATGATGTATGACACTAAGGGATTGGACCCATATTAAGAGATTTTAGAACCGCGTGCTCGTTTTTATTTTCACTTTTTAACGCCCCTAACTCCCTTTCTCCAGAAAAAACGTGGTCTCTCTAACAAGATTCAAAGAGTTCTTCAAGAATAATTTTATTACTAAGCTCTCTGATTATTATTTTGGGAGAAATCCATGAAAACTTGTCTTGGACCAACCAAAAAATGAATTTCTTGGTTGCAAAAATTTTATACCACCTCTTAGTTAAATCTATAATTCGAAACCGCTTTTTTTATGCTTTCAGAAAATATAAACCACTAAGCTAGGCTTTCAATATATCTGGAGCTATTCAGCGTCAAAGTCAGTACATGTAGGCTTAACGTGCCACGAGGCATCCGTTCGATCAAGGTACCTATCTACCATTCAATGCTATGAAAGTAGCTTGAACAGCTTATAAGCATTGGGTGCTTGTATATAGCATGTCATGCTGCAAGTACATTTAAGCTTGTACATGTAGCATATTATGCTATCTAGCATAAAAAAGCATGCACTACCGTAAAAAAAATAGCATACATAGCAAGAACTAGCATATTTCTTTGCTAGTTCCAGCATAAAATTTTGACCTGGGAATGAAATTCCTTTTGGAAGTTTTGTGAGTCAAAGAAATTCATCGGATATCACAAGAACGAAATTTTTCTGAAAGGAATTTTTAAGAGTGCTCTCAAAGTACCCGAGATTTGCGAGACATTTTATGAAAAAATTAGGTCTAAGATGTTTAACATTGTGCTTTACTTTTCATTATGTCCGTATTTCGTTTTAAAAAAAAACATACTTGCAATAAATTCAGTGGCGTATATAAGGGGGGGGGCCGAAGGGGCCCTGGCCCCCCCCCGAAATTCTGACTTGGTGTACCAAAACAAGTTAAAACCCTGTTTTTTAGGGTCAAATTTTTAAAAAAATTCTGGGGGAGGACCCCCAAACCCCCCTTTAGAGTGCTTGGAATTTTATTATTCAAAACTTTTTTACAATAAGTTCAAAATCCTTACTGAGAATGTATGTCTGAAATTCGGAAAGTATCAAAACCAAGTTTAAATCCTGTTTTTAGGATCTATTCTCCAAAATTTTTCTGGGGGATGGCCCCCATATATCCCCTTCTGTACTTAAAACTATATTATTTATAACTTTTTCATTAAATTCATCAAATTTTACCTGAATATTTATATCCAAAATTCTAACTAGGGGTACCAAAACTAGTTAAAAACCTGGTTTTTAGAGTCTAATTTCGAAAAATTTTCTGGGGGAGGACCCCCAGACCCCCCTTTTGTAATTGAAACTTAATACATCATAACTTCTTAATATTAAGTTCTTAAAGTTGCAAATTCTGCTTAAGAAAAAACTGAAAAAAAAATAAATATACATGAGAGGGGCTGGGAAACAATTTTGGGCCCCTCCCGAAATAAATTTCTATATACGCCAGTGAATAAATTTCATGATAAATTTTATGTCACACAAGGTTTTTTTGAAATGTATCAAATTAAAAAATAGAACTTCATAATTTCTGTTTTTAAACCTTTGATGAATTGTTAATTTGGTTTATTAGGTAATATCAAAAATATGTCCCGAGTTGGACCCAAGAAAATAGGTAAGCCTAAAAATATGGTGGTGGATAAATAAATAAAATGAATTGTCACAAACCATCTCATGGTGATATCACTGAGACGTCACGGTGTGATAGATCACAAACCCATCACATAATGATATCACTGAGACGTCACGGTGTGATATCACTGAGACGTCTTGGTGTGATATCACTGAGACATCACGGTGGGATAAATCACAAACCCATCACATAATGATATCACTGGTACATCACGGTGTGATAGATCACAAGCCCATCACATAATGATATCACTGAGACAACACGGTGTGATATCACTGAGACATCACGGTGTGATAAATCACAAACCCATCACATAATGATATCACTGAGACATCACGGTGTGATAGATCACAAACCCATCACATAATGATATCACTGGGACATCACGGTGTGATAGATCACAAACCCATCACATAATGATATCACTGGGACATCACGGTGTGATAGATCACATCGAGATGTCACTGTGATATCACAGAGTACTCACACAGGGACTGTTGAATGGTTGTCACAATGTGATCTCCCAGTGATGTCGCATTTTAGTCACACTGTGACATGTGACAAGAGGGATCATTTGTGATATCCCGGTGATATCACTGTGACTTTTGTGCTATTAGGGTATTATGTTTATTCTCTTGGTAGAAAAAGTAGCAAGTTATCTGACAGTATAAAAAATGCTGGAAAAAAAATATACTTTTAACAGTTCTCATAGATAGTCATTGGATTCTTTTATTTGTTGATGTCAAAAATAACATATTTAATGTTTTGGACCCAATTCAAAATCATCCAAACCAAAATTGCATGAGTGTAATTAAAAACTTGGGGGCTGTACTTGATTCCCTTTGGTTATCAAATCAAATTTGGAAAGTGTTTTCACCCGCTCATAAGTTACAAAATGATAATGTGAACTGTGGTGTTTTTGTATGTCATTATGCATATCAAATTGTTAAGAGTAAATCCTTAAATGAAGAATTTGATGTAATAACTTTTAGAAATTTTATATATAATCGCATTTTAAGTTAAATGCTGAATAATATCTTATTTTATAATAAAATTCAATGTGAGTAAATAAATTATAAATATGTGTATATATGTGAATGTGTTTTTTTCTTCAAATATACAGTTTTCTTCCAATCTGCGCCAAACTTGGTACACATGAGTAAAAAAATTTAAGGAAAATCATTGGTTAATGTTTCAGAATTCTGCATATACCCCAAGGCTGCAGAAATACATAATGAAAATTTTTTTGTTCCAACTAGATTAAAGTCTATTTAAAAATTTACGTTAATTAAATTATTAATTAAAAGTACTAATGTTTTAACTTCAGGAATATCGGATCCAGCAAAGTTTGAATGACGTGACTAACCGGGTTGATTTGATTTTTCCTTGTCTAATAATTTAAATTCTTAAGTTTTAATGTTTTAAATAGTTATTAATTTCTATTAAAGTTTAATTAAATTTTTCTTATTTTGTATAATATTTTATATATCAGGAAATCAAAATTATCTTTTATCCTTCTATAGAGGAATGAAATATTAATTAATTAAAAAAAATAACTACAATGTCAGAATACACTACTCGACAAAAAAATAGGGTCAAAATGCTTCTGACAAACACAAGCTGGTTCTTATGTAAAATGATCCCCTGAATCCGAATTCGGCCCTTGTTTTTCTCCATCGGGCTCAGATTTTCAAAGAACAACCCCTCCCCCTTTTTACGTTTTTCGATGACTTAACGATTTTGAACTCGATTTTCAGGGTCAAAAAACATTACTTTAGTCTTTAAACTACACCCAAGGGGACAAGAAAGGTTAAACTTTCTAAAATATGAAAATTTGTGGCGAATGGATAGGTTTAAGGGGGTTTTTACCCCCTGAAAACGCAAAAAAAAATCATTTAAAATGATAGCGGTTATTTTACGCTATTGTTTGCACTTATTTTTACGCTTACGCAATTCCTTTTCAAAAGGTCCTCCTAACCCATCCCCAAGGACCCAAATTTAATAAAAATAGGCAGCAATGATTTTTACTGAAAGCGGTTGAGGCGTTAGTGCCCCCGAAGCACCAGCGGAAGGGTTCGGAAGACTTTCTGAATCGCGGTAGCGCACGCGCGCTCAAGAAATTATAATCATGCCACGGTAATCATGCTTTGAAAATTTTAAAAATGAAATGTTTCTTATTATATTATTAGTCTTTCCTAAGTAGAAGTTCTTTGGTTCGTTTGTAACTGGCCGATTTTATAGAGGTATTTCATGTTTCTTCGAACGCGCGCTCAAGAAACATGGAATACCTCCATAAAATGCATTCAAAATCAAGAAAAGGAACTATAAGTCAAATTTAAGCTGTTCAAATGTGTCCCCGCCTTTTAGGCTAAAATGTGATATTTTTTGGATTTCAACTTTAATATTGCCACGATAGAGTGCAAGGTAAAATTTCTAGTTTAAAAAATGCCATGACCAAATTTTTACATGAATAAAACCAGAAGAAATTTTACTTAGCACCTTCCAAAGCAGGCAATTTCAAACTCAAAGGGTTACAATGGGATCACTGTTCTGAAAATTCAGGCAAAAGATAGTTACTGATAGCTATCTATTGGTAGTTTTATCAGATTATTAAATTTAATTTAACTTAGAGAAATGGACCATGTTCAAATGTGCACCCCTTTTTTTTCTGCGGGGGCCAGGAGCTAAATAGCTTAACAACAAAAGAAATCTATAAAATATTTCGGTTACTCACAGTGGCGTAGCCAGGAAATTATTTTGGAGGGGGATATTGATATTTCAGGGGGGATATGGGGTATTTTTAGTGGTTTCCTGTGGTCAAAAAAAAATTTCCAAGTTTCGGGGGGGTTATAAATTCCCAAATCCCCCCTTAGGATAAATATATAGGGGAGAGTGTTGTACCTATGGACAAAAATCACGTTTGGATTTTTCTAAGACAGGTAAAATCACATTTTTACTATTTTAAGTGCCCAACCTATAGTCCTAACCTTAACAAAGAGGGTAGTATTTTTTATTAGCTAAAATCTTCAAAATTGGATTTTTAATTCATTTTAATAACTTGACGAAATTTGTGTCCATAGGTACAACAACGTGCTCTCCCTATGGACAGACCCAGTTGTACCTTTGGACATCCTTAAAAAGGAAAGTTTTAGTTCAAAAAAGCTTAAATGAACATTTTTATTGGTGTATTACCTTTTTATAAACTATTTCAATCATTTTTAAAATTGGAAATGGATTTTTTAAAGTGATGTAGTTTTAGATCGTAAATTATCATTAAAATTAAGTTGATTGATAAAAGTCTTGATTTTTTACCAAAAATACATAAATCGCATGGGATTTTCAGATTGAAATTTGAGATAATAGTTTCATTAATCATGCTGATAGATCTGATCACTTCACTGATCCAAAAAACAATTCGATTGACATTTTGTTGTGCAAGCATTTGGTGGTAATAACTTTCGCAAATATTCTTCCGTGGAAATTTTAAGTTTTTTGTTATCATCATACTTTAATGCGATAGGGTGTTTAAGATTTCATACCATAATTTACACTAAATGCAAACTAAAATAAAAAAAATAAAAAAAAAGTAGTTTAAGTCACAAAATATTTGATTTTTCATCTAAAAATCACTTGAAAATAATTGTCGACAAATGATTAAATTAATTTAACATGCATTAAAATATATTCACTTAAATGAAACCTGATTCTAAAACGCCGATTAGCTACAGACACACATGTGTGAACACGAACGTGTCCGTAGGTACAACACTTATGGTGTCCGAAGGTACAACATCAGGTGTTTTTGCATTCAAAATTCTATAAAAAATTAAAGAATGGAGATTTGACGATTTCTAATATAAAAAATAAAAAGTGAAAATCTCGGGGATTCGCTCCTATATAAAAATATTAATGTAGTGATGCACTAAAAAAATTTTTGAGCACCTAAAACCAGTAAATTTGTTATATTAAATTTTAATATTATTTTAAAGAGCTGATTTCACGTTAGCAACTAGATAGCATCAGTTTACATTCAAATTCAACCACAAATTCAAATTTCCATTATTTCCCGAATTTTAAAACGCGGTGGCTGAAGGTACAGCCGTCCTCAGGTACAGCACTCTCCCCTAAGTGAAAGTAGAGTAATTAACACAAAAACCAGCACCCTTAAAGTTATTTTTATAAATCATTAAAATTTTGGTGCCATCTGTCGGCCAAAAACAAGCAAAAAATTAGAAATATGTGACAAACCAATAATAATTTTATTGACTTTTTTTTCAGGTATAAAAAGTAGTCTGGATGTATACTACAAGGGGGGAAAATTATCATTAATTTTTAAATTGCATAAATTATTAATTATAATTCCTAAAGCTCATAAATAGTTTTAAAACTACAAAAATGACTCTGCCTCCTGATAACGTGTTTCTCCTTGATGAGCAACCCTAAAAATCTTGTGATTTTAAGTAACGCCAACTTGGCTGGGGAAATTCGCGTAATGTTAAATCCTACGGAAAGCTAACAAGTACTTTTCAGATTTTCGCCAAATATATTCAATGAATTGCCAGATTTGGCTCGAATCACTTCTTTTGGCAATCTAAAACACCGGATTGGATTTTAGTTTCTAAGTTCTATTACACTGTTATATGCTATTGCAGGGGTTCTCAAACTTTTTATGTCGCGGAGCCCTTTTCAAGAGACAAATTCTTCGCGGAGCCCTTTTCCGAAATAAATTTTTCAAGGTATAAAAGCAAATTACATAAAACCCATTGCTTCTAGAAATAAAAGCATAATAGAAATTTATTTCGGGAGGGGTCCAAAATTATATCTCAGTCCCTCCCATGCATATTTAACAGTTTAATGTAGCTTTTAAAAACATTTTTAGGTATAATTTGCATCTAAGATAATTTATTTGTAAGAAAAATTGTGACAAATTAAGATACAAGTAAAATAGAAGGGTCTGGGGTTCCTTCCTCCCCAGAAGATATTTTTAAATGTGATCCTTAAAAACAGTTTTTTAACTCGTTTTAGGTATATCATTGTCCAAATTTTGGACATTCATTTATAGTATAGGTAGGATTTTAATTTTAACGAACTTACTATAAAAATTGACAATAATAAAGTTTCAAGTACAATAGAGGGTTTTGGGGGTCCTCCCCCAAAAGAATTTCGGAAATTTCTAAATAACATGGTTTTAACTTGTTTTGTTATACGTAGTCCGGTTTTCCGGGGGAGAGGCTGGGCCCCCTCGGCCCTTTAATATACACCCCGGGATATATGGAATATTTTGTTTACCAATTATATTTTATCATTGGATACAATGTAAATCTTTATTTTATATTTCTGAATAATATAGGTATCACTTTTTAATCATTATGCCGAAGATGCATGGACAAGAACAAGAACAACCCCACCCGTCCGACTAACCTGTGTAACAGGTTTGTAGTCCCGTTATAGAACGGGGGGGAGAGAAAAAGAGTTAAAAACCTACACCTCAATACATTCACAATCATTCTCATTTTAACAAACATTCCATAAAATATCTACAACCTTTCAAAACATCCCTCATTCATACACATCCTAAAAATATATACATCAATTAAAATGGGAGCCAAATAGCCAACCTCAAAAATTAAAATAAATTTAAAATATTCCAAAAGAACCTTTTTTTTCGCTAGTCATAAATAAAAAAAGGAAAACACTGAAAAAAAAAGCATGCAAAAAAAAGATGCATGGACATAGGATTCCATACAGAAATTTATACATCTATAAATTTTGTTTTCCTAGAAGTTACTTCTTTTGAAATCGAGATCTGTTTTGGGGGGCTGATAGACCATACGTCAGGGGTACTTATCGAAATTTATTTACACATGGGCCCAAAATCATTCCTTATCCCCTCCCATCCCATGCCATAGGATCAATGTTATCTTCTCTTTTTATACATTTTTTGGCAGAATTTGCATCTTAAAGAATTTAATATAAGAAACGTTTTGTGTAATTAAATTCCAAATGCTATAAAGGGAGGGGGTTGGAAATTTGACTATACTATAAACAGGTTTTCCCTTGGTTTTGGTACATCTACTCCGAATTTTGGACATACATTTTTAAGTAGGATTATGATTTTGATGAACTTTATAAAAAAAAGGTGCTGAGTAATCAATTTGAGAGATGGGGGAATGGGGTTCCTTGGTGTAATACTATTCGGAGCGGCCGTTTCAGCGGAAGAAATAAAATGAAAGTAAATAGAACTCTCATAATTCTTCTAAAAATTAGTAGAAGAAAAATTTGGTGCCGAAACAGGCCGGCGCCCAAACGGCCAGCTTCAAACCGTCCCATCCTGGGGGTTCCTCCCCCAGAAAAGTTTTGGAAATTTGACCCTAAAAACAGGGTTTTAACTTGTTTTGGTAAACTAAAAAAGACCTGAAAAAGGCAAAAACCAGCAGACCTTACCAACACCTTACAGAAAGTTATTTATATAACATTTCAGAGAAAAGCAAATTAGAATTTATCAAAAAATGTATTTATTTCAAATTTCTTCGCGGAGCCCCTGGAAATGCTTGGCGGAGCCCTAAGGGCTCCGCGGAGCACAGTTTGAGAACCTCTGTGCTATTGCATCTGCATTCTTAATTGATTAATTTGTTATACATGCATTTTAACTTTTCAAAAACGTCACAATGAACTAAAAATTTTAGTAACAAAAATTCAGTCATAGAAATTTTGGGAAGTTATGCTTTATTGCAATTAAGTCATGAAAATAGGATGGAACAAAATGAATGTGTATATTTAATTAATTTAAGAATAGATATCTAGAGGTCTAGGGTCTAATTTTCAAATAAATGACAACGAATAACAATGTCAATACATAATATTTCTACGTATATTATTAATTTCTTATAAAAGGATAAAACTTTATAAAATTTACTTTTGTAATTAAAAGTTTTTCAAATTGAAAAATAACTAAATTTTTTTAAAGTTAAAAGCTTGTGATGCATTATTGTAGGCAAATGTATAGATCTCTGATGAAAAATATGGTGAATCCATTCCCCCTTTTGCATGAAGGACCACATTTTAATGTAATATATTTTTAACACATCAAGAAGGTTATTGAAAGGCACTTTTAAACATGTCAATAGGCTATTTCTTAATGCTATTTACGGGTATTTTTTATCAAATTTAGTAAGAAAATAAAATAGCTAATTAAATTTTAGACTAATTAAGAATAATTACAACTAATAAGTTTAGCTACTAATTTAATTGTTTTCTTAGTATGGGCAACAAATCTGTACTCAGCATAAATTAACATATAAAAATGTATTGAAAGTGTCTTTCGTTAATGTTATTATTAAATTTATTAAATTAAATTTATTAATGTTATTATTTTTTATTGTTATTTTTAAAATTTTTAAGCCATTTTAAAAAGTTTTTTTAAATTAAAGATATTATCATTTTAAAGGTTTTTAACATAAGAATTTTCTCTAAGTAGCGAAGCGTATATCTGCGAACATGTAGTTCCAATTTCCTCAGATTAATCATGATCTCTTATAATTAAACATCACACTAACCTGAATCACTGTTGTTATAGTAATTAATTCGCCGCGCCATCTAGCGAACATTTGCATTGCTATAAAATATCACTGCAGAATTATCGATTCTTGCAAATAATCTTTTAAGGAAAATCGAGTGAGAAAGTATCGATTTGTATCGAATTCGGAGGGGTGCCATATTTGGTGTCCTATCGATCTTGGCGTGAAAAGTACTTGTAAGCTTTGGCGTCGGAAATTCGCGGTCTTCAGACTCGTTCATCAACGCCCGTATTTACCGCTAACTCGGTCGGCAGTTAACGGGGATCCAAACCTCTATTTGACATAAAACTAGTTTTCCTTCTTTAACAGACGGTTGACTGATGCCGGTTAAGGTGCAAAACACACTGAGCGGCTTATAGTCGCTACTGCAATCAATCTCCATAAAAAAAGCATGGGGAAAGCCTAGTCCCCTATCTTGACAGAAATGAAGATTCCTGTCAAGATAGGGGGAGTCTCAGGCTGAACTCCATGCTTTTCCCCCTCTTTGATTGATTGCTGTCGCGTCTAATGGTTGCTAGCTGTGACTTGGCTCTAACCGCCGGTCCGGTTAGCATTGGTCACACAAAATACGGGCATTGGTCACACAAAAACTGAGGGCCAGAACAGAGAGTCCATGGATAATGGAAATCGAAAAAGCATGGGGTATGTTGGCGCTGGGATTGCACCAAACTCACGCCTTCCTTGTCACATCACGAGAGGCGGAGAAATAGAACCCCAATCGTCGAATCTTCCAATATACCCCTTCGAGAATGACAGATTGAATAAACGCGTCACAGCCAATCACAGCTGTGACGTGTTTATTGTCAATTAATATTACTGTCAATCAAAGGACATTTGCAGCTTTGCCCTCTATCACACGATGTCATTTGTAAATATATAACGTTTTGAACTCTCTGTAATACTACGTTCACACATGAAAAGTTAATCTAGTTTAATTTAAGAGAGAAGTTAAGATAGCTTAACTTAATCTGTCTTATTTTTAAGTGTTCACACTACCACTATCTCAAACCATGTGCTACGAGTAAAAAATGGAGGCCGTTCAAGAGCTCGTCTCTAAGCCTAAAACACTCCACTCCAAACTTTTTTACTTGGGACTTGTACTTGCAGAATACCAATTTTTCTTCTTGTGTTTTCCAGTTTGTTTATCGAAGTATATTTAATTTAATAACGATTGTGCCAATATCATATCAAATAAAAAAGGTTGGTAGTTTGTAGTAGTTTTTTTTTCTTCTTAGTAGATCACCACGGTAACTTAAACTAGTTTAAAGACTTAAGAGAGTTCGGGAAACTAGCTTAAAGTTAAACTAGTTTATTTTCGCTGAACTAGATTAAACCTAAATCAGTTCGTTCATATTTATTCGACTTAAGATAGGTTAGCACTTAAACTAGATTAACTTTTCACGTGTGAACGTAGTATTAGGATTTTTCTTTGATGTTAAACTCTGTAAAAAATACGGCTCTTTACCCAAAAAAGTGGTGGAAAGAAGTTGCGTTTATATCATTGAGGTATGTTTACACCGCGACACGGAGGGACCTTCCACCTGAATGGGACCTCCCACCGAGTCTAGGTGGAAGGTCTCATCTAATCGTGGAGTTACATCTCTCAATGATATTGAGGCAACTTCTTTCCACCACTTTTTTGTGTAAAGTGCTGTATTTTTTTACACAATGCACCCATTCCATACAACTTGGCAATGTTTCAGGTGTACAAGTACCTCAACGACAAGTGGCTGATCTGTCGCAGCCCACGTGTGACGGCCACCGTGAGCCGCGCCGACGTGGCCGAAGCAACCGCCCTCCAACGACCCACCCCCGACCACCTGGGTGACCGTCTGCGCAACCTCAGCTTCCGGGAGCCCAGCCCGAGGCCCCACTGGCCGGACTCCGACAGCGACACGTAACAGACACTAACTACTATAAACAGGGTGCTGTCTCGAAAAAGGTTGGTACCAAACTTAACATGCAGGTCTAGTATGTTATAACAAACAAGATTTTCATAGGAACCCATGTGTGCTAATGTAAACTGATGTGGTAAGCGTAGTGTGGGCCGTACTGTAAAAAGTATCGGTTGAAGAGGTTTTTTTTAGCTAATTTATCAACTCCAAGCAAAGAATATTTTCCTGTAGAGTTTGGGCAGACTTGCTGAAATGTTTTAGCTGAAATTATTCTTTACAATTTAGTGGTGATTGTTATCCCTAAAATTTAAGCAGCTGAAATCATCAATAAGAACAAAATTCAGTCCTTTATCTATGCGTTTAAGTTTTATAATACCGCTTATTATTTAGTTAAATACATTTTTTTATTTTCCCTTAGAGGACTATGTTTGCCGCAGCGAGTTTAACTCCTGTATTCTACGGGAAAACTTCAGTTAGTACTACATATTCGGAGACAATACCATCGAAAAATCCTGTGCATCAAATTTCATTAAAATCTAGAAGAGAAAATCTCCTCCATTAACTCCAATTCAATATTTTGCAGGCCGCCTTCAAATTAGGAAGTGATTTTCTCTGCTAAATTACCGAACTTAATGAATTTTAGTTGTAAGGGGTGCTTTCTTCGAATATGTAATAATAACTGAAATTTTACATAGATTAAAAGAGTTAAACATTGCCCCTACGCCGTCAGACATAGTCCTCTAGCGGACACAGTTTATATTTGCGGACATGGGTTTCAATGGAAATCTTGTTCGTCAGGGCATGTCACACCTGCATGTTAAGTTCGGCACGAACCTTTTGAGACACCCTGTATACTTTGATACGGTTGCCTCTCTTTTCTCCCTCTTATTGTCTATCTATCTTTCTCGTTATAGTTGTTGTGTCGAAACGTTGCCGAGCAGAGGTTCCAAACATGTGTACATGGAAAGTCAGCGAGTCTGACCCCCCGCAGACAATCATAATGCCGTTATATGTATTTTCAGTTTAGTGTGTGTGTGTGGAGATTCTTTAGGTCCCCCCCCGTAGTGGAAGTGAAAAACAATGACTTGTTTAGAGTGCCCAAAAAACACTACACAGTACCGTTTTGCTGCAAAACAAGACCTGACATATCAGCCAAATGCTGGTGTGGCAGTTTTATTATGTCATTGATTTATTTTGTACTTTCGTAAGAGATTAGTGCCAGGATTCAATTTGCTTTGGTAAATTTTTTAGATGTATTCTGTAACCGCAAAATAGCGAATTAAGAATGGGTCTGTGTTTGGAGGGATCAATTGCTAACCTGCAACTGTACCTGCACTGTCAACTATTTGTAACTGATGAAACTGTTGAACTAGTTCGTTAATAAAAATATGAAGATAACCAACAAAGTATGAAAGAACTAGTACTTGATTCAATCCAGTCACCACTCAAAGAAATATTTTTTTTACATGGTTAAATATGAACTTTAAATTAATTAGAAAAACAGACTAGCTGCAGGAACGGATGGCTTGGTGTGTTAGTGCACCAGTATGCTGGATCCATAAGGCCCTCAGATCGAATCTCCCTCGGTTCGAGTCTGAGCCTCTCCCCGGGTATAGCACTCGGACATAAATGCAGTTGGGCATTTATAAATTTATTCCTGCGTATTAAAGGGGGGGTCTTACCATTTTTTCCTTCAACTCTTAACTGTAACCGTATCAGTCAAATTCCTTGAAAATATCACTATTTTCCAAGACTTTTATGTTTATTTTGCATAATTCAAGTCCATTACTTTTGCCTTCAACTGGGAATTTAAGAATCTTACTAAGATCATTAATGGTTTCCCATCCACAAACCCCGCCACCTCCCGGCGATTTCTTTTAACTTGTAAAATTTTTCCTGATTTTTAAAGTGGTGACTTAACCAAAAGAACCATAAAAAAGGGAGTCCCTTATTGTATTCAGACCTTCAAACTCCAGTATAACCAGCCTCACTCTGTGAGGTCCAGAGCAGAGCTGTTACAGAACGTGTGACAAAGTCAGTCAGCAAACGCTGAGTCCTCATTTTAACATCCCCGGAGGGATGCTAGGCCGAGTCTGCCTTGCCCAAGCCGGGAACAGGACTCGGGCCGGTGGGGTGGCAGATAGATGCGCTACCATCCGAAAGCACCGTTAGAATTTATGACTTGCTTGAGTCATAATCTTTTTCTTAATTTTTAAAGTGGTGACTGAATCAAAGGTACCGCAAGAAAAGAAGGAAGATATGTTCTTGAGGGAGTACCTTGGTGAATTCAGACCTTCAAACTCTAGTGTAACAAGTCTTACAGGATGAGGCCCCGATGAGCAGAGCTGTTACAGAACCTGTAACCGAATGTCACAATCAGCTGAGTGCCTTTTTTCCTCAAGTGAACCTCCTCATTTTGTCGATCCCGCAGGGATGAAAGGCTGAGGCTGCCTTGTCCAATCCTCTGGAACATAACTCGAGCAGTAAGGTACCAGGTATCGATTTTGAAAAGGAAATGTGCTTGACTTAAAATATTTTTCTCGATTCTTTAAGCGGTGACTATGAAATTCTTGAAAAAAAATGCGGATGAGTAATCTTTTATAAATAACCTTTTTCAACAGCTTTCAATGATTAGATGAAACATAAAGATGCTTTTCACAAGACTTTAAATATTTTCCGTAATTCTTTAAGTAGAGACTGACGACTGATCAAGTATCTTACTTTAACATATAATATGCTGATTGGCATTTATAAATTTAGTTCCTGCTTAATTCAAGGGTGACCAAACGTTTCTTTTTTGTGGTAATAAGAACGTATCAGATTTCTTAAAAGTAATACTTTTTCACAAGGATTTTATTTTATTTTGTATAATCCCTGTCTCTTTTCTTTCTGACTTGGACGAAAACTGAAATATGAACTTAAGCAGCACATATTCATTTACGAAATAGTACTTGACATCCAAATTACGGTTAGATGGTAAGAAAAGATGCTAAACTCATAACCTTTTTCCTAATACTTTTGATGGTGACTAAAAAGCTTTAAAAAAACTTTTAAATTTTATCTACCTTCATGTCTCTCACTCGTCTAGTCAATGATTTCACTGATTACCAATGATTTTAATATTAACTAATTACCAACAAAAATTTCGATTTTTAGATTACCGTGAAACGATATTAATAGTTTCGATTCAACCAGCAAATGGGGTGAATCGGAATCCCCTCTTGTCTTGGACAATCAGTAAAATTAAATTTTTACAAAGTGTTTTAGATTATAGAAAAACTTACAGGCAGCAATGCTATTTTCAGCAACTTCACAAATATTTTCTTACCACTGATATATGAGCATTTAAAACGTACCAGAATATCATAGCAATCAAGAAAATCATAAGTTGGACTTTAGTACCTATTCCAACACGTAGTCCACATGTTGGGAATCTCTGCTCTAAAAGTGTGACGAATATTATAAATATTTTGTATATTCGAAAGTTGTATTTTGCTGTGAGCTCTTAGTTGGGCATAATCTGTGGCAATCAAATCAGTGATGTGTTATAGATACAGTTTGACTGAAACAAGAATTCCTTTGTGAAATTGCTTGCAGTTAACAAGTGATTGTGGATGGTCCTGAATACACCAGTCTGCCTTACAACCCAAGTCCAGATATCTGTATATATTTTAAAGCTGTATTACACATCTTTAACTCATTTATACAATATAATCTTACTAAATACAATCCCAACATCTATCCTAATAAGAAAACAGTTAATATTTTGAATAGCAAAACATTACTGGTACAGTGTGGCTACAGAAACTGAAAAACAAATTTCCTGACTTTTCCCTAATGTACAGAATTAAACTTACAGCTTTTCCCTGATTTACGGGAACTAATTTTATTAATTTTCTATCTTTCTCTGTACTTAGAACCGTTACGTGCATACAAGATCATTTAAAAAACCCCTACCTGTTACTTAAAATGAAAAACTACATATAAAATATTAAAACTTAATTTTGACTTTGAGTTATGCTCGAGTCCAATCATAGCATGAGATGCAGAATATGTTTCTCATTGAGCTAAGAAAAGTAAAAAAAATAATCACAAGGTTTCCGAGCTAGAAAATTGTAACCCAAAATTATCTCATTGGTAAATTTCCCTGATTTATAAACATATTTTTAAGAATTTCCCTGAAATCCCTGATTTCCAGGGTTCTGTAGCCACCTTGTGGTATGGTTCAGCGTAATTTGTAGAAGATTCATCCTTGCTAGGGAAGACTGGAAATCGTTACTTGAGACATTTTTGCCTTGAGCAGTCTAAGAAAAGGAAATTCGATGTATTTTCCCCACAAAGAGTTATTACTAGTGTTGTTTAATATATCTCTATAGTGATGAACATATCAATATGTTAATTCTTTGGGGAACATTTGTGACAAATCTATTTGATTTTCTTCAATGCATGTATTGTAAGATATTCTGTATTGGGTTTTTAGAGATTATTAGCGGTGATTGCTGATAGAAATTTATCGTTTTGATCTAGTCGATAAATGCAACGTTTAGTCATCTTTTCCACAAGCAGTATGTTCCAACTGAATTTTATCAAATCACAAATTCTGTTTGATTTATTCTCAGTTAAACTTCTAAGTAAATACCAGGCCATAACACTGCCTTCCAAGGCTATTTTTTAATCATTATAAAATAATTCAATCGATGAGTGCAAATAACAGCACAAGTCCAATACTCTTCAATTAGGAAAAGATATAGGTATAAAATAAAAAATAAAACAGTAAGCTATCAATATTATCAGCCCTTAATCTAAGCAGGGCCGTATGCAAGGGGGGTTGGGGGTTCAACCCCCCCTGAAATTTCGAAGTCAATTTTTTACTTACTGTTTTTCCTTAAAAATTCGTCTTAAAATGCATAAAACCCCTGCTTTTAAGGTTCTAAGTTCAACATTTTTCTTGGGTAGAACCCCCAAACCCCTTGAAATTTTGAAATCTATTATTACAGTCGTTCATTGAAAATTTTGGGACTTCAAAGGAGTGGTCCTCTTCGGGTTGCTTTAACCCCCCTCCCCAATAAGAATAAGCACACTAACAGTGAGAAAGAGGGGAAGTGGGAACTCGGGGGGTGGAAAAAAGGGAAAAGCGACTCCAAAACGAGTTAAAATCCTGTTTTTAGGGTCAAATTTCCAGAAATTTTCTGACGGAGGACCCCCAGACCCCCTTTAGGACATTAGAAGCCAATTTTGATATTGAAAATTCTTAGCCCCCCAAAACCAAATCCTGGATCAGCAGCTGTCTACTTACCTTGGTCACCAACAAAATCGAACTAAGTTTCAAGAAAAAATTTGTGCCAACCCCCCCGAAAAAAAGTCTAGTTACGGCCCTGAAACTAAGTCATAGTAAAAATAAATGAGGACAAGAACAGTACAAGTCAATGGACTTGAGATGTTCTTAGTTTTCCCATATTTGTTGGAAACCATGTAACAAGTGGATTTGGTGATTAAAATGCATCTTCAATTTCTAAGAATGTAGTTTTAAGGGTACTCATAGTATTTTGTTTTCCTTATTAAAAGGTAGTTGCTGTGTAAATACTATGATACTTTGATTTCAAGGGTAGAAATCTTTTAAGATTTGGTAATTGATTATATTAGCAACAGAAATGCTTGGATTTTGCTATTAAAGGAATTACTGTACGTAAGAAAGCACAAAATTTAGTAGAGTTTTGTAATACTGAAAATGGGCACAGTGAATTTATGTATAGTGAACATCACTTAAATAAAAAATAATTTGCAATATCAATTAAATTAAAACACAGTATACTTTTCATACGACGTAGCCAAACGGATAGGTAACAAACTTTGGGGTAGAAAGTTTTTAACATAACAAGAAAAGCTTCAGAAACTTAGAAAATTTATGAAATTCTGAAGTAATGTCATAAGAAAACAAAGTAAAATTTTTAAATTCAGTTACAAATTTTATTTTAAATACATATTTTTTTATAAAGTAACATACTTTTTTTAAATATAAGAAATATTTTAATCGAAATAAAGTTATGATTAGTTAAATTTTCAAAACTTTTGAGTTTAATTAAAATTTATCTCGCTCATTTTTAACTTCTTTAAAAAGTTAAAGCACAGCATAGTAGTCAAACAGTTTTTTCCGAATGTTTTTGAACTAATTTTTCTATGATAAAAAAGAGCGAATCATTCTCTACCTCTCTTCATTTTCAGATTGGCAGTTAAATCCAAAACAAAAATTAAAACTCATTGGCCGATTTTAAGGAATACATCTGCTAATAGTAGAGGTGTCCGACAAACTTTTTGATAGGACACAACACATTTTTGTACCTTTCACCTTTTCAAAAGTCGCAAGTCCATACTTACTAACAAAATCATCACCTGGCCAAATAGTGCAATATGTATCTGGAAAGATCTATTTTTCGATCCAAACTTTTACTGTTAAAACACGGGTTTTATTGATGATATTTGAAATGGTACTTAACAAAAGAGAAACACATCCAATATCTAGGGGGATATGTTTTTCAGAAATGAGAAGTTTTTGACAAAACTAAGTTCGTCTTATCAAGAGTATACTGTATATAAAAGGAATAAAAACATGTGAAATTTATATAACATAAAAAAGGCACCTTTCAAGGATCTATATTACCTGAGTGCCATACAGATGAAGAAGTGCCATATGTAACACGTTTTTTGAGCTATAATATATATTTTAAACCATCTTTTTAAAAATGTTGTCTGAAGTTCAAACAAAGGTATGTCACAAAATAAAATTGCTTTATTTCTAGTTTCAGTCACATCAATAAATAAAAAATTACTTCATATAACATCCAATACAAAAATATTCAGGTTGAACACCATCACTTACTAAGGGTGAGTAAAGAAGCAACAAGATTGCACAAACACAAACAAGGAACTCTGAAATTTCGTAGACATTCCAAGTTTTTATTAACCCCTAAACATGTATAAATTTCTTCAAATAAAAATTACTGATTATACTTAGCTTAAAATCTAAATGTATTAAACAGTAAAATTCTGTAGCTTTTTCAATAGAAAAATTGGAAAACTAATCCCATTACTAATCCTATAGATATATAAAAATATACAGGAAATGTTATATAACATTATTTCCAACATTTGAATTTATTTAAGTTTTGAATCCTTTCTTTATGACCTAATTATCAACAAATTTTTCAGTATTGTTTAAATTTGGCACATGATGATGAATTTAAACATCCTTAATGAGCACTAATAAGCAACTTTACAACTCTTTTATAGAAATAAAAACCTTGAAAAGTTAATTATTTGAAGCAGAATATAACAGTGTGATAAATCATAATTTAAGTAATTAAGAACCATTACAATATTAATGAAACTTTTTCAAGTTAAATCGTAGTTTTCTTTTACACATATTAAGGTTATACTAAAGAAATGGAAAAATGTTACAAAAACCATCAACTCAGTTCTTATTAGAAATAGGTAATGGGATTTGAAAAATATATATATATATTTAAACATAGAATGAACAAATAAGGTAGTAAAAAGTTAAAAAAAAGATAGTTAGTATAGGAATGTTGAAATGAATGCTGTTGAAGAATATATTAGCGAAATCTTATGCATCAAATGAAATACAAATTAAGTAATCCAAAACCGCCAGTAACCAGATGAATTTAACTGTGACATCAAAAAACGCCCTTAACCCTTTGCGGCGCAGTGGTCGCGTTTTAAAACCGCAACTTTGTGATTTTTTATCTCCTGTTTAAATCATAGCAAAGTTCCAATTTTTTCCCAAAGCTAAATTTTACTTCTCCTGAACCTTCGTAGATGGCATCATCAATCAAGCATGAGTTCTTATATTTAATACGAATTTCCAAACGAAAGCTGTTTTAAGTAATTAAAAATAAACTAAATTTTTAGCATAAAATATAGTCAAAAATTTTAATTTAACAATCCAATTCGGTTATTTGGGTCAGAAAGAACCGTAATATAATTTTTTCTAAGTGAAACACACTTTTAACACCCCTTTTGAGCCCCTTGAAGTAGCCGGCTCCGTAAAGCGACCACTGCCCCGGATGGGTAGAGGAAATCTTTCTCCGCAGATAAGCGAGTGCCGCGAAATTCGAAACCTGTTCCTCAACACCCCTCTCGAAATATATTCTTTATCACTCCTCTTTTTTATGGGGGTACTCTAAGGGGGGGGGGGTTGAATGGACATTAGGATTGTTTACATTGAGGCTATCCACACTCTTTTTGTTTTTTTATTTGATTCATCTTGAAGTGTTTGAGAATTCCAATGGTTTATGAGATTCAAGTTATCTTTCATTCATTGAGATGAGAGTTGGTGGGTTATTTATTTCTTATGGTTCTGCTGTTATGTGTTTGGATTTGATTTATGAGTTTGCTGCATTGACTTAAGAATTATTCATCGACTTTTTTCAGTGTTAAAAGAATTATTGTATGGATGTTTCTCAAATAAATATACACCATGGAGAAGGAGATTATATATTTTTTGCCAAAATATGGCGAAATATCGGTAATAATTCATCAGCAATTGTATTAAAATGTATCATTAAGTAGTTTCATAAAGAAAAAGGAGGAATAAAGCTCATTTTATACTTTCCTGTTAATGCGCAACTCCGCCTTTTCCTCTACCCATCAAGGGCAGTGGTTGCGCTATGGACCCGGCTCCCCTGGGAAAACGGTAAGGGCTAAATTTTTTTAAACTACCTTTTTGTGATCCTAGAAGCCTTAGTAGTTGATTCCAGGCATTGATTACCCAAAAAAATAATGATTTTATGTAGCCCCCCTGAAAGGGTTAAAGGCTTCTGCCAATACAGTTAATTATAGGCAGAAGTATAATTATAGTTAATAGAATTTAAAATTGATAAAAAATCAACCTTTTCAGATTTTATCAAGTAAAGAAGAATGTAAGTATCTAAGATAATTTTTATTCACTCACTGTTAGAGAAAGTATTTAAGAAATTAAATCAAAATCTTTCATTCTCAAACAGTAGAGAAATATATGTAAAACTTCATTAAAAAATGTACTAAAAGTTTGAAGAACCACATTTTTTGTAGAGTACTAATACTACTCTAATAGTAAAAAAGTATGTTACTTCAAAAAAAATTTCATATAGATAAACATACTTCATTTTTTAAAATTACTCTTCGAAAGTAATTTTTAAAAAATCCAACACATCAACTATAAAAGAAATGGAGTTCTGTGAACACATTATGAATAAAATATCTGAGATGTATAACAGCCATTAAACAATTTTCTCCAAACTGTGCTCTCAAACTATATTCCAGTTAAGGTGTCTCAAAATTCAAAACTTTCTACAAAGCAATTTTATCACTATTGAATATCAAAGATAAGTATTCAAATAAAAAAATTTTAAAGGCTGTTTTGATTTTGGTACTTTAAAATACAACCAGTTTTTTAAAAGAAAAAAATATGCTAATAAAACATTAAGGTCCAATTAATTAATCTAGTAATAGCACTTAATGTAAGTAACTCATAAATAAGATATTAAAAATTATGGTACAAATGCTTAATTTTTTAAACTAAAAGTCACAGTAACCATCAAACAAAAAATCAACAATTTTGGACAGTTATCCCTACATTATTTCACTAGATTTGAACAAAAAAATGCCCATTAAAATCACAACATTAGATCCTTTTAAGTTCTAAAATTATCAAAACCTTTACCAGCCAGAAAGTTTTTCCTTTTCCTTTATGACTTTTATAAAAAATCTTTTAACAGTAGTTTCATTGAAGATTTTTTACTGAATTATCTACTTTTTTGGTCAGTATAAGAATTTTGGCTTTTAGATCATACTTTGAACATTAAGAAAAATCTAACAATTTATCATAAAATAAGCTTTGATGTTTCATTATAACCTTATAAGAAATATCCAGTTGTCAGCCCATAAAACCAGTAGAACACTTTTTTAATTTAGGAAGCCAATGATATTTAGCAAAACTAAAATCAGTTTGTATAAAACTAATTTCACACAGTAAACTTCACTTGTATGCCTACAATATTGACTGTGTTGGTACAGAAATGCTGAATAAATGTTTTACTGGACTATCTTTGGCTCAGGCCAGTGTTACCCAAATTGTGCACTATTAACTCTACTTCAAATATTAACACAGCCTCTATAGTCTTATTTTCCAAGAATTTTTAAGAACTCCAAATCAAAACTTTTATGGGAGTTTGTTATCCTAGTTTTGTTTTCTCTCTTGTTCCCACATATACCCCTCTCTGATTTCTTTTTCAAAAATCTTGTAATTGTTTGTTAAAGATGTAAAAATGGTGAATAACTTTTAAATTTAAAAATATTCAGTCAAGTATTTAAAGTTTTAGGCTTAATTTATGTCAAGATGGTTGGGAGGGGTGGTCAGAAAAGTTTAGGAACCACTGGCTTAGGCCAAGGTCTCTGACACAATATTGTTTAAAATATAAATTGATAAAATTATCCCGAATTTGAAATTGCCCAAGTTGGAGAACACCAGATTTATGACTAATGAGCTAAAATTGTTTTAATAAACAAAAATATTTCATTAAGCTTTAAAAAGCTGCCTCCGTAAAGAAAAATGTAAATCACAACTTTAAACTCGTAGCTAAATAAAGAATTTCAAAAGCTTAAAAATGATGGACATTGTGTTTTGATTAGTTTCATCTCTTACTGCAAGTTGAAAAGGTAGAATTTAGTTTACATCGTGACAAGTCGTAGTATGATTTAGGCAGATGGTTTTTTTCAGTTTAGATAATAACATGGGCAAAGTTTGGAAAATACTTCTCTGTAAAATTAGCTAAACATAGAAAATTATGATACATATATACAAAGTGTCCGAGACTTAGAAAAACAACCTAAGAAAATCTCCCGAATGACTAAAGTGGCATTCAAAGTATTTTGAAATGCAGTTTGTACTTGAAATTTCATGATCAATGAAATAGATTTTGTTCTGGTTTTAACAGCGACAATCAACAAATGCTACCTTTTACGCAATAACGTCTGATCTGCGAAATACTAGTTTGGATTTTAGATAGCCATCTACCATTCATTCAAAAAGCTACAACCCTTGATAGTAAATCTAGAAATAAGTAAAGTGAATTTTGATTTTAAGGTCAGAGTTGTTTAATTGATCAAATCTTCTATTTTAACTTAATAATAGGGAGCAAAAATATTTGCTTAGTTGTTATCAGTATTTCAAGAATCATAGCAACTATGCAGACTCCTCTAAATAAATATATGATAAAAAACAAATTAATATTTAACACCCCTGGAAATATTACTTAGTTAAAATATTAAAAAAGATGACAATTTACTTATTCTATCAATTGCTACATTAACAAGCTTTAAAGGTATGAACAAAATCAAGTAAAAATCACCAGTATAACTACTAGAAATTTAACAAAACTTAACTAATTATGATGAATCAACTATATAAGCTCAACTTAGTTAAGCTAGGGTGAATTGGCTAGTAGTCATTGAAACTTATAAAGTTTAAAAATAAACATATTAGGCAATGGGTACTCTACTGAGACACTCGAACATATTTATATGCAAAACCAGCCATAAATAAATGTATTATATTACTTGAAATGCTTTTTAAACCACTGTTTCAGATTTAAATATATACACCACAATGAAAGAAATGGCAAAAGAACTAAAAATAATAGTTGCAGGAATGCTTAACTTCTCTAATCATCAATAATGGGTAAAAAGATAATTAGTTTCTCTGACATCGAAAAATCAGCAAGTACAATTCCATTCAGTTTAAAAAGCCCAGATTTTGTTAAAAAGGTAGTGGTATCTCATAAAATATGAATCAACATAAATTATTATAACAATAAACTACAAAGCTATTGACAAAAAAACATTCTGCACACGAACTACCAACTTCTGCATTTGCTTGTTTTAAACGATAGCCAATTAATGTATAATCAACAAAAAGCTTCAATAACCCTTCTCAAAACATAATAGCCTAAAAAAGGACCCTTTCCAATTAGCTTAAAATACACCTTTACAATATTTTTCACTTTAACACAGATCTTTTTTCATGTTTCTCTACCATAACTTCACCATGTTATTTCTTTTAAATTCTACAATAACACCTTAAGAGGACCCCCTTTTTACAAAAACAGAACTTAGGTAGACAGAACCCAATATGATGTTAATTTTGAATTCCCTAAATTATGAAACGATTTTCAAGAATTCACAAAAAGTCTGAACAAGTTAAGTTACTAAATGAAGCAGAAAATTTAAAATATTTAGGAACATGCCTCAAATAGTATTCTGATTAAATATGCATTCAGGAATGGGAAATCAAAAGGTAATTAATACAACAACTACACACAGCCACAACCTGGAGTCAATCATGATCTCACGCTAATGGCGAAAAAAAACAGAAAAAAATAAATCTCAAATTACATACTAAACATGCAAACTAGGGTTATGATTCTGAGATTTTTTTTAAATATTCAAAAGCCTGATGTTGTTGCATCTGATGAACTTTTGCCATGTTAATTTTATGGTATTATTTTCTTTGTATTAAGAAAAACCTTGCACACCCAACATAATTTCACTTTTTCATATAGCAATCACACAGCACCTACTGAATCATACATCACCAAACTAAAGTGCCCTAAGGCCTTAAAATGCCTTTGAAAAAACTTGATACAGGAACTACTAGGCCATTGATGTGCACCTATCCAGTATGGTGGTCAAGCGAGGCGCTAAGCTGATGGAAATGCTTCGAAACAGTGGCGTATATAAGGGGGGGGCCGAGGGGGCCCTGGCCCCCCCCCGAAATCCGGACTTGGTGTACCAAAACAAGCTAAAACCCTGTTTTTTAGGGACAAATTTCCAAAGTTTTTCTGGGGGAGGACCCCCAAGCCCCCCTTTCTGATTGGAATTTTATTATTGCAATTATTTTTATAATAAGTTCATCGAAATCCTAATCCTACTTATAAATATATGTCCAAAATTAGGACTAGGTGTACCAAAACCAAGTAGAAATCCTGTTTTTAGGGTCAAATTCCCAAAATTTTCTGAGGGAGGACCCCCAGATCCCCTTTTCTACTTGGAACAACTATTTTTTATATTAAGTTCACCCAAATGCAAATCCTATCTAAAAATATAAATTGAAAATTCTGACTATGTCTACCAAAACACGTTGAAAACCAATTTTTAAGAGTCAAATTTTCAAAAATTTTCTGGGGGAGGACCCCCCATTGGTACTTTGAACAAAATTACTCACAATTTTTTTTGCATAATAAGTTCTTTTAGATGTAAATTTTCACAAAAAAATTTAAAAAGTTATATTGGATGTAATAAATTTGCTTGGGAGGGGGAGAAAAATATTTTGGGCCCCTCCCGAAATAAATTTCTATATACGCCACTGCTTCGAAACAATTGTAAAAGTGTCAAATTCCTAAACAACAAGTTCATAAAATATCGTTTACAAATTTAAACCATTTTTATGATTTACTTTAAGTTACATTCCGCTTCAAATATAATTTTATTAACCACCTTACAGTGCTCCAGCCTTATGGAAAACAATAGGTGTGCAACCTTTTTTCAGAGTTTTCAAAAATAAAAGTTATTTTCGATAGTTATGGACCATTACTCAATATTTACCACCACAGGCTTTTAAATTTGAAAAAAAAATCATAACCCTAATGCAAAGGTTAATCTTTGAACTTTTCACAAGATCTGCTTACGCTTTGCATTCCTCAGACCAGGAACGAGCTGCTGCTTCAGTACTTGTTGATGCCGAACAGCCTGACCATGTGGAACTGAGGCAATTTGGGTAAAAGCACAGAGAAGAGTGAGATAAAGTTCAGTACAAAATGAGTGGAGTCGTACTTGGTGTAAAAGCTCGTCAGAAAGAACCTGGAAGATAATTGCTATGATGAAGGATACCAATCTTAACATCTGAATCATTTCTAAAAAGGTGTTTTTATGAATAAAAATACTTTCAGATCCTAACTTAGCAATGAAACCTTATACAGGGTTGGTAAAGAATGCGAAACTAAGTCAAAAAATTGCATGAACTCCACCCAGGTCTCTTCGTCAGGGGGACAGGACCTGAGCAGAGGGGGTGTTTCTGAACGTAGAGAACTAAGAAGGTTCTAACTACGTCTGTCCCCAACACCCAGCATGCAGAAAAATAGCAAGACAGATAAAGAAAGAATCACAACAGAGAAATAAACAAATATATAACCAGAGTGGAAGTCGAGTTGAATTGTGAAATGCCAAAATCAATCTATAAACTTCTAAGTAAAAAATCAATTGACCTTATAAACCTAAACGGAAAGCAATTTTCCTCCAAAATATTTTTAAAATGTGAAAAAGCAGATTTTTTATCCTCGATTAATAATCTCGAGTTCTTCATGACGTTGGCAACAATACTCTCACTGAGGTTTTCGCGCCATCTCTTTTGTTTTTTTTCAATTAATTTGTTAACTTTTTAATTTCACCGCTAAGGGCGCTGTAAGTCATTTCAGTGCATTCTCCAGGCTCACTTACCTAGGGGTAGACCTTACTTCAATGACCCTAGGAGGCGTTGGTTCCGAATAAAAGCCCTGCAATGCAATTTTGAAACACCCTGTATAACAAGAGTTCAAATAGCACAAAAACGATAACCTCAGAATGCTTTTTATTAATGTAGAGAGGATAAGTGTAAAAATCTACTCCTATTCTTACACAATAAATTTCCCTCCACTTTAATTTTCAAGAAATTTCAAAACTCAATTTTGAATATAGATTAACCCTTTTAGACCTAGCCACTCCAAATTTTCCACAGTATTCAGTTGTAATCTCGGGAAGCCTATGTCTGAATGGCTATTAATGAACTATTCGAAATTGTTATCGAGAGTTCTCCAAGTTATTATAGCCTTACCATACATCTGGGATTACCCCGGACAGTCCAGGGTTTTTAGAGCTGTCCGGGGAAATGTCCTGGGACACTAAAATATCCGGGGTTTCATACATTTAAGATTTGCCAGATATTTTTATGAAAAAATCATGACCAAACTATTTAAAATTGCGTTTTTTACGTTTTCTAACGTCTGTATTACTTCAGAAAACTTACTTTCAGTAAATTTTGTGATAAAAATTAAGTCAATCAAAAATTTTTTGAAAAAGTAATGTTAAATGAAAAAATAAAATTTGATATTTTTGTTTAATGTTTATTAGTTTGAATAGTTTTTTCTTTGTTTTTTAATCTTTGGTAATTTCATATGGCACTTATGAAGAAACTTCTAAAATTTGTCCTGGGTTGGCCCTGAGAAAATATGGTAAGCCTACCAAGTTATCAGTACCCTAAATACTTACAGCACAACAGGTACAACAGAAAGGAACTTGCGAGTAGCAGTAAACTGCACCCCATTGTCAATCTGCTCCCAATGGGTGAGATAGCGGACCTTGCCCTGATCAGCAGACTCCCACGGAGTGCCCTTAACAAAATGTAGGATAACAAACATCACCTGCAAAGCAAAATCAGGTTCAGAAAAGAAGTTTCAATAAAAGCTTATTCCCTTTCGATAGTTTGTTTGATTGGATTTTGAGATTTAAAGACTTAATGAGATCATATTGAACTGACAACAGTGTATATTCTCAATGTGACAAACTTTGCTATGCCAAAAACATTTCTTTCCATTTCTCAGAAAAATTATTTTCCCTTTGACATTAGGTTTTCTTTTAATGCTTATTAATGTCAAAGTCAATATCTTTAATCCCGATTATCACTAAAATCTTTACCTCTATCTTAAATTCTAGACTCATAGATTGGTTAAATGCGCAAAACTTATTACTGGAGGAACAAGCTGGATTCAGAAGGCACTACTGTTGTTTGGACCAGATTTTTGTATTGAATAGCTTAATAAACTCTAAATTGAAGAAAAAACGTGGAAAACTATATTCAGTTTTTGTTGATTTTAAGGGTGCGTTCGATAATGTAAATCATTTGTTACTTTGGTCAGAATTGCAAAAAATTAACATCAGCCCAAAATTTATTCAAATCCTAGTTAATATTTATAGTTCGGCATGCGCTAAAATTCGTTCATCTTCTGGACTGACGGACCCATTTAAGATTAATTCCGGTGTTTTGCAGGGGGAGGTGTTGAGTCCTACATTATTTTGTCTTTTTCTGAATGAACTTATTGTTCGGCTAAATAATTCTGGCATCTCAGATATTGAGTTAAACAATGGATCACCTGTTAATATTTTATTATATGCCGATGATGCAATCATCTTAGCAGATTCTCCAATAAATTTAAATAAAAAACTTAGAGTTCTGGAAAAATTTTGCGCAGACTTCAAGCTTACAGTCAATATTGCCAAAACTAAAGCTATGGTTTTCCGGAAGGGGGGTAGGTTGTCTAAACATGATAATTTCTATCTTCAAAACTGTAGACTTGAAATAGTTAGCAATTATATCTATCTCGGTGTACCTTTCTCCTCTACGGGTTCCTTCTCTACAGCAAAAACGCATTTCTGTAATAAATCAATTTCTGCTTTGCATGCCATGTGGCCAATTCTTTCTAGTGCAAGAATAAACTCTCCGGGGGCCTGGTTTAAACTGTTTAACTCACTTGTGTTATCTGTTCTAAGTTACGGTTCACCTGTCTGGGCAATCTCCTTCATCGATCAATTAGAACATATTCAGAATCTGTTTATTCGAAAATTATTTAATTTATCAAGATATACTCCGGGTTACATCTTAAGATTAGAACTTGGTCAACCTAACCTCTCAATAACAATAATTAAACTGCTAATTAAATTTTGGATCCGAATCCTCAAAATGCCTGAGCATAGGCTTACTAAAATTGCATACTTACAATATTATTACAACCAATCAGTTCCACTAAAATTTAATTGGGCATTAAATATCAAATCCATAATTGATAACTCGGGTTATTCTTTTGTTTGGCTTTCACAAGATCCAGAAGTTGCTGTGAAATATTTACCAAAAATTCTCTTAAGCTATGTTAACCAATATGCCCAGATGGATATGATTAGTATGAATAACAGTTTACATAACCCTCACTATAAACATATAAAATTTAATCCTTTCGTTGAAGATTATATTGTATCAATAGTGGATTACTCATTTAAGAAAATTTTATTCCAACTAAGATTATATCAAGAATCGATTTTTTTCGAAGGTAAAATCTTTAAAATTCATCCAGACCTGATTTGTAAGTACTGCAATCTTGAGAAATATGAAACTTGGGAACACGTATTTTTTGAATGCCCTGTATATAATTTTTATCGTTCCAAATATCTTTCATCGTTGGTTAATCTCCACAATAATTTTTACAATTTTCTAACATACACTCATGGTAAATATAAATTAATAGCATACTTCATTAAAGCAGCACAGAAAATGAACCAGTTCCTGCTGGAGAGTTTTTCTTTGGAAGCATAAGTAGATTATGGATGTATATATATGTGTTTATGTGTACATATGTATTTGTATATGTTGGTATGTTCCCCCTTTGAAGTTCTTTGAATTTTTTTTTTTTTTGTTTTGTGTGGGTATATATGTATGTGTGCATATATTTATGATATATTTATTTTAAATTTAAATGTATTACTTTATATTAACCTTCCTACCCTCTTGAAAAAATAGTCACATATTCCCCTCGTGGGGTCTAATAAGACCCCATGCGTAAAACATGCCTATGACTCTAATAAAGGTTAAAAATTCCTTAAATGGAGAAGAATTATCATTTTTTATTTCTAGAAAGATGCTTCAGAAAAATTTATCCATTTTTTTTTGGTATTTTTCTAATTTTTTTTGTTTTATTACGGCGTAATTGGGTTTCTTTTGATACACGTTTTTTATAACACCTGGACCTTCAAACAAGAATTAAATTACAGAAATGAACTACAATGAAATTGTTTTACTTAAAATATTTATAATCACACTGTTTAAAGCATACTAGTTGATATACCCGGTCTTGCACGGGTAGAATTTAGTAGTTTATTTTAAACAATTTATGAAGTTGCATATATTCTCTATTCTGCATTATCAGCTACCTGTCACCCCAGATTAATTTATTTAGTAATATGAAACATGTAAAGTGTGGATTCTCCTTTTTAAAATTGAAATAATACGAAAAAAAAAAGATCGGTTCAGATTTCTTAGTGAAAACAGTATCTCGTTTGCTTATGCAAGTTTTAACGCAAAATTGTTTTTTTTCTTGATAATTCTTCGAAATCACATTCTGGACTTCCGTAAATACTCATAAATATTTGAAAGCATTCTTATTTTTCAAAGAAGACTGAATATAAAAACCTATTTACAATCAACCATGAATTTATATTGTTTTTGTAAAGAATGTGTTCAACAGGAAGCCATGGCGACTGTTGTCTGAGTTTTTTTTGCTGCAAATGTTAGATACTCAAAAGATTTCTATAAATAGCATATTTTTCTTAGAATGTGAATAAAAAATTTAAGAAATAGCGAGTGATTCAATGTATTAAGCCGCAATCTTCTTTTTGTAAAAAAAATGACAATTTCTACGAAAATGTCTTTCTAATATTTCTCCAAACGTTCTAAAAAAACATATAAACCTTTTTTTATCTATAATACAACAAAAAATAAAATACTAAACTTTATTTGATACTGTTTTAACGCCATTCATGCCTGGGGTCTCAGAAGACCCCAGAGGGGGAATATGTGACTATTTCTCCCAAGACACTTAAAAATGGAATAATAACTCCAAAATTTTTACCCATTGTAAAACTTTGCGTAATGAAGGAATAGTAGCATCGGAAATTGTCAAAACAAAAATGCATGGGAGATATCAAGCGTCAAAGTACGTCTGGGGTCGAAATAGACCCCAAAGGGGTAGGAAGGTTAAATGTATTTACAATTCGTAAATTTCAATTTGTGATTTTGTATCTTACATGTATGTAGTTTTTGTAGTTTTTTTGCAGCGGGTTTCGACCTGAGCCAAAATAAAATTTCTTCTTCTTCTTCTAATGTCAAAGTCAAAGACCTTTTTCTATCTTGTTTTCCACACTTAACCACTACTTTGCAATTGTGATGATTCTTTTGTTTGAAAGAATAGGCTTGTGATATTTAAAACAAAAAAGTTGAAGAGCACAAAAATGTATGGTGTGCTATCAAATATTTGCCAGACATCTGTCCTATTAGCTTAGATGTTTTACCAAATCAACCAATGGGCTTTCACTTAGTTTGGTGAGCATAACTCGATATTTTAGATTAAACTGCCAATCTGAAAGTGAATAGATGTAGAGAAAAATGACTTTTGTTAGTATGGAAAAATTAGTTCAGAAACATTCTGAAAAAAGTTGTCTGACTCCTGCCCTGAACAAATTTTTTAAGCAAATTATAAATGTGTAAGAGTAAAATATTAATTTAAGATAAAAGTATGGAAAATTTAATGTTTGAAAGTATTTTAATTCAGTGAAAAGTGCTTGAAATGTTTATATTTTATGAATACCTATATTTTATGTTTTGAAGATTTTTAACATGATAGTAGCAGCAAGTTCAGTTCAAGAAAAATAAAAGTTATCTTTTTAAAACATCAATTTAAAAGCGGCAAAACAGTAACACAATAAATAAACCTTGCTTTCGTACATCACAATTGCTAACACAATAAAAAATTATTAATCTATTGTTAACTGCATCAGCTGTTTGATACCTACACTTTTGAAAAACATTTTATAAGTCATGGAAGTAAGGTCTACCCCTAGGTAAGTGAGCCTGGAGAATGCACTGAAATGACTTACAGCGCCTCTAGCGGCGAAATTAAAAAGTTAAAAAATTAATTTAAAAACTAAAAGAGATAGAGCAAAAACCTCAGTAAGAGTATTGTTGCCAACGTCATGAAAAACTCACTGAACAAAAATTCATGAAAATATCTTGAATATTCCCCGAGATATTAGCATGTGAAAATAGCACTTTTTCAGGGGTCAAAAAAGAAAAAGTTCACATATTTGCAAATTTTTTTGATTTTTTGATTAAATTTTGTGTTCTTTAAACTGAAAACACAAATCTACAAAATAACACTGAAAAATTTGCAAATATGCAACCTTTTTCTTTTTTGACCCCTGAAAAAGTGCTATTTTCACATGCTAATATCTCCGCAAATATTCAAGATAGTTTGATCAAATTTTTTTCAGTGAGTTCTTCATGACGTTGGCAACAATACTCTCACTGAGGTTTTTGTTCCATCTCCTTTGGTTTTTAAATTAATTTTTTAAACTTTTTAATTTACCTATGGGTAGACCTTACATCCCTGACTCTAGGAGGCGTTGGTTCCAAATAAAAGGCTGTGCAACGCAATTTTGAAACACCCTGTATAGTGTTAATAATGTAAAACAAAAACATGCATGAAGAATGTTAAAAAATCAGTCAACTTAACCGAATGATAAAAAACAAATAAGGAAAAAAATTTATTCTATTAAAGACCAGAATTTCCAATTTCTAAGTTTCCTAATTTCAAGGTGATAAATTACCGCATTGTGGAAAAGGTTGGTAAGAGTCCATGCCCAAGCCACGCTAAGAAAAGGAAAGCTGAGCACACAGAGGTGAAGAAAAAGGATTCCCACTATGTACGAGAGCCACACTCCTCGGCTGCTCACCCACAGGCTGTTGGGGTTTACTTCGCTGGGGGTGCCACCCAGCATCATCTGAAAGAGGAAATTAAAATTTTATCAAAGAAACCAGAGATCAACAATGACCTTTGTGGAGTACAGTCGAATCCGCTTAATGTGATCACGGTTAATGTTATCAATCGGATAATGTTATCGGAAACGACAGGTCCCGATCTATCATTCCTATTTAATTTAATGTAAAATACATCGTTTAATGTGATCAACTATGAATTACACTAGTCGACAAATTTAAACTTTTTTTCCCTAACAAAAATGAGATGAGGTATTTCCGACTAATTTCAGGGTGTAGAATTCAGAAATAGTTGTGAAAAAGCTGTAGCACGTACAGTTTTTTTGTTACAAGTATGACACTAGTACTGTAAGAAACGGACAAAAGCGTTGAAAACACTCATTTTTAACAATTAATCTCATTACTTTAGCATAAAATACTATCATAATTAAGATTATATACATATTTCAGACAATATAAAACTAAAAATCATTAAACATTCATTAAATACGATGCAATTTTATCACTTTTTGTCTCTTAAGTGGCGTTAAATCTCCCCTTTCAATGAACCAAGAGCTGTAGCTCAAAATTGCTATTTCTCAGTGACCTATGTATCGAGTAATTGTCCTAAGGGAACCTTTATCCTTGTTTATGATTGACTACAGTGATATTTTCCGGAAATAAGTTCAAACGTGGATGTAAAATATGAATTTTGGGTGATGCTCAACATTCTATGGCTTGATAAGACTAAAGAGGACCTTCTATTGGGATTAAAACATTTTTATCGGCCCTATTTTCTAAAAATCATCTTACCACTCTCCTAAAAACCATTTTCAAGCTGATAATACGTTTTTATTAAATTTTTCCTTCATAAGCAGGGTCGTGAATTCTTTTTTAATCAGAGGTTCATACTGACTTTAAGTTTGCCTTCACTTAATGGCGAAAAAAGTCCTTTTAAATACTTTTTGAGATGTTTTTCTGTATTTGTCATTGGTATTAAATAACTAAGATAATTTGAATGTCCTACCCATACTATAGGGATAGTAATTTGCATAAAACTACAGTTGACTCTTGCGCACTTAAGAAGAGCCACATTCTAACTTCTGCAACACACGTGAGGAGCCCAGATTTCATTTTAGTCACCTATTTGGACCCAAATTAGAGGGGAAAAACCTTTTCCCACTTTTTCTATAAAATATTACCGTTGAATTGTAATTTAAACCATACCCAAATTAAGCAAAACGTATTGTATATAAATGTGCAAAATTTACACTGAAAACTAGTCAATTTTCAAAATGAACTCATTACAAAAACATCGCCACACTTTTAAAAGAATGTCTACGTACTGGGATACTAGAAATAAATTAATTAGATGGAATTGCAGGGTTGCTATTGGACAAAAATGACACTTAAAACGCAAAAATTAAGAAAAGAAGCAGAAAATCGAAAATTTTTGTTACGCAAAAATGGGACGTGGTGGAACTTTTTTACTTGCAGGTATTTAAATAACTACATGAGTTAGTAACAAAAATAGTAATTTGGTTGTTGTTATGAAACCACTGTCGACTAGTGTTATCAATCCACTTAATATATTATCAAAATTTGTCCATATCCCCTTTAAAACGACCGCTTTTGGGTTTGAGTTTCATTTTGAAGGTCAATTTTTACAAGTAAAAATCTTCTCCACAAGAACATCTGGTGCTTCTTTTTTCTGAAATTCAGTATGGGTAAGAAAAATAAAACATTCTGTATATTATATTGAAAGAAAACAGTTATGGGGGGGTCCGAATCCATACTTGTGATTGGTTAAAGAAACACCAAGACCCACGCTTTGCAGATGTTTCTGATAAGAGGTTTTGATTTTCCCGTGTTTAATGAAATTCAGATTATGTAATAAAAGTGTAATTAATAAGTTTTATTGGAGTGGAAGGATATAATGGAGCGGAAAAAAGGGAGACCTTTCTATAAAAATACACAGTAAGCGATTATTTTAATTTTATTAAATGAACTACTTATATTTTCCCCTTAAAATTTTTTCTAGTTTAAAAATAGAGTTCTAAATACATTTATGATGATTGCATGATTTTGATTTTAAAGCAAACAATCTAGTAACACTGTTTGCTGTTTTTTGATATGAGATCGCTTATTGTTATCGATCGGATAATGTTATCAGTTTAGTCTCAGACAATTGCGATCACATTAAGCGGACTTGACTGTATTTTCAAGTTTGTGGCGACTTTGAATAAGGGTATTGCATTTAATATACTTGTTTTAAACTTGTTAAAACATTTCAGCATTTCCCTCAACACGATTGAGGGTTAAAAAATAGAACAAGTTTGACACAATTTAATTAAACAATTTTCTTGGTTTATCATACATGTGATTACTCTTACAATAAGTTGGCAGAAAATATTTAAAAAAAATTTTATGACATCTAAATTTTCCTTCATTTTAGAGAGGGGGTCAGTTGGCTTCTACTTCTACTTCCCGAGATCTACGATTCGATATGCTAGTCATATTTTTTAGCTTAAATCAACTAGTTTTTATATTATTTTGAGATTTTACTTAAAACTTATTACTATACAACACTCGCAGGCTAGAGTTTACAGTAAAAACACGAATGGAAAATAAGAAAGTGGAATTTCAATTTTGCAAATCGAATTAATGGATTTTAATTTTACTAAGCAAATTGGCGGATTTCCGCCAATTGGCGGAAGAATCACGTGTATGTTTAATTCAATATCTTCTAGTTAATAATCTGGAACTGCTTTAGAAAGAGTCCTCCAGTTGCCATGTTTACCCACAGCTCAAATGATGACCGAAAACCATAGATTTAATTATTATTAATATAATTAATAGATCCTAAAATTATCATTATTATTTTAGGATCTTACAATATTAAAACTTAGATCTTAATTGGTGGCTAGTCATATTTTTAGCTGTGGGTAAACATGGCAGCTGGAGGACTCTTTCTAAATGTTCTTTCTAAAGCTGAAACTTAGTATAATCTTTAACATCTTCTAATAGTCTAGCTCAGTGTTTCCCAACGTGGGGCGCACGCCCCACCGGGGGGCAATATCATTTTCTAGGGGGGCAATTTGAAAAATTTCAACCAAAGTGCCCCCCAGGTGGAGCCAATCCAAGAGGAAAATTAAAAAAAAACTTAATAAAAAGAAGTTTATCAAAATCTGATCATATTATCCTATCTGAGAATGCATGTCTGAAATCTGGACCAGTATGTATCAAAACCAAGTTGAAACCCTATTTTGAGAGTCTAATTTCCAAACCTTTTCTGGGGGATGACCCAAGATATCTTTGTTTTTAGAACGCTTATATATTTGAAACTTTTTTACATTAGGTTCATCAAAATAGAAATCTGACCTAAAAATTCCAAAATTTCCCAACTAGGGGTACCAAACTAGTTAAAAACCTGCTTCCTAGAATCAAATTTCCAAAAATTTTCTGGGGGAGGACCCCCAGACCCCCCTTGGTACTTAAAACTTAATTACTCATAACTTGATTTACTTCTTTAGCATGCAAATTCTACCTAAAAATGTTCTAAAAAGCTTCATTAGACTTATTAAATATAAATAGGAAGGAGGAGTTAAGAAATAATTTTGGCTCCATCTCAAAAAAAATTTCTATATATGCCACTGAGACCGGGGGGGGGGGGGCATGGAAAATTTAGAAAGGCTTTGGTGGGGCATGGACCGAAAAAGGTTGGGAAACACTGGTCTAGCTTCAATGTCAATCACACACTCATAAAACTTTAAAGATGGTATTCTTTTGAAACTCACTTTAACAAATTTTATTTGCCTTACCTGCTCTTAAAAATATGACCCATGATGTACCAAGGAAATGCATCAGATTTATTAATTGGATAAGGTGAAATTATAAAATTTGAAAGGTTTTTTAAGGTTCATTGAAGAAGCTGTGCAGAAAATTTGATGGCTATGAAGAAACCAACAGTTTGCTATTAAGGCGTTTGTTGCAACAAGGAGTTATCTCCAAAATCAGAATTCACATCAAGAGGGGTCACCTTAACGTCAGCCAGCAGTGGTCGCCAAATTGGCACTGTTTTAGGGCCTTGTATAACACGGTTGATTGATGACTTATGTTGCCATTTTTTACTCCAAAACAAACTTCTAGGATGTGAATGATCTAGGAAGATGTGTTCAGGGTTCATACTCTATCTAAAATATGGTAAAATTAAGGAGTTTTTCAGGAGTAAATTACTAAAAAATCAGGAGGTAATGTCAATAATTATTAACCTTAAACAACTTTTTATGTTAAGAGTAGATTTAGTTCAGAATGAGGTATGGAGCAAGGAATTGCAAAAGTGGTAAGAATTTCCCCTTTCAACGGATTTTTATTGATAAAAAAAGCAATTATTTCACCCAAATCGATAATAAAACTTCATTTTGCCCCTTGACAAATGTTTTTCAGGAGTCAGAGGGTAAAATCAGGAGAAAAACATAGTTTTTAGGAGTTAGAAGGGCCCTTAGAAAAATAAAGCGTATTTTAGGAGTTTTTCAGGAATTTCAGGAGGCATACAAACCCAGTGTGTTTCTGAATGTGGAGCTTATTGTTGCAGGAAACACCTCAATCCAAGGAATATAGGTACCTAGGCCCGGGCAGACTTTGATTTGATTGAAAGTGAAGGTTGAAATCTTACAATCAATAAATATTAAATCAGTAGCTTCTAAAGAAATATTATAAAAAGATTAACTCTGTAGGACTACCTGTTTAAATTTCAATGAATCAGCTTCAAAAATGTTGAAATGATTTTAAATGTATTCAAAGAAACATTACCTTTGCAAAGGAGTGGATCCTTTTACTTATAAATAAATGAAAATGCAGTCCCAACAAATTATTAATCGCTATCATTATTTATAAATTAAAATACATTCTACAAAACATACCCTACCTTCCAACCTTACTAATGGCTTACTAAATTGCCATAGCGTCGTTTCGAAAATGTACAAAAATAAATAACAAAAAAACGATAAGATCAATACGGGATACAGTACCCTTTCAAGCTTATAATTTCCTAAAGAAATAACTAGAACACTTACTACCTCTTTTAGATAATTTTTACTACTATGAGGATGTTCTTTTAAGAGGCGTTAGTAACAAAAGTTAGATAGAGCTAGAATTTCACAGAAGTACTTCAAACTTACTTCGCACCTTTTACTTTAAACTTTTAGATGAAAACGTTCAAAAGTGGATCTCAAACACGTAGCCAAATTTCTCCCCTCTAAATAAACAAAGTGTAGGCGATTAAAAACAAAAATTTTAGAAATTCATACGGCAAGAACACACAGTCAAAGTTAAGAGACAGACAAAAACAAAACAAACATAGATTATTCCAGTAAGAATCAAAATATTTCTGAAAGAAAATTATCTTCCCATTCCCAGAGCTTAAAAAACAAGTATTCAAATATAAAAAGAAATTTACTAAACAAATTAATGCTAGAGTGTTCTGAATTTAAATATGATTTTCTATTAAAAATATTTTTCAAATACAATCAGTGAATACAAGCTGCTGGTAGAGCCTCCATCAAATCCGGATATGCTAGTGTTTTATAGAAGACAAGTATTTACTCAACTCCAAAGTATCGAAATCGGAAAAAAATGTGGCGGGAACAAAAGCGCGAGTTTTGGTTTCCTTGCGCTAGTTTAGTAGTTTTTTAATAGTGTAAATGTAAGACAATATTTACTTTTTGTTGTATTTGGGCCAAAAATATCCAAACTCAAGCAAGAAAAGTTTTGCAGATCAAATACATCAACTCATCCTTCTAATCACTATTTAAGGATTTTAAAAATAATTACTATAATAAATCACTAATTAAGGATTTGGGTGCGCAAGCAGTTTTCTAGAGCTGTTTCCAGAACAGCTGTTTGCGCACGCAAAAAACAAACTTTAACAGGATCTCAAACGTTTAATATTGATTGTATTTACGTGAAACTTTGGACTTAAGGGTTTTCAACTATGCTCTTTCAGATTATCAAATCAAAAGAAAGGATTTCGAAATACAAAATAATGTTTTGGCAGAGTTTTCACATTTTTTTTGCGTTTTTTAACTTTTTTCATAATAAAACAAATTTTAAAGTGAATACTTTTGAGGTAATTTTAAAGATCATATTAAACCACAATTTTTGAGACCATAATTAAGTTTTTACCAATAGTAGTTCTTCTACAAATTGAATTTTTCAATGATTTTTTGGGGTGTCGCTCCATTTTTAAATCCCTGGGATTTGGTCTGGGACCCCCCTTTCTATACCGATTCTTGTTCGTCTTGATGAGTACTATTATCCCTGAAAGTTTGTTGCACCATTTCAGATACACCCTGTATACCAAAATTTGTATTGAAGGCATCCGTATATTATCGTTATCGATGTATTTATATTTTTTAACATGCGTTTTTATTCAAGTTACACAGTTTCTTAATAAGAAATATTAAAGTTATAGCTGAACTAAGGTTTGAAAATAACACATTTAAAGGAAACACATTCACTAACTACAACTCCAAATATCTCTAAGAAATGGATGGTTGGTCGATTGGGGTTTTATGGCACAAATATTATCTCCAAAAGAAACGGATGGCATGATGACAGTTTTTGTAAGAGTCCTTTTTGACAACCGATTACTGTAGCCGTCGCCAAGTCGCCAAGCAGAACCGCCAGTAAAATAAGCCCCAACTTGGCGATCTGCTAAAGAAAGCAATCCCCGACCCTCCAAAACTGTTCCGAAATGGATAAAAACGCACGTGTCACATTTGAACCGATCGTTGTAAATTTAGAAATCGAACCGAAGATTGACGAACCAACCATCAGCGAATCGAACATCAAAGCTCAAGACGTGATCGACGAAAGTCGTTTGAACTCCGATCTCCACGAAATCAAACGACATTCCAATAATAAGCAATCGAAAAGATTGGAGTACCACCAAAAACCGAAAAAACACAAGTGCGACATTTGCGGTACTGGCTTCCCCTTCAAGCTTCTTCTATCCCGACATTTGGTGTCTCATAGCGGTCACAAGCCTTTCCAATGCGATCTCTGTGATAAAGCATACTCCCGACAATCGGACCTAAAAGCCCACTACAGATCCCATTCTAAAGAGACCCCGTATGCTTGCGAAATATGCCACAGGAGATTCACTCGCATATCGTATTTGTATAGCCATTTGGAAAATCACGACAAGACGCAGATTTACAAGTGTCCAATTTGCGATAAATCATTTTCGCATAGAAGAACCTTGACTAACCACAGAAAAACTCACGATGATGCGGTTTACGAGTGTGATATCTGTAGAAAGATATTTCATCTGCGTAAGTATCTCGCCCAGCATCTTAAAACACACGAGAAACTAAATGCATAGGAAAATATAATGGTTAATAGCTCACCCCAAATTAAACTTTGAGTGCAGTCGCGAATTCAAGCAAACGCAGCTACTTAAACAACACTTGAGTGCCATCTAACGGATCTGCAATTCGTTCAGACTTGATTTATTTATTTCCAAAACTTTGAAATTGTAACTAATACGTACTCTGTATTTAAATTCGACTGTGATTCATCAACCTAAACCTCTTTATTCTTTTTAAGGTGACTAAAATTATCTTGGATACACTATTATTTCTAATTTCTTTTCATGATGTTTGATATTGCAAATAAATTTGTTGAAATATACTTGTGTGGTTCTTTTATTCATGGAGTATACACACACTTAGGTGTTTAAATAAGGGTGGAATGGCAAGGTTAAAGCAACACGATCGTACAGTAAAGGGTAGATAATTTCCTATAATTCTCTAACAATTTGAACATCTAAGTCATCATCTAGGAAATTTTCTACGTCGATTTTCTACTATAGGCCTCTCTCCCAAATATAGTCTATTCATTTAGAATATGCCACTGAAACAGGCAGTGGTGTAGCCAGGAAAAAATTTCGGAGGGGTATATTGATATTTCGGGGGGGATATGGGGTATTTTTAGTGGTTTTCAATGGTCGAAAAAAGAAAATGTCCAAGTTTCGGGGGGGATATATCCCCAAATCCCCCCCTCTGGCTACGCGCTTGGAAACAGGATCAATAACGCCTAATAACACTAAACACGAAACTTCAGTAACCGATTCTTTTACAATATTTTAACTACTTCTGTTTAGGCTGCCTTGTCATTGCACAAGAAACATTTTCAATGATAATTACAATAGTAAATGCTTCAAATACATTACGTCTTAGTGGACTATTCTAAATGAACAGACTTTAGGGTGTTAACTTCTAGAGTAATCTGATGTAGTTAATTTATAAACCTTAGATTATGTTTACACACCATAACAAATATTTTTCCAAAACAGCAGCAAAAGATCCCAGAGCTTTTTTTGTACCAAAGGATTTCTCTCTGTCTATATTTTATTCAGGCAGCTTTTCTATGAAAGTATTAAAAGACATAGCACACTAAAATTTCGGTAGTTGGGAAAAAATGAAACATCAGTCTTTAGGAAGACAAAATGTAGAACATAATTGGAATATTTCAGTTGTCTAAGTTGTAAAAAGATAGCAGCATACAGAAAAAAAGTTTGAGTTATTAGAGAAATTCTGTGTAAAAGAAAGTTCTGGCAACATTTGCTGCCTGAGATTTTTTTTTACGATTCACTGTTCAACAAATTTGACCTTAAAAATTTTTTCCTTGATGAAAATAGTCATTTCTTAATAGATTTTGAGTCGCTGAATACGAAAATCACCATTAAAATTTTCAATTGACTCAGGATTTTCGGGGAACAGCCCCTCCCCCTTTTTACGTTTTTCGACGACTTTATAATTTTAAACTCGATTTTCAGGGTCAAAAAGCATTGTTTTAGTCTTCAAATTGCCCCCCAGGTAACAAGAAATGTTCAAATTAATAAAATATGATAAATTTATAGCAAATGAATAGGTTTTAAGGGGTAATTACTCCCCTAAAAATACAAAAAAAGTAGCTAAAAATTATAGAGGTTTCTGTACGCTATTTTTTCCTCTTATTTTTTACGCAATTCACGTTTGAAGGGTCCTAACCCTTCCCCAAGGACCCAAATTTGATGACAATATGCAGCAATAATTTTTACTAAAAGCGGCTGAGCCTCCCAGAAGCCCCCCGCGGATGAGTTCGGAAGACTTCCGGAATCACGAAGGCACTCGCGAGCTCAGGAATTAATATTGATGATTTTGAAAAGATTATAAATGACATTTTTCTTATATTTTGGGTCTATCCTAAGTAGAAACTCTTCAGTTCTTTAAAAACTGACCGGTTTTAGGGAGTGAGGATTCCATGTTTCAAGATGTTAATAGATGCACGGCTGTGGATAACAATTAGGGGGCATCCCCTTAAAAACTGAGGTTAATGGAGGAAAATGGATGTCATATTTGAATTCAGCAGAGCATTCTACACAAGAATCAGCTGAAGTTCAGTTAGTGGCTTCAAATTTTTTTTTGTTCAGCACTGATTAACTCCAAGTGCCGCATTGAACCCTTCCGTGGGTGCTTTGGGGGCGCTCTCACCTCAACCGCTTTTAGTAAAAATCATTGCTGCATATTGCCATCAAATTTGGGTCCTTGGGGAAGGGTTAGGACCCTTCAAACGTGAATTGCGTAAAAAATAAGTGGGGAAAATAGCGTTTAAAAACCTCTATAATTTTTAGCTATTTTTTTGCATTTTAAGGGGGGTATTTACCCCTTAAACCTATCCATTTGTAATAAATTTATCATATTTTAATAATTTGAACTTTTCTTGTCCCCTGGGGGAAATTTGAAGACTAAAGCAATGCTTTTTGACCCTGAAAATCAAGTTTAAAGTTATAAAGTCGTCGAAAAACGTAAAAAGGGGTAGGTGCTGTTCCCCGAAAATCCTGAGTCATTTGAGAATTTTAATGGTGATTTTCGTATTCAGTGACTCAAAATCTATAAGAAATGACTATTTTCATCAAGGAAATTTTTTCATTGTTGAACAGATTTTTACAGTGCAATTATAAGTTTATTTTCCTATTAGATGATCAAAGGGAGCCATTATTGACAGTACAATAATGGCCGCGGTATTTCTGTTCCATCTTGGTAATGAAAGGTATAATGAACGAGTTTTTATACATAAGTTGCCTTATCTCGCTAGGATAGAACACCCTATCAAATTAACCACTTAAGACCCAAACATAGAATAGGCATTATAGTCATAAAATAATGTAGGCTTCCTCTCCTTAGAATAATTCCCCAGTCAAAAACTGGTGTCCTAAATCAGACATTTTTGTTACTATTTTTATTTGATAGCACAAGGACAGTCAGAAAAACTGTAAGTTAAAATTCTTGAAGAAAGATAAATTTTCAGTATCTGTGTCTGAATGTGACATGGCGTCTAACTATACACAGTTTTAATGATTTCCAACCATTTGGATGCTTCTCTTTTGGCTTAACTCAGTGAGTTTACCGGGAAGACACCGATTTTAAGTGACAATCAACAATAAAAAGAATTTATTGGTTTAGAATTTCTTTCCAAAAACTGATTTTACGAGGCTTCCAGTTGTTTCAATGCAGCTGCAATATTACGTTTGTACGAAAACTTCTACCAATTTGGTCTGCTTGTTGAGTTTAGTGTCGGATTCCTGCTGAAGAAAAATGGCCGCTCGTTTCATTGTCTTAGTCGCCTTGGCTGTTATTTCGGTATCTGGACAAAGTAAGCATTTCTTCAAAAATGATAGTTTAAATGCAAATACTTTAATATGTAACTTTTCAGTGTTCTTTTCTTCTGATATTCGTGCCTTCACCCATCATACTAACTTTACTAATATATTACTTTTCCTTTATCAGTAGAAAAGTATGTAAAGTAACTTTATGGTCCTTCACTACCTTTTCTTGTCTAAAGCTACAACTCAAACAAATGTCAACTGAATATTTCAATGACAAATGCATGGCATAAGTCTCATAAGTGTGTCATTTTAATGTCTTTAAATTTCAAATGAAGATTGAAAATGCATAAGGATTAAGGAATCGGCTAACTACGAACAATTATATTTCAACGAACAAACTACGAACAATTTTTGCAAGTTTAAATAGATCACCAATCTGTTCATTGTTCAAGCTCTAAAAACGCTTTTTATCCATAAACTTCTATAATATGAGTTACGTTTGATACTAATTTCTGATACTATGGATACCGAAATGGAGGTAGGGGAACAAAACTTACTTTTCTCTATACTTTTATACTATTTATATTTTTCATTTTTAGCTATATTTATTATTGGATCATCGCTTACTTTACAGAATCAATAAAAAATATCCAAGTCAAATTTAATCACTCACCAAGTTATAATTTATTCCTGATTATCTCAAATGCTAGAACCCAAATAAGTATTATTTCATTGTTAAAAAATCTCAAACTTTTAAGACAATAAGAAATTTGAATCGACAGTTAGAAGAAGTCCAAAAAATGACAAATTAACTTTTTGTGCTTACAAACATCCCCAAGCTTTGCTCTACACATGAGTGCAAAAAGAGTGTGAAAATATCGACCCTTATCAGCAGATTTAGCCCTTTGAATTTGCGAAATTGACATCCTTTCATTGTATTTTTTAATTTAATTTGGAATTAAAGTTAATCTGTCTTTCTTTTCCTATTATTTATAATGTAAACTAAGCCAAAATAAAATTTGCTCTTAATTTAAAAGTATTTTCAAACTTTTTTTATGCAGGGAATGTTTGCCTCCATTCATATTCACTTACTTCATTGATACTGTTATAATGGCTCAGTTTCATTATATAATTTTGAATTTCATTTGTCTTATTCTTCTCATTTCTCCCTTTGTGAACTAATAAGAAATATAATTTAAATGTCAATTAATGGGGTTTTTTAAGATGTTTCTCTAGAAAAATTTCATAAGGTGTAAGAAAGGACCATCAACTTTTTTTAACCGTGAAATATTTTTTATTGTACTGCTTATATTTATTTTGGTAATTGCTCAGTTTTTTTAAATAGGGTTTTGAATTTCCAGTAAAAATTTCGTGGTTATAATACAATGACAATTCTATTACTTATACTGGTTTTTTTTCTCGATTTTCTCAAAACTTGTTTTTTGGACTTATTCCCTTCTTCTAACAGACGATTCATTTATTAACAAACTATTTATTATTATTTTAAATTTCATATAGATTTTTTCGTAACTTTCTTTTGTAAAATGATCTCGGAGTCTTGTTAGATAACCCCCAATCTTTCTCCAAGATAGTGGAAAAATGAAATTAAAAACGAATTGAAACTATTGCATATATTTTTTATAATATTTGATACTTAATTTTACTTTGTAATGTTTATACTAAAATAGAAAGTTTAAGTCTAATTTGTAAATACTGAAAATTTATAATGCGAAAGCTTATTTGATGTTTTTCTACAGGTACAGATGCTCCTCAGGGTAATTATTTCATTTCTAAAATGTTTATGAATAAAATATTTACAATGATTCAAAATTTCCATATTATTGTTTTGCAAAGGTTAATTTTGAAGTATTTTACAGATGCAAATAATGGCCCTCTGGGTAAGTACGGAAAGTTTCATAGGCCTCAAGATCTTTGAAAATCATTAATAACAGATTTATGAAAGCAATCCTGTTTTCTCAAAGTAATTAAAATTACAAAAAACTATAGATCGTCGCTGAAGACGCAACATGACGTAACTGACAATTCGGCCATTTTGAGTTATACAGGGTGTATCTGAAATGGCGCAACAAACTTTCAGGGATGATGGTAGACACCTAGACTATTCAGAATCGCCTAGGATTTGGGGGTCCCAGACCAAATCCCAGGGAGTTAAAAATGGAGCGACACCTCAATAAAATCATTGAAAAATTCAATTTGTAGAAAAACTACTATTGGTAAAAACTTAATTATGGTCTCCAAAATTGTGGTTTAATATGATCTTTAAAATTATCTCAAAAGTCTACACCTAAAAATTCGTTTTATTATGAAAAAAGTTAAAAAAAACACAAAAAATGTGAAAACTCTGCCAAAACCTTATTTTGTATTTTGAAATCCTTTCTTTTGATTTGATAATCTGAAAGATCATAGTTGAAAACCCTTAAGTCCAAAGTTTCACGAAAATACAATCAATATTAAACGCTTGAGATCCTGTTAAAGTTTGTTTTTTCGTGCGCAAACAGCTGTTCTGGAAACAGCTCTAGAAAACTGTTAGCGCACGCAAAAAACAAACTTTAACAGGATCTCGAGCGTTTAATATTGATTGTATTTTCGTGAAACTTTGGACTTGAGGGTTTTCAACTATGATCTTTCAGATTATCAAATCAAAAGAAAGGATTTCAAAATCTAATATAATAAAATCAAGTGTGGGTATATGTGTTTGTCTTTTATACAAATCCACAGTTTACTTCCGATCTGCACCAAACTTGGTATACCTACGTAAAAAAACTCGGGAAAAAACATAGGCTATGTTTCGAAAACTTTTATTGACCCCTTGACCCTTTTTTTGTTCTTTTTATGGTCATTTTGCTGAAATAGCTTTATTTCTCCTCCAAAAGAGATCTGTTCACCCCATTGTTACAAAGAAAATTTAATGCTAAACAACAATTTTTTAATAGAAACACTAGGTACAAATCTATTTAAAAATTATATTAATATTTTAAAAATCTATTTCAATGAAATTTAAAAGTTATGTATAGTTAAACATATTTTTATTTGACAGATTATCTAATTTTTATATTTTAAAAGCTTTATGGAATATCATTGTTGTTAAAATAGTGTCCATGGAAACGAGGATGTAAAATCAAAAAGTGATAATATTTTAACTTTTAAGAAAGTTGGTTATCAAACCAAAAACCATTAAAACTCCCTTTCAACTAGAATATATTGATTTTTTTCTTAAATTTCAAAATGGAATAAGCTTTAGTTATTGAATTATTTTACCGAAAACTTTAATTCCTGAAGATATGATTAATCAAGGGATCTAAGCAATTTTAAATACTTTTTAGATTAATTTTTCCAATGTAAATGTGGAAATCATTCAAAAATTATATTGCTTGAGAACTGAAGGAATTTTAATCCATCTGGGAACACTGGGATAAGAAAAATTACTAAGAACACCGGGATAGGAAAAGTTACCGGGAAGACTGGAGTATGAAAAAGACGCCTAGGATACCGGAATGATTGGTAAATGCTGATTATCTAAAATTAGTGTATTTGGGAAAACTAAAAAATGAGGCGTTTGCTATCAAAACCAGCTTATTCCATTTTTGGAAATTTTACAGGAGAGACAAAAAAACTTCTTACGTCCACAGTTCTAAAGCTAAATATGTTTTTTAAATTTTTAACTCTAGGTAGAATTCGATTAGTTTTTCATTTTCCTTTCAGTTGCATTACCTTGGGCGTAATTACGCTAATTAGGTTAGAATGAGCTGACTTTGATGCAAAAACACGATTTTTCATACTTTTTTCAGTTTTTTTGTTCAATTAAGTGGTGAAGTAGTTTTTTCCAGTTTATTGGGTTGGAATGAGCTGGGTTTGAGCTATATCCCTTCGCCAGGTTATGAAGGATCCTCTAAACTTTCAAAATATGCAAAAAAGTGGATTTCAGAAAAATATGGAATGAGCTGGTTTTGATAGCAAACTCCTCAAATAATAAATTTATACTCTTCACCCGTGCAAGGCCGGGCATATCAGCTAGTACAAAATAAGGTTTTGGCAGAGTTTTCACATTTTTTTGTGTTTTTTAACTTTTTTCATAATAAAACAAATTTTTAGGTGAATACCTTTGAGATAATTTTAAAGATCATATTAAACCACAATTTTTGAGACCATAATTAAGTTTTTATCAATAGTAGTTTTTCTACAAATTGAATTTTTCAATGATTTTTTTGGGGTGTCGCTCCATTTTTAACTCCCTGGGATTTGGTCTGGGACCCCCAAATCCTAGGTGATTCTGACTCGTCTAGGTGTCTACTAACATCCCTGAAAGTTTGTTGCACCATTTCAGATACACCCTGTACATCAATCTTTATGTAAATTTCAACCCCGGATCACCTGGCACAAACGGTTTAGCGAGAAAAAAAACAGACTCAAATTGCAGCAATCGTCAATTTTGGCTTTTTGGCATAACGTAATGAAAAATGACATAATTGCAGGCATATCATTGACATCGTTAGGGACGCCGCGCCGGCACGGCGAAGCATTTAATCTCAAACTCCGCTCAAAAAGGCTTAAAATAAAGGTTTACAAACTATTATGCATACATGCTTTTTATTAAGAGCGAAACAGTTTTTTTCGTGTCCTGTAAAGTTGGGAAAATGCAGTTATGTCATGTTGCGCCTTAAGCAACGAGATGACGGTTATGCGAGGAAATTAGGGACTAGGACGGTTAAGGACGAGGTAGCATAAGTATTTTCCATAAGTACTGGTAAAAGAACAAAATTAAATATGGATGTAAATCAATCTATGATTAGAGACTGTATTGATAACTAAATTATCTTTCATTTTTTATTCGTTTCAATATGAAATCACCCATCAGATTCAGTTATACATTAACCCGCATCAACCAGTTTATTTAGCATCTATATCAAATCTAAATACTCTAGGGAAATTAAAAATTGAGTAAGGACTGATACTCAAACTTTACTGAAAAGTTATGGTATTTGACATGTAACATCCAATTGAATTTTCTACAGTCTTTTATTGCTTGGAATTCTATTCCGTTAAAAGCACTAAAACGTATGGTCTGTTTCCGAGAGAAGGATTTGAGTATATAGTTCAAGTACTGATTACGTTCTAAAACTACCTAACATCGTTACACAATGGGAACACCTGTTTTAAAGACACGTGAGTTTACGGCAGGTAATATATATTATTTACGACACCTGTATTGTTTAAATGATTTTCCTGTTATCTTTACATCTTCTTTAATGGATATAACTCTTTTTATAGGAAATTTTCCAGTCATTAATGGTCAGTAAACCAAAAAGGCTAAGTATATAAATAAATCTCATAGTCTTTATAGCTTTAAAAAACTAGGGGAGAGTAGCTCAAAGCGGGTATGCTAACTTTGAATGCTCAAAAATCATATTTATTGTTTGGTTAAAATTGCAAATTTGATTTAAATTATAGGTGAGTTATCGAACTATAAAATAAAAGTGCACGATTAAGTCGGATAAAGCCAAATAAAAATTTATTACTGAAAACAAAATATTCGTCAAAAATAACGATTGTTGAATACGGTGCCTAAAGCGGGTAACCCTAGGGGCAAAGGGGGTACAAACGAGACAAATTTTAACACAAATTAATCTTTTTTAGAATTTATGTTGAGAACATGGACTGAAGACCTAGGGGTCAAGCTAGAGACTTTTGGGGGGCATTCGGTCTCTAAATGAACTGAAAACATTACTAACAATGAAAGAATGTAATATCCTTAAAATTTAAGGAGGATTTATTGACCCCCATGATCCCCTGTAAATCCGCTAATGTTTGAGACCTTATTTACGTACCTAACTATCATGAAAAATTCTTTTCGTGTTATCTCCCATTGAGTATATCTACCCCCTTTGCCCTATCCGCTATACCCTAAAGCTCCTTTCTTACTTTAAGGGGGTTAAAACCTCAAAAATATAAAAAAGGGTCTTTCACAGTATACTTTAAAGTTATATTGTATCAACGTAATATAAAATTATCAACAGCATGATAAGTGTATTAATTTTTGACTATTCAAAAGGAACATATCTTAATTTTTTAAAAACAAAATCATCATTTTTTTATATTGCTCCCAGTTACCTGATATTACAAATATGATGTTGTATCGTAGTTGATAGAAACTCGGGAGTGTTTGGTTAATCATACCATACGCATACTTTGACCCTCCGGATTCATCCGAGAATATACGAGCCCCTACCCGCTTTCGGCGATATACCCGCTTTGAGCTACTCTCCCCTATCTATTTCATATTTCTTTTTAATTTATTATTTTCAAATAGTATATTGCATGAGTATTTTCTAACTAACTTAAGATTCATCTCACATTTCTCATAATTCTTTCTAGATTTTTTGGTTGATGGTAAGTTGTATTTTTAAAGATATTTTCTCGTCATTATAAAAACAAAAAATGAAGAAATTATCCAAGAAACAGAATTTTCCAGGAGAAGAAATTTAAAAATACGGTTTTATTAGCTAGAAATTCAAAATTACGTACCAATGTAGCAATAAAAAATTATTCTGTACTCTAATTAAAAGTGAAAGTATTTATTTAACACGTGTACCAAATGAGAATATATAAATTAATGTGTTTAAACATGGTAATAATAATGGAACATAAATAAAATATCTATTTTCATACTTACACTTTAATTATCAAAAATTCCTTATGGAAGGTGGCCTAAAATATCTTGTATTTTTACTAGATATTGCTCTTCTTTTGTCTCCTTTCAAATTGCCTAAATATTTTTGGAAAGATATAAACATAAAATATTTAAATCTTGGTACAGCCAAAAACAGCTTAATATTTAGACTTACTGAAAAAATTTGGTTTAGAGTTCCAGAAACATTAAACAAAGTATTGAAAAGTTGGTTCTTCCAATAAAGTTATTTTTTTTGCTGCATCTTTAAAAGAAAAACGCAAAATGTTTCAAACGACTAAATTTAGTAATGAATACCGCTTTTGATATTTATAAGAAGCACAAATATAAATTTACTGAAATATTATGATTTTTTATAGGTGGAAAGGTTTTGACAAGTAAGTACTACCGAAAAATCATTCCTTTTTAACCGAGTTTCCATTATATTATAAAACTTTAATCTTTTAAATGGGAAACACAGCTTCACTTACGGTTAAAGCTTATCTCTTACATTACTACGACTGTAAAACAACATTTTAAAATGAATTTTCATTGATTATATTAATTGATATTCCTTTTAAAATTATAAACAATTATAAGCCCTACTTACGTACCTACTCTTCAAAAATCAAAGGTATTTTCAACTGGACTTCATCCCATTAAAAAGCCAAGAGTGCAAGAGTTTGTTCTTTGATGTGGAACGGGATATCTATTTTTAGAATAAATATTTTGGATGTTAGATCAATAAATAATTAACGATACCCTTACTGTAAAAAAGTCCAAAAGCTTTACCTATTGCTTATAAAGGGGTTATGAAGTTGTAAAATTAGTTGTTTGCTCCAAAAAAATTATTTTTTGTGTTTTCAGGCTTTTTAAATGGAGGTAAGATTTTAGTATTTTCACACTTGACATTTAATCATTGATAAGTAGTAATTTTTCAGATATTTTCAGTTTTTTAGTGTATAAAACCATAAATAAATAAAAATAAACAAAAATATGTTTTTTATTATTGGTTTATTATTTCAGTTCTTTTTAGTAGTAATTCCTTTTTAATGCAAAATAGTTTGAAATACGCATCCACTCTTATGAATATGCTTTGTTAAAATAATTAGTTTTATGAAATAAAAAATTTAAAACAATCTCTTAAAATATATTAAATTAATAATAATAAATAATAAGAATAACTTTATTTGTGTGCAATGCGATACAAATGAAAATTGGAGAAAAAACATATTAGTCAGACTGGGGCATATGCCCATTTAGCTGACGAAAAACATGATTATAAAAAATTAGTACCGATGAGAAATAAAATAAAAAAAAGTATCTTAAACATAAATGATACAAATAACATATATATATAAACAAAAAATAAGAAGAGAAAATAATTTGAATAACAATATTAAGAGACAACTGGCAAAACAGCATAGGCATACAAATTACTTGTTGCTTCTATAACTTAAAAAAAATTTCTAAATCATCAATGTCCAATAAAAAATTAACTAATAAGTTCTTAAATTTTTGATTACTTGAGATGTTTTGTATGTTCAAAGGTAAGCCATTAAATATTTTAGGTGCTAAATAACAATGCGGAAGATTTCTTTATTAAAGCGCGGTATTTGGTATATTTCATTAGGTCTCCGATCTGAAATTTGATTTTTATATTCACATATTGTATTATTACGATGTAAAAAATAAATCATACGAAAGAAAGCAATATGGCGTATAGGTAGAAGTTTTATAGTTTTGGGCTGATTGGGTGGCGAGGGTTTGTAATTTAAAATTTTGAAGCATTTATTTTGAAGGGAGATTAGTGGAAATAAGTTAGTTTTGTAAAATTAGTAAAGGATAAGTTTTAATTTGTTACAGAATTTCAAGAAACTAAAAACTTATAACGAAAATTCTTTTGTTTTCAGTTGACCAGTTTTTCAATTGTAAGCTTCGTTCCTATCTATATTCATTTTTATTTTAGAAACATTTTTTCACTCCACTTTTTAACAAATAATGTTTGATTTTATTTTAACAACATAGGCGGTTCTATTTCATAAAAATTAATTCAGATGATTTTAAACTTTACAACTTGTTTGAAAAAGAAAATATGATTTTTCAGTTTTTAATGTACATGAATTTAATTGGAACATCGTTTGAATATTAAACTCTTGATTTTAAAAAATCCATGAAATTGAAGGGATTTATTTCTCTTTTGTATCAATTGGGGTAAAAATTGTCACATGTTAACACCACATGTGAAATTGTTAATAAACAGTTTATTGGAACTTGGAAAAATTCCTCATTTAAAATAATAAAATTGGTGAATAGAGAAAAATATTTTCAAATTTTCACTTTTTTCAATATTAAAAGTAAAAATATAATGGAACATATGAGGTCAAATTGCATGGGAGTCTAAATTTCAATAAACATTTTTAACACTTTTTAATTTAAAAAACTTGAATTTTATAAATTTGAATTTTATAAAATTTTAAATAATTATATATTTCTTCTTTTCATTTCTAATAGTTGATTCACCAATCCAAGGTAAATTATGACTATTTCACAAATGTTTATTGATTTCGTATTCCATTTGTTGAATATTAATACTTAAGCTATACTCTCTTACTTTGTTTTAAAAATAAAAAATCCTTATGCTAAATCTATCTGTAACATTTCTCGGTAAAATACCTTAAAATAATACTTTCATTTACAAATTAGTGAAAACAACAAAGAATATTTAACATAATTAATGATTTATATTTCATATGATTTAACATTTTTCAAAAGAGAACAATAAACATCTACCTGTTTATTACATGTATTTAAATGAAATTTATTTTAAGATAATTTTCTCTATTTTCATAGGTTTAGCCGATGATGGTAAGATTTCTTTAGGATGTTTAAAAATTTACTTCTATTTATTCTATCTTCATGAAATTATTATTAAACTTATGATTAACTTATTTTTACACTTATTTTTCAGTTGCAGAAGGTGCTAAAGGTGAGTTTTCAAAAAGGATTTTGAACTGTAGTTGATAACTCAAGATTTTCTTTTCTCATAAGTTTGTTTACTATGAAAGACATAAACTAATGTAATTTTGGATATTTTCAGGTTTCTTTAACACTGGTAAGAACTGAATATTTTATGATATTTTTTCTAAAATTTAATTTAAGGGAAATTTTTTAATACGGATTTTTTCCTTTAAAATTGTTTTCGTCAAATTCATATCAGGTGAAGAAGGTTAATAAAAAGAAATAAGTTTGATAATTTGAACTATAGTTTTCTTATTTTATAAGTTTCAGTGACATGAAATTATTTTTGTACAAACTTAAAAAATGTAAGATACTCAATACAATGTGTTTTTGCTATCGACTAAAATTTAAAACTATATTTTCAGTAAATAAATACCTGTAATAATATTCTTTAAATACTCCTCAATACTTTGACAGCCTTTTCTTTTGAGTATAGTTATGAGGCATGAAAAGATTATAGGTATTTTGTAAATGAAACAAAATACATGCAAAATTAGAAACTTTCACTACAAGGAAGACATATTTGCATAACACTATTTCCAACCTATTGCTATTGTTTCAGAATAGGAAACTAATAACAATAGTTAACAAAAGAATTTCTTGAAAACTCTAATTCATAAACTTCTGGGTTCAAAATTTCTCTCTAAGAGAAAAACTCTAAAAAAACCTGGTTAATTTATATTTTTCTTATTTGTTTTCCTTACACTCCTTTTTTGTTTTTTTACAGCTATAGAAACAGTTGATGGTAAGCCGAAACATAACTGCTTTTCATAATATATTTAAATAAATATTAAGATTTGAGTAATAGTAATTAGATAATAAGGATAGTTGAATTTATTCACGCTGCGCCCTACACCAAAAATAATTTTAAAGGATCTTGTATATTTATCACTTTCGGTGTTCATTTTGAAGGAATCATCCAACATTGAAAGCGTATTTGACTCCTCACACCTCCAATTTTCTATGAAAACGAGTGATTCATGGTAAAGAATCACTCAAGATGAACGTTGAAAGTGAAACATTTAAAGGCCCATTCACATGGTTTCATTTTCACTGTTCATCAAAAGTTATTCACTTGTCTGTTAAGGTTCATTCAGATGACCACTTTTGTTTTTTTGGAAGAATCATCCAAAGTGAAATATACAGGATGTATCTGAAATGGTGCCACAAACTTTCAGGGATGATAGTAGACACCTATACGAGTTAGAATCACATAGGATTTGGGGGTCCCAGACCAAATCCCAGGAAGTTAAAAATGGAGCGAAACCCCAAAAAAATTATTGAAAAATTCAATTTGTAGAAGATCTACTGTTGGAAAAAATTTAATTATGGTCTCAAAAATTGTGGTTTAATATGATCTTTAAAATTATTTCAAAAGTATTCACTTTAAAATTTGTTTTATTATGAAAAAAGTTAAACAACCACAAAAAATGTGAAAACTCTGCTAAAACCTTATTTTGTATTTGGAAATCCTTTCTTTTGATTTGATAATCTGAAAGATCATAGTTGAAAACCCTCATGTCCAAAGTTTCACGTAAATACAATCAATATTAAACGCTTGAGATCCTGATAAAGTTTGTTTTTTGCGTGCGCAAACAGTTTTCTAGAGCTGTTTCCAGAACAGCTGTTTGCGTACGCAAAAAACAAACTTTAACAGGATCTCAAGCGTTTAATATTGATTGTATTTACTTTAAACTTTGGACTGGAGAGTTTTCATTTATGATCTTTCAGATTTTCAAATCAAAAGAAAGAATTTCGAAATACAATTTAAATATCGACGGAGAATTTAAATATCGACGATCCTGATCTATATTTTCACCTCATTTGAAGCAAAATCATTTAAATTTTGCCCAGCTTTTTGCCAATTTTTTAATTTATTAAATTGTGTTTGGTTTTTTCCTTCTTTGTTAATCAATTCATGTAAGATTTTATTTTTAGGTAGCCTGAACGGGATTTCTGAATTTATCCCCTTGGCTACTAATATGTTCTTAATTTCTGTATTTGTTTTTCTGCCCTTGTGAGTAAAGATTATTATTATTATTATTATTATTACAAACAAGGTTTTTGCAGAGTTTTTACATTTTTTTGTGTGTTTTTAACTTTTTACATAATAAAAAAAATTTTAAAGTGAAGACTTTTGAGATAATTTTAAAGATCATGTTAAACCACAATTTTTGATACCATAATTAAGTTTTTACCAATAGTAGTTCTTCTACAAATTGAATTTTTCAATGATTTTTTTGGGGTGTCACTCCATTTTTTACTCCCTTGGATTTGGTCTGGGCCCCCCAAATACTTTGTGATTCTGACTCCTCTAGGTGTCTACTATCATCCCTGAAAGTTTGTTGCACCATTTCAGATACACCCTGTATATGGTGTATATGTTACTGTGAATGTCCGAAATTCGGAGAATGTCGACATTCACCGGTAAATGTCGACAATCACATAGTCGCATATCTGTGAATGTCGACAATCACCGCCGGTGTATGTCGACATTCTCCAATTTCGGACATTCACAGTAACATATACATATGGTATGCTTTTTAGTAAATGAATTAGCATTGAACTATCTGTTTTGAAAAAATAAAAAAATATCCTTTTATATATTTAAAGAAACATACATAATCCGAAATAGAATTTTCTTAAGAGAAGGTTTTGTAGCTCAAATAAGTCTTATAGTTTCTATAAGCTAAAGCCCCTGGACGAAGCTATAATTGATTTTAATGTTTTTTGTTATGAATTATTCACTTACTTTTTACAAATTATAGATATTGAAAGTACAGGTAAGTAGTTTCATATGGCAATCATATTTAAAAATTAAGATTTTTAAAATATAGTCTTTTAAGTTTTAAAACTGGTTTTTGTGTTTTGAAACTTTAAAAGTAATTAACTGTTATCAAATTATTTATTTTTATGGATATATATTTGAATTGAAAAATTATGGTGGAGCTGTAATTATTATGAATATGACTAATTAATGAATTTTTTAATTTATAATGATTAGGAACATATAATGATATTTTTTACTGAAATTTTTGGCAATGGGGGGATTCATTTCATTATAATTTCAAATTATTTTAATTTAAAGTTTCGTCATTCTTTAAAAATAAATTTTTTTTTATTCAACTGACTTTTTGACTTTTTTACGCTTGCTTTTTAAAATTTTAACCAATTATTTTCTCAAATTTTTATATGTTTGGTTTACCTTTTATTACTCATATTTTAGTTAACAAGGCCTCCCATAATAATGGTATGTATAATGGTCATCAATTATTGAAGTCGTTTTAAGTTTATTAGCCAATATTCTAGGGAATATTAAGAATTTTACACTTATTTATAGTAAAAAGATTTCTTTTCTTAATACATTTTGAGACTTAATAAAATTAATTAAACTAATAATATATTTATGCACATTTTAGGAACGGTTGCTGGATGTAAGTAAACATATTTTTCTATTAAGCATATTAGAATATCAAATAACTTAATATTCATTATTAGTGTAAAGGATATTTCAAACTCATGGTCATTTAAAGTTGAAATAAAATTTATTTTGCTGTTAATTTTTTTACGATGAAGCTAATTTTATGGTACATAATCCAACTAGTTTCTCAGTAAAGTATTTATCTATAAGAGTTTACAGTTAATGAAGATTATAATATAATTTTCTAGATTCAGTCCAAAGCCTCGAAAACAGTAAGTTACTTTTGAGGTTTCTTACAGTTTTTTTTAAATTTTAGTTAATTTATGCAGATAACTTGAAAAATAGAATACTGAAAAACTAATTTATGAAATACATTCATTGACCTTTACCCGGGAGGACAACAATGTTAAGAAAAATAATTTTTAAAAAATAAACCAGAAATGCAAGTAAGTTATGTAAATACACTATTTTTTATAACCACTAAAAACATCGTCAGAAACATGAAATTTAAAATTCTTGGGTAATTTTGAGATGGAGTTTTTCTAATAATATATATATGAAGTTTTGGTAAAACCGGACACAATTAATTTTAAATTTGAATTGATGGTCGATAATGTATCCCGTTTCAAAGGACGAATCAGCTCTCATAGTAAAAAGATTACTAAATATGATAAACTGTTTTTAAATTAACAAAATTACTTTTTTTGCATCACTGTATTAATATTTTTCCCTCGTATCCCTCTATTTACAAAGATTAAGACTACGGGTTTGGCATTTTAAATGGTCGATATGTAATTTTATCTGTCTTGGAAAAATTAAAGCATGAATTTTGTCCGTAGGTACAACAGTCTCCCCTATCAATTTACCTGGCAAGGTCAAAAACGGTTTCATGCGCTCTGTTTTTTAGTTTAAATTCAGAGACAAAATCGCTTATCTCGTAAAAAAAGATTACCACATTCTTAAAATTTTAAGTGCTTATTAAGTGTAACTTTAAGAGCAGCTACACGTGGTTTCACCCCTTTATGTTTAAAAATGGAGTCTCTGTAAAAGATTTTATAAGTGTCACGCGAGCCCGCCGGGCGTCGTCGGCTTTGAATTAAAATTTGTAGTAATGTGTGTTGTATATTTTCTCTTTAGACATTCAAGCTGAAGGTAAGTATTATTCCGAATAAAAAATCTTTTAGATACATATTTTTCTTGATGGTTAAACTAATTACTTTGGTTGAATAATAAAAATTAATTCCAAATTACGGTTACTACACGTACTACTTCCATGTGTTTTACAAAATCCAGTTAATTCTGGGCTTAGTTACAAGAACAGATTTTGAATTAATAGTCCTAGATTATTCTGATTTCGATAACAATAATGATGAAAACAAAAATTTTGCTTAAATGGCAGGTGAACTTTTTTTTATGTTACACGAAAATTTCTAATATGTAATATTAAAAAGCAGCAGATAAAAGCAGAAATATTGATGATATTTTTTAAGTTCCCGAGTTTGGGATGGTATTAAATTTGTATTTTATAAGAAAAAAATCAAGCTAATAAGTATTAATTCATCGGATTATAAAAATACATTAATAAAAGGATGTTACAATAGTAAAGATGTAGTTCCGTATAAGATATAAACATTTGTGTTTCTTTTTAGTGGATAATGCGACGAACAGTAAGTACACAAAAACTTATGAGTATAAAAAGAAAAAGTATGAAATGATATAATTTTTACCCTGACATATTTTGATTCAGTTCCAAAGACACTAACAAAACAAAGACTCTAATCAAACTATACAAAATTAATTTTTTAAATATTCCACATAATTACATCAGGTGATATTAACTATACTTAATAATTTTTAAAGAAAATATAATATAACTTATAATAAGTTGTATTTAAGGAAAGAAAGTAAAATTTTTTAATAAATATATACCTTTAAAAATATTTTAAAGATAATTACGGATTCTACTTCTACAAGGAACGAAAGGAAATTTAATCATTAATTTCTTTTATTTCAGCCATAAAATCAAATTGTAAGTATTGAAAAATAAAAAAATAATCCATCTCTTACTCTTTATTTACCCATGTGCAAATACATTTTCTAATTGCCAAATAAATTTTTATAATAGTATAGGGGAGACCGGGGCTAGTTTTCCACTGGGGCAAATTTTCCAACGCCCTTTATTTTTAAAGGAGCAATCAGATAACCCTAACGAATGAACTGGATGATAAAACAACACTTCACACACATTCTGATGTACTTTCAGTTTCATATCTTTTTTAGTTTAGTCACAAATGCGATTTTTTCAATATTTAACACTTTGCGTAAACTTTTGGATTTTTACTAAAAATGTAAAAAAGCCCATTAAATTTTAACTGACTAATTTGATAATACTTGTACTGAAAGATGATTTCTCACTCTATCGAACCATGCTTTTGTTTTTCATAAACGTGGAACCCCCACTCGTACAGGGGCTCCCAAAGGTCAAAATTTGAGTTGGGGCAGGTTTTCCTAAAGTAGACGGGGCACATATTCCAACGATTTTGTGGATCAGGCACAAACCAAACAACCAATCCGTACCACTAGCTAACGATTCTAAAGGAGCTGTTTGTTCGAGTCCCACTAGAATTTTTTCAATTTCTTTTTAAAAATGGTTTTCTTGTATTTGAAGTTCATATAGTGTCAGTATAATTAGACTTTTCCGGTGCTATTTCTTCTACTACAAGTATAATTAACAATTAAAATTCTGTATCAAAAATTTAAAACGTGCAAACCTCAGATAATTTTTAAGTTGATCGCTTTTGGTGACAAACTCATGAGGAAATCAAATTTCAGATGGTTTTATCAATAGTTTTTAAACTATGAATTTGTCGTATTTTCCATTTTTAAGCTCCTGCTTTCAGCAGGTAATCTCAATTTTAAAACTGGCGCCAATCCTCAATCGCCAAAGATATGACTTGCAAATATTGTGGCAACCTTAACCCGCAACACTTGATCCATTTTTTCGAATTTAACTGAGAAATTCTTTTCATAGGTTTTAACTTAAATAAATGCGTGTTAGATATATTTTGATTTTGAATCAAGTTTATCAATCCTTTCATCTATTCAATGCAATTCAATGTTAGATTTTACATGAGGATACGGCCTGAAATCTAGATCATAACTTTAAAATATCTTGAAACTATAGGACCAGGCTTGCTCAACGGTTAGAGTGCATGATTACCAAGACATGGAACCAGGTTCAAATCGAGCTCTCCCCCATCGTAACTGAAAAATTTAATTTTTATACTAATCTATGTAAATTTCAGGGCTGGTAAAGTTAACGAAAAGAAAAGTTCAATACTTTCGTTAACGTTAACGTAAATATTAGCAGCATTTTTGTTCTTCCGGGAACGTAATTCAGGAACAAAAATACGAGTTACGAGAGCGTTAACTTTAATCGAAGAACGAAAGTCCTTAAATAATTTCGTTAACTTTAATCAAAGAACAAAATTCGCCCAGGAATTTCGGTAACGTAATGTCGAGAACGAAATACACAACTTATTTTCTAAGAACGAAATTATGCGAACAAAATTCGCGGTACCGTAAATCGAACCTGGAGATACTTATGTTCTCTACATTTCGTTCTCCATTATTGGAGAACGATTTCTTTTTGGAGAATAACGTTCTCTCTTTTTGTTCTTAGGGGGTAAGGGGTCCTTCGGGGGTTACGAGTGATTTCATGGGGGTGACGAGTTAAATTTAATTAATTAAATAATTAAATTAAATTTAGTTTGATTAAATTAATTAATTAATTTAATTAAATTTAATTTTAAATAAAGCAAGCAATTTTGGCCGCATGTCCTGCGTACTTTTCCACGCCTTTTTCCCGCCAAACCATAAAATATTTTATTTTTAACATATTATCGTATAAACATATACATATTCCGTATACTCTAGGAAACATTGTGACTTTACAAAGCTCCTCTGTAAATAAATTTCCGTTAAAAATTAAATCCACTTTCATACCACTCACATACACTCGAGCAGCACCCCTATGCACTTATACACCGCCAAAACCCATTATCATACCACGCACCAGAGATGGGCGCAATCAAACTACTTTTGTAATCAGATTAATAATCTGATTACATTTGTAATCTGATTACTTTTTTGCAGTTTTTAATCTAACTACATTTTTAATCATTACATTTGTAATCTGATTACATTTGGAATTTTCAATCCAACTACACTTGTAATCTGAATGAATGTAATCTGATTACATTTGTAGTTTGATTACATTTTTAGTCTAAATACATTTGTAAAAACATTACCGGAAGTGGTCGACCTTTACTGGCAGTATTCGATTCTGATTCGATTCCTTGGTATCGACTCCAAATTATTTGATTCCGGAATCGATTCCTTCATGGGTTCGATTCATTGGTATCGATTCCGGTATCAAATCCGTTGTGGGTTCGATTCCTTAATATCGATTCCGAAGTAGTCAATTCCGATTCGATTCCGGAATCGTTCTTCATGGGTTCAATTTCTTGGTATCGATTCCTTCATGGGTTCGATTCCTTGGTATCGATTCCAAAGTATTCGATTCCAGATTCGATTATCGATTCCACAGTATTCGATTCCGGAATCGATTACCGATTCCAAAGTATTCGATTCCGGAATCGATTATCGATTTCAAAGTATTCTATTCCGGAATCGATTATCAATTCCAAAGTATTCGATTCCGGAATCGATTATCAATTCCAAGGTATTCGATTCCGGAATCGATTATCGATTCCAAAGTATTCGATTCCGGAATCGATACCTTCATGGGTTCGATTCCTTGGAATCGATTCCAAATTATTCGATTCCGGAATCGATTATCGATTCCAAAGTATTTGATTACGATTCGATTCCGGAATGGATTCCTTCATGGGTTCGATTCCTTGGTATCGATTCCAAATTATTCGATTCCGGAATCGATTCCTTCATGGGTACGATTCCTTGGTATCGATTCCGGAATCGATACCTTCATTGGTTCGATTCCTTGGAATCGATTCCAAATTATTCGATTCCGGAATCGATTATCGATTCCAAAGTATTCGATTACGATTCGATTCCGGAATGGATTCCTTCATGGGTTCGATTCCTTGGTATCGATTCCAAAGCATTCGATTCCGGAATCGATTCCTTCATGGGTTCGAGGTCAGTTGTGGACCACTTCCGGTATGTTGCGCGGACCAACAAGTACATCCTATGCACCCTACCATTATCAATCAGAAAAAGTAATCAAGGTATGTTATTTTAGATTACAATTGTAATCTGTAATCAGATTAACGATTACAAAAAGTAATCAGATTACAAATGTAATCAGATTACATTTGTACAAAAGTAATCAGATTACAAAAAGAATTTTGTTCTTTAAAAATGGAGAACGAAATGGTGAGAACAAAATCATCTCTAGGTTGGATTTTCGTTAGCGGGATTTTTGTTCACGTATTTTCGTTCTCTGAAAATAAGTAGTCCTTTTTGTTCTCATAATTTTGTTCGCAGAGAACAAGTAGTCATTTTCGTTCTCATATTTTCGTTACCGAAATTCATGGGCGAATTTCGTTCTTTGATTAAAGTTAACGAAATTGCTGAGCGAATTACGTTCTTCGATTAAAGTTAACGTTTTGATAACTCGTGTTTTTGTTCCTGAATTACGTTCCCGGAAGAACGAAAGTCCAAAAATAATTTCGGTACCGTTAACGAAAATGCTAATCCAGCCTATTTTCGTTAACTTTACCAGCCCTGGTAAATTTAGCCCCAATATTTTCCAACTTCTTTAGTTATAAATGTTTTAAATCGAAAAATTTTCACTTACGCTAGAGAAATAAAATCTCATTATATCAATTATGTTTTAGCTTACTTAAAGAGTTTTTGAGCCAAAGAAATCCTCGGAAAATCCGAAAGTAAAATAATTATTATTGTCTCATTTTGAAGAGGACCTCTTTTGGACCAAAACCTTAAGCTTTTATGCAGACCAAATTAATTGTAACTTAACTTCTAATTTGCTCCCAACCGTTAACGCACAATACTTCTTTTCCATTGCTTTTTCTAACTTTTGATAATTCATACGCTTCTTTACGTTTCTGTTGGAACGCCCATTCTGGAATACTTAAAAATGTATCAGATTATATGAGGCGTTTGCTATCAAAACCAGCTCATTCCATTTTTGGAAATTTTACAGGAGAGACAAAAAACTTCTCACGTCCACAGTTCTAAAGCTAAAATTTTTTAAAATTTTGTAATTGTAGTATAACCGCCTAGAATTTGATTAGTTTTTAATTTTCATTCCAGGTGCATTACCTTGGACGTAATTACACTAATTAGGTTGGAATGAGCTGATTTTGATGCAAAAACACGATTTTTCATGCTTTTTTCAGTTTTTTTGTTCAATTAAGTTGCGTGATTAAATTGTTTTTTTTCCAATTTACCAGTTAATATTTGTGTCTTTACGAGTTTTAAATAAATGACATCCACTTAACTTTTTCAAATGATACGAAATTTCACAGTTGAGATCACAGTTTTCACATTTTCATCTAATTTCGGGTTGGAATGAGCTGGTTTTGATAACAAACGCCTCATATCCACACTCCCTACCATTTCCGCACGGTAATTTGATTCCCCTGTACCCTTCAGACCTTTGAATATCACAAGGTCGAGAGCTGTACATCCCAGACTTTGCAATGGGTATTCAAAGATATTTTGGGTAACCCCAGAACGGATACCTAAACCTGGAAAGCGGTAGATATCATCAAATTAATATTAAATATTATAATGGTGACCATATTCAAAATAAACAAGTATATAACTAAAACTTGACCACCACTTTTAAAAACGTTTTTGTATAATTAATTCAACCCTTGTGTTCATCCAGTCACATTTCCCTTCAGTGATGAGTCACCTTAAACACATTGTAGAGGCTTGTGCTGTTGGGAGAATATCCTTCAAAACTCGATTTTGATTGATAGGCGAAGTCTATTTTTTTTATTAAAAGTCGCTAGTGTTTGAACCTGAAAGTAAGAAATTCAACAAGTGATTATAACACCTATTTTTTTTTTTTTTTTTTTTTTTTTTTTTTTTAAAAATTTCACAAATTCACCTGAAGATCATACAATCCGTATAGGTGAATCCATCACATACACACAAGAACAGTCACACTAACATCCATGCCAAACGGGGATTCGAACCCCAGACGTACGGCTTCGCTGTCAGGTGATCTAACCACTAGGCCAGTATGTCGGCAATGGGTTAGATTTTAAATGTCAGAATTGATAGTGTAAAGACCTGGTTTGAGATTATTAAGTAGGGTCAGTTTTAATTAACTCGATATAAATCAAATTTAAATTGAATTATTTTCGCTCATTTTTTTGTATTATAATCTTTTATGTGTTGGCAACATTTTCCGAACGTCAAATATTTAGATTCATGAATTTAAGAACTGAAATTTTTTTTTATTTGAATGGTAAATGGTGTTGTCGAAGAAACAGGGCTTACCAACTTCCAAATATCTATACAGGGTGTTTCAAAATTGCGTTGCACGGCTTTTATTCGGAACCCACGCCTCCTAGGGTCATGGAAGTAAGGTCTACCCCTAGGTAAGTGACCCTGGAGAATCCATTGAGATGACTTACAGCGCCCCTGGCGGCGAAACTAAAAAGTTAAAAAAATTAATTTAAAAACTAAAGGAGATAGAGCAAAAACCTCAATGAGAGTATTGTTTCCAACGTCATGAAAAACTCACTGAAAAAAATTTGATCAAAATATCTTGAATATTCGCGGAGATATTAGCATGTGAAAATAGCACTTTTTCAGGGGTCAAAAAGTAAAAAGTTCGCATATTTGCAAATTTTTCAGTGAAATTGTGTAGTTTTGTGTTTTTTTAGTTGAAAGAACACAAAATTTAATTAAAAAATCAAAAAAATTTGCAAATATGCGAACTTTTTACTTTTTGACCCCTGAAAAAGTGCTATTTTCACATGCTAATATCTCCGCGAATATTCAAGATATTTTGATCAAACTTTTTTCAATGAGTTCTTCTTGACGTTGGCAACAATACTCTCATTGAGGTTTTTGCTCTATCTCCTTTAGTTTTTAAATAATTTTTTTTAACTTTTTAATTTCGCCACTAGGGGCGCTGTAAGTCCTCTCAATGGATTCTCCAGGATTACTTACCTAGGGGTAGATATTACTTCCATGACCCTAGGAGGGGCTGGTACCGAATAAAAGCCGTGCAACGCAATTTTGAAACACCCTGTATATTGTAATAAATTACAGCAGACTTTTGTAATATTTTTCCATAAAAGAAAGTCTGAGAGACATTTCAAGCCAATCAGCTTAGAAAAATTTAAAATATTTAATCTTTTATAACAATATTTTGTACTTGGGATAAAATGGGTTATAGTAAGGAGGCCTTCTGTGTATTAAGTAAAAACAATGTTTTTAACTAATTTCCTTCAAATATACATTGGACTGTCAAACAAGTTTATTTTTGTCCAAATGAAGTATTTTAATTGCTACATTTGAACAATGTTCATTAACTTCGGACTTTAATAATTTCACTAAAGTACAACTTAAAACAAATTTTTTCAGATAAAAACGGCTTAGCCGATTACCTTTTTTCTTATTTTCATGTATATTTAGTAATAAATATATATTTGACATATTTTTGCAATGAGACCCATTTTACCCCACTGTGGTGGGGTGAAATAGGTTATTATTTTGACGCTAAGTTTAACCAACTTATGACTAAAAAATATTTGATAAAATTAGATGAAAATGTTCTAAAGGATTGTAATGCCAAGATCCAATTGAAAAATCATTAAAAAATAATAGTTTTGATGAAATAAATCTTAGAATGTGAAAGTACCTTAAAGTGACCCATTTTACCCCAACCCACGCTATTGAGTAAAATCGCAAGAATCGAACCTAGTTTTAATAAAAAAAAAATCATAATCATGTTTGAGTTTGATTAGTTTTGATTAAAAATAATTATTAATTTTGGGCGATAACAATCATTAAGTTATGATAAAAAATATTTTGGTAAAACAAACTCGACAGCAACTCATTCCCTCCTTGCCAAAACCACTAACCTAATTTTTGAGGATATGTGTTCTCTTCAGTATTTTTAGATTAATCGAGAATTTCAGAATTTCTCAATTGGTAATTTGGTGATCTTTCGTGCAACAAACGATTTTTATTTTCGGAGCAAAATATAAAAATCAAAAAATTATGCAGGCAGATAATCGTCAAAATAACAATCACTAGTAATGATTACGACGTTGAAGCGAATTTTTCTTTTCTGATCGCCAAACGATTATCCGTTTGATGAAAAACGCTGTCTGATTCTAATTTCTATGATCTTCTTTCAATCGAAGCCACCCGAGATTTCCATTGAATTATATGGAAAATTCGAAGAGAATAGAATAGAATACTTATTTGCTTTTCAAGCCAAGGCCCGCTAACAAAGGATGCTACACGATTAATATTTAATCCATTAATAGAAACAAAATACATAAAATTTGAAGAGGCTAGCACTGAAAAGGTTAAACCCATTATTTCCTTAACTTTAAGTAGATCAAACCTCTAGAAACACCCAGATATAATATTAAATAATGATATTTGCTACTACAAAAGACTTGAGACCCATCCCGCAATCTTTCGATTGCAAGCTTGATCCTCTACGAACTAACCTACCATTTCCTTTTCTCGTTTATTTTGAATTCGCCAAATTAGTGATAAGTCGCCAAATTTTGAATACATTACCTTTACGACTAGTATTAAAACCAGCATGATCGTTCGATTCCAGCCTTTATTTCAGATATCTACCTGAAAGACTAAAGTTTCAGCTAAGTCTTACAATCAACCAAACAACTAACTCGAAGGATCGTATTCTCGGGCTTAGAGAGAGAAGAGACACTTATTCAAAGCGCAGAAATAGAAATTGTGAATAACCAATGAGATAGTTTCGCAATCCCATATTAGGAATGACAGTCTGCCGGTAAACCAATCAAGGTTTCCTAAAGCAATCTGTATTACTTCAGCTAGTAGTACTGTAGGAAAACTTGCCCCTTACTGTAGGAAAACCTGCCCCGCATACGGGGCAGATTTTCCAACCTGACATGGTCGTCTTTAATCCTATTTTGCAAAAAAACCAATTATCGTAATGAAATTTGAATGCTACATTTTGTAGAGAACAGTCCGAGGATCATAATGAAATCTTGTTTATCCAAAAATAATCAAAAATAAAATGCATGGAAAGAAAATGCATTTAGGTTGGAAAACTAGCCCCGGTCTCCCCTACTCCTGTTCATAAAAAATGCAACACCATGAAGGACTTGTTAGATTTTGATGAAATTTGCATAGCAAGTGATCTTTGTAGATACAAATGAATGATATAATTATCAGAACAAAGGAATAAAATTTAATATCGAAAATCGGTGTTTAATATCTTCCATATGCGCTGCAATGAGAGCCTCTATGCGACAGGTAATCAAATCAAACAGATTGAAATTTTGACTGAGGTGATGATTATCATCTAAGATTCATCCCAAGCCCAAAGTTTGCCAATATTGGCAACATAACAAGCATTTTAAGCATGAGGACAAACCAACGAAATTTTAGTCGAGCTCCATAGGTGAAATTTTGGATGAAGAAATTTGTCGAGATAAAAACTGTCTTTATTGGATGTAAAGTAAGTTTGGAACATTCCAAAAAACATGTGTACGGGATTTGTTCTGATGAATTACAGCTTCTGGATTGCTTCAAAGGTAGGGTATAACTTTTGTCTCCAAAAATTTTTAGAAATTTTTTTAAGAAATGAGATAGCCCTCATTTTTTATCTAATGAGGTTGCCCATGGTACCCAATAGTGCTCCAGGGCAAAACACTTCTCTTCTTTACCACAGACTCAAGATAAAACACTCAAAAAATTGCGATTTTCGGCATAGCGTCCAAACCCAATTTAGGTGTCATGTTAACCAAAATTGAAGGGGAATTTCTTTAAAAGGACCATTTGTTATCAGTAATCATGCGAAAATATTTTTTTGTATATCCCATGGTAGCTTTATGCACAGATGGAATTCCATCGATGGAGCGCTGTAAAAAAACGATACTTGGTGAATTTTGGTGCAATGACGACCGATTTACTGATGGAGCAGACAATGATAGACCTGTAACAGTATTCTAACAATTTGAAACTTGTCGAAAAATCACTCAATGATCCGGCACTGCCATGCGAATGAAGCCTCTTTCATCCCGTGATTATGTGACTATAAGGGGTCCAGACCCCAACTTTCAACTCGCCTTATCCTTTTTGGAACCTATGCTTTCAAACCCATATCAATATTGTCCAGTTTCCCTCCATCTGACCAGCGGTAAAACAGTGTGAAAAACATCTCTCCGGGAGGCCTAACATTAATCCTCTTTAAAACTCTGTTAAATGTTCATATAACATCCGTTAAGGTCTAAGGGGTATAATAACATCAAATGACAAGATAATCAACGGTAGAAAACTTTCTTACAAGCCCTTAACGTCCCGTTACAGCCCCCAAATATACGAATAAATCAGTGGTTGAGAAGACACTGCTCAGCTCGCGCATGCGCTATAGCTCTGAATTTGATATCATTTGATAATATAACCATAATGAACAGGCCCTGAAAATTTCAAGTTGATCGGACAATTCCTTCTTGGTGTTGCATTTTTTATGAACAGGAGTATAGTAAAAACGAAATGGTGTTGATTTTAAAATACTGTGAGGATTTGGATGCAGATGCTTTCATAAAGCCTTTATTTTTCGAATAATCTTGAAACTTACTTAGGAAAGTTTTTTAAATATCTTTAATAATAAATATCTTTTTTCTTCAGTTGAGAACCTTATTCAATGTAAGTATTAACCATATATTCAATTAACGGAGAAGAAAACTAAAAGGCCTAAAAGGCCAATCAGACTGGGGAAATTTGAAAATTATTGATTGACATTCAAGTGTGTACATTAATTTGTTTTAATATGTTAGAAGTTTATGATAACATTACAGTAAAGTAACATTGAAAGGTTAAATTATAGAATTATACCCTAAGAACTCTACCTCTACGATATTTTGTTTTTAAAAAAAATTTGGCGTCATATTTGAAAGACACTATAATTTTCACTCATGCATACGCAGTGAATATTTTCAACACCTAAGTAAGCAAATACAGTCAAAACTGTTTTTGTGTGAGGAATAGAGACCGCATAAAAAAAATTCGCACAAAACTTTGCGAGTAGCTGTAAAAAATAGTTTTCGCAGCACAATTAAAAAATATTTTTTTATGCGGTGAATAGGGGCCGCTTAAAAAAGTCTTATGTAGGACCGTATCAAAAATTCCTTAGCATAGCTGAATTTAAAAACCCTTTATATACGGACCGTAACGCAATCCCCACCCTACAGCTGAATTGAGAAATCGTTTCTATACTTACGGTTAACTTTTTTTCGGTTAACATGTAGTCGGCGAAGGCTGTTGTATCACTAGACCCTTTGTATAGGTTTCGGTAGCCATATATACAAGATTTTTGTTCTACGTTCCCCTTTGACTGAAATTTTCATACACCGCACAAAAAAATAACAGAAAAAAATCTTACGAATAAAACTCGCACAAAAAAGGTTGGCACAAAAACAGGTTTGAGTGTAAATCCGAATAACTATATTTACAATTTCCATAAACCTTTTGTTAACTGGATATGACGTCATATCTTTTCCAATCGCAATTTTCTCAAAAACCATGGGTCATAGAGGTTTAGTTTTCTGGGCATTTTTAAGTACTAATACTTCACTCAAAAATATCTGAATTGTAGAGTTTTGGCAAACTTGTTGAAACGCCTCGTATAATGGTTAAATATCCAACCAAAATATTTAAGACCAAAGGACTACCTTTGATGTTATTCAAAGAAGATTACTTCAATATTTGGTAGAAATAAAAAAAATAACCTGAAGAAAATTAGTGACCTGTCCTTCTAAAAAACTTTTTCTGTAAGAAAATTTAAATTCTTTCTATACACTGGTGTTCAAAATTAAGAGAAATCGAACATTTTTGTTAGATTTTCTCCAGATCATTTTGGCAGATTTAGATGAACTTTGGTATGAACATGGGATGTATAATACCCCAAAAATAATCATTTAAAAATCATCATACACACGCATGCGCGTCAATAACAATCTTCAAAGTTAAAAGGTATGAAATTATAATACCCCAGAATCAAGAAAAAAGTTAGGTCTCTAGGGTATGATTCCCTCCTACTGAAATGCAGGAATTTTTGAGTGGTTTTATACTGTGAATTACGCATATAATAAATTTTCCTGTTCATAAATCCTTGTTTTTCAGAAAAGTTGTTTAGAAGCAATTTCGGAGGGGGTAGCGAGATGCTATTGCCTTATCTAGATCCCCCTATACCTGTTTTAGAGGGTTAAAGCCTAGAAACATATATTTACCATATTCAGTTAAGAGATGTTATTAAAAAAATAATTTATATCATAGTAAAACTAATTACCGAAAATCTATCAAGCTTAAAATGATGCCAAAAACCTTCAACCATCATGAACTTAAGGAAGGAATAAATTATTTATCTTAAGCTATGGTATAGAATTCCATTTTAAAAAATACTCTAAAATATGCAGTTTAAAACATACTCTATATTTTTACTTTAATAAATTAATTTTATAACCGTATTTTAATTTCAGAAAATCCTTCACAAGGTATGCATCAATGATGGTAAGAATCATATTTTCGCTATTTTAAATGTATCGAAGCAATCAGTACGTGTCTGTTATGTAGGTATTAATCATGAAATAAACGTTAGATATCAGATTCATTTCACAACTTAAGATTAAGCTCATTCCAGAAAAAAATATCCAAAATTGTTTCAAAAAAAGTTGAAGGGAATTGAAAACTTGGTTTGCAGTTTTGTCTACACTAAAATGCTTTTTAAGAAAAAAAATACACTACAAATTCTTCAGATCTTTTAAAGATTTTTTTTGCAATATTAGTTTTAGTTTCTTTTACTATACCAAACGAACAAGTGTGGTGCGGATTTTGAATTTTTTTTCTTAGTTTCTATAATTAAACTAAAAACAAAAAAACTTACCTTTTTCTAACAAAGGCAATCCACCGGAAGTTCATATTCTGAGTTCTGTAAACTTTAAAGGACGATCAACTGAGAGATAATAGGTATATTTTTTTCAGTTATATTTTTTTACTGGTGAGTATGGTCAGAGGAATTTAATTTCAGAAAATGGATTTTCATGACCTTAAAATTAGAATGAATTAGAACATGATTTATAAGATACTCCAGCAAAGATATCTTTGCTTAAGTATGAATGATATCATTGATATAATGATTTATATAAATGATATTCATGTAAAATTTCAAAGATTTTATATCATTTTTACTGATTCAGGCCCACTAACGTGAAAAGAACTAAATAACGAGGTGTTAAAATATATAGACTGTTCTTGTAGAAAAATATTCATAAATATAACTAATTGAAAGTAACATAATGAAATAATTGAGCAAAAAATTGGATATCCATATAAAACTAGTTCGAAAAGTATCCAAGTAGGTTTTTTTGCTTTAGAAGAAAATGTAGTTATGTACTCATGAGGAGTGAATTCAAAGTTTTCTCCTTTGCTTTAGAAAATCTGCAGTTTTTTATAACCACTGAAAAGTACACTAGCGGAAATAAAAATCCCAACACCAAGAAGGAAAGGAGATATCTAAGTCAAATTTATTTCTATGATTGCACATAGTATCAATGTGAATTGATTGAAAAATCAGCCTTCCTGGATGTTAGAGGGCCGAGAAAACCAAGGAGGAGTGTTGTCTCCATAGGTGTCCATTACCGCCGCCACACGTCATGGTATTGGGTGACAGGAGCTCTAAATGACTTTTGAGGGATTGGAGGACCATGTTGCCTCCTCAGGTAGTCCAAATTAATATGGTGCACCAGCGGACGTTGCATACCGGGCTAGGTGATTTCTCCTCATTGACCGGACTTGTTTTGTGGGTGTTGGTTCTAGAGAACGGAAAGGCGGGTTAAAAATGCAACCTAGGGAGTTAAGAAGAAAACTTGGACTTTGCATACAACATGTGGTTGTGCATCTTTCTCTTGAAATTTGTCCCCAGGACAGGTCTGAAGGTAAGGACGGTCTACCGGCTGCAAAACCTCAATGACGCAGCTCTGGTTGGAAAAAGTACTGGTGAATCATACTCAGGAGTTGCAGAAATGGAATCCAATGCATCCTCACTCCGTTACCCTGCATCACCACTCCGTGGAACGATTTGAAAATCATCAGCTGAGTGCGCTCTCTCCATTTTGTCTTCAAATTCATACCCAACCGTTGTGGTGCTCAAAACTGAAGCAGGATTCTCTCATAAACACAATGTCATGAAATTGGGATTTTCATTTCCTTATTTCGAGCACTATTGGAAACAGAAAGGCCCATTTTCAGCCCCTTGTTTATAGACAAAGATGTAAGAAGCTACGCGGACAAAACGGACAATCCGCAGTACTGCAAACGACATCCATCCCACTGCCACTTGTCCTCAGTATGATCTACCGGTACTTAGGCCAACCAGAGCTGCTTCACTGAGGTTTTTTAGCCGGTTGTCCGCCCTTACCTTCAGACCTGTCCTGGGGACAAATTTCAAGAGAAAAATGCACAAACACATGTTTTATGCAATGTCCAAGCTTTCTTCTTAACCCCCTATGTTGCATTTTTATCCTGGCCTATCCGTTCGTAAGAACCAACGTTCACAAATCATGTCCGGAGAAAGGAAAAATAACCTAGCCCGGTATGCAACGTCCGCTGGTGCACCATATGAATTTGGACTATCTGAGGAGGCAACATGGTCCTCCAATCCCTCAAAAGTCATTTAGATCCCCTGTCACCCAATACCATGACGTGTGACGGCGGTAATGGACACCTATGGAGACAACACTCCTCCTCGTTTTTCTCGGCCCCCTAACATCCAGGAAGGCTGATTTTTCAATCAATTCACATTGATACTATGTGCAATCATAGAAATAAATTTGACTTTGACATCTCCTTTCCTTCTTGGTGTTGGGATTTTTATTTCCGCTAGTGTATTTTAGTATGGTTGCAAAATTGCAAAAGAAAAAATACAGAATTCCTATTGCTTCGAAATTACTGCAGGCTTCTTTTAAAAAACTACAATTTAGTCATTTTGAAGTAATTTAGCAATTTTCCAATAACTGTTTTGTTTAGTAAATCTTTTTTACTGATAAGTTACTAAACAATTATTTATTCATATATCATTTTAGATTCAATTGAAGTAAATGAAAAGAATAGCAGTAGCAGGAGGAAAGGAGAAAATATCGTTCCCATTTCCTAGACTTGTTATTTATTTCCAATAAAGCTTTTTGCTATGTAAATTAAAACATTTCATTGAATTAACTTCACAACCCTAAGCAACAAATTTAAGACAAGGGTCCTACTTTTGTGTAGTATTATAATCTTTGTAAGATATAGAACCGAGGTTTCAATTCTTTATACAAACAAAATAGCTAATGCATGTAACACAAAGAAAAAATTTCTTCTTGGAAAAATCTTTTAAATTCGAAGTTATTACAAATGAAAAAGACTTTAGCGACTCTAGTATACGCAAAGCAAAATATTAAGAAATCCTTCAAACCTTTTTCAATGCAACATTATCATAGAAGTAAAACTGATAGAGTAATATTAAAACATCAATTTTACACTTTTATTATTTTTATGCTATATCACAATAATAATTCCTACAACTGGCCTCGTACTTGCATCCATATAACTCTCCACTCTGATATCTTTGCTCGAAATCTTTTATTATAAATGATCAACAGAGAGAATTATTTCTTCAAAATCGTTCCTTCTTTTTCGTTTCTGTTTCGGGGATCTACCATGGCGTATGATTTTTTTCTTCATCCTCTTTCTCTGATGGACTATAACAAACTCTACTAGAATGTCTATAAAATCATTGACAGTCACTATAGAAATGCCCAGCCACAGGCCCAAGTATCCTCCGATGACACTGAAAATCTCCAGACTCTGTAAAGTAAAAAAGCATTTTGGCAGTATCAAAAATTTCATTTTATGCAATTTATAGAAATTTTTAAAGTTATAGCAAAACAAAATAAGATTCATTAAAAAAGTATACGGCAAATATTAAAATATCTTTAAAATTCATTCAACTATTTTGTGTAGATAAACCATAAATCTCAAAGAATCATAATTATTAGGTTAATTACTTAGCTATAAAGGTAAAAACATTTAGCTGTTTAAAAATAATTTTTGAATGGGTTCATTATACATAATAATAAACCAAAAGTATCTAGCGGAAATTGAAAAAAAATCTATGCGTTAAAAAAGATAAAGAGGTAATATCATTATTCTTTTGTAAAGTTGTAAGAATATATTCAAAACATACACCTTGATATAATTTCTTATTAATTAATTTTTTTTGCATATACCTCTGGAAGAAATAATAATTCGTCTATAAAGTCATATACAAAAATAACACATCTTTGGAAAATAGTTTCAAATGATAAACAAGAAGGGAAGATCAACCGTATATCAATGTATAGGATAAATGAGAAAAAAATACAAATACAAATTAAGTCGACCAACTACAGGCGTAAGCCCAGCAAGGTTGGTCTAGTCTTTTTAACCCACACTACCGGAATCCCAGTACCTGTCAATTTTCCTCTTGAACTCGTTTACCCCACTTGAATTTACAATTGTTTCAGGCATCGCATTCCATCTATCCACTACCCTATTAAAAAAATAATGCTTCCTACAATCCGTCTTAAATTTTCCTTTATTCAATTTGAATTTGTGACCCCTTGTTCTATTACCCGTATTGAAATCTAGTCCCTCTGTGTCCCCTTGCTTTACCATTTTAAAAAGTTCAATCAAATCCCCTCTAATCCTTCTTTTCTCTAGAGTGAACATATTTAGCTTCTTTAATCTTCCCTCATAACTTAAACTGGATATACCCTTGACCATTTTAGTAGCCCTATGCTGAACCCTTTCAATTGAATCAATATCTTTTTTTAAGTATGGAGACCAAAACTGAACAGCATACTCTAGATGAGGTCTCACCAAGCCTCTGTATAGTGGTAAAATAATATCCTCGGACCTTGAAGAAACAATTTTTTTAATGTATCCCAATATCCTATTAGCCTTTTTACTAGCAGATGAACACTGATGAACCCATTTAAAGTCTTCATTTACTATCACCCCTAAATCCTTGATCATATTACCTTCTTTAACTTTGTTCCCTTGCAGATAAAATTCTGCCCTACCATTCCCCCGACCTATATGAAGTACCTGACACTTACTTATGTTAAAGGACATACCCCATTTTTCAGCCCATTGTGATATCATATCTAAATCCCTTTGTAAATTTTGTATCTGCTCCTGAGTATCAACCCTCCCCCAAATTTTTAAGTCATCAGCAAAGATGCTGATCTTGTTCCTAATGTCCTGACTAATATCGTTAATGAATATTATAAAGAGAATTGGCCCCAATACTGACCCCTGTGGCACCCCACTCATGACCTCTGCCCACTGAGAATAATTACCCTTGACTTGCACTCTCTGTTTCCTACCTATCAACCAATTCCTAATCCACAGTAGTGTTTTACCTCTGATACCCAATTTTTCCAATTTGAGTAGCAATGCCTCGTGTGGAATCTTATCAAATGCCTTTTGAAAATCTATGTAAAATATGTCTACACTATGTTTTTGATCCAACTCCTTTGTTACTTCGTCGTAGAATTTTAAAAGATTAGTTTGACAGGATCTACCCTTCCTGAATCCAAACTGATTGTCTGAAAGTAAGTTACCCTCCTCCAAGTATAACATTATATGCTTTTTAAGTATGGTTTGGAAAATCTTACAAATGACTGATGTTAAGCTTACTGGTCTATAATTGCCTGGATCCCATTTTGGTCCCTTCTTATATATTGGAGTTAGATTAGCTAATTTCCAATCTATTGGCATATATCCTCATATTATATCCTCATACTTCATATATTACACATTTCTTTTAAAAACTTTTGAAAAACTACGTAAATTTTAGCTAAGAGGGGGATTTTCAATATAGATCCAACGGTTAATTAGCTAGTAAGTACAGGTGATTTGGTGTTAATATTATTAAAATTTATGTCTAGGAGTGTGCTCTCAAATCTTTAAAATTTCTAAAAATTAAACAGAAATTTCTTACTTCGTATTTTGCATTGTATGTTAGAGATGTGATTTCAAAATCATCGAAGAGGACCTTGATTTCCAAAGTTTGACATCTATGGAAATAAGTGTCAAAAAATAAAAATTAAATTTCAATCAAATTGGCAACTCAAATCAAAGTGTATTGTATCAAAGTTTCAGCTAAATTTACGTTTGAGATAAATGTTTTTTTCAAATTCGTTGTACACTAAACTGACGGAATTCAAAAAGTATTTGAATATATCCAAACCCATTTTAAATTGTTGAAATTTTATATTCTGTGGTGCAAAGAATAATTAAAAAACAACCTTGCATGATGAGTTTATTGAAAAAATAACATATTTTCCAAAACCAATAAAAAATACCAAAATACCAACAAAATTAACTCTAAATAGGGGAAAGTCGCCCAATATGGGACACACTTTTTTGAATCGAATTAATTTTTTCCTGAAAAATGCTATAATAAAACTTTAAGTGGCCTTATACAACTTTTTCAATACTAATTAGAAATCCAGGTTGTTTTTTTATGAAAAAATTAATTATTAATACAAAAAATGCATTTTAATTAAAATTCAAAAGTTGCCTAATATGCGATACGGGTCGCCTAATATGCGATACAAGGTGTTCTCAATATGAGATAGTCTCATTTTGGGAATAAGCATCAAAATGGGAATAAACTCTCTTTATAATATGCATAGTTTATTGTGCAAAATATACAAAGCAGCTACTTTTTAGCACAGAATGACTAAATATAGAGTTACACTAATAGAGACACACTAAAAATTAAGCAAAAAAGATATTTTTCCACAAAAAATAACAATAAATTGACCTTTACTAAAATTAATTAATTGTTTATAAAGCAAAGCTTGCAAAACAAATAATTGTTTTGAATATCCTTTGAATATCCTTGAATTCCTAAGGAATTTCCTTATACATAACGCTTGAACAAGTGAAATTAAAGAGAGTGATTTAAAATAATAAAAACTACAGAAGAAATAATGGGATAAATAATATTTTAAATATTTAACACTTAATAAAAGTTAATTTTCAAGTGTCTTGTAGGGAAAGTGTCATGTCGCAATGGTCAATTTTAGCATAAAAGCGAATCATGGTTACTATGAATTAAAATATCAAAATATGATTTCCCTCATTTTTAAAGCTTTACTTAGATAGAATTAGAAACAATACAAATCTAAAATCCGATATTTAAGCTCCAGACTGACCAAGTATTAAAAACTTCATTAAAACTGTAGCATAATTTCTTTAAAATTATAGAGGGTTGCTCTTCGAAAATAGCTACGATTGTTTTATTTTCTATTTGAAATAATTTTTTATTGCCTTGTATTTTAATGCCAAGGAAACCCTTCTCTACAAATAATTCAGTAAATTGATGAACAGATATAGCATTTTTATGGATACTTGAATTATCAATCAATCAAACTTTATTTAACAGCAAAAAGAAAATATTTGTGATATGCTAAGGGGAAATAATAAAAAGAAAATTATGGAAGGAAAATATTCATTTAGGTCTTAAAATTACTATTCATACACTGATAACAGAAGTTAAATAAGGCTTTCTGCATTTTTGATAGATTTTTAAACCAAACAAGGACGGATTTCATTGAAAGACGACTGGGACTGATTTTAATTTGATCAGAAAGTCGTTGTTTTACAATACAATTACATACTTTCCTTCTGATCTTAATAAGAAACTAATTCCTTGCAGTAAACAAATCAAGAATGGCTAAGAGGAATTTATGGTAAATCTGAAAAATGAGTTCTCAATATGAGATATCCCATTTTAGGAACATTGAGAATATCCCATATTAGGATTTACCTCTTTTTTGACAAATCTGCCAAAAAATAAGTAATGGGCCGAAAAATTAAAAAAAGATGCATGAATATTAAAATTTGGATCAGTCTGAGAAGAAACAAACAAAAAATTTTAAAAAACAACTTCCCGTTTTTGCTGTACAGGTCCTCCAAAACTCCTCCTAAAAGTTTTCCATGTTCTTCAAAGTTATTTGATGCTCGTGAGAAGGGAGTTAAGTCCTTACCTTCCTAATTTTACTTGTGGTTACAATTAATTAGTCTAAATAATTAAGAAATGCCATTCATGGATCGTGACACTTTCGGATTTTAAAGATAAGGGGGTGCGCCATATTAGGCACCTATCCCACATTGGGCGACTTTCCCCTACTTTATACTTTCTAAGAAAATATGTAGTTTCTTTATTCGTAAATAAAAAAATTTTAGGCTATATTGTAATTATTGCCTACCCACAAAATAGTTTATTTAAAAGAAGTTTTTTCCAAAATAATTTTTTTTAAATTTTTTAAAATTTATTTATCTTTTTTTGAAAATATACAATTTACAACAAATAAGAATTGGTCACGAAGAAGCAACAGAGCCAATACTGGTGACTACTTGCATGATATAAAAACTTAAAGAAAAACTTGGGGGTAAATAACAATTATAATTAAGATTACATAAAATTACAAAAATCAGAACAAAACAAATGATATAAAACAAAATAAGGTTTTTGAACTAGCAAATAAACACCAGACATAAATTTATCAAAATATACATAAATCAAACATTCTGGAAAAACTAGAAAATATAAAGAATATTGCGCTTCCCCCCCTTAACGTGGAAAAATAAACCTATATCGTCAATTTCAATTAAAAACGTAAATAAAACTTTCTTGAAATGATAGGAGTTGTTCATTGACTGCAACTCCAATGGTAAACTTTTGTATAACTTAGGAACTAAGTATAGAAAATGCTTGCGATAGATTTCTTTAACCTTTTAAACGCCGCAATTCAAATTTCGAATTAAAGGTTTTGATTTTTGGCTTAAATGGCTTGTTTCATCATTTCTAAAACCATTCTAGTCAGTTTTTGTCGGAAAAAAATCCTAAGTATGATTTTGAGGATGTTCGCAAACAGTGGCGGATCCAGGATTTGGTTTTGGGGGGGCTAAAAATTTTCATAATCCAATTGAATCATCTTGTTAATGGTAATACGGAAAGGGTAGTGAATTATCCTACTCAAACCACTAAAAGGGGGGTCTGGGGGTCCTCCCCCAGAAAATTTTTGGAAATTTAAGTCAAAAACCCCACTTTTTCAACTCGTTTTGGTACGCCTCATCTGAATTTTGGATATAGATTTTTTGCGTTTTGACAAACTTAGTAAAATATTCGACGTTTTGGGGGGGGGGGGGGCTTCAGCCCGAAAGCCCCCCCCGTAGATCCGCCACTGTTCCCAAATGGGAACATTGGCGTTTGGGGTGAAGTTTTCAGGGGGATTTCAAAAGGCACATATTTTACAATTAATTCAAATAAAATTATTGAAATCAGTTTCTACTCAATAATTATGAACATTTAAAAGAGAAAAAGACGACGTTTTAAAGACACAAATACGAAAAAAGGATAAAAAGCCCTTACAGCTGTTTCGGAAGCCTAAGAAGGCTTCCCTCATCAGAGGAAAAACAAAAACACAGACGAAGTGAACAGAAACCGTTAATATAGGGCAACAAACTTGTGATGCCACAAGTCGAAATACTAAAACCAAGATTCTAACAGCGTAAAAAAGGCCAACAGCGCAAGCCAGCTACTCACAAAGGAAGAGAGCATTCCAAGCAGATGGTAAAGCTGGCACCACGGAAATGTCGTTGACTAGGTTATTTATATTTTTTCTGATGTAAAAAGTTTCAAGAAAGTCTAATTCATGAACAGATGTGCATCTCTGTATGATTCTAGCTGTATCAAAGTTAAATCTATGTCCACTAGCCCATGAGTGATCAGCAATGGATGAACCCCGGATTTCTTGCTTTTTCACACAGTTCTGATGTTCTTTTATTCGAAATTTGAAGGCCCTTCTTGTCTGGCCTATGTAAGCTAAACCACACTGACACTGTATTTCATATATACCCCAGTTATTTAAATCAGGAATCTTATCCTTAACCCTTGTAAATTTCAACTTGTTAAAAGGAATGAACACAGTTTTAAAGTTAAATTTATTAAGTATGTTAGCAATCTGTTGGCTTATTTTTGGAAAAAACGGGATTGTAACAGGGTATGTTGAATGTTCAGATTTAGATTTGCGTTTCTTTGGATTTGAAAATTTCTTAAATATACGGTCAATTATAATGGAGGGAAAACCACGGTTAATTGCCACAGCTCTTAAATAATCAAGTTCAGCGTTAAGTGAATCCCGATTAGAGGAAACCTTAATGGCCCGATATACATATGTGTTAAAAGCAGCAAGTTTTTGTTGTGGAGGATGGGAGGATCTGAAATGAGGGGGTAAGGAAACCGCAAAAGGTTTTCTATAAACACTAGTATCAAAGTGAGATCCATTTCGAGAAATCAAGACATCAAGGAAAGGTAAACAATCTTCACTTTCAATTTCATAAGTAAATTGAATTGCAGGATCAATTGAATTCATTATTGAAAGAATACTGTCTGGTTGATGGGTGGGGTTTAATAATATAAAGCAGTCATCGACATATCTGGCGTAAAATGGGAAAGAACATAATTCAAACAGCTTGGTCTAAAATAGTGCATGTAAATGTCACTCAACAAAGGACTCAAAGGGTTGCCCATGGCCAAACCGTCCGTCATTTTGTAGAAACAATCATTATAAATAAAGGTATTTTGTTTTAGACAAGCATGGGTCAGGGACACGAGCTCATCTATTTCCTTTTGGGGCAGATGAAATTCCAAAAGTCTGTCACAAGAGAAATTAATTCTTGCAATTTTTTTTTAATGGAATAATAAAAATTTTAAAATTAAATTTACTGAAAATAATTACTGGGGTTCGAACCTACGACCACGTGAACTCTAGACTGACGCGCTACCACAACCCCAATCGAGCTCTCGTTTTTTGTTTTCGGTTTCGTGTTTTTGTTTTTCCTCTGATGAGGGAAGCCTTCTTAGGCTTCCGAAACAGCTGTAAGGGCTTTTTATCCTTTTTTCGTATTTGTGTCTTTAAAACGTCGTCTTTTTCTCTTTTAAAAGTTTTACTCTTGACACAAAGGATTTTGTCTTCAAATTATGAACATTTTTATGATTGTGGACGGTTTTTTGGAATTTATTATCCATACTAGGACAATTGAGCAACATTTTATAGATTTTTATAAGAAAAAATTAACATGTTTATTACGTACGCGAAGCTTTTCCGTAAATTATTCTTGCACTATTAGTAATACTTTGGTGTAAAAAGAACATAAGAGTGTTCCCATGCTCTTTAAGGCTAAAAATTTATGGTTCTGTGAGAAAAATTAGTTTTAATTACGGTTCTATTCGGATATCTATCATAAAATCCACTGATTGCATTCAAATCTAATTAGCTTTTAAAATTGATAATCATAATTATCTCCATTGATTTATTGACGCTGTGTTTCTCATGGAATATTCCGAACTGAACCACATATATCTTACATCCATCTTACTTTAGAAGAGTGTTTTTAGATGTAAGCACTTTTCCTTATTTTCAAAATTCTTCAATTTTATTCCTAAAATTGTTATGTAAAAAAGTACTTGAACAAAAATATGTATACGCAAATCCTCAGAATCACTCCAAATATGCTCTTTTCATTACCCCTTTTGATAATTACTGAAAATTAATCGATCATTGAATTAGAAATATATACAATTGTAAGAATCTGCTATAAAGATTTGGAATTTATTTCTCCATAAATCAGGTGAAAAAATAAAAATTAGGGTAGGTGGGGGTAAAAACCCGCACGGGGCAAAACCACGCACCGCGATTTTTAATTGTTAATAATCGATTCAAAAGTTGAAAACCAGGTGGTTGGTTTGTCTTATTGTGACCTATCATTCTACGAAAGTTCGTACCCCTAAGTCACTCATGAGTTGAAAAAATGCTGTAAGTTTGTTTTTCATCATTTTGATGTAATTTTTCTGATCTTTTACTTAAACATTACATAAAATAGGGCTTCAGGAGAAATACAAACACATAAGCCAATAATAAGAGAGCATTTGAACTTCAGTTTCGTGTTGAAATAATTTCCTTAACATGTCTCTAAAAATAATAAGGCTTGTTTTTCAAAATAAAGTGAAACGGGGCAAATACCCGCAGGTGTTTTGGGGCAAATACCCGCATCTTCAAAACTTTGGGAATTCACCCCAAAAGGAAATTAGAATCTACAGGGTCCCTAAAAAGTTGAATAAAGGTTTCCGAGATATCAATCCTCAAACGGAAACCCTTTTTTCTCCCTTTTGAAAGATATTGGGCACTTTGAAATGAATTGCTACAACAGATTGACAATTTTCATTAAAACGGATTAAATCTATGTTTAATATTGTTGGTTAACTTAAAAATATTAAAACAATATATTAGAAATCCATTATCCGCGAGCGGAGGATCCACGATTGCTGCGAAAAAAAATTTTAATGATGACGGTAAATTTTAGACGACATTAGAGAGATTTTAGATGTAGAGCAAAGGTTTCTGCTGTACTGTACACATTTTAAAAGTTCTACATATCATGTTTTTTGTACAATGAAACATAGTTTTTATGCTGAAATATTTTTTTTTCGTGTTTTCACCTCATTTTTGGCCTTTTTTCGATTTTAGCTATCCGCGGTACCCTTGGCACCCAATTCCGCGGATAATAGGGGCATTAATGTATTAAGATGATTATCTCTAGTGTTTTTATGATGAAACATTTTGTTTATCCATTTGGACACGAAAATTCAAAAGTGCGTGTCTTTGCCCCATTTTGCGAGGCAAAGACCCGCAATTTTTTTTCTACTAAATTGTCAATTTCTCTTGAAATACTATCGATAAGAGTATAAATTTGGATTGGTTTTGTAGGTAACATCTCAATCTAACACCTCCAATTGAAATTTCGGGATTATCTACCCCCTATCGATCACAATGTTAAAAATACTGAAAACTGCGGGGCTTTGCCCCCACCTACCCTACATATTTTTTGAATTTAAAACATCATTCTTAACCTGTTTAGATCCTTTGAGACAAAAAAGGTTCAAAAAATTAAAGAAAATATGAAATAACTTGAATTTTTGCATGTTATAAAAATCCCCTCAAATACTATACCCCAAACGCCGATGTTCCCATTTGGGAACATATACGTTGTATTGGTGATTACTCTCCAAAATTAGAATATGAAGCTATTCTGTGAAGCCAAATAGGAAGATGTGTACTTAAGCTACCTAAACACAGCAAAATTATTTAAAACAAAATTTATTTAAAATTTTCACAAGTTGAAACTTATGGAACTTTTGGAAGAGCCAAAAATCTCTAATTTTGATGTAAATTCTACAGAAAGGATTAAATTGCACATGAAAAACTTTTGCATGTAAAATAACTTCATATATTTGAGTTGCTTTCTACAAAGTATCAAATTCCTGCATGAAAAATTAAGTGGTGAAACAATTCCTTAAAATGATGTTCCCATTTGGGAACATCGGCAGGTAAAAGGTAAGGTATTTTTAATTTTTACCCAGTGAATGTTAGACTTCCATTGATTCCTCCAGGTAAATAACAATTTTATTTGTATTACAATTTCTATGTATATAAACAAAGCATAAACATAATTTAATTGTCAATTTAAGTGGTTTTTTAAGATTATTTTTTAACCAAAATTTCTTTAGTTTGAAAAAAAGCGAATAAGTCAATCAACTTTTTTCAACTGCAAAATGTAAATATAAAACGTTTTTGAATAAGTACTTAATTTGATGATTGTTTAGTTTTCTAAATGGGGTCCTGAATTTTTTCCAGAAAATGTTAATGGTTACAGTTACACAACAGAAATTCCATTACTTACAGTTTTTCGAATATCTCAAAACTTGGTTTTGGGGCATATTTATTTTTTATGAACAGACAATTAAATTTAATTATTTAAATTTAAAGTAACTTAATAATTATAATAACTCATAGATTGCGTTAGTAAAAAACGAAATCAAATTAGGAAAAAATATAAATACAAAGGGGAACTTACTCTACGGACCACACAAAGGCTACCTGGTCACATATGTACTGTTGAAATATAAGAAGTTGATATACTGCACATTTTAAATTTAAATATATTATAAAGTAAATGCACACACACAAATATACAAAAACATTTTTGTCTCAATATGAAGTTATTTCGATAATATGTTTTGTGCTAATGATAATTATAAAAACATCACTATTAAGAGAGAAAAGTTTAGAAATTAGTTACTAGTTATAAAAAATCATTAATTTGTTTTTACCTTTTAGAAAGTTCTTAAAAACTTTAAAATTATAATGAAATTACTTATAGTTTAAATTAACTGCTAAAAATATGTTGTATATTTTTGAAGAGCGAGTGAATGTTTAAAAGTTTTTCTTCGTATTCAGTTTTTAACAAAAACTAATATTTTTTGTTAAGTTTATTAAAAATAATAAATAAGTATATAAATTAAATTAATGCTGTTTGAAAGATATAAGTACATCTACTTACATACGGGACCTTTAATACAGCCCTCTATAAGACAAAAAGAACAATTTTTATTTTAATTCTACAAAATTTTCTTTTATAAAAACATTGCCATGGTCTTTAACATAGTAAAACTTAAAATGATAATGAACAAAATCTTTGTTGTGTGCATTGTTTTTAAGTTTTTATCATTTCCAATTTATAGTATGTGGGGTATTTATACAACATCCAATACGGTTTTATTATTTCGAGTTCGTTGAATTGTGAAAAATTTAATTAGTCCTAGTAAAAGTATCAAACATACCTCAAGGGTTTTCAGTTTTTCTGATTTCTGCCAAAATAAAATAAGAATAAAGTGTGACCAAACTTTCTTACAAATACAAACTATCAAAGAAATAAACATTAAAAATTTGTATTGAGACTTTTAATAAGGAATCACAGATAATAATTACCATTTTGAATGGAACTGTAATCATCTTTTCTGACCGAGTCACAGAATAAGAAGTTGATCTGAAAGATATTCCAGAAAACTTAAGGATAATAAAGAAAAATAAGCATACATGTTTATATGTTGTATTTTTTCTGTTTTTCACCATTAATTTAAATAATAACTTATTATTATAAAAGAAATGCCCACTGTTATACTACTCACATGCAAGGCTGATTGTAATGATTTGATAATTCAGCACAGTCTCCGTCGTCTACTGAGTCTAAAATCAAAGCACACTCTGCATAAATTATAAGAAATATCTTTATGCAATATTACCGATTTTTAAAAAATTGAATACATTCAATAAAGCTGTTTCTCACATCAAATCTACTATGTCAGTACTATTTTGACAATTGTGTACCTACACCTACACCTACATTTCTTAGTTTTGAAATGTACTTTACACAAAGACATTTAGTTAATGCATTAAATTTTTTAATCACACGTGGTTCTCTTCCAGAAGAATTATAAAATGCTTTATTGTCACTAAAGCTCTTGATATTTTGGAAAATAAATACTATTTAAAACAAGTTTGGGTAAAAAAAAACACTAGTAAGTGCTTTTTTAATGGTACCCTGTATACATTCTGGCTGTTTGCATGGTGTCTATTCTATATTTCAGCTATACGTATGTAAATAACCAAAAGTTCAAGAATGAGTTAAGTTTTAAGATTTATTTTGGTGACCGCTGGCGGTCCTTTGTTTTCCAATTAACGTTCAGGGAATGTAAACCCTGCTTTTACTTACATTCTTCAATACATAACGCTAATTTCCAGCCTGGTACCTTGTAAGCCATTTTTAACGAAATATTGCATGTTCGAATTTTTCGAGGTGAAATATCTGGTACACCTTTACGCAAAATATGCATCCAGATTTCAGTATTTTAGTATTTAAGTCAAAATACATATAAGACTAGTTTTATAGAGTAGGGACTTGTAAGTCTGTATACAATAGTCTAGTGCCAATGTTATGGACAGGTAGTTTGGAATTGTATTTAATCCAATAAATAATTAAACTGGACTTAATATTCATTTTCTACACATTAATATCATCTGCAAAACGTATTCAAAGTAATTTTCTAATACTTTTCGTTTGATTTATCCTCAGTTCTAAAGTGGACAAATTTAAGGATTTTCTACTTATTGGTTAGACTTAAATGTGGACGTTAACGCCTATCTGGTAAAGAAAAATACAATAAATTGTTTGCTTTTAAATACCGCTTGTTCTTAAAGGCTACTTGAAGAAAGATTAGTTAATAGAAAAATTCTGCAAATCGAATTTTTAAAAAACCGCCAAAATGAGCTACAGTATTATATCGAGATATTGATACAACAATTATAAAATTACATAGTAATTAAAAATAAACCTAACGGATTTCTTAAAATTCCCTTTATCCCCTATTTCCTACAACAAAAGACATTCTGAAATCGGTGGGTTTTCCATCATTAGTTAAGGAAACTATTTCGGAAACCCCGACGAAACTATCATCCTTTCACCGTTTCATGTTCCCCGACCCTTCTATTCACAAAATAGGTGAAAATCTTACGGTTGCATTCTTTACATCTTTGGCAAATCGTGTATTTGTGAGGATAATCAATATCCAATGGAACGCAACCCAAAATATCCAAGTGTTTCTTCATCCTGCATTCATTTATCACGCTCTGTGGAGAGAAATTCTTTAAGTTCTCACTAGTAGTTTTCCAATCCATGACATTTAATTAGTTAAGTTTTAAACTTTCTGAGAACTACATGCCAAGAAAGACCAATAGTAAATGTTAAGAAATTTAATGAATCAGTAACGTTTTAGTTACTGTAAATTAAGCTAGCAGTTTATTACAATTTAAGAATGGAATAAACGAGAATAAAGGAGAATAATTAAATCCGTTAAATTGTAATTAATTGTAAATTAATTGTAATTGTAAATTAAATTTTTCACACTGGGTAACCAAACTTGATACTTTTGAAAACTCATACCCGCCTTTCCCTAACATAATTTGAATAGTCAATTCTAAAAAAAATACCATTTGATTCATTGGAGCCTTTCCTCCTCTTTTCTTCCACATGGTAAGGTAATCAGTGCAGTTTGTTTGATACGGTGCTGGCAAAAGAAATTTTTGATCCTAAAAACAATCTTTTTTATTAAAAGGATATCCATGCTAAAATTAAGAGAATCAATACGAATTCTTGGATATTGAAGTTAAGCTTTTTAAATACGAGGTATAGCCTACTAAAGAACTTAAATTGCAGAGGGATCTGAAATTCCCATTATACATTTTGTTGAGATCATTTCAGTTTTAAGTAATTTTCTGTATAATTCAGAAAACAAAACCATTAAAGCATCGTGTCATTTCATTAGAGAGCAACGTGGCTTACCATCTTGATCCTTATTTCATAGGATCGTCCACAAATGTAGTTAGTTCCGTCTAAATACGGACTGGGCAAAGTGTATGGGGAATGCACAGCCATCTGTATGGCCGATGTCGTCGGCGTATTGTGTTTCGGACGTATCTTCTCGAAAACTGTTTCGCTCGTCATCGAGGCATTTATGAAGAACTTGAAGCGCATGACTAAATAAAAAAAGTTTAAACAGTCTGAAATTTCTATTAATAGCAAATTTACTACCGACACATTTAAGCATTTATTCATTCATACCAGTGTTGGCCAACCGTTTCGGAAAGAGTGACACAATTTGGACACAAAAATTATGCGTGCCGCTTTCACCTCTATGCCAAAAAATGAAAAAGATAAAAAAAATCATTTGTAGACTGACGGAATTATAAGCAAATAAAATATTATATATACCCGTCTGCATAGTGGAGGTTTTAAGGTAGTGTAGGGGTTACTCCCCCGAAAAAGGTTTTGGGATTGTCCCATAAAACGAACTTTTAACGCATTTTGTAACAATAGTTTTGAAAATAACTAGAATCATTAATTTGAAATTATCCAAAAACCGAAAAAGTTAACTACAGGTAATAAGACCTCAATGAAAAGATAATTATACAAGTGTTTAAGCTATCTAATAAATCTGGTTCTATATTAATGAAAAAAATTAGAACTATCGGTGTAGATAAGCTACTATCTTTCATCAGGCACCTAAAAATAGATTCGTCCCACAGATATCATTAAAAACTATTAATGAAATCGTAAAAAAAAGACTTAAGTTCACAGTAAACTAAGTTAAGAGGAGATGAACGGAGAACTGATAACGTCACAATAATATTTTCTCAAACTATCTTCGTGTGCCACTGATTTAACTGTCTTGCCACTTTGTGTCACGCGTGCCGCGGGTCAGCCATCCCTGATTCAAGTATAATTCTCGGGTATTACTCACTTGTTCCTTTTGGGACCCGTTCTCTTTCCTTGTCTGGTTTACCCCAAAGGGAGTATATGCTGTAGCAATACTGAGGGAGATCCTCCGTGGAGTAGAGGGAACTCAACACGTTCTCCATGCTGCGTTTCAAACAACAAAAGAGTTAAGTACAGTTTATATAAGTAAAATTATCGGATCACTACTATACTTCACAGCAACGTTTCCTGAACCCAGTACGTCACTACGTGGAAGGAGAAAGTGAGTAAACACAAAGCCTGTTGGGTTGATAGGAGGAATTTCGATACGCGAATTGCGATAAAAAGACACTTTTTATACATGAGCTTAACGAAATAATCATATTTTAAAATTGACGTTATTATTGTTTCACTCGAAATTCAGACATCCGATGAACACTACTTTGTTTGTTAGTGACGTAGTAGGTTCAAAGTTGCTGTTTAGTATAGTCGTTTCCCACTATAATGATAATGCAATTATTTCTATTGTACTGCCACGTCGTTGCCATGGTGACAAGCCGCCAATTTCATTTAAACGGACTATAATACGTGCCGCTCCAGATATGACAATAATAAAAGGTATAATGACCGTATTCACCCCTAACCTAGGGTTAACCTGGAATCAAAACTTCTAATTGCTAGTTGAAAAAAAAACGAGACCAGTTTTAAGATTTTTTGTAATCTATAAATATAAAAATCAATGTTTACCTGTCTGTAAGTCTCTATCTATATAAAAATCAATGTTTGTCTGTATGTCTGTCTGTGTGTCTGTATGTATGTCTGTATGTCCTTTATGTTTTTAAACATTTCGAGCCTACATTAACTATTAAACTTTACCACGTTGATCTACTCGCTCCAGGGAAGGTTTCTGTGGAATGATAATTTAAAATCGAAGCATCCTAACAACTTTTTTGGTCAATTTTAAGCTTGAAAACCCACATTTCAAGCCTAACTTAATAGCAAAACCACGTTGTTGTAAATATAACAACAGAGTGTAAAATAAGACCACACTGTCATTTAAATACGTAAGTCAGCTAAAAGGAGGCAATGTTGAAAAATAAACCGTTTTTGAAACCAAGAGTTACCATTTTCATGGTCAGGCCTAGAACTTCTCAGACATACCCTCGTATATACCGAAGAATTTGGGCTTGGAACCAAAAATGGCAATAAAACAGTAGATTCTGAAACATAGTTCATAGAAGGTGAATACAATTTTTCCCTTACTATTACTATTACTTACTACTATTATTATTTCTTCTTAACGATGGATGCAATTCGTTTACTGTCAAAAAGATTATATAAAAAAATATTTTCTTAAAAAAAATTTTCGACTCATTAGTAACATTGAACAGCACAAATCATAGAAACTGATGAGATTGATTATCTTGACACAATAAAAATTCCAAAGTGGGTTGAAGAGTATATTTTAGTGGAATTTATTCCTATCTATAAGATCTAATTCCTAAAACTACAAAATTAAGTCTGAAATAATGGGCCTGTTGTATGCTAAAGCTCTAGCAGTGGTCTCCAACCCCCGGTCCGCGGACCGGTGCCGGTCCGTGGATCAAATGGTACCGGGCCGCGGGCCGGCCATTTTATTGGAAATGAATTTAAATTCTTAGTTTTATACTCCAAATTAAGGAATGAAATTAATTATAAATCCCTTTTTATATTTATTTTATGGTGTAACAGTATTTTATTTTGAAAGCATGTTTAAATACAATTAAATTAAAATTAATAAATAAAAATAATCCAGAATGTAAACATTCAACTCCCCTCCCCAGCGGGCCGCGGTAAAATTACCAAACGTTGACCGGTCCGTGGTGGTAAAAAGGTTGGGGACCACTGCAAAGCACCTCAATGCACACCTTAATTCAGAGTGTTTTCTATATAATTTATATATATTTTTTGAACACTATTAGAGAGAAAAAACAGCACTCACTTGCACGGTCGCTTTTTGCCATCAAATTCTATTTCGCATCTCAAATATGAATCCAAAGATGCCCTAAGCCTGTCATGATCCTCCGCCTTGATGAGAACTTGATCTTTAAAGGCTTGATAAACAATCAGCTGAAATTTTCATATCTGATGAGTTAAGATATTTTGTGTTGACAGTTTAACACAGTTTTTGTTAACCAATTTTGGGGAAAATGTTACATTGGGAATTATGAACAAACATTTAAGATTAGAATAACGCCGATTTTCAAGATTTAAAGGGCAGCGGTACTTAAACTTTCGTTCGCCACGGCATCCTCTTTTTCAGCCAGACATCTGGGCCCCAAGATTTTGAACACTCCGAGCGGGATCCAGACTTTCCTTAGGGAGGGTGACACAACGCTATCCGTAAGGTACTCCCTAACGAGTATATTTATACGTTGAGGCTTAGATAACTTAAAAGTAAGGTTGAAATTATGATCAACATTATGTTAAAATTTTATAATTACTCCAAGTAATAATGGGGGTCTCTCCTATAAATTTTTGAAAATGTAGCGTTTCAGCTCATATTGGTTCGGATACACCCTACGACTAAGACAACAGCTCCTTGTTAACCGTATAATTTGCAAGGGAAAAATATATAAATATAATTTAAAATTTCAAAGGGGGCTGGGGGTCCTCCCCCAACAATGTTTTTGAAATTTGCCCCTTTTAAACTAGTGTTTTAAAACTCTTTGGGGAACACTCTGTTCCCAAAAAAACTCTAGACAGCCAAGTGGCATTTTCTTGGGACATACTTAACGTGACCAGACGTCCGGTTTTGAACGGGACTGTCCCTTTTTAGAGTTACGAGTCCCGGTGTCCCCGAAAGGAACTTCGGGACGCAAAATTGTCCCGTTTTCTGAAAATTCCTGCTTAATTGAAAAGGAATATATTGACTGTAATAAAGATGAAGTTTTTGACATTACATCGCAGAAATTAACCGAATGGAATAATTTAAATGTTTCCACGAAAACTCGTTGGGTGGAAGTATTTAAACACTTTCAAGCCAACAATCTTCAGCATGAAAACTTTTCTATTTTAATTGAATATATTTTATGTTTGCCTGCTACAAATGTGCTCCAGTAGAAAGATTATTTTCTATGATGAACAAATTGTGGCCATCTGAGAAGACCCAGTTACAAATTTCAGTTCTAAAGGCGATGTTGATAATTAAGGTGAATATAAAAAAACGTGCCAAGAGTTTCATTCTTACTTAAAATCATCACCAGCTATATTAAAGCAAATTTGTTTCTCTGATAAATGTAAATATAACTAAACGTTTTGGGTATATATATTTTTCAATTCGTAACTTTTAAGCTAACTGACTTTTTCTGAATAAATAACTTTTAAAAAGTGTTTTTTTATTGACTACCTGTTAATTAACCTAAATAAACCAGTAGAGAGTGTCCCGTTTTGAGTCCAAAAATAAATGGTCACATTAGACATACTTCGAAAAAGTTAAGAGCTATAAAAATTCCAAAATTTAGTATAAATTTGGGAAAAGAGTCCCTCTTTGGGATTCCTCATCTTGGAACCAGAAACTAATTAAAGCATCCAGATCTGAATAAAAATCACGCTAAGAAAGAAAATAAACTAAAAAGAAACTAACTATTGAAAATTACGTTTTTAAACAGTTTTCTACCTGGAAATTTGATTCAATTTTTCCGTTGTAGCACATAGTTCCTAAAGGGGTACCACATATTTGCTTTGACATGTACTTGTTAAATGAAGACGGAAGGCACGGTTTCGCTGGAGGTGGAAATCCTTTGCAAATGGTGGTATAGTTATATCTGAAATAAAAATACGTTTTGCCAGTAAAATATACTAGAGCTTCCCCAAACAAGTATAGATTCATTCCAATTATCACAAAAATAACCTAAGCACTGCTTAATCCTAATTTATCCTAAACTATTCTTTTAGGTCAGGGGTAGTCAGACTTCTATACCTATTCCTCCAACTTTTATAACGTTGTTAGCTGAGAAACGTGTGGGAGTGGTAAGAATGATGATTTTTAACAATGAAGGCTCAAAAAGTTCAAACTAACTATCTATGAATCTTAAACTACTGGGGGATCCCCCTCAACTTTCTCTTGCTGACGAAGCTGATTCGTTTAAACGATACCCTTATAGCACTTTTTTAAAATATTTTAAGCATAAATTCATTTTTAAATATTGTTGCTGCAGTGTAACATTGGTTTTAACCCAACAGTTTAGTAAAAATTTAGCAAAATGAATTAAAAAGGTTGCGTATTTAATGTAAAAATATGTGTATCTGAAAATAAGAATTTATTAAAAGTAGTAAAAGTAATTTTTTCCTCTTGACGTACTATATAAAATTTTTCAAAATTATTTGGACCTCATGTAAAATTACTTGCCGACCCCTTCTTAAACCTTATATTGTTTGAAAATACAAATTTCTCAATAGCATTATTATTCATTAAGTAAAGAAATAAGGCAACTGCGCTCTTAAAAATGTTTTTATATAGTCCGACAGCCACAAGAAAAACTTTTGAGGCAGTAAAATATCGTGGTGATTGTTATAGAAACAGGTTATTCACCTTATTTTGGGGGGAGGGTAATTCATAAGCGCTGAAGAAACATCATTTTGTGCCCAATCTGTGTGACTATCATTTAGATTTGAACTTATCGTTCCAAAGTTTTGCTTTTTTGTCAAAGTTTTTCTCGTGGAGCCCGGACTATACCCAACTTTTGACTCCGATTTCTTTTTTAAATACTCACCCAATAGTGTTGCAAAACGTGAAAGCCGGCATTTCAAAAGTTCCTGGCTCTGATTTCTGGATACTGACCACTGTCGGGTACGTCCAGTAGATGAACATAAACCCGAAAGACTGATAGAGGAAACCTCCCAAGCAAATCAGGATGATCAGAACACGAAAAACCTTCAGAAGCCTTTCTCTTTGCCTCTTGGAACTCGTCATCTTAGCAAACAGACCACAGAATGTACTGATACCTTCAAGGACAGTCACAAAAGCAGTATCTTTTAGGTCAACAACTAATGTGAAGTACCCTGACACTTTAAAATACTTCGCTATTTCCGAACTTTCATTTAGTTAAAAAGTACTCGTACTGATTGTCTAATTTGGCAGTTTTTTACACTATTGATGAAAACTAATGGTTGAGTCTGAATACTCATTGCATAAGTGGAGGTAAAAAGTTCATTTTAGGGTTGAATCAGCTTAAAATCGTGTGAGGCCACAATGTGCATCAACAATCGTATAATGAAACTAATGGCTTACTAAGTGCCTTTTTTTGAAAAGTGTAGTCATCAAGCTGAGTTTGAATGAAATGAAACTTAAGGATTGAAGAATAGTGATACAATGTTTCCGCTTTGTTATGCAAAACTTTAAATTTGTGCATAAAACTAAACATTTATTTGTTTAAAGTGATCTGTTTAACTTTTTTCTCCGATTTTACTTAGCAGATTTCGAATGAACTTTTAAAGATGGCTGCGTCACTTTGTATAAATACAAATATTGACGATCAACTACAGGCGTGAAGCCCAGCAAGGTTGGTCCATTTAAATCAAACTTCCAGATTCCAGGTATTTGTCAATTTTATCCTTAAACTAGTTTACTCCAGTGTAATTTGCATTTTAACAAAAATAACATTCAGAAGATTGGTGCCACATGTTGATGACAGAAAAATCTTATGTGTGTGACAACGTATATTCCATCGGTTTGGGTACCGTTGTACAGGGTTTTCATAAATCCGGTTCACGACTTTTATACTTGGCATGCCCCATGTAGTACTAACGCAAATCAAATTGATCACGTGCTGATTGACGCTAAGTATTATTCAGACTTGTTAGAAACCTATAGAAACTATAGAAAACCTATAGAAACCTTATTAGAAACCAGACTTGTTGCGAACCTATCGAGGGACTAACGTTGATTCTGATCATTTCTTGATAATAACCAAGATCAGATCAAGAATATCAAACGCAAAAAAATTCAAGGGAAAGATCTTGAGATAATATGATTGAGGTTAATTTAAAAATGAGAGGATAAGACGTGAATATATTTAAGAAGTAGAAAAACAACTGAACTCTTCAACAAACTGTGATGACACTGTGGAAAATAAATGTAAATGCTTTAAAAATAGCATCTATATTGCTGCCAATACTGTGATGAGTAAAGTAAGTAAAGTTAAGGATTGGTTTGATGGTGATTGCACTATAACTAATGAAAAAAAGAATGGTGCATATAAACAAATGATACAAGCACATACTAAAAATAGTGCAGATGAGTACCATAGATTAAGAAAAGAGGAAAAAAACTCTTTAGACCAGTGGTTCCCAACAGGTGGTCCGCGGACCACTGGTGGTCCGTGGGGCCTTCAGAGGTGGTCCGAGAGAATATTTTTAAACAACTTATCCATCTAATCACACATTCCAGGAAATAGTAAAAACACTGCAGATACATAACATAAGTAAAAAATCACACGTCTCAAAAATAAAAAATTTTATGTTCTCTTTCTCTCCTATGAATCATTTGTTCATTTCTATTATTTTGGACAGTTTTATTCAACAGTAGTTTATTACAGAGTAGAAATGATATGTGATGATGTGGAAAAGTATTTCATCAGATTAATTAAAACTGAGAGGCGTCGGGGTGGGGCTAATAAAGAATCGAAAGATCGGACTTATACTTGGTTCGATACGAAGCGAAGCGTGGAAGTGTTGAAAGATACTTCAAACTGGGATGCTATGGTCAGACAGAGGGTCTTCGAGAAATCGTGGTATAAAAAGTAGAAAGTTCTGAGATACACGTGAAATAGGTTTGTTCGAAGGGATATACGAAAAAACCGTTCAATGCAAAAACCGTTCAATAAAAAACAAACAAAATTATTGCATGTGTAAAGCTATTAGTTTTTTTGTTTTTTGAACGGTTTTTGTCTGAACGGTTTTTTCGCGACACCGTTCGAAGATGTGAGAAAAATTTATTGCCGAAAATGCGAAAGTTTTTGAACACATAAATTATTTTCTATTTTAATCGCTCCTTTGAAATAATTATTGACTTTTGACGCGGTTTCTTTCGGGAGAACATCAGCCTCGTCTATAGAATTTCCTCTGCCACAACTCAGTATGTGCATGTCCAGTTTGCTTTTTTGTGATCAACAAAATTACTGGTTATCTCATTCGTACTGCAGTTTAATTTAAAGCTAAGTACTTTCTTTCAAATTAAAATCTACTAATAATATTACATTATTTGTTGGTTATGAAAAAGAAGAAAAATAACTATTTTTAGTCCAGTAACTTTATACATCACCGCATGCGTCAAATCCGGTAGTTCTGATTTTTTGCACACTTGTTTATGATGTTCGCCTAATGAATAATCCAAGTTTTAGACCTCGAGCGCCGAACGCAACTTTGTCAAAAATCGAAAAAACCGCGGAAAAATCGAGTTTTTTTCAAATTTTGGTAATTATAACCCTAAAGAACTAGTTTTTGAAAGAACTTTCTTATTACAAAGTTAAAGAAAACAAAATTTCCTACAAAATGCACTAATCAACTTTGATTTTCTGAAGAGTGGTTTTGAAGCTAGAGCGCGCTGAAAAACATCGATTTTTTGCCTTTCCCCCAAAAAAAGGAAAACGCGCACTTCTACCCTCTAGAAATTAAAACTATTCATGTTATCAACAAAAATTTTATACCACGTGAAAGAGCATTTAATTTTCTATAAATAACATGCTTTACATTGTCATTTTTTTAGAAGGGGGAGGGAGGAAAGCAAAGATCGATAATAAAACTCTCGCGCCTCGCAGACCAAACGGACTTACGCGGTTGTTAATCTGCAATCTGCGCTTTATTTCCGGTATATGACCAATAAAATGGGTTGTTTTAGATTCATTGATGACGAAGCATGCTTAAAAAATAAATTTTTAAATTTATTTATGAAATATTGGGCGTTTAAGGCGGAATTTCGATCAATATTTTAAATTCATATAATAAATTAGGGAGTGTTTTAATGAAAGAATTTATATGTTTTTTGCATCTCTAAATCCGAATTTAAAGTTTATTTTCACTTTGAAAGTCATCTTCACTTCAAAAATTGCAAAAAATCTCACATTTTTGCCCTTTTGTTAGGTTTTTCAACGATTTTCGAAACAAATATTCCTTTTACGAAACATTTCACGAAACCAAATTAAAGAACGTAAAATTTCCTACCAGATACATTGGTTCATTTTTCTTTTGCGATCAGCAGTGTAAGTTTTATAGCGTTTTGAAAAAAGCAAGTTTCCTGTTTTTGTGTGAATTCAGGAAACACAGTAATTTTGCGCGCTCCAGCATCAATATCTTTCATCATAAAATCAAAGTTAAATAGTGCATTTTGTAGGAAATTAAATTTACTTTCATATGGTATAAACTATTTTTCGGTATCTTGTATTTATGTAGAGCTGTAGTGGGGTAAATCGAACATTCACCACTTTTTTGTAGAAAAACAAAGAAATCGCTACAATTCAAAACGCTATAAAACGTACACCGTTCATAGCAAGATAAAAATAAACCAGTGCTTCTAATAGTAAATTTTACGTACTTTAATTTGGTTGCATGGTATGTTTCATAAAATGAATATTTGTTTCAAAAATCGATAAAAAACCTATCAAAAGAGCAAAAATTGGCGATTTTTTGCAATTTTTGATGTAAAGATGACTTTGAAAATGAAAATAAAATTAAAATTCGGATTTAGCGATGCAAAAAACATATAAAATCGTTCCTTAAAACACCCTCATAATTTAATATATGAATTTAAAATTTTGATCGAAATTTCGCCTAAAACACCCAATATTTCATAAATAAAATTAAAAATTTATTTTTTAAGCATGCTTAGTCATCAATGAATCCAAAACAAACCATTTGATTGGTAATATACCGGAAATAAAGCGCAGATTGCAGATTAACAACCGCGTAAGTCCGTTTGGTCTGCGAGGCGCGAGAGTTTTATTATCGATCTTTGCTTCCCTTCCTCCCCCCTTCTAAAAAAATAACAATGTAAAGCACGTTATTTATAAAAAATTAAATGCTCTTTCACGTGGTGAAAAATTTTTGTTGATAACATGAATAGTTTTCATTTTGTAGAGGGTAGAAGTGCGCGTTTTCCTTTTTTTTGCGGAGAGGCAAAAAAATCGATGTTTTTCAGCGCGCTCTAGCTTCAAAACCTCTCTTCAGAAAATCAAAGTTGATTAGTGCATTTTGTAGGAAATTTTGTTTTCTTGAACTTTGTAAGAAGAAAGTTTTTTCAAAAACTAGTTCTTTAGGGTTATAATTACCAAAATTTGAAAAAAACTCGATTTTTCCGCGGTTTTTTCGATTTTTGACAAAGTTGCGTTCGGCGCTCGAGGTTTAAAACTTGGATTATTCATTAGGCCAACATCATAAACAAGTGTGCAAAAAATCAGAACTACCGGATTTGACGCATACGACCCCATGCTTTCAGGCGACAAAGTTACTGGACTATTTATACTGTTGTTTTTTTAAACCTGTAACTTTTGTGTAGGTGTGAACCCTTCCAGGGTTAATAGATAAAAAGGCTTGATAAAAATGGTTAAATGGTCTTTTATAAAAGGTGTATTTTTTAAAGGTATAAAATTAATATAATGTTCATTTTTCTTTTAAGTTTAATAGATTATTTGATTTTCTAAGTTCTATTTAGAAACATTGTAAAACTCGACTTCCCTTACTTCAGAAGAAAAGTCGCAATTTTAGACCCTCCATAAGGAATGAATGCACTAAAAAAAATTAAAATTTTGAAGATAAAGTTAGGGATAGAGATGGTCCGCGGAGGTTCAAATTTAAGTGAAGTGGTCCGCAGACATATTTGAGTTGGGAACCACTGCTTTAGACAGAAGAAAAAGATTTTTAAAGGAAGAATTGTTTAAGAATGCTGAGCTTCTAAAAGCCATTAACGGATGCAGATCATTCTATCGGAAAATAAATCGTAGTCGATTGGACAATAAACAGACCTCTAGTTTATGCAAAAACAAATCTGGTGACATTCTGGCCGTTTTTAGACAGAGAAGATTCATTAAGATTCATTAATTTTTGAGAGAAAGATGTTGAGTAGTATTCTTGGTGGTATAAGAGAGAATAATAGCTGGAGAAGGAGATACAACTTTGAACAATACAGATATAAACAAGCTATTGTTAAGTAATAAAAATAAATAGAATGAATTGGATAGCCCATGTGATTAGAATGCATGATGGCAACACTATTAAAAAGGTTTTTCAATTAAACTCTATTTAACACACGATATTAGTCATGACGTCACTTGCTTGTTTGGATACGGTGATTCCATCCGTGATTGGAAGTAATTCCACGGATGGAATCAACGTATCAAAACAAGCAAGTGACGTCACACTAATGTCGTCTACTAGAAAGCGGGGAAGACCGCGGTTGAGATGGGTTGACTCAGTGGAGTCGGGTTTTCTTGCAATCAACGAGAGGAACTGGAAATCCAAGATAGTCCGGAGAACCTTGTGGAGGGGTCTTCAAAGGAAGGCATTTGCCCACACTGGGCTGTCTAGCCATTTATGATGATGATGATGATGAACCGTCGGTGTTAAATCTTCGGTCAAAGAAGGATGCAACCAATCAGAATCAGATATGAGCTAATTTTTCTTTCTTTAGTTGCTAGTAATTAATAGGGCCGTCACTGATGGCTGTGAATATGGCTTCTGTAAAAAAAAATTTCTTGAAATAATTGAAATTACTGGCAACACTGCTGCCGGTCAATTACTGTGCTTTGAGGAAATATTCGGGTTTTTTTCCACTCACATGAGAGAAATTTTCCGTTATTTGAAGAAGCTTGAGAGTTGTTTTAGATAAGTTACAGGAGGCAAACCTTAAAACAAATAAATACAACAAATTTCATAATCCCGAATGACATTGTGCCGTCACCGGGCAAACCTATTACGCACCTAGCTTAATGTGAAGATGATCCTCATTTAACGAGATAATCGCTAAGAAATTTCGATTTGTGTGTTCTTAATTTTAAAATTTATTCTTTTAGTGGTGATTTCATTAAATCTAAATTCTCTTAGTGTAAAAATTCACGGAAAAGGCACATTTTCTAGGTAAACGGAAAGTTTTCGCCAAAATCAATAGAAAATTTAGAATAAAAAAAGGTATTTGGGTCTTGAAGTAAGGTAAGTGACCATTTCGAATCCATTGAGACGACTTACCGCTCCCCTAGCGGTGAAAAAAAAAGCTTAAAAATCTGAAGGAGATTGTTTGCATTATCGTGACTCGTGAAAAATGCACAGAAAAAATTTTCATGAAAATTTCCAAGATGTTCGAGGAGATGTTAGAAAGTAAATACATCACTTTTTCAGGCCTCACAAAAGAAAAAAGTTTGCAAAGTTGAGAGTTTTTTTTATTTTTTTAATTAATAATTGTTTTAATTTGACAAAAAAACTCAAAACCGCATAATTACACTTGTAAATTTGCAATATTAAGAAAGAAATAAGCGTACTATCACGATACCATTTTAAGCTTCTCTGTCTTCTTGATAATGATTGAAAGAATAAAGTCTGTGTTCTCTTATGGTATACAAAACATGTCCCACATTGTCTTTTATATGCACGAGTATTTCTATTGAATGTTTTCATTAACAAAAGTATACTATCTCGTTCAATGAGTGTACAACAAGTAAGGACAAATCCGAATTGTTAACAAGTGGAACCACTTTTGTGTTATAAATCGACCAAAAAACAATCAGTTGTTTTTCGGATATCCATGAAATATAATATGATTAAGATTCAATTGCAAAACTAGATGCATAAAATAAGTATAGCAAATATATGTTGTTATTATACTGGTGACTTTTAACTGGTGAACATATTTGCCCATTTAAGGTGGCTTGCATCAATTTCAGGACGACGTAATCAGCCCCCCCCCAAGAAAAAATCTCCTTAAACTACTACTGCTACTGAAGGTATTTAAACTTTACCACGTTGCTCTACTCAATCCTGGGAAGGTTTCTGAATTCAAAATATATTAAAATTGAAGCATCCTAACAACTTTTTCGTCCATTTTATGCTTGAAAATCAACATTTCTTGCCTAACACACACACACATCATGGAAAAACCATCAATTGTTGTAAATATAACAAGAGAAGATGTAACATTAATTGTTGTAGCCATATTATCGATTGTGTTGTAGATATAAAATCAACTGTTGTAGTTTAAAATCAATTGTTGTAGCATAAACATAAAAATCGATCCATTATTTAATTATTTCTCACTCTTCCGGGTAAACACACACACACACACACACACACACACACACACACACACACACACACACACACACACACACACACACACACACACACACACACACACACACACACACACACACACACACACACACACACACACACACACACACACACACACACACACACACACACACACACACACACACACACACACACACACACACACACACACACACACACACACACACACACACACACACACACACACACACACACACACACACACACAGTGCTACACATTTGGACTGGCGAAGGCCGTCTGAAACTTAACCAGTCTCTGCTTGTAAAAAGTTCCTTACACGACAATTTCTTAATCTCTCTTTCAGCAATAAATCTTTTCGCTGGATATCATTTATAGTCCAGGTAAATTAGAGAAAATATGGGCCTATCCCGGACATTCAATATAACAGGATGAAAATCGGTTGATATGTAGAGGATAGTGTTTTGATTGATATCCTGAAATTCCTAAAAATTCTATCTTGGGGAAAATCCGCCATTTTGAAAAAAAACACCGCCATCTTGGATTGCGTTTTCAAGCATAGCTACTGAACCCCCTCGTTTTTGTCCCGAATTGCTTAATAATATTAATTTTAAGAGACAACGTCAAAAGATTCGAAATTAAATAATTAAATTAGGGTGAACCGCCCAGTGAATGAATGAACTGAACACTTAGCATTTGGATTCGCGATTTTCTCACTATAAAAAAATTTTTCAGGGCTTTTACTGGATCAATTTAAAAAAAATAAGGTATGCTTCCATGCAGGCTTTTTTCATACAGTAGATTCTACTATAACGCGCATTCCTGCAACGCGAATTCCTATAACGCGAGAGAAATTTTGCTACCTTTTTTTTCCTATAGCGATATACGAGAACCACGTCATCCAGTTATTCAAAAGACTGCTCCTAAGTTATGACTCCTAAGTTAAGTCGCATTTTGGTAACTGAGATACACCTGTGACAGTGTGACCCTCATTAGTGACATTATAGTTTCGTCAATGTGACTTTTGTGTTGTTAGGGGAGGCTGATGAAGAGCTCATAACAAAGTAGGCGGTTTTATATTGAAAAATTGACTCACTCCGATCCTAACTTTTTTTAAATAAAAAAATTTTCTATAACATTTTAAAATATTTTTTTTTGTTTTGAAGGTTGTTAGAATACTTCTATTTCCTTTTATATGTATGAAATTGTATAAATAATAATTACTTTTCTATCACCCATTACTAATAACACATGTATCAAAAATGGAAAACGTCGTCCGCTTAGAGAAGAAAAGCACCAAGTCACTTATGGCGAATATTTTGAAAGCGGTGGAATGGCTCCAACAAATGATTAAATCCATGGGAAAATCCCAAAATATTTCCAAGCTCAACTAGAATGACAAAAATTTGGAGTAACCTCATGTATGCAGTTGATAAGACAGAAGTGACTTGAAACCATTTCTCCTATAAGCCCACAATATATTGAGGAAGTAAAGAAAATTTCTATTTTTCAATCTAGTCTAGAATAATCCTTTTTGAAAGTTAATAATGAAAATAGAGAATGTTTAAGGAATTAAAACCTATTATCTGATGTAATTTTAAAATTCCTTGAAGTATACTAAAAAGACAAATCAAAAGACGTAATTTAACATCAGTATAGTTTGAACTTCATGCCTGTACAAGTTTTAAGGAAGTCGAGAAATTGAAACATTTTTTTCATAAATTCTAAATTCATCATAACACATTTTTGCTTTTTATTTTCATAATAGATAACCCAATCAAAGGTATTTTTTTCTATTTTTCTTGTTTTGTTTAATATTTCCTAATTTAACCTTAAAATTGATTAAGTTTGGTTGTATTATTTAGAAGCAAAACATAAACGTCATGATTCCATTCATTGTTATTATTATTTCTGAAGTTTGATTTTTTTAAATAAACTAAAACTACCACTTGGTCAATTTATTAAGTTCTTAAACCGATATAATATTGTTAACTTACCTGTTCTGTTAAGGATGATTGAAGTGAAATTCTTTTCTTTATTGAAATTTCTTGTTTTTACAATGTTATGGAGTATTAATTTGTAAATGTTCTTAAAACTAAAAATTAGTTTTTGACAAAACTTCAAAGTCAAATAAATATCTTGAAACCCTGAAAGGAATACCAAGTGTCTACAAAGAATTAAGAATTTAGCCTTGCTATTTTAAATCTTTCCAAAACGTTTCTCAATGAAAATAAAATGTAAAAACTTCTCCATTTTATAGATAAAGGAATATAAAAATAATAATAAACAAATATTCAGCCTACATAAACGCCACATTCTTTTTCAAATATTTATTATTATAACATCAATAATAATAATAATAATAATAATAATAATAATAATAATAATAATAATAATAATAATAATAATAATAATAATAATAATAATAATAATAATAATAATAATAATAATAATAATAATAATAATAATAATAATAATAATAATAATAATAATAATAATAATGATAATGATAATGATAATAATAATGATAATGATAATGATAATGATAATGATAATGATAATGATAATAATAATAATAATGATAATAATAATAATAATAATAATAATAATAATAATAATGTAATGATTATGATAATGATTATATACAAACTTAATAAAGAGTATGGTGCTAAAAAATTTTCATCATCAAAATTACTAAAGAAAATGTTGGAAGTAGGAAGTTATTCAATAAATAATATCGTAGTCATATCATAAATATAAAGAGCAGAACTCTAGTTCAAATCCTAATACAACCTTTATTGCTGAAGTTTGAATTTACGTACATTTTCCAATTGCAGTAACATTGTTTTGTTTTAACATCACACGAATTTTTAAAAGAGATTTTTTGGAACTAAATTTTCGGTAACTTAACAAAAATTAAATTTTTTACACCTAATTATCCCCGTGCAACGCTGTAGAATATACAATACAAACAGCTAAGTATCTACAAATAGAAAACATAGTATAATAGTATCTACAAAGCAACTACTAAATAGAAAAACTTATGGACAAAGCAGTACAATTTAAGTATTTTATTTTTATACACTTATAAAAAAGCTCTATTAACCTCACAACTGGACCTCCAACTTACTTTCATAAATGCCCATTTTCATGGGTATTTTTATATTTTATTATTCTAAATCTTCAACAGAGAGAATTATTTCATTAAAATCGTTTGGTCTTTTACGAATTTTCGCAGGTTTATCGTGACGTATAGATTTTTTCTTCGTCTTCTTATTCTGATAAGCTAGGATAAGTTCTACTATGAAGTCCAAAATATCATTGACGGAAACTAGAGAAATGCCCAGCCACATCCCCACATATCCTCCAATGATACTGAAAATTTCCAGACTCTGTAAAGTAAAAACAAAACTCAGCATTCAAATAATAACGAGAAAATCGATGAAAATACAACCAATCAAAATATCTATTAATCAAACCATAAAATATCTATCGATTTAAATAGGAATGCCGAGGCAAATAATAATGAGCTTACATAAACTAAGCTCCTTTGAAATAAATATAATTCCTATATTTTTTATGGAATTAGTATAAATATTTTGCTGATAACTTTGAATCTAGTTATGAAGATAAAAATGTATAATTTTGATCCTTCAAAAATCGATTGTTTGAAAAGATATATGAGCCTGAAGTTACTGAAATTTAAAAATTATGAACACATAAAAAGATTGGTAATAAATAAATTATTAACGCATCTCCATGTTGTAGAATTGTAAAAATTTTTTCAAAATATCAACTTTGATGGATTTGACTGATGTATACCAATTTTTTCTATTAAAGAATTTATGTTAAGCTTCTCTCCATAAAATCTTAAACGAAATAATAACATTTTCAATGAAGGATTTTAAGTAATAATCACTGATGAAAAATATAAATAATCAATACTTTTGAAAAATGTATTTGATATAATATTTAGAATGAAGGAGTGATCTTCCCAATTATTAATACTCTTATTTATAACTATAATTTTTTAAGACAAAAATTTTAAATTATCAAAATAAATACAGGTATTTGGAAGTAACTTAACCATATTAGTTAGTATGTGATTTGGCTTCGCTATTATTAAAATTACGATTTTTTTTTAAAGTTGCTGAGAGAAAAATTTCTTACCTCATATTTTGGATTATACCTTAGAGATGTTACTTCGAAATCATCAAAGAGGACTTTGACTTCTACGGTTGAACACCTGCAGAAACAAGTGTCACAAAAATGAATTTTTTATTTAAATCATAGCTACTCAAAGCATGTTTAATGAAAAATAAATTGTTTTATTTATAATGTTTAATATGTTCTACTAATTTTTAACAGATGGTATATTTTAAAAACCAAAATAGCATCCTCATTTTTTTTTCTATTTAATTTTGTCCATTAAAAATTTTTGAAAAATTTTCGTATTCACTCCTCATAAATGAATTTCACCCCTCCTAAAAAAAGTCATGGAGTATTTTTACTCCTCCAAAAAATGTCCTAAGGATAACACTGATCTTAACACAAATAAATTAAATACGTGGGTTTTTTTTAAAAAAAAAAGGAACAAAAATTTATTTATAAGAGACTAATTTTAAGATGAAGATAAAAAGAATCCAATTCTGAAAAGATGAAAAAAAAACTTACTCAACGGACCATATGAAGCGTACCTGGTTGCATATGTACTGTAGAAAGTATGAAAAATAGAACATAAAAACATTTTAAGTTTGCATATAAAGTTATGCAAAAATGCACAATATAAAAATTTTTAAGAGTATTAAGCTTTCGACAAGATGTGAGCCGTGGGAAAAACAGATTCGAAGGTCTTACGATTCAAGTGTAATACTCCAGAACCATGTTAAATCTCATGGATATTTATAAACAAGAAAAAACATTAACATTAATGTATAAACCTTTGAATCTACTAAAAAGTAGATTCCAGTAAATGTCATTTACAATTTATTTATAAGATCTACATTTATTTCCCGATACAAGACCTGCATATACTAAGACCTGCTTTTGTCTTGGAAATTTTTAGAGCTAAAGAAATCATTGATCTGATCTGAGTCAAATCAGAGAGGTAAGAAGGAAGAAAAAGGACATTTTTTACCAGGTATAATTTCATTAAAAATCAAGCATACTGACCTGATGCACATCTCAAACAATTAAAAAAACTATTATATTCTAAAAAGCAAAAATTATTTTTAACTGTTGCCAACTTAAAATAATGTGAAAAACAAATAAATTAAATCCTGAAAAAAATTAGTCTACCTAAAAAATATAAATTGACTTTTGTTAAAGATAGTTATCAGCGTTTAAAATAAAGATAGAATGGAATTATACTTTTAAGATCCAAAATATTTCCTAACAAATAAGGAAGAAGTTTCGGACTAAGTGGCTTATTTGAGAAAACCTAAATGTATTTTTTCTCTTCCGTTGTAGTTAAAAATCTTTTGAAAATTTCAAAACTATCAATAAATTACTTAGTAAAAGTTGAATAAAACTACTTTATGAGCAGCAATTTTTGTTTTCAGCTTTAAAAAACATTTTTTTAAATAAATTGATAACTAACAATTAAAATACGAAATAAGTCTTATAACAAAATTAATGTCATCTACAATACAAATACTTTACTTACATAGGGGACCTTTAATACAGCTCTCTAAAGGAGAGAAAAATAGCGTTTTTAATTTTCAAAAATCAATGTAATATAATTTAATGATAAGTTATAATTTGGGAAATAAAGATGATTTTTCCCATTAAAAATTTTCTGTAAAATCAACTGTCATTAATTAATTACTTCCAACCTGAGTTTTAAAGGTTCAGATTAAGTTTTCACTTGATTAATTTTTTAACGAGGTTCATTTACAACATCAATTGAAAAAACAACGTTTATTTTACACAATTTAAAATTTTTTTAACAATTACAACAATTAATTTAATTATTATCTAGTTTTTAACAATTTAAATTTTACAGTTTTAAAAAATTAAAAAATTTTTAAATTGTGTAAAATAAACGTTGTTTTTCAATTGATGTTGTCAACATTTGCACAAGATTTTTTCGCTAAGGTTCATTTAGTTATGAAAAATCTAATGAGTCTTAAATTAAGTATCAAACTTACCTCTAAGATTTTCAATTTTTCCGATTTCTACAAGAAATTAAGTGAAGGATAGATGAATAAATTTTTATATGAATAAAGAAAGAAGAAATTTTAGCAGAAAAAGGGTTTTTTAATAGAGTGCATAAAATTTTAATTTACATAACTCATCTAATATAATAAAATTAAGTGTGGGTATATATGTATGTTTGTTTGTTTGTCTTCTATACAAATCCACAGTTTTCTTCCGATCTGCACCAAACTTGGTATATATGTTACCGCTAAAGTTGATAATTAGTTAATCTGAAGAATACCTAGGTAAACTTAAGATTAACTGATTTCTGTCGTTAATGTGCGGATTTTTGAGTTTTTCGCATTTTACCTAGGGAATCTACACTATAACGGCCTCTTGATAGTTAAAGTTCAAAATAGTTTGTTTCGTTCAATACTTTCTGTTAAAATGTTGAGGTGCTTACTGCGCCATGCGCTTTCCCCTGCGCAGTTGGGTTTCAATACGTAGTTTGTTGTCATATTTGGTGTTTTGATTTCATATTTAGAGCGTAGCACTGGTAGTTGTCATGTTGAATGTTAAAACAAAATAATACAAGCAAGTAAGTACTGTAAATTTACATGATTAAGTGCAGTATATTACTACTAAAACGGGTATTTTGAAACAATTGTGTTGAAGCTCCGACTTCAGAGTGACAGAGATTTCTTTTAACGAAAGCAAATGTCCCAGCTGTTGAAATATCTTTTCAACAAACGTTAATTCAACAATCGCTGGAACCTGGGCAAGGGTTTAACATATGTAATCGATCGCGAATCCTAGCAATAGTTCAGTGCAGGCTGCCAGCCGATTACACCGCGCTTTCATTAAGATTTGCTAGTTTAAGTGCTCATTGAAATACGCTGTCAAATCGAGATCGAAAACCACAATTGATACAAATCTCAGTTGGTACTTTAATATTCTATTATTATTGTTTTTATATTCTAGTTTTTAAATTGCTATTTCATTACTATTTTTGTGGGATTTGCGTGTTTTGTGTAATATGAAAAAAGTACCGATCCCCCTTTTTTGATTCGTCATTGTTACTGTTTACCCCCAAAACGAGTTTGGTTATAGTTAGGGCAGGGGGGTTTGGGGGGGCGGCAGCCCCCCAACCTCCTTAAACTTTTTATAAAATAAAATAAAATTTTGTACTTTAACGGATCACCCTCGTTAATATGTAAAATAACTGATTACAGGTAGTATGCAGATTAACGAGTGTCTAGTCGTTAGGGTGCAGAATACCTAGGTAATTTCAAGATTACCTAGGTAATCTTAGAAATTGAAAAAAAATTCGCTCTTTAACGGATCACCCTCGTTAATCTGCAAATTACCTAGGTTATCTGTAAATTAACTGATTTCCGGACTTTAACTGTAACATATGTTCGTAAAAAAACTCCAGAAAAAACATAGGCTATGTTTCGAAAACTTTTAATGACCCCTTGACCCTCTTTCGACCCTTTTTATGGTCATTTTGCTGAAATAGCTTCATTTCCCCTCAAGAAGAGATCTGCTTACTCCATTGTTACAAAGAAAATTTAATGCTAAACAACAATTTTTAATAGAAATACTAGGTACAAATCTATTTAAAAATTATATTAATATTTTAAAAATCTATTTCAATGAAATTTAAAAGTTATGTATAGTTAAACATATTTTTATTTGACAGATTATCTAATTTTTATTTGACAGATTATCTAATTTTTATATTTTAAAAGCTTTATAGAACATCATTGATGTTAAAATAGTGTCCATGGAAACGAGGATGTAAAATCAAAAAGTGATAATATTTTAACTTTTAAGAAAGTTGGTTAACAAACCAAAAACCATTAAAACTCTCTTTCAACTAGAAAATATTGATTTTTTTTTCTTAAATTTCAAAACGGAATAAGCTTTAATTATTGAATAATTTCACCGAAAACGTTTATTCTTAAAGAAATGATTAATTAAGGAATCTGAGAAATTTTAAATAATTTTTAGAATATTTTTTCCATGTTGTAAATGTGGAAATCATTCAAAAGTTATATTGCGCTTGAGTACTGAAGGAATTTTAGTCCATCCGGATAAGAAAAATTACTAGGAACACCGGGATAGGAAAAGTTACCGGGAACACCGGAATATGAAAAAGACGCCTGGGATACCGGGATGATTGGTAAATGTTGATTATATAAAATTATAAATGTATTTGGGAAAACTTAAAAATGAGGCGTTTGCTATCAAAACCAGCTTATTCCATTTTTGGAAATTTTACAGGAGAGACAAAAAACTTCTCACGTCCACAGTTCTAAAGCTGAATTTGTTTTTTAAATTTTTAATTGTAGGTACAACCACTTAGAATTTGATTAGTTTTTATTTTCATTCCAGTTGCATTACCTTGGGCGTAATTGCACTAATTAGGTGAATGAGCTGATTTTGATGCAAAAACACGATTTTTCATGCTTTTTTCAGTTTTTTTTGTTCAATTAAGTTGTGAATTGGTTTTTTCCAGTTCACCAGTTAATATTTATGTCTTTACGAGTTTAAAGTAAATGACGTTCACTTAACTTTTTCAAATGATCTGAAGTTTCACAGTTGAGATCACAATTTTCACTTTTAATCTAATTTTGGGTTGGAATGAGCTGGGTTTGAGCTATATCCCTTCGCCAGGTTATGAAGGTCCCTCTAAACTTTCAAAATATGCAAAAAAGTGGATTTCAGAAAAATATGGAATTAGCTGGTTTTGATAGAAACGCCTCAAATAATAAATTTATAATCTTCACCCGTGCAAGGCCGGGCATATCAGCTAGTCTAATCTAATATAATAAAATCAAGTGTGGGTATGTATGTATGTATGTTTGTCTTTTATACAAATCCACAGTTTTCTTCCGATCTGCACCAAACTTGGTATACCTACGTAAAAAAACTCAGAAAAAACATAGGCTATGTTTCGAAAACTTTTAATGACCCCTTGACCCTCTTTTGACCCTTTTTATGGTCATTTTGCTGAAATAGCTTTATTTCTTCTCAAGAAGAGATCTGTTTACTCCATTGTTACAAAGAAAACTTAATCCTAAACAACAAGTTTTTAATAGAAACACTAGGTACAAGTCTATTTAAAAATTATATTACTAATTTAAAAATATATTTCCATGGAATTTAAAAGTTAAATACAGTTAACCATATTTTTATTTGAGATTTTATCTAATTTTTATACTTTAAAAGCTTTATGGAATACCATTGTTGTTAAAATAGTCTCCATGGAAACGAGGATATAAAATTAAAAGGTGATAATATTTTAGCTTTTAAGAAAGTTGGTTAACAAATAAAAAACTATTAAAACTCCCTTTCAGCTAGAAAATATTGATTTTTTTTTCTTAATTTGCAAAATGGAATAAGCTTTAATTATTGAATAATTTCACCGAAAACGTTAATTCCTGAAGATATGATTAATCAAGGGATCTAAGCAATTTAAATACTTTTTAGATTAATTTTTCCATGTAAATGTGGAAATCATTCAAAAATTATATTGCTTGAGAACTGAAGGAATTTTAATCCATCTGGGAACACTGAGATAAGAAAAATTACTAGGAACACCGGGATAGGAAATGTTACCTTGAACACCAGAATATGAAAAAGACGCCTGGGATACCGGGATGATTGGTAAATGCTGATTATCCAAAATTAGAAATGTATTTGGGAAAACTTAAAAATGAGGCGTTTGCTATCAAAACCAGCTTATTCCATTTTTGGAAATTTTACAGGAGAGACAAAAAACTTCTCACGTCCACAGTTCTAAAGCTAAATTTGCTTTTTAAATTTTTAACTATAGGTATAACCATCTAGAATTCGATTAGCTTTTCATTTTCCTTTCAGTTGCATTACCTTGGGCGTAATTACGCTAATTATGTTAGAATGAGCTGATTTTGATGCAGAAACACGATTTTTCATGCTTTTTTTTGTTCAATTAAGTTGTGAAGTGGTTTTTTCCAGTTTATTGGGTTGGAATGAGCTGGGTTTGAGCTATATCCCTTCGCCAGGTTATGAAGGACCCTCTAAACTTTCAAAATATGCAAAAAAGTGGATTTCAGAAAAATATGGAATGAGCTGGTTTTGATAGCAAACGCCTCAAATAATAAATTTATACTCTTCACCCGTGCAAGGCCGGGCATATCAGCTAGTATATAATAAAACTAAGTGTGGGTATGTATGTATGTTTGTCTTTTATACAAATCCACAGTTCTCTTCCGATCTGCACCAAACTTGGTATACCAACGTAAAAAAACATAAGGAAAAACATAGGCTATGTTTCGAAAACTTTTAATGACCCCTTGACCCTCTTTCGACCCTTTTTATGGTCATTTTGCTGAAATAGCTTTATTTCTCCTCAAGAAGAGATCTGTTTACTCCATTGTTACAAAGAAAACTTAATGCTAAACAACAAGTTTTTAATAGAAACACTAGGTACAAGTCTATTTAAAAATTATATTACTAATTTAAAATCTATTTCCACGAAATTTAAAAGTTAAATATAGTTAACCATATTTTTATTTGAGATTTTATCTAATTCTTATATTTTAAAAGCTTTATGGAATACCATTGTTGTTAAAATAGTCTCCATGGAAACGAGGATGTAAAATTAAAAGGAAAAGGTGATAATATTTTAGCTTTTAAGAAAGTTGGTTAACAAATAAAAAACTATTAAAACTCCCTTTCAACTAGAAAAGATTGATTTTTTTTCTTAATTTGCAAAATGAAATAAGCTTTAGTTATTGAATAATTTTACCGAAAACGTTAATTCCTGAAGATATGATTAATCAAGGGATCTAAGCAATTTTAAATACTTTTTAGATTAATTTTTCCCATGTAAATGGGGAAATCATTCAAAAATTATATTGCTTGAGAACTAAAGGAATTTTAATCCATCTGGGAACACTGGGATAAGAAAAATTACTAAGAACACTGGGATAGGAAAAGTTACCAGGAACACTGGAGTATGAAAAAGACGCCTAGGATACCGGGATGATTGTTAAATGCTGATTATCTAAAATTAGTAATGTATTTGGGAAAACTTAAAAATGAGGCGTTTGCTATCAAAAACAGCTTATTCCATTTTTGGAAATTTTACAGGAGAGACAAAAAACTTCTCACGTCCACAGTTCTAAAGCTAAATATGTTTTTTAAATTTTTAACTGTAGGTAGAATTCGATTAGTTTTTCATTTTCCTTTCAGTTGCATTACCTTAGGCGTAATTACTAAAGGTTAGAATTACTAAAGGTTACGTAAAGGTTAGAATGAGCTGACTTTGATGCAAAAACACGATTTTTCATACTTTTTTCAGTTTTTTTTGTTCAATTAAGTTGTGAAGTGGTTTTTTTCCAGTTTATTGGGTTGGGATGAGCTGGGTTTGAGCTATATTCCTTCGCCAGGTTATGAAGGATCCTCTAAACTTTCAAAATATGCAAAAAAAGTGGATTTCAGAAAAATATGGAATGAGCTGGTTTTGATAGCAAAGGCCTCAAATAATAAATTTATACTCGTCACCCGTGCAAGGCCGGGCATATCAGCTAGTTATAAATATAAGATAATTACCATTTTAAATGGAATCATCTTTTCTGTCCGAGTCACAGAGTATGAAGTTGATCTGCAAAATGTCAATAAAAAATTAAGGGGAAGAAAAAAACATACTAGTTTATACATTAGTTACATAGTTTTACATTAGTTTATACATTAGTTACATACATTTATTTTTTGACGAGCTCAATTGCGTGAATTCACGAAGCCCACATTATTTTAACGATTAAGTAATTTCCAAAGCTACTTACAAGCAAGGTTGATTGTAATGATTTGATAAATCAGCACAGTCACCGTCGTCTACCGTATCTATAACGAAATCATAATTTGAATTCAACAATTTTTTTAATGAAAAAGCATTGAAAAGATGAATGCTTCATATGAAAGATAAAAAAATGAATAAAGGATCATATAAGAATCCACTATCTGATTAATGTGGCTTTGCACGGGTAGAGTTTATCAATGTATTTTTTTAAAGTTTTATAAAATTGCAAGTATTTTTTTATTTAATTTTTAAAACACTTCTCAGTTAAACAAACTGAATCACATCATGTTAAAACATATTAAGAATTGTTTTAAATTCAACGAAATAGATTATTTCTAATTTTTCTTTTATATCATGCCAAGCAGAGAAAGATCAAATGGAAAAGTTTAGATCTTACAAGATTTGTTTTTAAATATTGCCTGGCTGTCAAGGATTGGTTTAAAAAACTATATTGGAAACTCCTAAAACTCTTTTTCCGGCATCTTTTCATATTGTGCGATTCTTATATTCCACAAACCAGTCGAAAATAATTTAAAAATCTTACTATTGCATCCTTCGCATCCTTGGCAAATCGAGTATTTATGTGGGTAATCTAATTTCAATGGAACGCAACCCAAAATGTCCATGTATTTCTTCAACCTGCACTCATTTATCACACCCTATGAAGAGATATTTATAGTTACAATTTATTCCAAACTAGTTGTTTCCAAATTCGTTAAATTTAGTTACTTAGGTTTTAAAATTTCTAGGAACTTTTATGCTAAGGATGTAATTCAATTAGTAACGTACACTATAAAAAAAATAATCGTTGAAAAACAGAAAAGCTCCGGCAAAGCTTTTATTCCACGGGATTTATCTGTTGGCTAAAATTTTTCTGTATGCTACGATCTTTTTGCCACTTTGGATAACTTTTCTATATCTCTCTAATGTCTCATTTATCCCAACATCGGAAATTTTAGTGGGTTATGTCCCTAAATACTTTCGCAGAACATTCTTAAATTCTTTCTCTTCAGTCAACAGAGAAATCCCGTGTAAAGGAAATATCTGGCAACTTAAGCGGCCAGAATTTTTCTGTTTCTTGAATACTATTTTTTTGCAGTGAAGTATTCTACGGGAGTAAGTGAAAAAAATTAGTTGTAAAGGGAAAAAATTAAAAGTACTACGCAACAACAGACCAACCTTGTTGAGCCTGTGTTGGCGGTCGTCACTATTTCTATTTGCATTAATTTTTTTAAGTGCTGTAAAATTTTAAGGTCCACATTTTAAAAAATCAGTAACCTGTGTTAAGGATAATAACCTAATGAACACACAGTAACGCAACTTACCAAAATTTGCTTTCATCATTTAATGGAGTTACTAAACTCCGTTTCAAACTTGAATTCGCAATATATCCTAAATAATTCTTTTTGAAATATAATAATTTAAATAAAAGATTAAAAACGAGGAAAGGTTACCATTTGATTCATTGGAGCCTTCCCTCCTCTTTTTAACCACATGCCAAGATAATCTGTGCAGTTTGTCTGATACGGGGCTGGAAGAAGAACATTCTGGTTCTGAAATCAAAACTTCCTATCAAATGTATACCGAAACTAAGAAAATTCATATGAATCTGTAGATAGGCAGGATAACCATAATCACTAGGTCAGGAATAAGGTAACATTTTGTGAGGATTAGCCATGCGTGTTATAAACTTTCTTATAAGGGGCCTAGAGTTCCTTCTCTCCACTACATTTACGATGTCAAAAGATGTGTTAATATCAGCTTGAAAGAGCACTTTTAGTTTAACAGAATTCTTCCATCAAGTTAGATCTCTGTCTAATAGATATACGGAAAATTTTGTTTGGTTAGGTAAAACATAGAGGCCTACCATCTTTATCCTCATATCATAGGATCTTCCTCCCAGGTATTCGGTTCCTTCTAAAATAGGACTGGGTAAAGTGTACGGCGAATGCACAGCTATCTGCACAGCTTGTTGAGCCGGAATGTTGTATCTTGGACGAATTTTTTCGAAATCTGTTTCTCTTGTCATCGAGGCATTCAGAAAGAATTTAAACCGCATAACTAAAAAATGCATAAAACATTCAATGGAGAATCATAAAAAGGGGGGAAGGGCACGGAGAAAAAACATTTCATCAATTTACTATTTTTATACGAAAAATTTATTAAAACTGGTAATATTTTTAAGACATCGTTTTCAAACAAGTATACTCTTAAAGAAGTCTGAAAAACTTATCAGGTAAATAAAAATTGTTTTTACAATTTTAAAGATTTATTATGTAGACAAAAAATATAATGTATATTATGTAACAAATTTGCAATCTTTTTGATTGCTTGAGAAGTCTATTAGTATTTTCATTATATTTTAACGAGAGTCATGCGATACATCAACAAATATTTGTGACAGATTTTCAGTAAATATTTACTTAAATTTTTATTACTGACAAAATTTCTATCGACACACTTAAGAATTTTTCATTTATCTCCATACTTAAACAATTCTTGAATATTACTCACTTGTTCCTTTTTGGACCTGTTCTCTTTTCTTGTCTGGTTTACCCCAAAGAGAGTATATGGAGTAGCAATACTGTGGGAGATCCTCCGTAGAGTAAAGGGAACTCAACACATTCTCCATGCTGCGTTTCAAACAACAAAAAATTAAGGACAAATTTTAAAGACCCCCCAAGTTAAGGCACCTCAGTATAATCTCAGTATATTCTAATTGTTTTCTATTTCCTATTACTATAACCTAAACATTGGCAGAATGCGAGTTCAAAACCAAATTATCTTTATACTTATAAATGACAATTATATCCTCGAGTAGAAGTGACTTTCGGGGAATCTTTTGAAAGTGGTAGAACGATGCCAACAAACGAGCGCACTGAGAGAAATGACAGTTTCAAATATGACGACCCAATGCTTTCAATTTTGAAACACCAGACATACTCAGTTTCAAACAATTTAATAGTCACCACTCAAATTATGTTTTTTTACATTTATTTGATTTTCCGGGATAGATGGCCGTGTTTGAATGGAATTTCCAAACGTTTCGCTCTCAGCTTCGGAGATGTATCAAATAAATGTAAAATCAAATAAATGTATCTTCAGGTCGTGGAAGTTTTCATCAATTTATATGTTTTTTTAGTTTATATTTGAAAATTGAAATATTTGCAGTCTATCGAAAGTAACATTAAGTTGTGGTGTGCTAACGTGTAACACGACGTTGCCACTCAACTTACTGGTCTACTTCCCTCGTCATAGTAACGTGGCTATATGGTCATCATAACTGTAACACTTTGCACCCTGTCTATAAGGATGTCATAGACAAATTTTTAAAAAAATGAGTTCATGATGCTTTATTTTTGAGTATCGGCACATTTTCAAAAAGGAGTACATGCATGTTTTCAAATTTGAGTAAATTTGGATCGGAGCCTGTTTGAGTGCGTGACATACTCAGATTTGAGTAATTTTTACTCATTTTTGAGACTGTCGTTTTAAGATGAGTGCGGATTCCCGAAATCTCGCAAAGCTGGAAAGCAATAGTGTGTTGGTGAAATTACATGGCGCAAAAGAAAATTATAGGATATTGCTAAATTTGACATAATCTCAGTCGAAAGTTATTTAGTGCCTTTCTCCAGTAGGTCGACGATGTTCCTTATCGCTATTCTATAAAGAATAAAAGCAGAGATATTCTTTCGGTTCAATATCAATTAACTTGATAATATTTGGCGTTAATATATATCACCTCATTAGGAAGAACGACGTAACTGCAGAAAAGAAAATTTTACTACACGGGGGCTTGGTGGCAAGATTGCTATATTGATCGCTAAATTGATTAATATTAATGGAACTTTACTCGACTATTTGACTTGGCAACCAATCTAGAAGTACTGTCGCTATGCTAACGTATTGTAAAAATTACCCCATTTCCAGTTACGTCTTTCTGCCTCTAAATATGTAATGTTTAGAACGGTATGAATTTTTGCAGGGATTGATTAGAGACAAAGATCCAACTCACTTGCATGGTCGTTTCTGCCCATCAAATTCTATTTCACAACTGAAATAAGATTCCAAAGTTGTCCTAAGTCTGTCATGGTCCTCCGATTTGATAAAGACCTGGTCTTTGAATGATTGGTATAGAACCAGCTGAAAATTTCAAAAATAATGAGTTAAGAGGGACTGTACTTACACAACCTTTTATTAAAAATATTTTAAGGATGTTTTTTGAGAAACAAACGAAAATGCCAGTGAAGTTACGGTTCAAAATAAATGCAATTAAAATCTAAATTTTTTCATTCATTCTTTTTAGGTTTATAATGGTTTTTGATTGAGATTGTAACTTCCATTCTCTAAAACACATATGGTCAACCCCTCCGGCCCGAAAAAAAACTGAAAATTGCCTCCTCAAAGTTAATGTGTTAAACCCCGTTTTAAAAAAAGTTAGGGAGATTCATTTAAATTTTCCTTTGTTGAGGTTTCTTGGTTCTCTAGAACTTTCTTCAATCGCTTTTGATCGTAATGGAAAATTCCTAGCTAGGTACCATCCTGCGAAATTTTGAAATTCTTAGGTTTTTTAGGACACAATTAATCCCCAAAATGGCTAAAACGCTCCGAGCCTTCCTGTGATCCAGAGTAAAAACAAGGGGAGATATTTGAGGAAATACTTAGGTCTTGGGACCATCAAACGCTAGTATTATCAGCCTCACTGGGTGAGGCTCTGAGAAAAGCTGCTACAGAACGTGTTAAGCCGCGTTTACACCTAAGTTGACAACTAAAAGTTGTCAACTTTTGTTGAAAACATTGTTTGTAGAAAACTAAAAGTTGTCAACTATAAGTTGCTCTTCTCAAATTAGAGCAACAAGTGGAAGATTTTTTGTAGAAAACTAAAGTTGCTCTTCTCAAATTTATAGCAACAAGTGGAAAACTTGTTGCCAAAGAATTGGCGCGAAAGGCGGTAATGTCATGAATTAAGGAGTAGTGTCCACTAGTTTCCAACAAGTTGCTAGCGCAAAGCGCGCAGAAACAAATCTTCCACTTTTAGCTGTCAACTTTCTTTGATCTTACCGACACTCCTCGGGAAACTAAAATTTAGTGGAAGATTTGTCTCTCCACAAGTGGAAGACAGAAAAAGTTGCTGTATTTTGTAAAAAAAGCAACAAATTGCTGCAACTTGTGGAAAACTTTGGTGGAAACGCGGCTTTACTGAAAGTCACAATAAGCCGAATGGCTTATTGCCCCCTATTTCCCCAAGCGAACTTGGCCTTCATTTTATCTACCTAGGAGGGATGTTGACATTATGATAGGATGTATGTGAGTATAGAAAATATTTGTTATTTCTATAGATTACGTTTGTAAACACTTCCTTTCTACCTGAAAATTTGGGGGAATTTTTCCGTCGTAGCACATTGTACCGAAACGGAGAGTACCGCATGTTTCCTTTGCCATGTACTTGTTAAAAGTAGAAGGAAGGCATGGTTTTGCTGGAGGTGGAAATCCTTTGCAAATGGTAGTGTAGTTATATCTGAAAGCAAATGAGTGAGTAAAACATTCATCAAATTACCTAACGAGTAAATTTAATTCCGAATATATTTCATAAACTATAAAAAAACTACTTGATCGGAGTACATCTTTAACATTCCTTTAGATCTTATAATAAAGAGAGAGTTCCTACAGTTTCTTCAACAAATAAAATCTGTCACTAAAAATTTGAAAAAGTTTGTAATTTTTTTTAAATTATGCATTTGAAAGAAAAACTAGAAATAAGCAATTTCATGTACATGCCCATACGTATTTTGCTTATCTATTCATCCATAAAAACTACAATTAAGTTATTTTTAAAATGAGACTTAATTACTAAGAATGATTACAAATTTATTTTTTCTCTATTTCCTTTAACCCTACAGAAACTACTTTCGCACGCTGTATTTTTATTTCGTAAGTAAGGTAAACAAGAAAAAACAGTTCACGTAGCGTATATTCTTTTGTTACAAACTAATATAAAATGCATTCTCACCCAATAGTATTGCAAAAAGTGAAAGCTGGCATTTCAAAAGATCTAGGCTCCGATTTCTGAATGCTGACCACTGTCGGGTAGGTCCAATACATGAGAAGAAACTCCAAAGACTGATAAAGAAAACCAGCCAAGCAAATCAGGATGATCAAAAAACGAAGAATCTTTAAGATCCTCTCCCTTTGCTTCTTGGACCTCCTCATTTTGGCAATCAGACCTCAGAAAGAACTGTCACCACTAAGGAAAATAACATTTGCGCCATTTTGACGTAAACCATTAATAACACTAAGTATAGACGACAGTTTAAAGTTTAAAGTATCGTTCTATTTTTAAAATTTTCTCGCCGCTTTTAAAAGTATCCGTATTGGTTTTTGATTGTTCCTTTCCTCTTTTTTTAGATTTTTATAAAAAAAATAACTAATGGCTGAGTATGAATCCATATTGAACAGAAGTGCATTTTAGATAATTTTATAAATTTGAAAACTCTTTGGTGGTCAACAAACATAAATAACCGTTTAGCAACTAAGGGTCAACGAAATGGCACTTTAAAAGAGTAATTATCAAGTAGTTCTGGGAGCTGAATTTATATATGAAGTGAAGCTTTTATAAGTTTGGAAAATGGTTAAATCTGTTGAAAGTAGTTTTAAAGTTTGATGTGGTGACATCACATTTTATCGGTCATTGGAACAATAATAAATGGGTATAACCTTGTGCATGGTGACAATGGCAACTAAGAGAATAATGCATGTCTATGAATTTTGCAGTCAAGTACTTTAGACGGTGGATACCATTGAAAAAATATGATGGTAAAGTGCATTTTATAGACTTTTATAAACTTCAAAATAATTTGGTTGTCAATTAACATAAGTAATTTTACTTACGTAACTTATGTTAATTGACTACTTAAGTAATTTTATTTAAGTAGTAAAAAATATCCATAGGATTTTTTTAATTTTTATAAGGAGGAAAAATAATAAACATTTTTGAGAGATAAAACTGGTGAACATGGTTTTTGGCCCTAGATACTTTTATATTGTTTCCGAAGTAACTTTTTACTAAGCCCTGGATAGCAAAGCTTCCGTAAAAAAGTAACGCAGCTTCATCCAGGGCTTTAACTTTTTACGCTGATTTCAAATCTTCAATCAGATTGTTTTCACGACCCACAGTTTTTAAAATATTGCTTCGTAGTGCCTAGAAACTGTCTTCAAGGGTAACTACCGAGTTCAAATAAAATTTTAAATTATTTATTTTAATGATTATGGTGATTTTTATTGAAATCTACTGTAATAAATCTTCTTATTTCTTCTTGCTTTTTAAAGGTCAACGCTCATCATACCGTTGTTATATCGAGAATCAAGGTATGGAATGAATTAATAACCTTAAGGGATTCTCTGACTCACATACAATAAAGGTAATATGAGACCTAAACATACGATTATCACTCTATATCCCACTCACCAGGAATGATCCAGGTGCTGGAATCTGCATTAAGATAAGATTAATCTAACATCTCTCACTTGCCTCTTAAAAATCTCATTCAAAGCCGTCATTCATACTATAAATCATGCATTAAATTCTGTATTTTTTATTAAGAAATTTATTATTTTCTATTCATTTTCTATTAAGCTCCAAAAATGCACTAGGCCTTAAAGGGATCCCACTTACTCCAACCAACCTTAGTCTGTATGTAAAATGCTACATTTTGTTCAATATTAAAATGCGCGTCGTAAAAAATCAGGTGTGATGGTAAAAAAACAACGTAGTACGTAGTATGTGAATTCAGCGTAAAAAGTTCTACTAGGATCCTTTTGCTAGAAAAAAAATTTCAATTTCAAAAAAATCAATTTTGTTGACTAGTGAATCCCTAATGGAAAAAAGGAATTAAAATTAATGATATGAAAACCCTTAATAAAAAAGTAAAAAAACAAACTAATATGACTTGATTTGTGACGTCACGGTTCATGTCGTTAAAGTCTCGTGTTTTCTTCTATGTTTAAATCTAAACTTAAACTTAACGGATTACTTTTATCAAATTTTTGTTGGATTGTTGGAAAATCATGCAAAACTATCTAAAGCACCCTAAATCTTAATACAAATCCAACAAATAATAATTTATAAGTAATTTTATGGACTTTAAAAATGAATTTTGTCCACTGAACATAAATCTTCGTTATGACACTAATTATCTTCTAATGACTTTTTAAATTCCAATAATCAAGTGTTTATTGATTTAAATTTAAGTTTGAAGAATAGCGTTGTTTTCCCACTGTCTAGCTATATATTCAACCATATTTTATGTTCGACTTTTTGAATAACTCGTCCGAATGGTATTCTTGCTTTTAAAATGTACGCCTGTATATGTTACGGATAATGCGATTAATCGGGAACAGAAAGAAGACTATCATTACTATTTTCTCCTTCACTATGTATGTTTGATTTATGAGGTAAAATATGGTGTTACTTTACTTTTTTTTAGGAAAATTATTTTCTTTTTTGTAAGGTGTGGTTGTTTACCTCAAATCTTTTTTTACTTTTTATCCATTAATTTTGTACTTACTGAAAATAAAATAATCTAACAATTTTCGCTCGATTTTGTAGTCTTTCCTCACATTTTTTAAAAATTTTAATAGAAGTGTTTTATGTTCAGTGCATAGTAAGTAAAAGTTTAAGTCCATGGTACACCACTGCTATTTTACCTTTGTTAAATGGGTAGTGTATCCCTATGTAAAAAATACTTTTTATTTCTTATTCAATTGATATAGTATAGGCCTTCTTTAAAGAAATTTTAAATTCACTAATGAGATATAACGGCATGAAGACTAATTGGAATGCTCTCCCAACTTTTTCAGCCTCTTCATATTTTTTATTTGCTTGCTTTCAAACATTTTCGAATGTACTTATTCAATCATTGTAGAAGTAACCTGTTTGCCTGTTTTAAAGGGTTTTAAAACCTCTTTTTCGAGGGGGTGATTTTTTTGTAATAAGTGGGGAACCAATGTCAAACCATTTTGAGACAGATAAGATGTGCAACTAAAGATGGTCCTGTAAACTATTTCCATGGTTATAGACGACTAGTATTACTGGACAATCTTTAGTTTCACCTCTAAGCTTAGTAAAATGTTTGTGGAAAAACTCATGGAACAACATAATTTTATTCAAAATTTTTGTTTTGATTTTTCTCTAGAAAAAGAACTAGATATTATCTTAGTTGTATATTACAGCTAAAAATATCAGAATACATCACCTTTATTTTATAAATTTCAAAAACAGTATTGTTAAACACAAGGAACTCGTATATCACACGCAATCATTGTATTCAACTACTATAATCAAATCAAGAGTTCTGAAAGGGGGAGTTAACAGCGATGAAATAAAAGGGTGAGATGAAAAAAAAATATTACACATTCGGTTTCTGGGATTTGGAATAAACTAAAAAAAATATCCAAAATGCCACATCACTTTAATAGAAGGGATCCACATTTTAGTATTGATAGCAACAAATCTTTGAATTTTTTTTATTCAAAACGACGAGGTCATAAATGTTTTAACCCTCTCGCCACCCTGGGCCTCATATGAGGCTCCTACTGATGAGCTCAATTTCGGTATGATGTAAACACGCAAATTTATTTTCTTTTCATCAGTGACTTCACTGATTCATGTAGATCACATATGAGACTTCTACATGGTTTCTGAATTCGTTCCTAAATGGCAGAAAGATGATTTATACCTCAATGTTTATATTTAAAGCTGTGATGCTTGTGAAGAGAAAATACTAGCTACATACTAGCTTCTGTAGAACATTTTTTATAGGTTGGTAGATATTTTCTTCTGTCGTAATCGTCTAATATTATTTTATTAGACGAAGTATTTTCTGTTAAAATGAAAAAAATATGGCCCATATGGCCTCATATGAGGCTCATAAAAATAACTAGGAAGGAGTGCACACAAGAAAAAAAATTTTTTTAGACAAATTACATGGGCATTTTGGATGTATTGAGAAGAATCACTTTTTTGATGTTCTGGTGTCGAGAGGGTTAAACAAAAATATTGAATGTGCTGTATGGTCACATAACTACAAAAGTGCCCTTTCTGTATCAGAAAAACTTTACATTCTTTTAACAATAATATAAATCAAATACTACATCTTATAAACTAGCATTCTATAGCAATTTCTGCACGAACTTTTACAAAACTCCAAAAAGAATGATATTCAAAACAAATTCAGGAACGAGAAACCAGAAAAAAATTTTAATGTATGGTTTTCCTTTGACTGTGATCGGTGGAATACTTCTTTAACCATTGACCAAAGATTTAACACCGATGCTGATGGCTGTGATAAGTCTGTAAAGCTGACCTAGTATACCTACACGCTAAACCCCTACATTTTTCCAGTTCCTAAAATATTTCTTTTTAAGGTCTCTGGCGAACAAATATTTCTTGAAGATCTTTGAAATTGGAACGAGTTTTCATGAATTTGGCGTTTCTTCTTTTTCTCATCCATTTCTTCCTGTAAGCTAGAGCAATTTCAATGAAGGATCCCATAAAATCGTTCACTGTCACTAAAGAAATGCCTAGCCACATGCCCAAGTACCCTCCGATGACGCTGAAAATCTCCAAACTCTGAAAAATGTAGAAAATATCACAAAGAATTCACAATGAACTGTTTATGTATAGATTAATTAAAATTGCTTAAATGTTAGATTATTAAAGAATAAATTAAGTAAGTCAAGAATAACATTTTATTAAAAAATTTACATATGAAATGAGTAATTTTGGTTGTAAAAATAAGAATTAAGTTATTAACTTAAAAATAAATGGAATGTTAAGTAACGAAATTTAAATTAAACTTATCATAAAACTTTTACAGAGATTTAAATGATGATATTTATAGATGAAAATTTTATGTTTCTAAACTAGTTTTTTTATTAGTGTAATAGAAGGACTTTTAACCACCTTTATTAGCTTGCCTCTTTAATTTTCTACCTGTTCAGGTTAATTTTGAAATCTATTTTCAACAAATTTAGGTTTTTTGCTTTACACTTAATTCAAATCTACTTAGGTAATCTTTATTAATTTTAGCAAAGTAAAAGTATTTTTACCTCATACTTTGGATTATACGCATAAGACGTTACTTCAAAATTGTCGAAGAGAACATCAATTACCAAAGTCGAGCACCTATAAAAATTAATCGCACTTTATAACAAAATATTCATATTTTAAATGTCTAGTTCAAGCTTTGTAATATAGTAGTAAAAGGTATGAGCAAGAAAAATATCAACGAATATACTTACTCTACCGACCAAATGAAGTTGTTGTCACATTTGTACTGTCAAAGAAAATAAGACTTCATTTTACGTTTCAATGAAAAAAGCTCGTAAAATCCTATGAAATACGCTTTTAGTGTCTTAAAACTGGTTCATTAGAAAATAAGAAGTGGGTTCTATTCAATAAAATCTTAAACATTTTTCACCAAAAACAAAAACTTGGTAAATAGTAATTATCCAATACAATTCAATATATTGTAGTTAAGTTGTAAAATATGCAATAGATACGAATGACTTTTATAAAGAAAGAAGTTATACTTTTAGTTTATAATGTTCTATATGTTTTAAAAAAATTCTTAATAAATAAATACAAAATTTTGATTTTTTATTTGAATTTTTGCTTTTTTTTATGGATTGTTATAGGTAAGTTGTACTGACATCTAATATAATAAAAGTCAATGTGTGTGTATGTAGTTGCGTATATTTGTCTTCTATACAAATCCACAGTTTTCTTCCGATCTGCACCAAACTTGGTGTATATATGTAAAAGAATCCCAGAAAAAACATAGGCTATGTTTCAAAGTTCTAGAATGACCCCTTGACCCTCTTTCGACCCTTTTTATGGTCATTTTGCTGAAATAGCTTTATTTCTCCTCCAGAAGAGATCTGTTTACCCCATTGTTACAAAAAAAACATAATGCAAAATAAAAAGTTTTAAAAAGAAAAACTAGATAAAAGTCTATTTGAAAATTATAACACTAATCTAAAAATATAGTTAAATGAAATTTAAAATTTTAAAACTGGTAAGTATAGTTCAAAATATTTTTATTTGAGAGTAATTTTTAAATTAAAAGTTTCATGGAATAGTGCTGTTGTTAAAATAGTGTCCATGGAAACGAGGATGCAAAATCAAATGATGATCATATTGTAGCTTTTAAGAAAGTTGGTTAACAGACCAAAAACTAGAGTTAATATTAAAAACCAGAGGAAATATTGTATTTTTGCAGGAATATGTTTTATTTATTAAATTTTATACCAAAGATATAATAAAATCATGAAAATACGATTAATTAAGAGCTCTGATTGAGCATTTTAAGTGATTTTGGAAAGGTTTTTTTTATTTTGATTGGTTTTTTATGGCACATGATCCACGTCAGGATATGATTTTGGGAAGAATATTTTTCTAATATTTTATTGTTTTTTATGGGAATCATGTGGTAAATGCAGAAATCGTTCAGAATTTACTTGATTCGACAATTTTCACTCATCAAAATATAGGCACAGATCCAGCACGCCTCCAAGAGGGGGGCACTTTTCCAGACAAGATTCCCATTGGGGTATAGGGGTCCTCCCCCAGAAAAAATTAGAAATTCGACGTGTAAGAGTAGGGTTTAAGTTCGCGTTTTTAGAAACGTTTTGAGTCTAAGGGGGGCACTTTTCAACAGTATTATCTTTACTTTTTCACCCAAAATGTAAAAATATTGAGGATTTCCTAAAAATTATCACTGAAGATCCTCTGGTGGTACTAATGGGAGGTTTGGGGGTCCTCCACCAGAAAAAAAATTGGGAAAACTAGACCAGTAAAAGTAGGGTTTTACTCAATTTGACAACCTTTTTGGCTCCCAAGGGGGGGTGCTGTCCAGAGTGCTACCCCCTGGAAGGTAGAAATGAATGATTGATTTAAAAATGTTAAAGAAAAAATCTCCATCTTCACCCGTGCAAGGCCGGGCATGTCAGCTAGTATTTATATAAATAAACATTTAGACAATTGTTGCAGGATTACAAAGGGGCATTTTTAAGAGGGGCTCAGTTATAGTGATTACCAAGGGTGTCCAAATACCTATTGTTAGAGTTTAATTTATGTCGAGAAAATCAAATAAAAAGAATGTTAAGAATAATCGACTTACCCCTGGAATCTTCAGAAAAACACCCTGAAAAGAAACAAACTTTTATTTGAATTCAAAGCAAAGCAAAAAAAATTACAGTAGGCATAACCTAAAACTTACTCTCTTCACATTGGTTTAACTATATTTCAACTTTCAAAATTATTTCAATCTGGTAATATTTAAAATTATTGTAACTCCATTTTCGTTTGTTAAATTTACAAGTTATTATTTATCAAAATCTTTACTTCCGTTCTTCAAATTATTGGCCCCAAAAATTTTTAATTCATACCTAGTGGACAAATAATTACATCGACATTCGTTTAACTGACTTACCTAATATTCATTTGGTAGGTATTTGCTGGACAACTTTTTGTAAAATTTTTATGTTAAGTTCATGATTATCAAAACAAATAAAGTATATTTCATTTCATGTTTCTGAAGAATTATTCAAGCGGATGAGTGGGATATATCCGGATTATCAATGGTCGAAATTCGCTCGTTCAGGTCACGAAGCTGTGTGTAAAATTGTAGCAGTTCCGGGGTTAGTTGAGAGATAGCAAGAACAGGAAGAAAAACAACGATATTCATTAAACCGTCTAAAAGTTTTCCTTTTTAAAAGTTTTTTAAATGAGAACTTAAAAAATTGTTAACATACCCTTTGTTGTTTCAGATTTTCTGATTTCTAAATAAAACCATAGAGTAAATAAGTTTCCAAATCAGATATTTTAAATTTATTCAAAAATAGAAAGAGCATTAGAAATATGAAGGTTTGGGATTTACCAATTTGAAAGGAGCCTCTATCATTCTTTCTGTGTAGGTGACAGTGTAAGAAGTTGAGCTGCAATAAAAGATAAATTAGAAGCAGTGAATGAAAGGCATCTGAAAACTTTCACTTCTAATTTTTTGCCTCAACAGGCATAAAGTCCGCCATCCAACTCTAACTTTTTTCTTTTATTTTCAGAAATTAAAAATTTTCTGAATTGAATATCTTTTCGAAAAGGATTTCAAAGCCTATTTAGCCCCAAAAAATTAATTTATTCTTTTTGCTGATTAATGCTATCATAACTCTATGAACATACGAGGGGGTTAGACGCCAAGAAGTAAAAGTAACAATGAGGAATAACTTCTGTATGCGAAGGGGATTGACCGAATTCGGGATTTGGCAAACTTTGGTGGAGAATTTATTTACCTACCATGTGTGTTCTTCATTAAGAAGTTCCTCTTTTTTCTTTGATACATGCTGCACAGGTTATCAAATATTGTCGTAAATAAAATAGTGCTGCAATAAACTTGCAGTACTACTTACAATGTTATCCACCACGCATTGTATACCTTTCACTCATTGTGACTTTTATTTTCTGTCTTTTCATACACTCAATTATATGTAGTGTAGTTCTCAAAAAAAGCACAAGGATATAATTTGACATTATTACTCACTCGCAAGGTTGAGTGTAATGAGATGATAGCTCAGTGCACTCGTCATCGTTCACAGTATCTAAAATAAAACACAATGGAATATATTTTTGCCGCAAGATTATAGGTACTCGAGCCTCAAAATATGGAATTCAGCAAAGTAGAAAGTAAAACTAAATTCCCTGAAGGGGCCATAGATGGGAAGATGGGAAACTTAATAGCCATATTGCTCGTCCGTAAAAAATTTGATTACCTGTATTGATTGATATTAAGAAAATTAATTACTGAAATGAAAGATTGAAAAGTTTTGGATAAAACAAAACTTACAATTGCATCCATCTTTGCATTTTTTACATATTGAATAAGTGTGTGGATAATCCACGTTTAAAGGGACGCATCCCAAGGCTTCGTAGTATTTCTTCATTCTACATTCATTGATAACTCCCTGTAAAGAACGAAATATTTTCCATTACTACATTAGCTTTTGATGTTTCGTTATAAATCTATCCTTTATTCATGTAAAACACCAAGTTTAACGTGCATGGATTCAGATGAACCTCAAAATCAATGTTATTAAAAATCGGAATCATTCTTATAGTTTTACAAAGAGAAACTTGGTTATCCCTCTAGATTGTTTTCAATTCAAATTTCATGCTCGTCTTTAAATTTGACAGATTTTATTTCAGTCTTAAGCGTTCAAATTTTTAAAAGTTAAAAGAGGTTCAATTCCGTTAAAGGTCCCGCTAAATACCGCCATGCTCTTTTGGTTACCCAAAAGTAGAAATATTGCTAAATAATTTCAAACTAATAGATTAAAATGTTTAGTTAGGTCTATAACTGTTAAGTTTATCAATAAAAATCAGAAAAATTTGTCGATATTTGAATATATGATGCTCATAAAAACTTGGTGATATTTAGCGGGACCTTTAACGGAATTGAACCTTGAAAGATTCAATAAGTACATTGTTTTTTTTCTCCGCTTCTGATAAAATTTTATTAAGTAGCACGCGTAGGAAACGTTAGTAGCTATAGCTTGCTTACTACACTAGACAACAACGTTAGTTGACCCTACGACGTCACTAATAAAGAAAGTAGTTGTGTCTGAATTTCGAGTGAAACGAAGAACGTCAATTTTAAAATACAATTATTTCGTTAAACTCATGTATCTTTTTATCACGATTTGTGTACCGAACTCCTCCTAGCAACCTAGAAGGCTTTATGTTTATTCACTTTCTCCTTCCGCGTAGAGACGTTCAGGAAATGTTGCTGTTGAGTACAGTTAAAGATAGTAGCTAAGTTGGCGTGTTTGGCACAAACGAGCCTAAAATGATCCTTTTACCATCTATCCTTAGTCAATTTGTTTAAATAACCAAATAAAATTCAGTAAGGAGCAAGAAATTTGATTGCATTAATTTTATCACTGACTCCCTTAACAAAGTTGTGACTTAAATTGCGGAAATTCGACATTCAATCGCACTGGGTCCTCAATTTAAGACATGCCAAACGTTTGAAGATAATATAACATCAAGAGAGGTGTTTATTACCAATTGATTCATTGGGGCTTTCCCTCCTCTTTTCTTCCACATGCTTAGGTAATCGGTGCAGTTAGTCTGATACGGAGCTAGCAAGAGAGTGTTCTGGACCTGAAAACCACTGCTCTGTCAAATGAGTACCAAAAAAAGTTCGGCAAATAAAAAAAAAGCTTTGAGAGACTTACCATTTGGACCCTCATCTTATAGAACCGTCCTCCTAAGAAGTTGGACCCTTCCAAGAACGGGCTGGGCAGAGTGTATGGGGAGTGCACGCCTAACTGCACGGACGGAGAACTTGGCATGTTATGTTTTGGACGAATTTTCCCCCATTCTGTTTCGCTAGACAACGAGGCATTCAAGTAGAACTTGAATCGAATGACTGAAAGTTATGAAAACTGTCATTAAAGACATAATAGATAATATCGAGTTTAGAATGGAAATTCACACGAGCCTCGTTATAGTAAGTGATATTTCTTTTCAATATCACTAAAACGATTTATTTTTCAGATTCTGTTAATACTTTACCCCCATGAGGCCATAAAGCAAATTTAAGTGTTTGAGGAGGTGTGATTTCGATGTTAATTTTATTATGCGCCCGTGAAAAAATGTTTGTCTTGTCACCGATGGAAAATGCAAATAATTTGAAAGTTGAGAATCAACCATACAAGTTTCATAAAACCTGTAACTAAAAATTTAGAAGTATCAATGTGTTCAAACACACGATCTTGCATTTTTTAGTCTTGCTCCTTTTTTATCCTAGACAGATCCTAGAAGATATAGATAATGACATTATTGGATCCTATGACAAATTTGGTGCGGATAGGACTGAGAGGGTTAAACATAATTACTTTTACTATCTCTGAATGTCATGAACTGAACACACAGCGGTTAATCTTGATTAAATTTTGGGCCCTCGTGTTCGGTGCACTCATATTTTTGATACGTAGTTAATTAAATAGGTAGAATTTGATCTGCATTACCGTTAAAGCTGTCCAGTACTGTGTGGTACAGGGGGTTCGCTGGTACAAAAGACATATTTATTAGACTTAGACATTTACATTAGTCATTATCTATAAATGTTAATTTTAATTTCAAAATTATTATAATGATGTTTATGCGCTCTTTTATAAACATTATTTATATTAGTCTATCCACGAAATTCCTAAAAAAAACAAGCAAACCAATTTCACCTGGTCTATCAACTTCCAGAATGTCTGCTCTCCGAATACCAGTTGACAAAGCTCATTTAAAATCTTAAATAAAAGTAAATAATATTTCGAATTAGTAATTGGAATTTTCTGATAACTTTAATTTAATAAATATAAATTTATAATGTTTTTGGCTTAAATTTCGTTGTAAATTTAAGATGTTTTGAAATAAAATTTATCAAGACGTAACCTTAAGATGTAGAAATGAATGGGAGAAGCAGATATTACGGAAGTTGATTGACCAGGTGAAATAGTTTGGTTGTCTTTTTAGGTATTTCATGAATATATTTTTTATTTTACAATTGAGTATAATTTTAGCATTTCAAATTCAACTACGTGCCATATTCAATATTTCTCATCAACATTTTTTGCTGACTTTTATTTAAAAATCCAAATATTGGTAACAGTATCCAACTAGTAATTAAAATGGCCTTAGATGCTTCCAGGCTGTTTATAAAGTTACTCGGTTTGGGGGTTCTGAATTAGTTTTGTCCCTCTAGTCTTCAAAGGGTAATCGTAATAAATTTGTTGAAGTTTCCTTACTGCTTCCTTTCTCAACCATTTCCCTTTTCTTGTTCGGTTTTCCCCAAAGAGAATAAAGGCTGTAGCAGTACTGGGGGAGCTCATCAGTAGAATACAGCGACCCCATCACATGCTCCATGCTATATTTTTTTAAGAAGAGAGAAAATTTTGCACATGGTTTGAATAAAAAAATTCATCATTTCAAAAGACAAGTATACAATAATTTGGAGCTTTAGTTATAGCAAAAAAGCAAAACTCACTTGCACGGTCGTTTCTGGCCATCAAATTCTATTTCACAATTAAAATACGACTCCAAAGATGTCCTAAGCCTGTCGTGATCCTCCGATTTGATAAAAACTTGGTCTTGGAAAGATTGATACTGAATCAGCTGAAAAATTCATAAGTAAGAAATTAAAACATGTATTCAAGTATGCTAATAGAATTAGACCATCATACAAAATTGGAGTTGATATAACGAATTTTAATTAAAGGTAATTTTAAGAGGAGAAACGCATGAAAACGTCTTGGAAGTCATGTGTAAGGATATTTTATATCCATTCAAGTTTGCACATTTACCATCAAATTTTTCCATTCAGCTCAAATTTGGGTAATTAAAATTCTATCATCTTGGAAAGAATAATTAATGTTATAAAAACGGCTTTTAAACAAGAAAAGATGTAATGAAAATAAACTAATGGTTGTGACATTACGGTTCAAGCCATTTAAATTCACACGTTTTTCTTTAAATATTTTAAAACTAAATTTAAACTTATATTAATGTGAAATCTTTGGCAAAACTATCTAAAACAACTAAATCACAATAAAAATCCACAACACATGCAGTTTTTTCATTGAACTACATAATGTCCCTTTTTACTAAACAGCTTTAAAACTAAATTAAGAAAGAATGTATGCTAAAAAATCAATCTTAAGCTATTAAAAATTACAAAATTTTTTAAACAGATTTCTACCTGAAAGTGTGGTGGAATTTTTCCGTTGAAACACTGAGTTGCAAAACGTGTAGTACCGCATGTCTCCTTTGCCATGTACTTGTTAAAAGTAGACGGAAGGCAAGGTTTCGCTGGAGGGGGAAATCCTTTGCAAATAGTAGTGTAGTTATACCTGAAACCAATCCTGAAGATTTAGTAAAAAACATCAAACATATAATTATAAAAGAAGAAGAAGAAATTTGGAAAAGAAGCAAATATGCATCAGACTTCGCTCATTTGGAACAGGATACCTCAAAAGTTTATTTAATTTCCTCCAATCGGAAAATGGATGTTCTTCTGGCAAAACTAAAAACTAAAACTTTATTAACAAAACAAAATTTATTTAAGATTGGGAAAGCAACAAGTCCTCTATGTTCATTCTGTAATGAAGTAGATTCTAATGATCATTTACTCCTCCAATGCAAAAAATTCACCAATCAAAGGAAAAAGCTTATAGAATCTATAAATACGTCTTCAACAAATTTTACAGAAATATTAAAAGTGACTAATGAAAATGCCAAGGAAAAAACCAAAGCCATAATCAACTTCTTAAAGTCAATAGCAGACATTATGTAGAAAATCTTTATAGCCCACACAAGGAAATATAAACATCAGGAAGAAGAAGACGAAGCGACTTTTCAGTCAGCGCAAGTCTCATTATAACTTGTAACTTGTAACCTGAAACCAAAAGACATTTAAAAGACTGTCTAAATTTCGATTAATTGCAATTTTACAACCAACACGTCTAAGCATTTATGGGAGAGTGTTATACCTTTGGAAAAAAATCACGTTTGGATTTTTCAAAGACAGGTAAAATCACATTTTGACCATTTAAAGTGCCCAACCTAACCATTGTAAGTAGGGGATACTTTTTATTAGCTAAAATATTGAAAATTGTATTTCTAATTAATTTTAATAGCTTGAAAAAATTTGTGTCCATAGGTACAACAATGTGCTTTCCCTATGGACAGACCCAGTTGTACCTGTGGACATCCTTAAAAAGGAAGTTTTAGTTGAAAAAAGCTGAAAATGAACATTTTTATTGATGCATTACCTTTTAAAGTAATGTAGTTTTAGATTGTAAATGATCATTAAAACGGAAGTTGATTGATAAAAGTCTTGATTTTTTACAAAAAATACATAAATTATACGGGATTTTCAGATCGAAATTTGAGGTAATAGGTTTCATCAATAATGCTGATTGGATCTGATCACGTAACTGACCAAAAAAAATTCGATCGTCACTTTGTTGTGCGAGCATTCGATGGTAATAACTTTCGCAAATCTTCTTTGGTGGAAATTTTAAGTTTTTTATAATCATCATACTTATATGCGATAGGGTGCTGAAGATTTTATACCATACTTTACATTAAATGCAAAGTAAAATCAAAAATTTAAAAAAGTAGTTTAGATCGCAAAATATTTGGTTTTTCATCTAAAAATCCCTTGAAAATAATTGCCGACAAATAGATAACCATTTAGAATTAATTTAATATGCATTAAAATGTATTCACTTTAATGAAACCTGATTCAAAAACGCCGATTAGCTACAGACACCCACAAGAACGTGTCCGTAGGTACAACACTTATGGTGTCCGAAGGTACAACGCCAGGTGTTTTTGCATTTAAAATTCTATAAAAAATAAATAATTGAGATCTGACGATTTCTAATATCAAAAATAAAATGTCAAAATCTCGGGGATTTGCCCCTTATATCTCATTTTATCGTATAATTTAAGGAGAAGAAAAATATTAATGTAGTGATGCACTAAAAAAAACTTTGAGGACCTAAAAACAGTAAATTTATTATATTAAATATAAATTTTATGTTAAAGAGATGATTTCACGTTAGCAACTACTAGATAACATCTGTATTCAAATTCAACCCCAAATTCAAATTTCCATTTTATCCCGAATTTTAAAACGCGGTGGCTGAAGGTACAACCGTCCTTAGGTACAGCACTCTCCCCTATCTTTAATATCCCTTCGACCTTGCCGTTAATTTCAAAAAACATTATCAAAGCCTATGTGTTGTTCTATAGCTGTGCCGCTGAATTAGATGGCCGCTAAATGGTCGAAGAGATAATACACAAGTACCATAAAAGTTTCTCTCATCACCCTCAGTTCTCGAAGTATGTCGCCTACCACATTTTAACACTTTTTAATGTGGCTATGAAGTAATGAATGAATTTTGCGTTGGTAAAGTATTTCACGCATTTGCAGTTATACTAACTATTTATCCATACACACTAATAAACAATAATAATTTTTTTACAAGATGATACATCATATTTAGATAGAGCTTACACTTTCATTTATACTTATTTTCTATTTTTTTACGAAATTGTCGAAGAACACTGCATTTTCAAGCAGCATTTTTATTTGGAAGCCCTAATTAATCAGGATATCAGAGTATACAATGTATATATTCTTATACCCAGTGTTATTCTTAGGATTTTTTTGGAAGAGTAAAACCACTCCTTGACTTTTTTACGAGGCGTGAAATTCATTTATGACTGGTGAAATACGGAAATAGCATTAACTGCATATACAGTGGCAAATTATTTTTTGAGAACTGTTTCTTTTTTAATGGACAAAAATGAAACTATTAGTTAGTAATAGCATCTGTTAGTATTAGTTGAAAATATTAAGCCTTATGATTAAAAAAATTTTGTTTGCATTAAACAATCTAAATGAAATTATTAAATATTACAAATAATTTGAGGTAGAAAAATATTTTCTATTTCGGTGAGGCGCCATGCATTTTTAAGAGAAAACTTCGTCAAAATGCAAAGCGTGAAAATACGCCTGGCTAGTTTTTAAAAGCATATTTCCAATTTTCAATGTGTGAAATACGCTCTCAGAGGCGTTAAAAATATCCCTGCTTACACCGAACTTGTAATTTCTATAACTAACTACACTCACCCAATAGTATTGCAAAAAGTGAAAGCCGGCATTTCTAAAGTTCTAGGTTCTGATTTCTGTATGCTGACCACTGTCGGGTACTTCCAGTAGATGAACATAAACTCTAAAGTCTGGTAGAGAAAACCAGCTAAGCAAATAAGGGTAAAGATGAAACGAAAAAACTTCAGGAGCCTCTCCCTTAGCCTCTTCGGGCCCGCCATCTTAATAAACTTAGGATGTTCTGTCACCACTAGGAGAGCAATATTTGCATTATTTTTTCAAAAGTCCACAATCAATGTAGGATTCAAAGAACACTTAAAAGTATTGAGCAATTTCTAAAACGTTTACTGCTTTCAAAAGCAGCAGCCTCATTGGTTTAATAATTATTCTGTTTTCTTTCTTTTGTGTTAGTGTGTTTTGAAGGATTGGGTATGAATCCCCATTGGAAGTAAAAGTTAATGGAAGGGAAAATACATTTTATCGTTTTAAGGACTTCAAAGTATCATTTTTTGGCCAATAAGCGTAAATCCTCGTTATGCGGCTAATGGTCTTCTAAATGGCTTTTTAAAAACTGTAACCATCAAGTGTTTTGAGGGTTAACTTTTCATCAAATGACTTTTCGACAGCAACAGTCATAGTCACAGCCACATTGATGTTAACCATCAACTTAAGAAAGAAAAATTAGCTTTTCACCGACTCAGATTGTTGGAATCCTTATCTCTCTATTCTAAAAAAAAGTTTTTGGTGAATGGTTTCCAGAGAAAGGCTTTTTAATTACTGAACCGAATGACACATATATGGTATCAAAATGTCCGAATTCTTTCCGGATTTCCGAGTATATAGGCCCTTCGATTTTTCAAAAAAATTCTCAATTTTAAAATATTTCCATTTTTTCAGATAACGGATAAGGTCGCAGTTACAAAGCAAGTACTGTCAATCAAATTATTATGCATCCAATCACAACGACCGATTGACGCTATATTTTATGATGAAACATGTTTTTTCATATTTTAAAAAAGTGTTTTCTTGATGAAATATCACTCAAAGACTGATAAAAACATATTCTAAAAACTTACATGAACGCCAATTTATACTAAAATTTCACACTTTTTGTCCAATATTTATAATTTTTAGTCCGATTTTATCGAAATTAATTGTAAACATAGAGTGATGTTTTGTCTCTTATGATTTTAAATTGCTTAAACGGTGTTGATTAAAAAGTCTGGGTTTAAAAAAATATGAATGATTAACACTAGGCATATTATACTAACGAGCTACTTTAAAATAATGGTTTTTGTTTGGTCCTTATATTGATAAACAATTAGAATTAGTTATTTTTATAATCATAGATTAAAAATAATTAAGAGGAATATTTTTTAAAATATATTTCTTTAAATTTTTGATAAGTTCGGGTTAATATACAGGGTGTCCCACGAGAAGTGGCCCAACCCCTTTAACTTTTGAACCCCTACAGATATAGTCATGAAAGTGGGGTCTAGGTATAGGTAAGTGACCATGCCCTATCCAATGAGACAACTTCTAACGCCCTCTAGCGGAAAATTTAGGAGTTATAATTTTTATTTTAAAAAATATTTGAGGTATGTGAAAAAAGTCAATGACTACCCAGATAGCACGCATGCTTGCTTCAAATTTGAAAATTTCTGGAATTATGGTTGAACTTTCAAACTTGTGCAAGCAAACTTACTTCAAATCAATTTTACAGCTGGATGTTTCAAGCTAGAAAAATTCCAACGATTTTCAAACTTGAGAAATAATTGAAAGTTCGAGTAAACAACAAACTTGAAGTGATCAATCTTATTTCAATTATTTTTCCAGATAGAAACTTCTTGCTTGGGTGATAAAATATTTTTCAATCTTTCAAATTGGTTGAAAATTCAAGCGAATCTCAAACTTGACTTTATCAAACTTACTTCAATTATTTTTCCTGCAAGAAATTTCTTGCTTGGGTAATAAAATATTTTTCAATCTTTTAAATTGGTTGAAAATTCAAGCAAATCTCAAACTTGACTTTATCAAACTTACTTCAATTATTTTTCCGGCAAGAAATTTCTTGCTTGGGTAATAAAATATTTTTCAATCTTTTAAATTGGTTGAAAATTCAAGCGAATCTCAAACTTGACTTTATCAAACTTACTTCAATTATTTTTCCAGCAAGAAATTTCTTGCTTGGGTAATAAAATATTTTTCAATCTTTTAAATTGGTTGAAAATTCAAGCGGATCTCAAACTTAACTTTATCAAACTTACTTCAATTATTTTCCCAGCAAGATATTTCTTGCTTGGGCAATAAAATATTTTTAAATCAATAAATATATATTTAATATATATTTAATTGGTTGAAAATTCGAAAGAATCCCCAGCATAAGTTTATTAATTCAAAGTAACTACATTTATGACGCTTTACCAACGCTTACAAGCGGGTAAGCAGACAGGCGTAGTTAGCGTTTTCGTACTCATTTCGAAACTTTAACGCTCACTTATTTAAATGAATTTAAATTTTCTCTTTTGCTCATCGACGAACTGCCGAAGTATTTCAGTATCAGTAGAACTGCGCGGAAGTAGAAATTTAATGCATAAATAGCAAGAAACTGGGACTTTTTATAACAGTTTCCCACGGTAAACTGTAGACCCGTTTGTAAAGTTGTCAAAAGCTACCGCCAGGGGACGAACTTCGGGCTGGAATCGTGGATTTGTTCCAGTTGTAGGGACTAAAACATACATAAAATAGAGATAAATAATATTTAGCAATTTAGCTGTTTAAATTTTTACGGCAAATTATTTAATTAATTAAGCGCTAAAAATTTGGGGCACTGATTTGAAATAAATTCTTAAAGAAAAGCCGGAACTAAAGTAATCGATCTTTTTTAACTTGCACTTTTTCAAATTTTTGTACGTTAGTATTTGGGTAATTTTTAAAAGCTGTTGGTTTCATGTCTGTTGATGTTTTTGCAAGGTTTTTTGAGAGGATATTTAATTTTTTCATATATCCAGTTATTCCAATTCCTTTTAAAATTTAAATTTCGATTTTCCCCAAAACTAAATGAGATATTTGGTTTCAGTTTTTTTCAGAAAATTTTTTAACAACTAATAAAGGATAGATTATACTTGTTTTTACAACATAATAATTTTTTCTCAAAAAATCAATTTGGGTTTTTGCCTAACTCTAATACTGAAAAGGCTTTATTAGAATTTACAAATGTCATATTTAATAGTATTAACAACAATAAAAAAAACTACTGCTATCTTTTTAGACATCTCAAAAGCTTTTGACTCAGTTCAACATGATATTTTATTGGATAAATTATCTTCTATTGGCATAAGTGGCGACTTCCATAATTTTCTAAAATCTTATTTGACAAACCGCATTCAAAAGGTCAAAATTAATAATATTTTTAGCAAATGCTTCCCCATAAACTGTGGTGTTTTTCAGGGTTCAACCTTAGGTCCCTTATTGTTTCTAATCTTTATTAATGACCTGTGTACCGTGTACCTTGAATATACATGGTAGATTGATAAGCTTCGCTGATGATACTGTGCTACTGTATTCCGGAGATTCAGTTAATGAATTAAACTGAAAGATGCTTGAAGATCTTGAGAGGATTCGAAACTGGTTTACCGATAATTGTTTAGATTTAAATATTGATAAGACAAAGTACATGATTTTTTTAACCTAAAGCAAAATTCATCAGATAATCTATCTTTAGTGTATCATGATAAAAATTGTAACCATCATACATGTAGCTGTAAAACTATTGAAAAAGTTTCATCAATTAAATATTTAGGTATTCATATCGACTCTGACTTTCTGACTTAAAATGGAAAAGTCATACTAAATCAATTTCTGATAAGTTAAGATTCATAATGCTCAATTTCTATTATTTAAAACAAAAAGTAAGCAGTAAATTCTTAATTAATATATACTACTCTTGGATCCATTCACAAATAAACTTTGGCTTGATTGTATGGGGAGGAGACTATTACGTTACTCTAAAAAGAATTGATAACCTTCAGAAAAGATTTATAAAACTAATATTAAACTACCAGCATACTATTCACCTATCTCATTTTCAGTCATTAAATATTCTCCCTATTCGCCATCTTTTCTTTTATAAAATATGTCTTAATTTATACTGCATTCCAAATCTATGTAAAAAACGTCACAACATCAACCCAAGAAGAATCAACGAAATTTATAACATCCCAATGCCAAAAAAATCTATTTTCTATTGAAGCTTTTCAATTTTAGCACCCAAATTTTATAATTCCTTGCCATATGAACTTCAAAAATGTCAGTCTAAATACATATTAAAAAAGAAACTTAAAGAATATTTATTTTCAATAGATACAGTGGAACAGTTTTTTCTTTAGCAGTAAAATCTCTACAGCATCTTATAACCATATTGTTTATCATTCATTTATGTATATATATTTGATGTACTGAAATTGTTATATATTTTAAAAGACACCCTGTTTGCCACACCTTATTGTATGTATTTTTTATGAGTTGTTTATTTCATTGTCGTTTTCTCTATCGAAAATGTAGATAATTTTTTTTCAAAGGTCACCAATATGGATCAAGTGATCCCTGGTGGCTATAAGTGTTTTTTTCTTTGTCTTTTTATGTTTCTATGTAACCTTACATGTGTGTAATAAAAAAAAGAATAAAAAAAAATAACCTACCAATTTTCAAACATATATTTATATACAGGGTGTTTCAAAATTGCGTTGCACGGCTTTTATTCGATACCAGCGCCTCCTAGGGTCATGGAAGTAAGGTCTACCCCTAGATAAGTGACCCTGGAGAATCCATTGAGAGGACTTACAGCGCCCCTAGCAGCGAAATTAAAAAGTTAAAAAAATTTATTTAAAAACTAAAGGAGATAGAGCAAAAACACTGTTGTTGCCAACGTCAAGAAGAACTCATTGAAAAATATTTGATCAAAATATCTTGAATATTCGCGGAGAAATTAGCATGTGAAAATAGCACTTTTTCAGGGGTCAAAGAGTAAAAAGTTCAAATATTTGCAAATTTTTCAGTGAAATTGTGTAATTTTGAGTTTTTTTAGTTGAAAGACCACAAAATTTAATCAAACAATCAAAAAAATTTGCAAATATTTGAACTTTTTACTTTTTGACCCCTGAAAAAGTACTATTTTCACATGCTAATATCTCCGCGAATATTCAAGATATTTTGATCAAATTTTTTTCAGTGAGTTTTTCATGACGTTGGCAACAATACTCTCATTGAGGGTTTTGCTCTATCTCCTTTAGTTTTTAAATTAATTTTTTAACTCTTTAATTTCGCCGCTAGGGGCGCTGTAATTCCTCTCAATGGGTTCTTCAGGGTCACTTACCTAGGGGTAGACCTTACTTCCATGACCCTAGGAGGGGCTGGTTCCGAATAAAAGCCGTGCAACGCAATTTTGAAACACCCTGTATATATGCACAATTTAAAGTTTCATTCAATTTTTATAAGTTGAATTTACAATGGTTCAATTTTAGTAAGTTATTATTGAGATCCTTTTAAAGTGAGAACCGTTTAAATAATAATCGCAAATAAAAATTTAATTTAATAAATTAAAACATAACTTATTATTATCAATTAATAAAAAAATTAAATTAATAGTTTTTTTTTAATTAAATGGAATTCATGAAATTACTCAGTAATCAAGAATTCGTACTAAATGTTTGTTCTTGCCAACTATTCAACTATTGAAAACTTACATCCGTAAAAAAAAGCCAAATTTCACTCAATAAAAGCTCCAAAATTGAGAAAATCGTAAGGACAGGGATTAGTAGAGGAATCTGGTTTTGAAGTAAATTAGAGATATAATTAGAGAAAATTGGTTACGTCAAGAGTGTTTTGCGTTTACCCAGATAGTTAAGTGGACAATAACGCAAAATTCGTAATCTTTTTCAATTAATCCGTAAATCCGTATTCTCGACGAAAATTCGTAAATATTACGGACAATATGTAAAAGTTGGTAATATGTTTTACTGTTAATAAACTAAAAAATTAGTTTATTTTTACTATTTTAAAAGCTTTTTACGAAAGCTTTTTTTTCAACATTAGAGAATCCACTACAAAAGTTTTCAAAGCGTCACTTTTGAGCACCGATTGACTGACGTATAATTATAATTAAATGCGTCGACAACATGCCAACACCAGGCAGGGAATGTTTGTTACTTCGTTATCTAATGCGCTTCCTGCTCTTTCCAGTGTTCGAATGAATGAAATGACCTCCTCTCGTCCTCAGCGAGCGTGGGGTTGTGAAGGTGGTAGTTCTTTCCCCCTGGGCTAGGGGGTGATCATTCGGGGAAAAGGGTACTGGTCGTTTGTAAAAAACCTGTTCAGCTCTTTTCGGTCTTTTCTTCGAGTTTGAGTTTTGTGCTCGTGGCTCATTTACATATCTTAAAAGAAAAGCTTGAAGACGCAATAACCCCGGGATTTTTCTTTGGAGGACCGGAGAATTTAGTTATTTCAAAGAGAGATTTTATAAATTTTAAGATGCAGTGTTATTTTAAATATCCAATATTTGGGCAATTAACGTATATTTTACATTTATTCATTATTGTAAACAATTTAGTATATATGTTACGGGCAATGTGATATAAATCGGGCAATATTAATACTGTGATTAATGTGATAAACTCAATGGTATTTATGGAAGAATAAAGATAAGGTTTTTATCGTAAAACAAAATTTATATGAATGGAAAGGTCAAAAAGGGGAAAATAGTTTTCTTGCACCGAGTTTTTAAAGTTCGAATTCAGAATCAAAATCACATACTCGAAAGAAAAGATGATCATATTCTTGAAATTTTTTATTGTTATTGAGTAAAATCTATTAGCATTCCGCGTCAAATCAACACAAGCTAGGTTGGGACCTCGATGTCTCAGATTTCTATAATTTTTGGTTTATATGTAGTACTCGTGGAGATTAAGAAGGAACACTGGTCTCAAGTCAGGACAAAGCAAGTCATTTTCATACTTCTGAAATTGATTCCCTCATTTTTGGAATTATGGCAAGTATATTCCTTGTTCCAATGGTTTAAGTACGGAATATGAACCAAAATTAAAGAATGTTCTAATTAAACACCCATTTTCTTATTGAGTACAATAATTTGCACATAAATATTGTTTCATTATATTATACTTACATAAATTTAAGTACATTAATGGAAATTTAAAGTTCAATCCATTTAAGGATGATTAATTAATGAAGAGAATAAAAAACGAATTCTTAAATCAAATAATAAATTTCTCCATCTTAAAATTTTGTATATTTAGGCTAATAAGTCTATGTTTGACAAATCTAATATATTAAAAGTCAATGTGTGTAATGTATGTTTGTGGGTATATGTGGTGTGTTTGTCTTTTATACAAATTTACAGTTTTTTTCGATCTGCACCAAACTTGGTACACAGACGTAAAAAAACTAAAGGAAAAAGGTTACTAAATTCTCCTCAAAAGAGATGCTCATGCTCAACCCATTATTGTTACCATTAGGCGGATTAAAAGGGGGTTATAGGGACAATGTTCTCGAAATTTTCAGAAAATTTCATTTTATAGTAATGACACCTTCTTTATAATAGGTGCGATGAGCGGGCGAGGCCCGTAAAAGTTTTTCACTAGAAAAGGACGTTAACTTTTTAATCCATGTAGGTATATATAAAAATTTACTGCGCCCGGGCAGCGCCGGGTCTAGCGCCTTAACGCTAGTTAGATATAAAAGGGAAACCCTATGAAATTATAAAAATGGGAAAGAAGGGGTGGGGAGAATGAGAAACAGAGTGTAAAAAGAGAATGAGAGGCAAAAAAACAAGATTTGGAACTACCGCGGAAAGTTTTAATAATCCTGGGGAAGAAAGTAAAAATGATAGAAAAAAGTCCTCCCTCATAAAATTTTGTAAATTTTACTCTTCAAATAGGTTACCAATTTATTTTCAGACACATATTATGAAGAATGGGACAAGCCCCCCTTAGGCTGCAACAGAATATTTTCGAGGGTAAACAACCTGTACAAAATTGGTCACTAGACGACCCTGTGACAAACACCTTCCTCTGATATATTTTTTGAATCATTGTAATATATTTTAAATTTGAAACTAACAACTAATAAAGCCTACAGAGGACAGATAGTAAAAAAGAAAAGAGAGCCCCTCCCGAAGCTGCGCCGGCAACGTCTAGAGTGCCTAGCAACGTCTACTGAAGGCCGCCATTACTTCGGTTCCCATCAGAGATCCATTCCTGTGGGGTCTCGGGGCTCCGAGACAAAGAAAATCCTTGTGCATCCGGTCTGTTCGAGCGAGCGTCCACTTTCGGGAAAGCCACCCAACTCCAATAACTGATAAGGAGTGACGCCGCATGTCTGGAAAACACCAACTCTTTGGGAAAACTGAAATGTGGGGTATTGTGGGATCTCAAATGCGTGTGTGTTACCGAAAGCCACATGTATTCCATTTTGTTTTTTAAGGACTTATTTTGAGAAATCCTGTACATTTTGCTTTTTAAGAACATTTTTCAAAAAAATTGTGGAGGCTTACAGGTATTAGTAGTTCATGAGTAAAGTTCTGATAAGTTTTCTGTATGTCAAACGTTCTCAATCAATCTAATCTTATCCGTTTGCGTTAAAAAATTTAAGCAAAATCATTAATTCAAACAAATCTGAAAGCATCCTCTAAAGTCTAAAGATTTTGATTGGTCAAAACGTAGTACATGAAGTAAATATGGGACATTGGATGAATAGTGATGCATCAGTCAATTAACTAATTTAATAATTAAAATTTCTTCCCACGCACATTGGTAATGAAATTAAGACTTGTTTATCTCTCAGTTAGAAAACGATTATTTCAGTTAGTTGCAACGCCTAAAAATCCGAGTAGGGGAGAGTTGCTCAAAGCAGGTATGCCAACTTTGAATGCTCAAAAATCATATTTATTGGTTGGTTAAAATTACAAATTTGATTTTAAATGGTAGGTGAGTTATCGAACTATAAAATAAAAGTGCACGATAACGTCGGATCAAGCCAAATAACAATTTATTACTGAAAACGAAATATTCGTCAAAAATAACGATTGTTTAATACGGTGCCTAAAGCGGATAACCCACTAGTGGCAAAGCGGGTAAGCACTACAAAATGAGACAAATTTTAACACAAATTAAATATTTTTTAGAATTTATGTTGAGAACATAGATGGATAAAGAAGGAAGACCCTGGGGGTCAACCTAGATACTTTTGGGGACTTTCTGTCTCTAATTAAACTGAAAACATTGCTTACACAATGAAATAATGTAATATCCTTAAAAATTAATAAGGATTTCTTGACCCCCATGATTCCCCGTAAATCCACTAATTTTTGAGACCTTCTAACTATCATGAAGTATAGCTGCCCGCTTTGCCCGTGGCGTGGTTAATAAAACCATACTTAGACATTAGGGATTCATCCGAGAGTATACGAGCCCCTACCGCCTACCGGCTTTGGCCGTGCGGCCTACCCGCTTTGAGCGACTCTCATCTTCATCTAAATGTGCTGAGAATAGTAGAAATTTGATTAAATGCATTGAAACAATTAAATAATATTCAAAGAGCCGTTCCAGGATTTTGGCTATGAACAATATTCCTTTAGCACCTTTAAAAGTCCGAATTAGCTCTTGAACTTTGAATAAGTGATTTACAGAAAATACAAGGACCTTTCCTATAGGGGAGTTAAAGTTTAACGTCACATATTTTGATGACAAATTACAAATTTTTATAATGATAGGAGATTATCTGCGGCGTAAAAAGAGTGATCCTCTTAGGTCAGGGGTCGGCAACCTTTTGAAACGGAAGATCCAAAAGTTACAACTTACAAAGTTTCCCAGTTTTTAAAGAGACAGAGATTTTTTTGTTTCAATTTTATACTATTTGCTTATAATTTGATTTTAGATTGGGAGGGGGATTTTAGGTACTTTTTTTCATGAAGATTTAGATTACTTGCCATTTACTTACATATTATAAATTCCCGTTAGTGAACTTAAGTTCAAAATTTTGTAAACAATATGAATGAATTCCAATAAAAATTGGAGGGTCTGGGGGTCCTCCCCCCGAAATTTTTTTGGAGTTTTCCCCTTCAAAATAGCATTTTAGCTCATCTTTAGGCCTTTTTGGATTGCACCCGAAGAGCATCGCTCCATTATAATGATTGGTGCTCTTATATAAATTCTATCTATAATATAAAATTCTAAATAAATAATAGGGGAGAGTGTTGTACCTAAGGACGGTTGTACCTTCAGCCACCTCATTATAAAATTCGGGAAAAAATGCAAATTTGAATTTGAGGTCGATTTTGAATGTAAACAGATGCTATCTAGTTGCTAACGTGAAATCAGCTCTTAAATATTATTTAAATTTATAAAATAAAATTACTGTTTTTAGATGCTCAAAGTTTTTTTTAGTGCATCACTACATTAATTTTTCTCTTCCCCTATAATTATGATATGATAAAATTGGATATGGGGTGAATCCCCGAGATTTTGACATTTTAGTTTTGATATTAGAAATCGTCAGATCTCAATTCTTTTATTTTTTATGTAACTTAGAATGCAAAAACACCTGATGTTGTACCTCCGGACACCATTAGTGTTGTACCTACGAACACGTTCTTGTGGGTGTCTAGCTAATCGGCGTTTTAGAATCAGGTTTCATTTATTTGAATACATTTTAATGCATGTTAAATTAATTGAATCGTCAGTTTGAAGAAGGGAATAAGTCCAAAAATCAAGTTTTGAGAAAATCGAAAAAAACTGTATAAGTAATGGAATTTTCATTGTATAACCGCCAAATTTTTACTGGAAGTTCAGAACCCTATTTAGAAAACAGAGCAATCATCAAAACAAATATAAGTGTATTCAAAAATATTTTACAGCCAAAATAAGTTGATGGACTTATTCCCTTCTTCCACCTTATGAAATTTTTCTGATGAAAAAATCTCTAAAAACCCTTAAAATCACATTTAAATAATATTTCTCCTTAGTTTACACCACAAAAGGGTGAAATAAAAAGAATAAGACAAATGAAATTCAAAATTATAGTGAAACTGGGTTATTAAAGCAGTATCAATGGAGTGAGTGAATATGAATGGAGTCAAACATTCCCTACATAAAAAAAGTTTGAAAAACATTGAAATTAAGAGAAAATTTTATTTTAACTTAGTTTACAGCAAAAAGATTATGAGGAGAAAGAAAAATTAACTTTAATTCCAAATTAGCTTAAAAAATACAATGAATGGACATCGATTTCACAACTTCAAGGGGCGATATCTCCCTATAAGGGTTAGTTATTGTTCCCCTCTTTTCACCCATGTGTAGAGCAAAGCTTCGAGATTGTTTTGAGCACAAAAAGTCAATTTGTCATATTTTGGACTTATTCCCTTCTTCAAACTGACGATTCAATTCTAAATGGTTATCTATTTGTCGTCGATTATTTTCAAGTGATTTTTAGATGAAAAATATAATAGTTTGTGATCTAAACTACTTTTTAAAATTTTTGATTCTACTTGGAATTTAGTGTAAAATCTTAAGCACCATATCGCATTTAAGTATGATGATTACAAAAAACTTAAAATTTCCACTGAAGAAGATTTGTGGAAGTTATTACCACCAAATGCTTGCACAACTAAGTGTTGATCTTATTGTTTTTTTTATCAGTGAAGTGATCAGATCAATCAGCATGATTGATGAAACTATTACCTTAAATTTTGAGCTGAAAATCCCTTGTGATTTATGAGTTTTTGGTAAAAAATCAAGACTTTTATCATTCAACTTCATTTTTATTATCATTTACGATCTAAAACTACATTACTTTAAAATATATATTTCCAATTTTAAAAAAGCCTGAAATATGTTATGAAAAGGTTATGCATTGGTAAAAATGTTCATTTTTAGCTTTTTTCAACTAAAGCTTCCTTTTTTAAGGGTGTCCACAGGTACAACAGGGTCTGTCCATAGGGAGAGCACGTTGTTGTACCTATGGACACAAATTTTGTCAAGTCATTAAAGTTAACTAAAAATACAGTTTTCAAGATTTTAGCTAATAAAAAATATCCCCCTACTCACAAAGGTTTAGGACTGTAGGTTGGGCACTTAAAATGGTGAAAACGTGATTTTACCTGTCTTGTAAAAATCCAAACGTGATTTTTGTCCATAGGGGTACAACACTCTCCCCTATAAATATAAAATTCTGTCACTTAAATAATAATTTGAGTGACAGACTTTTCAAGGAAAAATTTTGGAAATGTTTTTAATTTTTTAGAACTTCTACAATAGATCATATGAGGATCAGTCTACGAGCACATTACAGAATTTTCAAGGAAAAACAGTAAATTTAATTATATTCCAAAATTTTGAGGGGTATTCGGGGGTTCTCCCCCAGAAATGGTTTCCTCTGAAATAATTTTTACCCCTAAAAGTAGTGTTTTGACTCATCTTGAGAACTTTGGGTGACATTGCTTCTTGTGAGTCACTTTGATTTGATTAGGTACTTCAAAATAAATTTTCTGATTTTTTAAGGGAAAATATACTATAAATTTTTTCGTATGGAACTGTAGAGCCGCAACTTTTCATCAAAAGAGCCGCAGGTTGCCGACCCATGTCTTAGGTGTTACCCATAGGGTCCAAGTGTCTAAAAATTAGTTGTTCTCGGATGTACGAAAATTCCGGTCAATACAAAAACCGTTCAACAAAAACAAATTTATTACATTGATAAAGCTATAATTTTTTTACTGAATTTTGCTGACCGGTTTTTGCATTGACCGGAATTTTTGCAACACCGTTAAAGCATGACGGAATCAGTGTTATAAAAATTTAGAATTTATTGTTTTGGAAAGGTTTTCCTATTTTGAAATTTAGACAGAGATGATACCGCTGAATCTGAATTGTGAATTCTATGCTGGGATGGAGGCAGTCTCACTCAGTTTTGGTTCGGTATCATTATTAGTTGGTAACCCCTACTCAATACAGATGGCCTCATAATTAAATTTTTTAACGTCCTTACATTCACGTATATTTGACGTCACACGTCACCAGCATCAAGACACCATTACCTTAACATTACCCCACCACTCTAGTATGTAAAAATAAAATTCTAATAAGCCGTTCTCTATGAAACGAATAAAGAAAATTAACTTTTTCCATAGGGGGATTACTTTCTTTGTTATTTATTCCAAATACTGAGGTGACTCTCTATGAACAATAATGATAGGGTAGGTGGTAGACTCCGGTTCCGGTACGATATTGGATATTCACATGTGAACTCTTCCACATCTGTTAAAAGCATGAATGTTCATATTTACACCTATGACCAATTTAAATGTAATTTTTAGGGAATATTTTTTATTTACAGGACGAGTTTTTTCATTCCACTAAAAAGTTTTATAGGTTAATTTAGTGAGTGTTTCGGTTTTTTTATAGTACCTATATTGATGATATTAAAGTACTATTCTTTTCTTGAAATAATTTGGACGTACCCCACTGTTTTATAATTTGCAAATTCATATTTTGGACTAAATTTTCGTTCGATACAATATTCAAATTGTAAATTAAAAACCCACTAGTAAGCAATAAAATAAGCATATTTGTGTGAGATCAGATCAGAGCATGTAGTCCAGGCAACGAATGCTCAAAAAAGGGTGTAGAGGGAAGTTCTTGGAACACAATTTTTGACTTTAGAACTTTGTTTGGACTAGTTTGGAGGTAAACATATCAAAAGTCCCCGACCCTAGCCCCTGAGCTTAATGTAGGGGGGGCGTTTAAAAGTCTCATTTTTCAGTTTTTGGCTTATTACTCTTAGAAAATGCATCCCCACGAAAAAGTTTCAATTATACTTTTTAAAGTAGATAAAATTACCAAAAATTTAAGACCATTCCCAGGTTTATAGGTCCAATAGATCCCGAGTTACATCTCTTCAAAAATGGAAAATTTGTTAAAAAAGTTCGAAAAATTGAGTAAAATTCGTATTTAAAGCCATTTATTGGCTATATTACACTTCTAAGAGTGAAGTAAGGTCTAAAACCTTATAACACAATTATTTAGCTTTAATTTAAGCCCTGAACCAAGCCTGCGAGATCAATAGTTCTTACGCTATCGGAAAAAAAACAAAAATTGGGAAAATGGGATTTTCCCAGAAAGGGGACCTAGAGGTTTGAGAGTACCGTAAAAGAGAAGAAAAGTGGTATAAATTAATATACCAATATTGAAAACAGTATTTATTTGTTTGAAGTATTCCACTTTTACCTTATAAAATTTATTAATTACCTATTTCTTAATTAATTATTTTCAATTTAATTAATTTTTTGTTCTATATGTATTGAATTTAAAAAATGAGGGTCATGTTTATGAATTTTGCATACTTGTCATATATAAATTACAGCTTATAACATTTAGGAGGCATAGGTTCATGTTGGTATAACGGTTAAGAGGAAATTTCGAGAGGCTTTTGTCCCCTCAAAAAGGAACGGATAGGGCTATGTTGGTGTAAAAAAGGAAGAACACTGAAAAAACAGCAGGCTACAGGTTTGTAGGAATACAGTAAAAGAGAATAAAAGTCGTAAAACATGAAAGACATGACCACTCTATTCAAAATGAAAGCTGATTATTTGACTTTAATTTAAGCCCTGAACCAAGTCTGTGAGATCAAAAGTTCTTACTCTATAACTTTTTTGATGCTGTTCATGTTTTGATTTTTCCCGGGAGCGCCATTCCGATTCGATTCCTTGCTAAACATATCGAAACCCTCTAGCATTTTTACTTAAATTTAATATTCTTCTGTAAATTAAATATCGTCTGTGCTGTGATATTCCAAGTCTAATAAATTTAAATGTTACTTTAAGACATGTCGAAGGCCCCAAGTGAGTCTTGTCCTGCCCCCCCCAAACTTGTAATTCGGGCTGGAATTAGATGTATGGATGGAAGATGGAGAATAACTGCCTGGTCCTAGTGCATAGTGAATTAGCAGCTGCACCGGACGATATCCTAAAAACAATTTTCTGCCGATGCGTGAAAGACTGTGCCAGCGCGAAGTGTGGTTGTAAAAAAGCAAGCCTCAAATGTTCCCCAGCATGCCAAAACTGCCAGGGGAACTGCCTGAATGGGGTCTCTCAAATTGACTCCAAAAGTGAAGAAGAACAGGAGGATCCTCTAACTGTTTCCCTACAGGGATCCGATGGAGAGGATGATACAGAAGATGAAAACAAAATCGAGGATCAAGGTCCTCCCCGCCCTAGAGAGCAAGAAATTAACTGAATGATACCTACTATTGTAATGTATTATGTTTACTTTTCAAATTCAATAAACTTCGTATTCACTAAACGGTTGTTTTGTAAAACTATCACAATGCCTATCCTATACGCACAAACATGGTCATAGCAAAATATTTTTCCATGTCTAGATATTCTTTAATTAAGTGTGAGGAACCTGGTTATCGGGCCTACACTTGTACTGAGTAAAACTTGGGGCAAATTTAATCAGCTTTCATTTTGTATAGAGTGGTCATGTCTTTCATGTTTTAAGACTTCTTTTCTCTTTTACTGTATTCCTACAAACCTGTAGCCTGCTGTTTTCAGTGTTCTTTCTTTTTTACACCAACATAGCCCTATCCGTTCCTTTTTGAGGGGACAAAAGCCTCACGAAATTTCCTCTTAACCGTTATACCAACATGAACCTATACCTCCTAAATGTTATAAGCTGTAATTTATATATGACATAAATATGACCCTCATTTTTTAAATTCAATAAATATAGAACAAAAAATTAATTAAATTGAAAATAATTAATTAAGAAATAGGTAATTAATAAATTTTATAAGGTAAAAATGGAATACTTCAAACAAATAAATACTGTTTTCAATATTGGTATATTAATTTATACCACTTTTCTTCTCTTTTACTGTACTCTCAAACCTCTAGGTCCCCTTTCTGGGAAAATCCCATTTTCCCAATTTTTGTTTTTTTTCGATAGCGTAAGAACTATTGATCTCGCAGACTTGGTTTAGGGCTTAAATTAAAGCTAAATAATTGTGTTATAAGGTTTTAGCCCTTACTTCACTCTTAGAAGTGTAATATAGCCAATAAAGGGCTTTAAATACGAATTTTACTCAATTTTTCGAACTTTTTTAAAAAATTTTCCATTTTTGAAGAGATGTAACTCGGGATCTATTGGACCTATAAACCTGGGAATGGTCTTAAATTTTTGGTAATTTTATCTACTTTAAAAAAGATAATTCAAACCTTTTCGTGGGGATGCATTTTATAAGAGTAATAAGCCAAAAACTGAAAAATGAGACTTTTAAACGCCCCCCCTACATTAAGCTCAGGGGCTAGGGTCGGGGACTTTTGATATGTTTACCTCCAAACTAGTCCAAACAAAGTTCTAAAGTCAAAAATTGTGTTCCAAGAACTTCCCTCTATAACCCTTCGTTGCCTGGACTAATGTTGATCAAGAAGGCCAAAAAAAAGAACGATCTTTCAGGAGAGAGGTTTCAGCCTCTCGCGTCGAGAACAAAGGATCGGATTCCTATCCGTTTCTCGGAACCGGGGGGGGAACGGTAGGCGAAGAAGGGTTTCACGTCGGGGTCGGAATGGAGGAGTCACCAATCATTGGACACTACGACAGTAGTTAGTTGCTATGCTGTTGCAGCAGCGAATCAGGGGTCAGTGAGCGTCCCCCCCACCTTCACTCCATCCGCGCATCCGCCTGGAAACTGGAATCATCCACACCACAAACTAAACTGACTGGGGCCTGGGGCCTAAACAAAACCCCAAAACGGGTAAGTTATTTCTATTATTTTTTTCACTAGTACTGTCTAAATATGAGAAGACTATAAGATTATTAATTTGAAAGACACCTTGAACTATTATTTTACTTTATAGATAGAACTTTATAAATTTTTCTTTATAGATTTTTTATGGAACTATTATTATTAATTTTAAGTGTGTAATTTAGTTGACTTTTGATTTGTAAATTCAAAATTCATTATTCTTGACGTTTTCTATTTTGAAGTTATTTTTTATTTGTAAGACAAATCTAATTGCATGTAAACTACCTTCTACCTTTGATATATTTATAATTTTATACCTTAAAATTAATAAATCAAATAAAGGAAAGATAACTTGACAATTTAAAATCTAGAGTTTATGGTGTGTTTTAGAATGTTAAGAAATATACACATTATATTATATTAATTCTTGGTCGAAGAAATGATAACACGAAAATTATACTTTTTGCAACAAAATAATTTGGCCAAATTACTTATTTACCTTTTTTTAGTTGTAAAACTGAAAAAGAACTAACGGTACATAAAATACAAATATGAGGATGTTGTAGTTTTTTTTATAAAGAAATCAAGTATCTAAAAAAAGGATATAGTGTCAATCTTATGACGAAAGTGAGGATATCACTGAGGAATTTTGAATGTTAAACACATTTCCTGTCCAATTTCATATTAACAATTATGCCATATTTTTTTTATCATATAAAAATTTATTTATTTATTTATTATTAAGCACACACAACAGGTGAGCGACCCAATTACAGTGTGGAGAGAAAATAAAAAATATAAAAACATACACTACAAAGTAATAAAAAGAAATGCACACTAACAATTTAAAAGAACAGAACATATTAAATCAATTCATGTGTTATTTTTAAATAGTATATACGAGGGTTGTTTTTTAATTAACTTCCGTTTTGCTCCTCAAAAAAAAGTAGCAGGAATTTCGAAATAATTTTGCTACTGGTAGATAGGTACATCCTTGAGGATCAATTTCCCTCATTACTGGAAAAAATCGGACATATTTTCTATTATTTATCGAATTTACAAGCGCGCTCCTCGAACTTATTTCCCGCCAACCCATAGAGAAATCCTCTTTTTCGAAATTTTCCCGTTTTTGATAGTTTAAAAATAAAAAACAAATGAATATTTAAAAATAAGGTTATTACGGAAGGCTACAAACATCTTTAATTACTTTTCATCGTAATCACCTTTAAATAGACCATTTACCGTACCATTTCACAAGTTTTTCGATTCCGCTTCATGAAAAGTTTGATTTTTCGTTGAGCTTCGCATCGGTTCGGACAGCCGTTTTCGCCCTCAGCGCACACTTTGCCTGCGAATCTATCGATATTGCCTTGTTTATTATGGCTGTAACTCCAGAATCAACAATGCCTGGAACTTGGCAGTTGCAAAACATATGGTTTTAAACATCCCTGCCCCCATTTAAATCACCTGCCTGCCGATTGTCTATTGTTAATGCGAACAAATTTTAAAGGAAGAGAAATTCTCTATGGGTTGGCGGGAAATAAGTTCGAGGAGCGCGCTTGTAAATTCGATAAATAATAGAAAAAATGTCCGATTCTTTCCAGTAATGAAGGAAATTGATCCTCAAGGATGTACCTATCTGCCAGTAGCAAAATTATTTCGAAATTCGTACTACTTTTTTTTCAGGAGCAAAACGGAAGTTAATTAAAAAACAACCCTCGTACTATTTAAAAAATTTGTTAAATAAAAAGTTTGTTATATAACAAATTTTTTATTTAATTAAGATATTTTATTAAGTGCATTATATGCAATTTTTTTATTTTATTTTTATGAAATTAATGAGTTCCAAGACTCACCACTAGTGGATAATTTTAGACTATTTAAATTTGTTATAATAAATCCCATAAAGGAGGTATTTGATAAAAACATATTATTTAAAGTGCAAACGTTTATTTTTTGTTGTTTCAAGTTGTGTTTGAAAAATATAATTGTTAAAAAATGGAAAAATAAATCAATTAAAAAATATTTATAAGGTTAAACAATTGTGTGAAGTTTACCCAAAGGGGGTTTGTGTGTCTCTATAAACATATTTAATCCTTAATACGTACTATATATCAAGCTTTTCTCTTACGAAAATTTAAAATAAAAGTCGGAAAAATGTACGATCGGTAAATGCACCTCTAGGGAAAGCAGTGTGGTGCATAACAGTGATTGGACTGATTGGGTCCCCTCTTTTTTATACTTTGCGCAGTGGCGGCTCGAAGGTAAAATTATAAGGGGTGCTGCTCCTGCGGTACCAAGTTGGCAACGTATTTTAAGCGATATAATGCCAAATAATATTTCTTTTAAACAAAAACGTGGAAAATATCAAATAGAAAATGTGGAAACAATATAAAATTTCGATTTCTCTCTTAATAGTTAAGTATTCAAAAACTGTCACTTACCTATATTCCTACAAATAGCTGATTATTACGAAGATGAAGGTTATCAAGAAAATATGAACTTAAATCACATTTCGAATTAAATTTGTTCATTGTAAAAAGAAATAAAAACGTGGCTACAAAAAAGTAAACATAAATCTTTATTTTGCCGAAACATCAGAAAATATTTTTTTCTCTCTGTTGAAAAATAAAAAACAAGCTATAAATAAAAATTAAAACAGTGTTGGAGTGAGAAAAGCTAAAATGCCAATATGATTTATTAGTAGAAGAAATCGTATATCTATTTTTCTTCTTCCCTCAGTTTTTTTTACTGCTCTCTCAAGAGAAAATGCTATCATTCTTTTGGTCGGGGCTGCTTTTCAGCAGCCCCTTTTCTCCTAACAGATTCGCATGCTAAATTCTTAATGTTTTGATTTGATATGATAGAGATAGTGTTTTATACCACGATAGGTATAATTGCGGGGGCTGATCGACCCGGAAAGAAATCTGTTGGCGAGACGGCATAGCAGAAAATTATTAATTGAAAAAGGATTATAAAGGACAAAGATTAAAGGGGGAAATAGATAATTTTCTAAATATTGTAAAGCAAATAAAAATTGGAATTTCGGGAAAATTTGGTTGGGGGTTCTGCAGCCCCGCAGCCCCTATGGACGAGCCGCCACTGACTTTGCGTAACTGCGTATTTTATGGGAAGACTAAATGCATAATAATTCAGAAAGTTTATTACAGAAACGGAAGATGAAGAGGAGCAAAATGCGGAGGACAATGCACTCGACCGCCCTATCCACTCCCTGTTGTTGGCAACGACATCAACTCAGGTGAGCATACAGTAAAGAATTATTAAAAAAATAATGGAAATTAACCAAGAGTCATATTAGTTACAGGAGGCGACCTTTACAATCAATAAAATTGTAACTAATTTTATAGAATTAATTAAAAAAAGAGATTAAAAACTTAAACATATTTTGTTTCTGCTCAATATTAAAAAAACAAAACAAGACCGAAATTTATTTTGGACAAAATTGCACCCTAAAAAGTTTTTTTATTACTTATATTTTTTACTATAAAATTTGATTTAATTCTATAAAATTCGAATTATTACTATAAAATTCGAAGTGTTCCAATTCCTCCCGTTTAAGTACCTACTTGTTTTAAAAATTTATCCTTTAAATTAAGTGGTAGTTTTACTATGTAAATTCTTTTTGAAAGAATTTCCTGAAAAAGCATGCATTTTAGGCATTTCTTTTGTAAAATAACCTATAAAGATTATTTTTGTTACAGTGAACTTCTAACGGCAGTCCTATCCTCTGTAAAAATCTTATTTTTGCTTTTATATTTTAATTAGCATAATCAAATTAACACGAAGAGTTTTTCAAAAATGCCAGTCTTGTGATAGTCGGAGTTGATATCACTTGCGTTTCTCCATTATTTTTTACTTATTTTTACTTTAATAATTCAAGTTATCTTAGCACTGACAGGCTGTTTTGTAATTTTGAGTTGGCCTATTTGAAAAACAATTATTTCTCAGTTTTTGCTGAATTTTATTCTGTTTTAAATGTGCTACATGTTTAGCAAGTTTTTAAGAGTTTTTTCTTGTAATATTCTTAAAGAAAATTCACCTTGCTATTTATCTTGCGCCATTTATCTGTTGAACAAATTGATGATTCTAAACATATAAATAATGTTTTCTATTTACTTTCCTTCAGATTAAAACATCGGGGGGAGGAGCCTTTGAGATCATGATCTACAACTGCTGGAAAGAAATGTCGTGCAAGAAGTTCTACTTGGGCTAGTCTACATAGCTCAACAAATGTATTAGAGGTAATTATGCAATTTTTTATACTGATCTTGTTATTTCTGTTCTATGATATTTCTGTGTTAGAGTGAGGCACCTTAAGAAACTTTTTAATTATTTATTTTTCAATTTTTATGAAACTGTATTTAATCAAACAAAATATAATTTTTTTATACAAACAGTCAACAATAATCATAATTTATTTAATCAAACAATAATTTTAATTTTTCTCTTCTATTAATTTTAAAGGCCTTAAAGGTTATTGTTCAACAAGTCTGGGTTGAAACAAAAATAGGAATGATAAAACCCTAGGTATAAACTAACGAGTTACTAGGTACAATATTGAATTTAAATGCTTCATTATGTACGTTTTTTAGAATCTTGAACAATAATAAGAGTTATTTGTAAACTTTCTAAATATTTTAAAGAGAAACATTTTAATAACATATAAATTCTAAACATATAAATAATGTTTTCTATTTACTTTCTTTCAGAATAAAACATCGAGGAGAGGAGCCTATGAGATCATGATCTAAAACTGCTGGAAAGAAAGGCCGTGCAAGAAGTTCTACTCGGGCGAGCCTACATAGCTCAACAAATGTATTAAAGGTAATTATGCAATTTTTATACAGATCTTGTTATTTCTGTTCTATGATATTTCTGTGTTAGAGTGAGGCACCTTAAAGAAACTTTTTAATTATTTATTTTTCAATTTTTATGAAACTGTATTTTATCAAACAAAATATAATTTTTATACAAACAATCAGCAAAAGGCCTTAAAGGTTATTGTTCAACAAGTCTGGGTTGAAACAAAAATAGGAATGATAAAACCCTAGGTATAAACTAACGAGTTACTAGGTACAATATTGAATTTAAATGATTTATTATGTATAGAATGTTGAACAATAAGAGTTATTTGTAATCTTGCTAGATATTTTAAAGAGAAACATTTTGATTACAATATTAATAAGAGTTAGAATCAATAAATATTCTAACTTAAAAAAATGAGATGGTAAATATACTCCTTTGCACATCAAAAATGAGTTTTTTTCCCAAACAATTATCTTTTGGGGGTCCGGGACACAATTTTGTTAAAAATTTACTAATTAACTTAGAATTTTGAAATTTTTTATACTGATCAACCATCTAACAACTAAGCAAAATCACATCAGAAAATTTTTAAAAAGTTTAAAAAAAATAAAAATTGATATTTCATTAAAAAAATGGGGTAATTTAAAATGGATATCTCAAAATGTTATTGATAAATTTTCAAAATTTTTTCACTAAATCAAACAGAAACATATTTTTATTTTAGACTCTGCACTTTAAGAAATATTAATTTTTTGAAAAAATATGTTTTAATTATATCAGAATTATATGAAAATGTGTGATAACATTTCACAAAAATTAATAACTTGGAAATGATTTTACCTTATTGTAATTTAGAATTAAAAATGCTTTATAACTATATATTTAACCTTATTTAGAAGCTCAAAATTCCTAAGAATGTTTTTAATCGCCTTATGATAGGTACTGAGTACTGTTATTTAAATTATATATATATTACAAATGTAGTAATATTTCAAAATTCCTATTGAAGCTGCAGTCATGATATGATGATCCATCCTACAACAAGTGAGGATGAAATAAAAGAAGTATGTCCCTCTGGCTGCAACAGTCCAAGAAAAGAGGCATCAGCAGGTAAGCAATATCCTTAAAACTATTGAATGGGCTTAACAAAAAGAAAAGATCTGCTTGTGTAGCAATGAATATTAATCATTATAAAGTTGCCACTTGGCCCTTTCATAACTGCCCCTCAGCTACTTAACCAGAATTTATATTTTTTCTTGAAGTTCAGAAATACAGTTACATTGAATTTCAAAATCTTCGTGACACAATCATGTTTTAGTGTTTTGATGTATTATTTTAAATTTTCGGGAGGAATATCCAGAACTAAAATTCAATGGATAATATATTCTAAGAATATGAATATGAAGTCCTTTATTTTTTTAGGGTACCCTTCCTTGTTCTCAACTTGCAAAAAAAAATTTTAAATTAAAGTACTTGCTTGTAAATAATATTGGTTATAACATTGATTTAATGTTGGTTTTAGAATTTCCTCTTCTTAAAAACATAAATATTTGCAATCAATTAGTTTTGTATTCCAATGGAATTCATATTTTTCAAAGACATATTAACAATCACGTTAAACGCTAAATAAAATTAATTTAGTGATATTTTTAGAATTACAACTAAAATTCTAAACATTTGTCTTCAAAGTGTGAAACTATAAAAAATAGTTTTGGCTTGTAGATACTTTAAAAGTGTATATTTTAATTTTTTTATTTTGTTGCAGGAAAAGAAATGAAGGAAGTTTATCAAAAGAAAATGATTGATGTAATTAAAATTAACTTTTTGAAATTTATTATGTATATTTTGTTGAATAAAGTATTATTTTGTATATTTTAGTTATTTTAATTTCTAAAAATGGTGTTTGCGAGCTTTCAAAGTTCAGTTAAAATAATTCTACTCAGTAGTTGTAAGAAGAAGTAATATTTAAGAAGTCAGAAGAAGTAGCATTTAAGCTGAAATAATAATTGATTTCAATCTTAAAAATGGATAATTTAAAAAATCTTTTGAGTGAACATAATTCAAAGCTGGTATTATATCAACCTTAAAACAAAAGCTAAAAGTATAAATATATTAAAGTATTTTTGAAATTTGAAAACTACTTATAAATGATTGAATTTTCAGTAATTTTCCAGGTTTGGAATCCAATTATTAGGAAATGACTGAGATTTCAAACCTGGAAAATCATTGAAATTTCAAACATGGAAAACTATTGAAATTTCAAACATAGAAAATCATTGAAATTTCAAACATAGAAAATCATTGAAATTTCAAACATAGAAAATCATTGACTTTTCAAATATAGAAAATCATTGAAATTTCCAGATGGAAAATGGGTTGAAATTTCAAGTTTGAAGTTAATATTTATTCAAGATAGGACTCAGGCTGGACGTTGGGCAACTTTCAATATACAATCCAGCTAAAATACGGCGTTTTCGAAAGAAATTTCAAACTAAGAAAATCATTGAATATTCCTGTTAAAAAAAGGTTTGAATGTTCAAGCTTGAAGGTCATCATGATTCAAGATAGGATTCAAGCTCGCTGTGGTACGACTTCCCTGTTAAGATCCTGCTTAACTACAGGGTTTTTCAAGTTTGAGGCAACCTTGTCAAGTTTGAACTTTCCAGCTTGATTCAGTTTTATTTCAATCATACTGTGCTATCTGGGTAAGCATCAGCATCGCAAGCAAGCAGCATCGATTCAGTAGGAAAAGACACCTTAATGAGAAAAATATCTTGAATAAAACCCCTAAAACGCACGTTCAATTAGGTTGAATTTACGTAGATTTTACGTCTTAAAACGCTCTTCACGAGGCGAAAATGAGAATTTTTCAATTTTATGAATTAAGAATACTTTTTAAGTCATTTACTTAAGTATAAAAATGAAAATTTCTCATTTTCGCCTTGTTAGGAGCGTTTTATGAGGTAAAAACTACGTAAATTCAACCTAATTGAGCGTGCGTTTTAGGGGTTTTATTCAAGATATTTTTCTCATTATGGTGTCTTTTCCTACTGAATCGATGCTGCTCTACAACTTAGTCATTGACTTTTTCACATACCTCAAATAGTTTTTAAAATAAAAATTATAACTCCTAAATTTTCCGCTAGAGGGAGTTAGAAGTTGTCTCATTGGATAGGGCATGGTCACTTTACTATACCTAGACCCCACTTTCATGACTATATCTGTAGGGGTTCAAAAGTTAAAGGGGTTGGGCCACTTCTCGTGGGACACCCTGTATATTCAAACTTTAAAAGGAGATTTATTCATGGAAGGGATTTGGTGCCGTATTTTTGGAAAGTTGGTTGAAGTTTTTTCTGTAAATTGTTTAATTGTTTTATAAAGTGTATTAAGTTCAGGGAGTTGGAATTTGTGGGAATTGCGAAGCAATTCCAAAAGGTCCTGCGTCAGCAGTTTACGGGGGTTGGTGAGCGATAGCGAGCAGGGGGCGGTAGCTCCCTAGTTTTACAAAAAAATTTAACACTGACGCCAGATATATTTTAAATGCCTTTGAGAGCGTATTTCACGCATTGGAAATCGGAATACGCTTTTAAAAACTAGCCAGGCGTATTTTCACGCTTTGAATTTTTTACGAAGGCTTTCCTCAAAAAAAATGCAAGGCGCCCCTCTGAAATCGAATATAATAATTTTTTTACTGAAATTTTTTATATTAAATAAATATTTCATTTAGGATGTTTAAGGAAAAACAAATTGTTTTATTTATATAATGTTTAATTTTCTACTAATATTTAACAGATGCTATATTTTAAAAACCAAAATAGACTCCCCCAAAATAGCTACTATTTCATTTTGTCCATTAAAAAAATTTGAAAAAATTATAATAAAAAATTTGCTTCCTATAGGAATATTTGTCTTTTTTTTCGTATTTCACTCCTCATAAATGAATTTCAGGCCTCCTAAAAAAGTCAATGAGTTTTTATCTCCTCCAAAAAAGTACTTAGAATAACACTGACTGACGCTGATGGCTGTGAATATGGCTGTAATTTTCCATAGCAAAGCTTTTATATAAGTCGTCCTAATGACACTTTTACTGTCTTTGGGAATTCTTTTGAGAATTCCAAGAACTTTAAGATTTGTTAAAATTAATTAATAATTATAAAATGCTTTTAAGTTTTAAAAATTCTCAATTTTAAAATATTTTATTTTTTCTGATAACGGATAAGGTTGCACTTTCCCAAAGCAATTATTGTCATGCAACTTATCCGTCTAGTCAAAACGGGAGTATACACACAACATGGAAGCACAAAAAAATACTTCCATGATAAAAAAAATACTTCCAGGCATAAATGCCTTCCTAATGGACGATATATTTTAATCTATTTCAAATTTTGATTGTAAATTATTGATACTATAGGTTTAATTTTAGTTTATTATAACAAGAAAATTTCTGAAAATGTGTTAAAATTCCTTTTATTAAAACACTGCATAAAGTATTCTTGCATTATATTTCATCCCCTGCTAGATAAAGGGGACAGAATGGTTTTCTGAATTATCGCATTTTAACTTACATTAACGCACATTAATCGAACCTGAATTTCAACATCTTACATACAGGTATTGTACAGGTTGGTTTACTGATGAGTAAGGAACTGTTTCCATAAATGATTGATTAATAAGTGATCTAGGAAATTACATATTCTTGTCATGTGCAAGATATTTGATTGACTACTTTTTTATTAAATTTATGTTTTCATACGAATAACAGAAAAATAAATGTATTAAAAATCAAAGTCAAGTCCATATAATAAACCAAATAAAGTCCCTTTCACGAATTTTAATTGGAAACAGCATTTCCTAGGGTCATGGAACTAAGGTCTACCCCAAGGTAAGTAAGCAGGGAGAATAAGGAACTTGCATGATTTTTTTTTATTTCTTTAATCTATTCTTCACGCCAAAATAAGCCACTACACAAAATTTGAGGCCGATTGAGAAATTTTTCGATTGCAAAAAAAATTATCAAAAATCGTGTTTTTCGAAGCAACTGAAAACACTTAATTGCATGCACAGTGACGTCACTAATCATGGACTTCGCCTAAAATGTTTGCCTTGGATTTCTGACCGCCACCAGAAGTGTCTAGAAGGTAAATATTTATTAAAACACTCATATCGGACACTTCTGAAAAAAGAAATCATCAACTAAAACATAGAAATTCAATTTTGATTGCAATTTGGCTCGATGGATTCTACGTCACTGTGCATGCAAACACACTTCGCGTTTTCAGTCACGTGTTTTTTCTCGACTTTTAAATTAAAATATTTAAGTACTTGTACACTTTTTTGAAAATTTGACAAAATATTTCATTTTTCTATACAAAAAACCATACGAAACACTTGAAAGTTTATGAAAATCTGACACATGCAAGTTCCTTATTCATAGACATGACTTTCAGCACCCCTAGCGGAGGGTAAATATAATTAAAAAACTCAAGTAGATAGAATAAAAACTTGGTATGAATTAATACTGTTTCCAATATTATGAAACACTCATTGGAAAAAATTTCATGACAATAGCGTGAATATTCTCGGAGATATTAACATGTTATAACAACACTTTTTTATGCCTGAAAAAAACGTTCGCATATATGTGTGCCAGTTTTTCAGTGTTATTATGTAGTTTTGGGTTTTTTAGTTAGATGGAGAAAAAGTTAAATAAAAAATTAAAAAAACTTCATCAAATCAAATTTTTTTCGATCACTTTTTTTGAGGCCTGAAAAAGTGATACTTTCACATGCATTCGATCTCCGCGAAGCGAATATTCACGATATTTTCATAAAGTTTTTTCCAATGATTTTTCTTATAATATTGGCAACAATATTCGTACTGAGGGTTTCACGATATCTCCTTTAGTTTTTTAATTATGTTTTTACCTTTCGCTGCTAGGGGCGTAGCAGCGAATGTCAATGGATCGCCATGGATTCATGGCATAGAGTTAGTACAAAAATAGAGACAGCTTACTCTTCTCGGTAAAGCATCCCTGCATGTCGAAAAGCGTCGGATCTGTGTGAGTGGAGGAAGTAAATTTTTAACATGGGAGCTCCCGTAGGCCGTAGGAATTTGAGGTATAAAAACTGCTCTTCTTCTCAGAAAAACGATGAAAAAAAGATACCGACAATTTGAAACTCGAGAAAAAGCAATAACGAATCGTTCAGTGAAGAAAACATTTCTCTATCTCAATTAGTTTTTTACCTGTAATTTTTTTAAATTCCGCGGATTCGGAAAAAACAATTTTTAACTGTATTTTTATAATGTTGCGGGGGGAATTTCTTTAAAAAAAGCTTCACACTATATAATATGAACCCTCCTGATTCGATACGAGTCATTTCCGACTCGTTTAAACAAGTATTTAAGGGAGAAAATTGCTGATTTAGTGGTCGAGGAAGGAACTGGAAGTTGGCAAAGCTTGGCGGTATGAACTTGGCGGGCGTTTTTGCCGTAGTTTCTTTACGAGTGAAGCCACGCGAAAAACCGAAAACGCAATAGATTCGCCATGCTCACTTATCTTGGGGTGGACCTTACTTTTATGACCCTAGGAGACGTTGTTTCCGAATAAAAGTCACGGCAACGTAGTATATCTGCTGGGTAAGACAATAAAACATTCCATGTTCATTCCGAGAAAAGGTTCTTAAATAAAAACTGAAAATTGTGAACGTTGAAAGGAAAGTGCAGTCAAACCTGAGTAAGTGGAATCGCTAAAGGGATCGATGTTTTCGTTTCATTTTTCCAGGTATTCCACTTAAACATGTTTGTTGTTTAACTTCGTTCCAATTTAATAAGGATAATTTCACTTAGACAGGATGTAATTAATATTATGTTCTACTTATCCAAGTAATCTATTGAAAACCTATTAATTATGAATTATTTAGTGAAATCCAAACAAAAATGGTACTGGAGGTGACACTTAAACTACTTAGAATGTGGAGATACTTGAGTCATAGCAAATCTCGTGGTAAAAATTATATGCAAAAAAAGTAATTTGACTTATTATGCAAAGCTATTTACTTGTAATTTTACTTTCAATGCTTTTTTTCTTCTCTAACTGTTTAAAACTACTTTTTCAATGTTTAAATAACATCATACGTAATTGATGACTAATACAGTTTTTTAATTTATTATAGTGTTTAATTATTTATCAGTTAATAATTTATTAAATGTTATCTTAAAAAATGTTTAGAAATTTTGCTTTAACAGGCCGTATTTAAAGTTGTATTAAGCGCCCCTACATTATGGCTCATGTATCCCTCTCATGGGGATACTTTAGCCTCAGTGAAAAGAAAACTAATAGTTTTTATACATCGAAAAACGATTAAAAAATGTTTATCCCTTACCTATAAGAAAAAAATGTCAAACTTTCAAACATAATATTTCTTCTTGCTGTATATCAATTTAAAATTTTATGAAAAATTAAACTGTAAAAAGGGGCTTAAGTATCCCTACTCTCCCCCACTTCAATCACTATATTAGGCATTGCAAGAAGGTGAAAAATAAAATTTTAATTAAAGGTTTTATTTTTTCTTCAAAATAATAATATCTAAAATTTGAATTAAGTAAGGTATATGCTTGATAGATTTCAAGAATGAATATTGAAGAGTGAAAGTTCTATTTTTCACATAACATGTGTGAAAAATTTGATAAAAAGTCAGGGATCATTCCTTTAATAAAAAAACGTAAAAACTGTATTAAAGTACTTATTTATAACTTTTCTCTTACACAACCTATTTATTTGAATACATTTAATTATATTTTAAAGAAAATTTTAAAAGGTAATTAAGATTTAATTTCCTTACCTCACCTCCGTGGTTCTGTCCCACTCACTGGTCTCCACTGGTTATCCCTAAGTAGTACTTCTTAGGACAATTCAGTGGTCAAGGATCATAGATTCTGTATCCTCCCATTCACAAAAAATATTTAATTTCCGCTCAACATCTTACTCTTTATTTTTAAAAAGAACTGAAAACTGAAAAATGACGAAATTAAAATCAAACTTTCTTTTGTGTAATTAGATTCTACATCAGAATTTTTGAGCAATTTTAATGTATAATTTAAGCTAAATTCATTAATATACTAATTAGATTCAAACAATTATTTTATTAATTATTTTTCATACATTTTTATTTATTGGTTATGGTTATGATAGAAATCAAAATAAAAAAAACTTGTGTAGGATAACTTTTTCCATTATAAAAGCACTTTTCCAGGTATACCAATCTCACTTTTATTTGTAGCATTCTTTATTGAGATAAGTTTAAAGGAAAAAGGTCTTATGGGGTGAGGAAACTGGAACACTGATACGGGAAAAGGACATATAATTCTTTGTTCAAAAACTTAATTAGTTTTTCTTGAAAGTTGAAGAAATAAATCTGTTTTCCTTCAATGTTCATTTGTGTTACATTACAACTTTAAAAAACCACCTTTATTTATAAAGTTTAAAAGCAGGGTTTTTTCAACAAATACAAGGCAGTTGTAGATCATGAAACACTCACAATTAATAAATTAAATAAGTATTGTCAAATCAAGAAGGGATAACGAGTAGCGAAATATGAAATGGTAGGATAAACGAAAAAAAATCATACATTAAAATTACTAATAAACTTACAAAAAGGCATCAAAATTATGTGTCATATCACTTAAGTGGAAGAGAAAATTTTATTATAAATACACATTTAATTTATGTTTATTCAAAGCAAGAGGTTTCCAATTTCTAAGCCAAATATTTGTACTATATGGTATGAATCTCATAAGTTTAATAAGAGCTAATAAAGTGAGTAACTCTCCACATGTCAGAGAAATTTTATAATTTCTAACATTACAAAAGAAACAAAACAATTATCTTTTGATGACTCACATTTTGTGCTTCATTCTGTATAAGCGTGTGCAAATCTTACGAATAAATGTGGAATTTAAAAACATTCATGAAAAATATTTAAACTTGTTTGTGAGAAAGTAGACTGGGTAGTAGATGAGGATGTCTTTGTACTTACATTTTAACTCATCAATACATTTTTTCTGTACCTAAAAAGTTTCATTCAAAGTTCTCCGGCGAACAAATACTTCTTGGAGATCCCCGAAATTCGAACGAGTGTTCAAGAATTTTCTATGATATGCATTTCTTCTCTTTTTCTTCCATTTCTTTCTATAAGTTAGAGCAACTTCAATAAAGGATTTAACGAAATCGTACACTGTCACTAGAGCAATGCCCAGCCACAAGCCCAAGTACCCTCCAATGACGCTGAAGATCTCCAAACTCTGAAAGATGAAGAAATAATCTCTCAGAAGGGCCGCATGAAGTTAAACTGTTGGCGTATAGAATATTAATGGAAGGGCCTTAAAGGTTGATTACAACAGAATAACAGCCATTCGTGAATTTACTATGTCACTTTTAAACTTTTCAAAGCATGAATATTAATTCCTAAAGACACAAGTGTGAACGTGATTCCTGTAATCCTCTGAACCCTTCTGCGGGTGCTTCAGGGGCACTAACACCTCAACTGCTTTTAGTGCAAAATATTTAAGCATATTTTCATTAAATTTGGGTCCTTGATGAAGGGTAAGTCCACTTAAAGATAAAATGCTTAAAAAATAAGATACAAATAATGTAAAACAACCTATATATTATTTTTCACGATTTTTTTTTGCATTTTAGGTACCCATTACAATTATCCCTTTACTACAAACTTGAACATTTTAGAAACTAACCTTTCTTGTTCCCCGGGAGTAATTTAAAGATTAAAGTAATGCTTTTCGGCTCAAATCAAATTCAAAGTCATTAAATCAACGAAAAACGTCAAAAAGGGAGAGGGGCTGTTCTCCGAAAATCTCAGGATGATGGAGAATAACGGTGGTCAGATTCGGATTCAGGGGGTCATTTTATATAAGAATCTATTAATAAGTACATTAAAACACTTTGTGTTATTTCCCTTTCCGTTTCCTCATTTTTACCCCCAATTTTAATGTTTCAAATTTTTATACTGTAGCATATTCTTTTGAAAATACCTCTAACTGAAAACTTTTTAATGTACAAAATGAAAAATACCCACAGAAAAATCTAAAAAATAGATTTGTTTGAATAATATAACTGTTTTTTTTTGTTTTTGCAGGAAAGCTAACTTTCAAGGAGTTTGAATTAAGATTTTTCGGGCTAAATTGCCGAGGTCTAGTTGATAAAAACTCAGACTAATATAAAACTCAGGTCAGTTGATAAAACTAGACCTCGGCAATTTAGCCCGAAAAATCTTAATTCATATGTCTCCTGCCGAGAAACCCTTTCTGTTCTAATTTTCAAGGAGTTGTTCTTCGATCTCATCTGAAAAAATGCTGATGTTGTTGTTGTTGTTGTTGCATGCCCCCATGGTCAGCAGTGCTAGACCAGGTCCATGACATTAAATACCCTTAAAAAGTCCAACACCGTCAATGGATCGTCAGTCAAGTCCTGTTTAGTGAGCCCCAGGCACGCGAGGATGTGTTGAGGCGAAGCCTGCTCAGTGGAACAGTTGTTACAAATTTCATAGATCTTGGATCCCTCGGAAAATTTCATTGTTTTCAGGTGGCCACTACGAAAGCGGGCAAGAACAGTCTGGTCCTGTCTATTGAAACCTTGAACCAGGGAGCCTCCCGGTTGTGAACAGTGATACCATGGGTGCTTTGGGGGGACATTCCAAGTGGTCTTGTTCTTGTGTTTTATTTTTGAGAAGATCTCCAAATAGGTGAGAGGTTCTAACGGCACAGAGGCCTCACAAGCACCAGCCTTGGCTAAAGTGTCCGCAATCTCATTTCCCTGAAGTTCGACGTGGGAAGGAATCCACTGCAGGTGAATCCGATGAGATATGGATAGTCGTTTTAATTTGTTGAGTATTGAAACTCCAACACTATCTCTCACACTTTGCCAATTTGTCAAGTGCTGTATTGCACTTCTACTGTCTGACAGAATCCATATCTCGTTTCCATGGGGAAGAACCGCAACATATTCAAGGGCTTCATCAATGGCTATTAGCTCACTGCGAAATACTGAGCAGTAGTCGGGATTTCTCCTCTGAATCCTTAAGTCTTGATCTTGCAATTTGATGTAAATTCCACTTCCAGATCGATTACAATCGTCTCTACTGCCATCCGTATATACCTGAACGGCATCATTTGGAATCTCGCCAATTCTCTCAAGAGCTATTTGCCTTAGATAGGCAGGAATATCTGTTTGTTTGTTCACATGTACAGGCAAGTCAGAATGGAAAAAGACACCGTCAAGATCATCCGTTGGCTCAAGACATTGTGTCAGGTGATGTGATTCTACAGCCCTTTCTACAAGATTAAAAGAGACCATTTGGCTAAAGGGACTGTTTCTCCTAAGTCTCTGGTTATTACACCAGTCTTTGAAGTAGGTAGAAGTACGATTTTGAGTACCAAGTCCGCTGAGTTTGCTGTAGTATTTTGTTAGGCAAGCACGTCTCCTAAGGTTAAGGGCTAAGGTTAAGGTATGCTGATGTACCCCCTATCACTTTAAGTAAAAAAAGTTGATGTGATCGAACTTCAAGCCAATAAAATTTACCATCAAATGAGATAAGAATCATGCTTTTGAAACGAATAGGTTCAGTTTTATAGCCGAAAAACTACGATTTTGTGCCAAAAATCGCTGGTTTTTTTTTAAACTTTGACCTCAATGAGGCAGGTCTTAATATTATCCGATTGAGCTGAAACTTTGCCAATCTTATTTTATAACGAATTGGCACATTTTAGGGGGTTGCCACCGAAGAAATTCGGAAGTTTATGTTTTTGCAACCACCCTAGTGTGTGTGTGTGCTATATTTTTCTGTCAATGCTATAAATTATACAGGGTGTCCCACGAGAAGTGGCCCAACCCCTTTAACTTTAACTTTTGAAACCCTACAGATATAGTCATGGACCATGCCCTATCCAATGAGACAACTTCTAACGCCCTCTAGCGGAAAATTTAGGAGTTATAATTTTTATTTTAAAAACTATTTAAGGTATGTGAAAAAAGTCAATGACTAAGTTGTAGAGCAGCACCGATTCAGTAGGAAAAGACACCTTAATGAGAAAAATATCTTGAATAAAACCCCTAAAACGCACGCTCAATTGGGTTGAATTTGCGTAGATTTTACGTCTTAAAACGCTCCTCACGAGGCGAAAATGAAAATTTTTCAATTTAATGAACTAAGAATACTTTTAGTCATTAACTTAAGTATAAAAATGAAAATTTCTCATTTTCGCCTTGTTAGGAGCGTTTTGAGAGGTAAAAACTACATAAATTCAACCTAATTGAGAGTGCGTTTTAGGGGTTTTATTCAAGATATTTTTCTCATTAAGGTGTATTTTCCTACTGTATCGATGCTGCTCTACAACTTAGTCATTGACTTGAAATAAAAATTATACCTTCTAAAGTTTCCACTAGAGGGCGTTGAAATTTGTCTCATCGGATAGGGCATGGTCACTTTACTATACCTAGACTCCACTTTCATGACTATATCTGTAGGGGTTCAAAAGTTAAAGGGGTTGGGCCACTTCTCGTGGGACACCCTGTATATAATGATGGGCGTTTGTCGTGATTGTTTCAAGAAAGTTTAGTATTCATACAACATACTTCGGCATTTTTTTTTTCAATTTTTTTTTACTTTTTTTTTTCAATTCATTAAATTTTTTTCTGATTTTTAAAAATTTTAAGACGAGCTATAGGCTTTTTAGCTTCGGCTAAATTAAATAATCTTGATTAATTTCAAGAAAGTAAAGTATTCATACCTCATACTTCGGATTATATGCAAGAGACTTTACTTCAAAATTATCGAAAAGAACAACTATTTCCAAAGTCGAGCACCTGTAAAAGTTTTTTTATTTTTTGTAAGATAACCAGCCATATTTATAATGTTTATTTCAGGCTTTGTAGTATGAAGATAATGTAGCAAAATGTATGAGCAAGAAAAAAATAATGCTTACTCGGTAGACCATATAAAGGAATCATCACATTTGTACTGTGAAAGAAAAATAGCTATTTCATATCTTTATGTTGTTTTATAATTTAGAATATTCATAGTTTTCCCTATGAAATATGTTATTAGGTTCTTTTAAATTTTCCTTAGTATGTTCACGACTTTTATTTATGAATAATAAAAGCAGTATTTAATTATTATCCAACTCTAGTCTGTAGTTTAATAATAGAATATGCAATCTGTATCAATGAGATAACAAGAAAATATAATGACATTTGGTTATTTTTAAATAAAACAATATGTAAATAATAAAACTAACTTTTGATAAAATGAAACCATTCAAACCCTTCAAAGTAAAAAATAACCCACATTTCATTAAAAAATTTCTCAGAATAAAAAAATTAGGTGTTCCAATACTTCTTAGTTGTTGGAGTATGATTTGTTGATGATATTAAGATAATAAAGAACTATCTACTAACCCCTGGAATCTTCAATAGAGCAGGCTTAAAAGAAACACGTAGTTTTTTATTGATATTCAAAGCAAAATAAAAAAAAGAATACAGACAAAGAGAGATAGTACTGAAAAAGAAAACATAGGACATAATACACAAGGTATTATAAGAATGCTCAGGTATCACGTTAAGTTACTATTTTTACGGTCTACTACTATTCGGCGCGGGCTGATTCGGCGCTGGCCGTTTCGGAGCCAAAAATATAATTAAAATAAATAGAACTCTTTCATAATCCTTCTAAAAATTAGAAGATCGCGCCGAAACGGCCCCCAAACGGCCGCGCCGAATCGTCCCATTCCGCTATTTTTATTGGTTTTTACCAGATTATACACTCGTGTCAGAAAATTAAGGATTATTTTATTTTTAGAAGATAATTTGTTCCTTATCATTGATATAAATTAATTCCATATAAGAGTAGAAATTTATGTGGTCTGGGATGAAATTACTCGAACAAGAGTTTAAGGGGGGACAGAAGCCCTCCATGATAAAGGAGTTCCACACACGTTCGGAACGATTGCAGAAACTTTCTGTGAGAGTCATTAGCAGAACGTCCCCTGTTTTTTATAAGGGATATGACATTCCTGAGCTCAATGCAAGATTTTGAAAACTTTTAACTGTTAATTTTAGACGATATTAACGGCCGTGTTCACCGGTAACTTGACCGGCAGTTAACCGGGAGTCAAACCTCTGATTGGTGGAAAACTTAGTTTTCCTTCTTCAACGTCCAATCAGAAGTTTGACTGTCGTTTAACCGATGGTTAAGTAAGGCTAAGCGCGCACTAGAGACTTTTGTTTTGGAGACAGAGACAAAATTATCACCCTGGCTATTGCAAGAAGATAGAGAGAGCGCATTAGGCGACGAGACTCTTGGCCGATTGCCAAAAATCTACCATAGAAATGCATTGCTCTCGAGTGACCTAGTGTTTATAGTCGCCGCGACAGAAGTCTCTAGTGCGCGCTTAGCCTTATCCAATGAATACGGCAGTAAGTGACAACTTTTCAATCTTCCTTTTGGGTTAATTTTAGCTCTTGGATCGTTTATAAATGGGTGGTAAACATATTTTTCGAAGCTCTTAGAGGAGTTAAGCTCTCATGAGACAAATTTAAAAAAAACGTTTTAATGGACAAACTGAAATAGAAAAAATGAGGATGCTATTTTGGGTTTTAATAATTATAGCATATGTTAATATAAGTAGAAAATATTAAACATTAATAAAATAATTTATTTTACATTAAACATTATAAATTAAATATTCATATAATATTACAAATTTGAGTAGAATTTTTTTAATTTCGGTAGGGTGCCATGCATTTTTTAAGCAAAACGTTTGTTAAAAATTCAAAGCGTGAAAATACGCCTAGCTAGTTTTTAAAAGCGTATTTCCTATTTTCAATGCGTGAAATACGCGTTAAAAATATCACTGACTGGAACTAATATTTCTCACAAAATTAAATTATCTTTAATTTTTGGACACAAGTGTCCATAACGAGTGTTTGGAATCGAGCAAAAACGGTCATTTAATATTTTTTATTCAATAGGATAGCATTTTTAGAGATGTGTAAAGAACAAGCAGTTGCGAGTGTTAGTGAGCGATAGTGAGCATATCAAGAAGGGTCCACCTATTTTATTTTAAACAAATGATAAACCTTAATTGTTATTTATTTAAACGATATTAAAGTCTTCTTTAAAAAAAATTAATTAGAACTTCAAAAAAATAAACATACCCTTTGTTGTTTCAGATTTTCTGATTTCTAAATAGAAAACACAGAAAATAAGTTTCCAAATCAGAGATTTTTAAACTTTATTCAAAAAATAAAGAGTGTTAAAAGTATGAAGTTTTTGGATTTACCAGTTTGAAAGGAACCTCTATCATCTTTTCTGTATGGGTGACAGTGTAAGAAGTTGAACTGCAATAAAGGGTTGATTAGAACCTAATGAAAAGCACCTGAAAACCTTTACATCTACTGTAACTTAACAGCACTATGTTTACTATCGCTTCTATATACATTTCAAAAGCCAAAATTTTCACAGAGTTTAATATATTTTAAAATTGATTTTATATCTATGGTAAATTGCTTTGTCTGTTTTGCAGAATAATGTTGTCATAACACTATGAATGGGTTAGATACCAAGGGGTAAAAATAACAATGATTAATAACTTCTGTATGCGAAGAGGATTAACAAATTTCAGGAGCTTTTATTTACCTACCATATAGGGTAGGTGGGGGTAATTGTCCGCATGGGGTAATGGTCCGACGGCCTTTTTTTGATGATAATAATCGATTATATTGACTACATCGGTACAGTAGGTTCCTTTCACAGCCCCCAAATGGCCGTGAAAACTTCAAAGGAGTAGCGTGTCCGTTGTCCAAAAAAATGAGGTCGGTCAGTTTTTAGTGTCCTTGTTACAGTATTTTTCTCACTTTTTCTTCATATTATCGTAGAAAAGTTAGATTTATTCAATCCATCTGTTTTTTTGCCAAAAGGGCCTTTATTTATCTTTGAAATTATATCACTATACTCATGTTTACTTTCGTTTTCAAAAATCAGTACCACTTTGTTGTTGTCATCATGATATGGGGTAAATGTCCGCATTTATTTTGGGGTAAATGTCCGCAGTTGAGAATGTGTGAAATGTTTTCAGAAACTCCAGAAGAAGCTTTTGTTGAAAAGAAAGACAGTCCTAAAACTTTCCAAACCTAATGAAATCAATAATGCACAAGGTTTCATGAAATGAAAAGTTTTCCTGACAATTTGGCTGATTTTACGCTCTATTAGAACCGGAAAAAGGATTGACTGTGCATCTTGTGGAGAAACTTTGCTCCATGCAGAAAAAAATTATGGAAACAGGGATTAAAATTTAAAATCCTACTTTTAATATCTAGATTACTATCTTTACCATCAAATGTGGTCTTTATTTTGTCTTTTTCACTCTCCCCAAGGGTCAAAGTCACACCCTTGTACTTGCGGACATTTGCCATAAAAAATGGGGCAAATGTCCGCAATTTTTTTTCTTTTTAAAGTTGAATATAATTCGATACCAAAAACTGCGGACAATTACCCCCACCTACCCTAAGTGCTCATGGTAAAAAAAAAGTTCAATTTCTCATCGCTTCCAAGAAAGTATTTAAGTATTAGTAAAAAATCGGGGCATAGAATATCAAACCTCCAAGAAATTTATTCAAATGCAGTTTCAGTAGATATTTACAATATTATACACATCGCATTGTAAACCTTTCACTATCATAGTCACTTGCAATCCCTAGCTTGCCACCCACTTATTTATACTCAACGCCCTACTATTATTTCGATTCTCTATTTCGCATAGGAAAACACTAATGGCATTATTCACTGCCACCTAACTTGCGGTTGACTATGGGTTAAAGAAGGATTCCACCAATCAGAGTCAGCGAAAAGCGCCTTTTCTTTCTTTAGCTGCTGGTTAACCACTGGTGAAGTGGCTGTGAATGATGCCATAAGATTATGTAATGCCAAAACTATACTTACAAACAAGGTTGAGTGTAATGAGATGATAACTCGGTGCACTCGTCTTCGTTCACAGTGTCTAGAATAAAACATAAAGATTGAATTTTTAAAATGCTGCGAGATATAGACATTAGACCCTACACTGTTAAAAAAATTAGTTCAACCTTTCACCATAAACAGGTTCAAATTTAGCTGCAACCAAGGTTTCGGTTTTTTCACTAGTGCAAGCACCAATTTTTCGGTATTTTCACTACTAAAAGCACCGAAAACTTGGTGAAACCTGTTACCAAACCTTGGTTGCAGCTAAATTTGAACCAGTTTCTGGTGAAAGGTTGAATGTTTTTGGTGAAAGGTTGAACTGCTTTTTTTAACAGTGTACTAAAGCATTAAATGGAGGCAGCTATAAAGTAAAACTAAATTATCCAAGGAGGAGAGAGTAATCAGGAGGCGAAATATACCACTGAGTGAATAAAGTACTGGCGACACCGCTCGGCCAGTTCTGCGCATTATAGCTCGGTCATAACGTTCCCTTATGCACTGCGCGAGGAGATGCGAAGAAGGAACATCATTCGCTCCGTGGAAAAGTGACGTACATTTCGTCACCTCTCCTCCCACTGGTCGTGGAATTCGAAGTATTTCACGGAACGTTCGCGCAAGGCATTCTGGGTGTGTGATGCCCTCAAAGGAAAGCGTGTGTCAAATGTGCGCTACTGCGCATGCATACTTCGCCTTCTCTTTACGCTCTCCTCCCTGAAATTATCTAAAGGGATTACAGACGATGCCATGTTGGCGGTCTATATGTAAGTCGATTATTTAATTTCGGGATGATGATATCGTCGACAACTTCGGACTTTTAGTGGGTGGAGCTTCATATAACTTTTATTTTAAAATTAAAAATAATACACTTAGCACGAAAGAAAAACCAATCGGAAAAAAACAATTTGCACACGCACCAGGCTTCAAAAATACTCAACGCATCATTTTTGTTTAATGCTTATAACCAATAATATCACCAATAATGTTTGCAGAAAAATTGTATACGTCTGCAGTCCCATTAACACAAAAAATGATACTTGGTTTTTGAATCCAAATGTAGCGTTGCTATTTCTTTAAAAGTGGAGCAACAAAAATATCTATAATTTTATTTACTTGAAAATTATCTAGAGGGGTAAAATAAATTATTTTCGTCTTGGTTTTTTACTTCTTTATAAGAAACTGATCCATTACATAAAGCCAATGATTATCGTAAAACTAATTACATAAATTTCAAGGATAAAGAATAGTTTTGTTATTCAAGATCTTTCACTTTAAAAAGGCTTAGAAATACTACTAAGTTTTAGATATATTTGACCATTTTAATAGTACACGGTATACTAATATCAAAATTTCTTACAATTGCATCCATCTTTGCATTTTTTGCATATTGAATAACTGTGTGGATAGTCTACATTTAAAGGAACGCATCCCAAGGCTTCGTGGTATTTCTTCATTCTACATTCATTGATAACTCCCTGTAGGAAAAATAAGATATCTACTATTAGTACATTAATTTATTATGTTACTTCATAAACTCCCACTTTTATATGTTCATGTTCATATGAAAATAAAAATTAATACTAATTTAATTGAAATCATTTTTGTTTTATAAAGAAATGCTTGGTTATCTTTTGCTCATTCTCTAAAGTTCAAATTTTATGCTTATCTAATATGTTTTTCATGTCTTGACTTATAACTTTAAAGTTTAATATTTTACATAAGATTTCTTTTTTATAAGTTGCATGTATAGGAAGCAATATTGGTTTTATTTTGCCAGTTTAAACTAGTTGCTTGTTTGTGTAAGATTCAACTGGTCTAATATCACAAGCAGCTCAAACATTCAAAATTCGTCCGATTTTTGTCATAACTGGCCAAATTCCGTTTACTTCTAGTTTTAGTTACGTAAAATTGATATATTTAGTATGGGTTGTGCTACTACGGCTAATCCTTCTAACATCAAACCAACCTACCAAGAATCCGATTACTCCCAGTGTGAGAAATTCAGCATGGAGTAAGAAATTTGATTGCGTTAATCTTATCACTGACTTTCTTAACTTATTTGCTGTAATATAAATTGCGTGAATTTGATACCCAATTTCACTAAGCCCATATATCAAGATATTTCTTAATTTATCTCTGGAAAACACCGAAGTTTGAAGATTGGAAAATATCGGAAAAAAAAGAAGTATTTATTACCAGTTGATTCATCGGGGATTTCCCACCTCTTTTTTTCCACGTTGTAAGGTAATCAGTGCAGTTTGTCTGATACGGAGGTGGTAGAAGGAAGTTCTGATCCTGAAAACAACTGTTCTGTCAAATGAGTATACCAAAACAGAGATAAGGGTAAGGAAAATATGGTTAAGAGTACGCACAAAAACGATTATGGGATGCTAATTGTAAAATTAAAAATTACACTCGTAGAACGTAAGTTTAATGACATACAAATCAAGTGCAATTAAAGAAAAATTCACTTTATTCACTAGTATTGTCTTCAAAAATTTAAACCAATTCACCATCATTTTCTGCATCAATTATATTCTTGACAATTTGAAAACCCCAATGGAACTTACCATGTTAATCCTCATCTTATAAGATCTTCCTCCTAGGAAGCTGTACCCCTCCAAGAAGGGGCTAGGCAAAGTGTAGGGGGAGTGCACACCTAACAGCATGGACGGAGAACTGGGCAGGTTATGTTTAGGGCGAATCTTCTCGAATTCTGTTTCTTTCGACAAGGAGGCATTCAAGAAGAACTTGAATCGCATGACTGAAAATTATCAAAACTGCTGTTAAAGACATAGAATAATATCTAGTTTATAATTAAAATACAGTCGAACCTTGTTATATTCAAACGTCCATGGACGCAATAGAAATTTAACAATACCCGATTCAGTTAATACTCATTAGTTTTTCTAGTAGAAACCGGTGATGAAGTATTTTCTTACCGAGAGTACAGAATGTGTGTGGAGAAATCCTGCCTGATTTTAAAAATTAAAAATAATTAAGAAAACTTGATTTAAAGAGATGCATTTACTATTCACCTAATGGAAAAATATTAGGCTATAAATAATTAAGACGGAAGGTTCGCTTAACTTTATGAACCCTTTAATTTTTAAAGTATAGGGGAGAGTGTTGTACCTACGGACGGTTGTACCTTCAGCCACCTCATTTTAAAATTCCGGAAAAAATATAAATTTGAATTTGTGGTCGATTTTGAATGTAAACAGATGCTATCTAGTTGCTAACGTGAAATCAGTTGTTTAAAATATTATTTAAATTTTCTATAATAAAAATACTGTTTTTAGGTGCTCAAAGTTTTTTTTAGTGCATCACTACATTAATTATTTTCTTCCTCTATGATTATGATATGATAAAATGGGATGTATGGGGGAAACCCCGAGATTTTGACTTTTTAGTTTTGATATTAGAAATAGTCAGATCTCAATCATTTTATCTTTTATAGAACTTTGAATGCAAAAACACCTGATGCTGTACCTTCGGACACCATAAGTGTTGTACCTACGGACACGTTCTTGTGGGTGTCTGTAGCTAATCAGCGTTTTAGAATCAGGTTTCATTTAACTGAATACATTTTAATAAATGTTAAATTAATTCTAAATGGTAATCTATTTGTCAGCGATTATTTTCAAGTGAATTTTAGATGAAAAATAAAATATTTTGTTATCTAAACTACTTTTTTAAATTTATGATTCTACTTGGAATTTAATGTAAAATATGGTGTAAAACCCTAAGCACCCTATCACATTTAAGTATTATGATTAAAAAAACAAACTTTCCACTGAAGAATATTTACCACTAAATTATTACTGTTATTACCACCAAATGCTTGCACAATTAAGTGTCGATCGAATTGGGTTTTTTTTGGATCAGTCAAGTTGTCAGATCAATGAGCATGATTGATGAAACTATTACCTTAAATTCTGATTTGAAAATACCATGTGATTTTTGTGTTTTTGGTAAAAAATCAAGACTTTTATCATTCAACTTCGTTTTAATGATCATTTACGATCAAAAACTACATTACTTTAAAAAATCTATTTTCAATTTTAAAAAGGCTTGAAATAGGTTATTAAAAGGTAATTCATCAATAAAAATGTTCATTCTTAGCTTTTTTCAACTAAAACTTCGCTTTTTAAGGGTGTCCACAGCTACAACTGGGTCTGTCCATAGGTACAACAGGTTTTTGTACCTTTGGACACAAATTTTTCCAAGTTATTATAAATGATTAAAAATCCAATTTTCAAGATTTTGGCTAATAAAAAATATCTCTCTACTCACAAAGGTTAGAACTATAGGTTGGGAACTTTAAATGGTCAAAATGTGATTTTACCTGTCTTAGAAAAATCCAAACGTGATTTTTATCCATAGGTACAACACTCTCCCCTAAAAATATCATTGAGTTCTAATGCAAAAACCTGCAGTAAGTATTAATACTGATATACGCGTAATATGTTTTTCTTTTCAAAATCTTAAGCTCAAGCGATACATTTTCTACCCCTTAAGGCTAAGCGCGCACTAGAGACTTCTGTCACGGCGACTATAAACACTTGGTCACTCGAGAGCAATGCATTTCTATGGTAGATTTTTGGCAATCGGCCAAGAGTCTCGTCGCCTAATGCGTGAGCTCTAGCTTCTTGCAATAGCCAGGTTGATAATTTTGTCTCTGTCGCCATGACAAAAGTCTCTAGTGCGCGCTTAGCCTAAATTTCCAATAGTACGATACTGGACAGCTCATGGTTGATATTGCTAGTTCATCAAGCTAATATAGTCAGAAATTAAAAGCAAAGTTAATTTTTTTTTCGAAAAGACATTTTTTTCACATTCTTAATTGAGATTCATTATAGCAAAATGAACTTAGCTGTATCATCCAGTTGGTTGACCCAGCCCGGAAACCAGGTAGGCTGGTTACTAGGTTACCCTATAAGAGCTGAGCTCGCAGACCCAGTTTTGTCACACGAGTCATATATTGAATATGAATACCCCTATTCGTTAAAACCCCAGATCAATAAGTCATTACAGTTTACTTACTAGTTCCTTTCTCGACCATTTCTCTCTTCTTGTTCGGTTTTCCCCAAAGGGAATAAAGGCTGTAGCAGTACAGGGGGAGCTCATCAGTAGAATACATTGACCCCATCACATACTCCATGCTATATTTTCAGAAGGGATAAATCTTACTCATATGATGTGAATGAACAAGTCAGCACTCCAAAACACAAATGTAATATAACTTCTAATAAACTTCTTCTCTAAACTTGTACCCTTCAATAAAGGGTCCTAGAGCTGAAATCCGTCTAAAATTAAGATTGAGGAGGTGTCATTTAATATCGTATAAAAAATCATATTTAAATATATTCAACGCACTTAAAATTATTTCATGAAGTTCAGGAATATCATATTTTACAAAACAGGAAATATTTTCCTGTATGGCTCTCACAAGAGCATTTCTGATACTGTTCAAAATGTGTATAGAAATCCATCCTACTACTATTATAATTGTGAATGTTTGTCTGGATGTTTGTTACTCTTTCACGCAAAAACTACTGAATGGATTTTAATGAAATTTTACAATAATGTAGCTCATACATCAGAATAGGACATGGGCTATAATTTATAAAGAGAAAATCAGTCTTTCATTCTTTTTTTCCCATTTTTCCTGCTTTTTTTCACTTATTTTTCCGTGTTTGAAAACCTGTTTTACCAGTCATGCAAGCAATAATAAGGAAACTTTAGTAGTACCAGTGTTGTAGTTACTAGGCAATTTTATTAATATCTATATAAATAAAAACGTTTGTGGCTGTGTGTGTATGTATGTGTGTTCCGCATCTCCTTTTAAACCACGCCGAAGGCGGGGACATTTCCTTCATTTCAAGATTTTTTCCCTTTGAAATAAATACATTTACTGAAAAATATAATTTTTTTCATGGAAAACGAGTTAAAAATAAAACATTGTTTCAAATGAGACAGAACACTAGACTTTTTCATTTACTAGACTTTTTATTATAGTTTCAAATTTGTTATTTTATAAAGGCACCAAGATATTAAACATTATCAGGGACATCAGGATTGTAAAAAGTGATAAGAACACCGGGATTGGAAAGTTGGTGGGAACATCGGGATAGGAAATTTACCATAAAACCGGGAATACAGGAATATAAAAACTACTGAAAACACCGAGATAGGAAAATTACCGGGAACCCCGGGATTAGAAAAATTACCGGGAACACCGGGATAGGAAAGAGGCGCCTGAGATACCGGGATGATTTGTAATATTGCTAATTTACAAAATTATAAATGTATTTTAAGAAAACTTTAAAAAAATAAATTTATACACCCCACCCGTGCAAGGCCGGGTATAACAGCTAGTTATTAATAAAGATCCTCTGAATCCCGCCTTAAACTATTGTTAGTATAATTTGAATCCTGAGTTTCCCTTCTTAATAGATCCTATGGCATGACTTTCATTGAAAAGGATTTTAGATTTTTGTCATTTAATCCCCAAAGAATAAAATTATCCTACATTTTTGGGCTAATAAAGAAATAAAATAGTGAATAATTTTAGAATGGATATTTTCAAGTCAAATCGATTCAATTTTTTTAAGCTACCTTACAAACAGTTGTGTAGAATTGCAGTTAAAATACGACGATGGAAGAAAAATTAAACAATTAATGTCTTAAACAACGTTTCAAAGGAAATGTTTAAAAACATTTGAAGAAATATTAGCAATGAAGAAGCAAAAACCCACTTGCACGGATGTTTCTGTCCAGAAAATTCTATTTCACAACTAAGATACTCCTCCAAAGGTTTCCTAAGTCTGTCGTGGTCCTCTGCTTTAATGTAGAGTTGATCAGAAAAGGACGAATATACCACAAGCTAAAAACAAAGCATTCATACATGACAATAATAAGGAATAATCTCGATATCAAAAAAGCGTTGTTATATTGAAAACCTACATAGCTCGAAAAATATTATATCCCCCTCGTCATTACTTGTGCCCCTAATCTCAATTTCTATACTTGTTCTAAATTTTTTTATTGTTTTGAAACCTAAACCTTTTGATTTTTTTCTTTTGCAATATGTAAGTGAACTTGAACAGCTTAAATTTTCCTTGCTGTCTTATCATGAGAAAATCCTAGTAAAGTTTTTTAGTTTTTATCCACATTTTTTTAGGTTTATTTAGCATTATATCGCTTAAGATACACATTGTCAACTTGGTGCAGCACCCCCCATAATTTTAGCTACGAGCCGCCACTGGCAATAACTGAAACATTAAACATACCTAACTACTAGTGTTCGGGAGTATTTTTTGAATCCAATTCAAGGAAGAGGTATCACAAGGTAGGGTCATACTATGCCAAATCATCCAGCGAGAACTCAATTTTACACCCTAGGTACCCTAGTTAAAATTTTAAACAGCCAAAACTAATTGATAGAATTGGTTGAAATTTTGAGCACATTGAGCATACAAAATTTCATAAAAATATGCGGTAGGTGGATGTACCACCCTGGATGATTTGGCGTGGAATGACCCGGTATTCAGTAGTTTTTGAATGATTCCTTACCTGGAAATTTGATAGAATTTTTCCACCGTAGCACATAGTTCCTAAAGGGGTACCACACGTTTGCTTTGACATGTACTTGTTAAAAGAAGAAGGGAGGCATGGTTTCACTGGAAATCCTTCGCAAATGGTGGTAAAGTTATACCTGAAACCCCAAAAAGCATTTTAAGAGATATTGGCCCCTTAGTAGCACAACTCATGCCAAGTATATCAAATTTACGTAACTGCAACAAGAAGTAAACGAAATTTGGCCGTACATGACAAAAACTGAACGAATCTTGAAAGTTTGTGCAGCAAGGACTGAGTGGCTAAGTATAAATTAACAGTAGTATAATAGGAGAAACCTATCTAGACATAAACAATTTCAATCGTGACAATCATTCAAAATAGGGTAAAGTGCCTAATTATTTAAACGTCTTTCATACTACTGGATAAAAAAATTAATTTATTGATTCATTAATTTTAATCGAATTTTTTTTAGCGGATTTCTTTCGATTTATTTGAGTTTTAACTGGTAAAAGGTATAAATATTACAAATTTTTACAGGCACACTAGGAAAATGTCGTTAGGGTCGCCTGTTTTACAGTGGAATAAATATTAAACAGATAAACAAAATCTTTAACATCACTAGTTATCAACTGGCTTCACTCACCCAATCATATTGCAAAAAGTGAAAGCCGGCATTTCAAGTCTCCCTGGCTCTGATTTCTGGATGCTGACCACAGTCGGGTACGTCCAGTAGATGAACATAAACCCCAAAGACTGATAGAGAAACCCACCCAAGCAAACTAGGATAAGAATAAAACGTAAGAACTTCAATAGTTTCTTTCTTTGCTGTTTCGACCTAGCCATTTCGAGGAAGTAACCAAAAGATGTGGGATTTCCACCACCAAAGGAGGTTCCATTTTGTAATATTGATTACAAAGCTAATCATCTAGAGAAGACCAAGCCACTCTTAAGCTTCTTATTCAAAAAAAATATCGTTATCTTTCTGTGACAGTTTGTGTCATTAACTTCAGAGCACACCAATGGATGAATATGGGTTTTTATAGAATTAACACAAATGAGGATAGAAGTGCTTTTTTAAGTTCCTTTTTCTCACAATGGCAAAAAAATGATCAATTGCCCTACATCAACTCACTTTCCACTGTATTAAGTACTTAAAAGTGTTAGTTAATTACAGAAATTCTGAGCTGTGAATGAGGTTTTTAAAGTTGGTAATTTAGTTTCATTTACGCGGCATTATTTAAATTAAGTATTCAGCAGATAACAAAGCTTTTAACAGACTTTGTGAAACATTTTTTTAAATTAGCTAAGTGGTTCTAAAGTGAGTGTTATTTTTTGTAAGCTAAATTACAAACAAACCATCTATAAAATAATCTTATATAGAGTTATATCGAAATTATTTATTTATTTATTCCCTAAACCACCTTATAGCATTCAAATGGATAACAATCGGTGTATGAAATTTTAAATTACCCAATATTTTTCCTCGAAATTAAGATATTTTTGAATAGAAATTTAGCTTGCAGTGGGCTAAAAAGACCTACTTACCCTAGAAAACATTTTGTAAATTGAATAATTGAAAAATAACTTTTAGCAATAAGAAACCTGCAACGAAAATACTTTTAGTTAATATAATATCTTACAAAACGATCACAAGAATATAAAACAGTAAGAAAAAGTCACTATCTCATCAGCAAGGCTCTAGCACTCCAATAGCGTCTCACCTCGGAGTCCCCACACAGAGCTGGATGGACATCCTTGGATATGGGATCCGTCCATATATTCATCCTTTTTGCAGAGTGGGCAATTAGGGCTGTCATAAACGCCAACGCGGTATAGGTAGTTTGCAAGGCAAAGGCAGTCATGCCCCACCGCAAGTCTAAATTCTGCGACCGCTCTATCACGAGGTTTAATCGAAATTTCTAACTAAATATTTTCTATCTTTTATAACTAGCCCTTCAAACTCAATAAATAGAATTCAACCATAATCTAATTCAGAATCAAATGTTACAAGTATCTTACTCAGTAACATTACTCAGTGTTAAGAGTTTTTGATACTTTTTTTGTTTTCTCTTCCTCTAGAATCTAGATGCTCCACCAGGATTAAAATATGTTTTTAGAAGTAGTATTATGTTAGCTCAGCTTTTAATTTGAAACATATTTTAAATTCCATTATTCTAGTTTTGTTTAAACAACCAATGATAAGTATACGGAAATTATGACGTAAATAGACAGACTCTTTCGCAAAACCACATCTTGAGTTAATAAAAGGTATTACACAAAAAGATTTTTTTCCATTAATTACTAGAGGTAATAGTATGTTATTCTCTTCAACAGTGCATGGTAAAAAAGAAGTAGTTATTGATAATGTAGGAAAGAAACTGCTGGATCATCAATCATGTTATGATAATAGTAAGTATATTACTACTTGCATCTTTTGTAATGGAATGATGTTTCAAAATTTTATCATTCAAATTATTGTCAAGTGCGTTATTTGCAGTAACATCGAATCCCACTTTCCTTATACCTGTTATAGGTACAATTGATTTAAAAGATGTATCCTATACCTTAAATTTTTAAATAGTTAATTTTTTTTCTAAAATGTTGCTATTTAAATTTTTCCATTTTTTAATTAGAATTCTATTTTTTTCCGTTCACCGCTTTCAAAAGATCTGCCAGAAGTGACTCAGTGTTTTTCGCCTGTAATCCGACGAAATTTAATTATCCCGAATAAATTGGGACCTCACCCCGACAAACATGTTACACACCTAGCTAAAAGGTGACAGTCCTTGTTTTTTTAACTAAATAATCACTACACAGATCGGCTTGTAGTATACATACTTATTTTTAAAATTTATTCTTTTAGTGGTGACTTTATTAAATCTTAATTCTCTTTGTGGAAAAGTTAACAGAAAAAGCACGTTTTCTAAGCATGTAAGGAAAATTTTCGTCAAAAACAGTAGAAAATTTAATGCAACAAATACGAACTTCTATGTAGTGTGGTTGACATTGGAAATGAATTAGAAACGAGAATAATAAAAACGAAGGTAAAAATGCATAAAGGGGAAAACGTTTTATGGAAATGTATTTTCATTTGTATCACCCACCTGCCTATAAAAATACAGCTGTGCTTTTAAGAATAATTGATACGTCTGATTCTTTGTATCAAAATCGTGGTTACGTGGTGAAATTATTGGGGTGAAAAAGTCGATTTTGGTATAAGTAAGTGAATTTTAATCTTATGACTCATAATTATAATAAATATCAATTTAAAAGATCACATTAAAAGTTTTGAACTTTTTACCTCTCATAACAAAAAGACATCTATAAACAAAAGATAATTTCAGAGTCAGAAACTCAAATGAAATTATACTATTATCTTCTTTGTATAACTAACTAGCTGATATGCCCGGCCTTGCACGGGTGAAGAGTATAAATTTATTATTTGAGGCTTTTGCTATCAAAACCAGCTCATTCCATATTTTTCTGAAATCCACTTTTTTGCATATTTTGAAAGTTTAGAGGGTCCTTCATAACCCTGACGAAGGGATATAGCTCAAATCCAGCTCATTCCAACCCAAAATTAGATGAAAAGGTGAAAACTGTGATCTCAACTGTGAAATTTCAGATCATTTGAAAAAGTTCAGTAGGTGTCATTTATTTAAAACTCGTAAAGACACAAATATTAACTGGTAAACTGGAAAAACCCAATTTCACACAACTTAATTGAACAAATAAACTGAAATAAAGCATGTAAAATCGTGTTTTTTTATCAAAATCAGCTCATTCCAACATTATTAGTGTAATTACGCCCAAAGTAATGCACCTGGAATGAAAATGAAAAAGTAATAAAATTCTAGGCGGTTATACCTCAAAGCGATAGATAGCTTTATATAAGAGCTATATTATAAGTGTTGATAGCTTTGTTATACCTACAATTAAAAATTTAAAAAACAAATTTAGCTTTAGAACTGTGGACGTGAGAAGTTTTTTGTCTCTCCTGTAAAATTTCAAAAAATGGAATGAGCTGGTTTTGATAGCAAACGCCTCAAATATCAATTTAAAAGATCACATTAAAAGTTCCAATCTTTTTTACCTCTGATAACAAAAAGACATCTATAAACAAAAGACGATTTAAGAGTCAGAAACTCAAATGAAATTGTACTAATATGTTCTTTGTCTAACTAATTCACAATATTTTATAGCACGAAACCTTAAATAAAAAATATTATTTCTCTGTTTAAAATTTGTGTAGCTGAATAGACAAAAAAGGGAGAAATATCTTACTGTGTCTTGAAATATGGTCAGTAAATTCTTTTGCTTGAAAGAAATATCGTTACACTATGTATTGTACAAATTTAGAAGTAACATTTTACGTACCTAACTGTTGCCATTTTTAAACAGAACTACAAATATAATTTTAAATATGGGTGTTGAAAATGGCGTGGACGAATTCAGAGACTCTGTGACGTCACGCAGTTGAACTCGTCTGTTAATTTTCCATTATAAAATTTAAAAACATGTATACCTAATCAAAATTAGCATCATAGATTAATAAATCACATTGAAAAAATTAAAATTTAAAAATAAAATATTGCAAAAAAATGAGGTTACTTTCATGAACTAGAAAAAACAAGCATTTTAGGGGAGATTGATATTTGTTAACTTTTTTGCCTTAAAAATGGTTGCTTCAACCCCATTACAATTATTAAATGAGCTATTAGAATGAAAGTGGTATAAGTGTTGTTCCTATGGAGACAGAACATTTTAGACATCTCTATACGGGCCAATCATGATTGGCAATCATTGAGCTTTTGACTTAAACGATTACCACATAGAATATTCAAGAAATCCATATATCCAGGCTTTTCCCAATTTTTTCATTTTTAGACTTGTACCACTTTCATCCTGAGTAGCTTAAATGATTCTTTACTTAATTATTCTCGTGTGCTAAATTTAGTCCACTTTGCTTAATTTTCTGCTCAAATTAAAATTTTAATAACACATTATGGATTATTGCATATTTTTCCTGAGATTACATATACAGGGTGTCCCATAAATGTTGGGTCACACTTCTAGGGGGGATAGTAGACACCTAGACGAGTCAGAATCACATAGGATTTGGGGGTCCCAGACCAAATCTCAGGGAGTTAAAAATGGAGCGACACCCCAAAAAAATGATTGAGAAATTCAATTTATAGAAGAACTACTATTATTGGTAAAAATTTAATTATGGTCTCAAAAATTGTGGTTTAATATAATCTTTAAAATTATCTTAAAAGTTTTCAGTTTAAATTTTTTTTATTGCAAAAAAGTTTAAAAACCACAAAAAAATGTGAAACCTCTGCCAAAACTTTATTTTGCTTTTCGAAATCCTTTCTTTTGATTTAATAATCTGAAAGATCATAGTCGAAAACCCTTAAGTCCAAAGTTTCACGTAAAAATCATCAATATTAAATGCTTGAGGGCCTGTTAAAGCATGGTTTAAGTCCGTTTTTAGAGTCCGCTAACTGCCGTTTTGGAAACGGCCATAGAAAACCACTTTGCGCACGCAAAAAACGAACTTTAACAGGATCTCAAGCGTTTAATATTGATGGTTTTTACGTGAAACTTTGGACTTAAGGGTTTACGACTATGATCTTTCAGATTTTAAAATCAAAAGAAATGATTTCGAAATACAAAATGAGGTTTTGGAAGAATTTTCAATTTTTTTTGTGGTTTTTTAACTTTTTTCATAATAAAACAAATTTTAAAGTGAAGACTTTTGAGATAATTTTAAAGATCATATTAAACCACAATTTTTGAGACCATAATTAAATTTTTACCAATAGTAGTTCGCCTACAAATTGAATTTTTCAATGATTTATTTGGGGTGTCGCTCCATTTTTAACTCCCTGGGATTTGGTCTGGGACCCCCAAATCCTATGTGATTCTGACTCGTCTAGGTGTCTACTATCCCCCCTAGAAGTGTGACCCATTATTTATGGGACACCCTGTATAAGAATATTTTGAAATGGCCCAATTACACTACTGTTCATAAATTAAGGACGGAACTGTTTTTTCAACATAAGGCTGAGCGCGCACTAGAGACTTTTGTCTCGGAGACAAAGACAAAATTGCTTCCCTGGCTATTGCAAGAAGCTAGAGTGCGCGCACATGGCGACGAGACCAAGATCACTAGGCCAAGAATTTCCTCATAGAAATGCATTGCTCTCGAGTGACTAGTGTTTTAAGTCGCCGAGACAGAAGTCTCCAGTGCGCGCTCAGCCTAACACCTAGTGAAATTATTTTTCATCAATGAAAATCATACCAAGAGATGTTCAATGGGTGGGAATACAGGGCCAGAAAGCAAATTTCTCTACCAATATTTTAAGGGGGTAAATGGACCCTCCATTGATAATGGAGTCCCATTACAATTTGAGCTGTGGCAGAAACGTCTGTGTAAGGTATTTTACCGAAAACTTTATGTTTATTGCAATGAATATGATTACTCCTGAACTCAGTGCATATTTTTAAAAGCGTGTGTTACCTTTAAATGGTATTTTTTATGTTTTATTGATAGAAATCGGTCTAATCATCATTTTTGGCAAGTTTTAGCTTCTGGGTCATTTTTGGTAATTGGTATCTTACCGTCAACCATGTTTTTAGTAGTTCTAACATGTGATAGATTATGTTTAGGTCTGGAGACCCTGAAAGTAAATTATTTCTTTCAATATCGTGACTTTCAAGAAACTTTGAGATAGCCGAATTGTGATTTTGTGCAACTTTTTCTCTCATAAAGAGAAATTCTTGATCTGAAATTTCTTCTAAAAGAAGCAAATGGGACATGAGAACCCAGGCACGTGATCGCAGATATCAGTGAAAAAATTTTTCGTGTATAGGGAGTGTTGAAATGTCTATAACAGTAATAGAGTATCAATGGAGAAATTATATATCTCTTAAAAACTCATTTCAAAGGTAATGGAGATACTTTTACAACTATATGTTTCTTTTTAGGTATGTCTACGTCCATAAACACTAAAGAATACTTTTTTTTCAAACATTAATAACAGATGTCCTTTCTGTGAAACTATACAATTATGTTGTGCCGTTTGAGCACCTCGTATACACCGCAGATATTTTCACTGATGTTTGCTATTGCGTACCTGTGTTCTCATGTCCCATTTGATTCTTTAGAAGAAATTTCAGATCAAGAATTTCTCTTTATGAGAGAAAAAGTTGCACAAAATCACAATTCGGCTATCTCAAAGTTTCTTGAAAGTCACGATATTGAAAGAAAGAATTTACTTTCAGGGTCTCCAGACCTAAACATAATCTATCACATGTTAGAACTACTAAAAACATGGTTGACGGTAAGATACCAATTACCAAAAATGACCCAGAAGCTAAAACTTGCCAAAAATGATGATTAGACCGATTTCTATCAATAAAACATAAAAAATACCATTAAAAGGTAACACACGCTTTTAAAAATATGCACTGAGTTCAGGAGTAATCATATTCATTACAATAAACATAAAGTTTTCGGTAAAATACCTCTTACACAGACGTTTCTGCCACAGCTCCAAATTGTAATGGGACTCCATTATCAATGGAGGGTCCATTTACCCCCTTAAAATATTGGTAGAGAAATTTGCTTTCTGGCCCTGTATTCCCACCCATTGAACATCTCTTGGTATAATTTTCATTGATGAAAAATAATTTCACTAGGTGTTATGTTGAAAAAACAGTTCCGTCCTTAATTTATGAACAGTAGTGTAGATAAAAAGTATTGATACTAGCTATTCGGATAATTTTCAATTTTCATTCACTTTCTAGACCTGTGGGGTATTTTTACACATTTATAGATCATTCGGATCTTATAAAAAAATTAGGGTACCTAGTTTGAAAAACGCATCTTTCAAAGTGTTCAACACAATTTTTGTCTTTCATAGGGAGAATAGATCTTAAGAATTTAAATAAAACGCACTATACAGGTGATTTCTCCTCTTCATGTAGTGTACTGATATGACTTTGTATTATAATTCTAAAAATGGAGACTGTTGACAGGTAAAGAAAATTGTTACATTGTCTGGTAACACACTAAGATAAAACATTCCACTGAACCGAGAAAAACCTCCCGTGTGGAAAATACGATGCAAGGAACAACGCGTCGTAAATTGGGGTGGGTGACAAAAGAAAAACATTTTGCGACTTATTTTTCAAGGAACGACATTCGCTTCTTCCCATAAAATCTATGATATTCAGGTGACAATGAAGGAATGAATGTTTTGAATATGAAGTTGTCAAACTCAGTTATTATATTAGCATGGGAATAACCCCATTTTATGCTTCCAAAGGCGGGTGGATTTATTTGAAATTTAAATAGCCCATTTCAAAAAAGATTCGAAAAAGTTTTTGAAAGTATAGTAGTTATGGCTTCTGTCTGCTTCTTTTCGGAAAGACGTCAAAACATCACATCCAAGAGATATTCATTTTTCTAGAAATAGTTTTATATGGCGATGTGGGAACTGAACACATAATGAGAAATAATTCAACAGAGATGTGTTGTTTTTCCTAAATTAGTAATTTTACTTTCTGAAAGTCAGCTTTGTTGGTAGTCTCACTCACTCATCTGGTTGTTAATGGGGGTTGCAGGTTTCATATCCAGCAAACGACTAAACAAGATCCAGATGGAAACTGGTGAACGTAAAAATTAACGGTAAATTTACACATTACGAGTATAGCTGTATAGCGCCTTCTGTAGAGGTTGCCATCGTGTAGATGATTGCAGGAAAAAAACTAACTACTGTCAGTACAACTGGATTGTACAAATTCTATTTCTAGCTCTATAACGTCACGGAGAAAGTAAACTCATTTTGACACAGACGTATTAATTTTCTTCTTCTGCTATTAGGCCGATGTTTCAAAGCGTCTTTATGTTCACCAGATAGCTCTACTTACCAACAAACTTACTTACTGTGTACGAGTCTTTGACAGTGAGAAAATTATGCATAAGATTTCATTTTATGTAACGTGATTTTCTCTCAACACTCACATATGTTTCATTTAATAATGCGCTCTGAATTCAATACCTTCCTCTCACATTTCAAAAACTGGCCTATACAGGGTGTATCTGAAATGGTGCAACAAACTTTCAGGGATGATAGTACTCATCAAGACGAACAAGAATCGGTATAGAAAGGGGGTCCCAGACCAAATCCCAGGGAGTTAAAAATGGAGCGACACCCCAAAAAAATCATTGAAAAATTCAATTTGTAGAATAACTACTAATGGTAAAAACTTAATTATGGTCTCAAAAATTGTTGTTAAATATGATCTTTAAAATTACCTCAAAAGTCTTCACTTTAATTTTTTTTTATTATGAAAAAAGTTAAAAAACACAAAAAATGTGAAAACTTTGCCAAAACCTTATTTTGTATTTCAAAATCCTTTCTTTTGATTTGATAATCTAAAAGATCATAGTTGAAAACCCTTAAGTCCAAAGTTTCACGTAAATACAATCAATATTAAACGCTTGAGATCCTGTTAAAGTTTGCTTTTTGCGTGCGCAAACAGCTGTTCTGGAAACAGCTCTAGAAAACTGCTTCCGCACCCAAAAAACAAACTTTAACAGGATCTCAAGCGTTTAATATTGATTGTATTTACGTGAAACTTTGGACTTCAGGGTTTTCAACTATGATCTTTCAGATTATCAAATCAAAAGAAGGGATTTCGAAATACAAAATAAGGTTTTGGCAGAGTTTTCACATTTTTTGCGTTTTTTAACTTTTTTCATAATAAAAAAATTTTAAAGTGAAGACTTTTGAGGTTATTTTAAAGATCATATTAAACCACAATTTTTGAGACCATAATTAAGTTTTTACCAATAGTAGTTCTTCTACAAATTGAATTTTTCAATGATTTTTTGGGGTGTCGCTCCATTTTTAACTCCCTGGGATTTGGTCTGCTACCCCCCTTTCTATACCGATTCTTGTTCGTCTTGATGAGTACTATCATCCCTGAAAGTTTGTTGCACCATTTCAGATACACCCTGTATATTGGTAAGTATTAATAGTTAAACCTTTTCAATCCTTAACCGCCCGAGATTAACATTGCATCCTTTATAAAATTTAAGTAAGTCCTTTATAAAATTTAAGAGTTAATAAGTAAAAATAACAGATAATTAAATAAAAATAACAGCTAAATTTACAACCATTAGCGTCGGTGTTAATAAGTCTTAGGTCAATGAAAGATTCCGCCTATCAGAGTCAGTAAAAACTAATTTTTTTTCTTAAGCTGCAGGTTAACAATGATGACTGCGAATATAACTGTTATTTTTTAGTATTACCATTAAGTTATTTGATTATTTGAAGGGAAAATAATTTTAATATTTCTGTATTCTGTGTAAGTTTGAAATTCCAATCCGATTCGAAGGATCTCGTCAAGTTTACATAAAATTCATTTCGATTGATCTAATTTAAATTTTCTAATTTTATAAGTACCTAAAACCTCTTCTCATACAATGCTTGGCCTCAACCTAATCATCTTCAGAGAAGCATTGTATTATCATGGCTATCTACCCTATGAACTGGAAATCTTACTCAATTGCATATGGAATAATAGAAAAAACCCGGCGCGGGACACAAAAATGATCATGTGACAAGGATAATGACAGGAACAATGCAGTCGAGTCATTGACGATGCATATTCCAATACGCAATGGGACCTGTACTGCGTTGGCAAGTTTGAAAGGCCCGCTTCTCAATCGAATTGTATCCATTCAGCCGTTATTCTCTTGGCAGGTAAGTCCTTAATATTTTGAAAATCCCATGAGTTAAGGGTATCCTATTGGCTTGTTAGTTTTACTAGTATATTAACGCATATTTTCTTTGATTGGTTTATGTAATTAGGAGAGTTTTAGTTTGGGTTGTATATCTCCTACTGATATTGATTGGATGCTGTAACTGTTAGTTTGTAAAAGAAATTAAATTTCCGGTTTGTCTATAAAGAATGAAGAAATAATGCCGAGTTGCGATATTTGTGCTTTTTGTTTAAATAATGAAATACAAGATGTGTAATAATAAAGGGAACTGAGCAATGAACTTTTGGTCACCTCAATTTTTTTTTAATTTAAGAATTGAGCTTACTTTTCGATTAATTCATTTAATAAAGCACTTATCACTCCTAAATATAATAGGGATATTCCATTAATTTTATAAGTACGTATCACAGAAAATCAAATATTTTTATCATAAAACACTTGCTCCATTTGTTACTTTTTTCAAAAATGTCCTTATTGAGTTCTTTTTTCATGGCTGTTTTTTATCAAAACCTAGATTTTTAAAGAACCTTTAACAAAACATCTTAGGTTGTATTACGATCAAATGGAGCTGAATATAGCTGAAATAGGAGAACTGCTTCTTTCGTAAAAAAAAAAAGTTAAATGTGACTAAAAATGTTAAAAATCTTTAATTTAAACAAAAAATTATGCCCTAGTTATTCACAAAAAAATGCAATCTTTTTAACTCTAATATTAATAACGTTAAAATTTATGTGGTCTTTGGAACTTTAAATTTCTATTTCAGTTTGCCATAACTCATTGATTGCACTGGTTTATTGGTTACATACAACTAGTCAACATTTTCGTCAAGAAGTCGGAAGGCGTGAAATGTCGCAATAAACGCAAATAGTGTCGTAGGCAAAACAAAAATTAGGGAAGGATATGAGATAAATTTTGTCCTTTCCTTATGAATAACATTCATGTATTTCATAGGGGTATATCCCCCAAAATCTACTCTCTGGGCATCCCCTAGCTGAGCGTATAGCGTTGTTATATTCAAAATGTAACATTTAGGGCCTAAATGTTACATTTTGAATATAACAACGCTATACGTTCAGCTAATTTGTTATTTGTTAATTTTTACATCTTTATATTTTTTTCTTTCATCTTTTATAGAAGCCGGCTACAGCTATGCAATACTTGTTTTTCTTGTCACTGGCCCTACTATTGGTGGACGTACAAAGCCAGTTTAAAGAAGAATTTTGGATGAGATGGTTTCAAAAACCTGATAAACCCGTGAAAACTCCTTTGGGTCCAGTCTCCGCTCGCCATGCAGCCTTCTACAGCTACCCCATGAAAGAATACCTGGGCATTCCATATGCTGTCCCACCCATTGGTGAGAAGAGGTTCCGCCCCCCTGAGCCGGCTCCGCCCTTCCCTGAAGTCTTCAGAGCAACAGACCTGCCTCCATCATGTCCTCAGTTCGCCAGATTTGACTATCCTTGGGCTGATAATGACGTAAGCGTTTGAAATACCAACTTAAGAATATACTAACAACCAATAAGAAAGAACACTTTTTGAGGTCCCGTTACAGGGACAGTATGCAATTTTGCATAGAACCCTCAATCTCAATACCTGGTAGACTAAATGCAAAAGACATACTGTACAATTTCGGACGACTCTGAGCTTTCAGGATGACCTGACCATGTAGCTGTCATTAGGGTGTTGCAAAAGTCTATGGGAATTTTTTTTTAATTTCCCAGGTGCCTCTCATGTTGTTACAAATGCTGAAACAGTGTTGCCTGCAAATTTTCAGGTCTCTAGGCGCCCTTCAAAAGTAGTTTTCCCATGTTAGGGAAAATATCGAAAATTTCAAAATATTTTTTGCTTTTAATTTTATAAGCCTAAACTCTTTTAATTTTGAGTTAAACACCTATATATCACCTTTAATATATCATTTTCTCAATATCCTATATTGAAAACCTTTAATTGTACTTACTGGGGGAAGTTCCCCTTAGGGTTAAAAGCGCATTCTGACTGAGAAAAGAGCTGGATCGCGGGCGCTTGCTGGCAAAAGGTGAATAAATGCCACCAGGGAGTTTTATTAAATCGTTTTCTTATTATTATATAGCTGGTATCATCTGATAACCTTTTATATTGATCCACCTCCCACCCGCGAGCCTCCTCTTTTCTCGGTCTGAGTGTGTTTCTAACCCTTAGGGAACTAACTTCCCCCAAAAGATGTCATTGAATATTTTTCCCATAGAATCTTGGGAAAATGATATCCCAAAGGTTAATGATATATAGGTTTTAAACTCAATATTGAAAGCGTTCAGGCTTATAAAATAAAAAAATACAAAAATTGAAGTATTTCGATATTTCCCCCAAAAAGTAATTCCATTTTATTCATGAAGAATCACTGAAAGGCGTTATAAGAAAGTTAGCAATAACAACTGTCTCTTATTTAGAAGAAATTTCAATCATCCAACTCTATATTATCGTTTTATTCAAATGTCTTTCTATGCTCTTTTTTAAACGTTACAAAAATATATTTCTTAATTTCGTGCAAACAGGTTTTAACATGTAAATATCTCTTTCTGTAAAAAAAACATGGTAAGTAAGTAAATTTGTCTCATTGAAACTAATTAACTTGCCTTTTTAAGAGTTTAAAACCTAGTTTTAGATAACACTTTACTAGGGGGAATGGAAAATAAAAATGCGTCTAATAATATGATTTTTAGCTCTTTAAGCTACAAAAATAATTACATACGAGTAATTTTAGTTTTTTTAAACTACTAATAGCTACACTGGAAAACTGTTCTTTTTCATTTTGAACAAAGCCTCTCCGTCTTTTTCTAGAGGGCAGCACCAACGTGATTATGGCACCGCTGAACTAAACCATAGTATGCGTCTTGAAACTAGCGTAAAAATTGATGATGCTACCAATTAAATTCTAAGAACACTTCATACATAAGACATTGAATGCTAAAAATACTTCTTAATTTCAGTTTTAACTTGCAATATTTACACTTTAAAGCTATTTCTCCTTTCATTTTGAACAAAGCCTATCAGTCTTCCTCTAGAGGGCAGCACCACCGTGAATATGGCACCGCCGAACGAAACCACAATAAGCTCCTTTTTTTTCACAATTTCATTAATGATTTTGTGATCCAATATTATCTTTTCGGATGTTTGAAAGATCCTATCCTTTAGACACCTATCCATCCACTCCGATTATTCTAATTTTTAATTTATGATGTTCATCTGAGCATTTTCCAAATATCTAGTGAGAGGACCCCTCTATTACTATCCATTACAGATTGAAATTCCCATAATCACTCAGTCTACATAGGAATAATATTTTTAACTTCTTTATTTTTTGGTTTATTGGAAAAAATGAAAGTGTCACCCACATATAATTTTCGCTTTCCAAATAGTAGCAGTGCTACATTGGAATTGTAAAAAAACGGAAGATTTTAAAAAATCAAGACCAGAAGCATTTTTTTCCTAATCTGAGTTAGCCAATTTGGTTACCTATCACAGTTACGTCAAGTAGGTTAATACATGGCAGGAATGGATATCTTTTTTAGTAAAAAAATCAATGAAAAAACTGAAATCTTCCGGCTAAACCGGAAGAGTTGGCAGCTATGTAGCACCCTTCGGAAAAGTATTGACCACTCCTGCTGTATCAATATCAATAATGCTAAGATTAAGAACAACTTAATATTAAGAACTAAATAGTATTGAGATTGTACAAAAGGAACGAGAATTATATCTTAGAGTCGCAAGATGATACACATTGGCAGGGCCGTATATAAGGAGGGGTTTGGGGGTTCAAATCCCTCCCCCCCCCGAAATTTTGACGTCAATTTTTTACTTACTGTTTTTCCTTAAAATGTGTCTTAAAATGCATAAAACCCCTACTTTTAAGGTTTAAAATTCAAAATTTTTCTGAGGGAAAACCCCCAGCTCCCCTTGAAATTTTGAATTATATTACTACAGTCGTTCCTTGAAAATTTTGGGACTTACAAAAGGAGTGGTCCTCTTCGGGTTGCTTTAACCCCCGCAATAGGTAAAAGCACTAACAGTGAGAAAGAGGAAGTGGGAAAAAAGGGAAAATCCTGTTTCTGGGTCAAATTTCTAGATATTTTCTGGGGGAGGAACCCCAGACTCCCCTTTAAGACATTATAGACGACGATTTTGATATTTAACATTCTTAGCCCCTCCTAAAAACCAAATCCTGGATCCTTAGCTATCTACTTACCTTGGTCACCAACAAAACCGAACTTAAGTTTTAAGAAAAAATTTTTACCAACCCCCCCCACAAAAAAAGGTCCAGTTACAGCCCTGCACATTGGTTCTTGTACATTATATTAATTTTCTGAAAAATAATCCAACCTGAATTTCATTTGACACCTGTTGTAGCAAGACCTTTTTCTTTCCAGTACCGTCAGAGCGAAGACTGCTTGTACCTGAACATCTGGGTCCCTATGCTCCTCCCCACCAGCGATCCCCTCAAAGTGGTGTTCTTCATCCACGGTGGTGACTTCGCGACCGGCTCCAACTCCATTCTTCACCAGAGTGGAATCGGACTGTCTCGCCTTGCCGAAGCCGTCGTGGTAGCCCCGAACTACCGCCTGGGACCGCTCGGCTTCCTCTCCGACGGCACGGAAGAGGCTCCAGGGAATGTTGGTGAGAATTATTAGGATTTTTCTATGATATGTAGGTATGATGATTTGAGTATGAAAGAAAAATCAGGTGTGAAAGCCATTGAAGATGCACCCTACTTGGGAATGGTAAAAAGGAGAGGAGGTAGAGATAGGAGGGAGAATGAAGGAAGAGTATTGTGAGTGATTGGAGTGAACAACCAAGGTTAAATTATGTTGCCTGTCCCGTTAAATATCGCCATGCTGTTTTGGTTGCCAAAGATTAGACATATTTCCTAAAGTTATAATCCAACCGAACATTAAAACACAGTTGTATCAATGACAGCCTTTAAGTTGTTTTGCGATATTTGAATATTTTGCGCCGACCAACACAGATCGGCGAAATTCAACGGGAAAGGTAACAGAATTGAACTTCAACCTATATGATAAAGACTTAACTTTTACCAAAAGATGGAGAAATAAAAGAGTTGTCTCATGACGATTAGGTCACAACTTGTTTAACAGTTAACACCACTATAGCGGCTGTATTCACCACTAACCTAACCTAAGGTTAACCTGGAATCACAAACTTTTTCACCAACTCTGATTGGTTTAAAGCTTTTTTTTCTTCTTCAGCAACCAATTAGATGTTTTTATTTCAAGTTATCCTTAAGTTGGGTTAGTGGGTGAATACGGCCTTGGCACTCATCCCCTAGCTATGGGCTTATATTTTATTCTCAATAAGCTTTACATAACTAAAAATTAATCTACATACCAATAAAAAATCTAAAATTCATACTTTTCTTTGTAGGCCTCCAGGATCTTCTCCTGGCACTTCGCTGGACCAAGGACAACATAGCATCGTTCCAGGGCGACCCGGAGCAGATAACCATCATGGGACAGGGAAGTGGGGCGGCCACCGTGGGGCTGCTGCTTCTCTCCCCCCAAGCCCAGGGGCTGTACACACGGGCCATCATGCAGAGCGGGTCCCCAGACACCTTGCCCAGGGATCCCAACACTAGGAACACTCAGCTAGCCAATCGACTGGCTGAGGTCGTTGATTGCCAAGGCCACAACGACACTTCCATTGATATAGATTGCCTCAGAAGTAAGTGCCTGACTGTAGGCTAAAGAAATACTTTTCGTAGGGCAAGAAAACAAAAATTTCTAGGACTTGATATCTGAAAACATTTTACCTATCGATTGATTGGGGATAAAAATTGGGTTGTTATTTTTATAAGGGGCGCCCAACCAAAGGGCATTCAAGCATTATATCCACAACTTCCAACTCGAACTTCACAAATTTTCTTTTATTGACTTCACTTACATTTTATAAGAACTTCACATCCCCTGAATTTTTTTTTTGGCAACGTCCCTTTGGGCACTGTTGTGACTACACATAATTAGGTGAACACATAATTAATTGAACACATAATGGACAGTAATAAATGTCTTAATAATGAAGAGGAAATTGATGTTTAAAACTGGATTACAATATTCACTGAAAAAAAAATTCGGCACGTAACAGAATAAAGTGGTGGAAAGAAATTGACATCATAGTCACTCCTCCGAGTCTAGGTGAGAGGTCCCTCCGTATCGCGATGTAACATTTCTCAATGTGGCAATTTCTTTCCACCACTTTAGGTGCAAAAGACACTGCGCGTCTTATTGTCGCTACTGCAATCAATCTCCATAAAAAAAGCATGGAGAAAGCCTAGTCCCCTATCTCGACAGGAATGAAGATTCCTGTCAAGACAGGGGAGTCTCTGGCTGAACTCCATGCTTTTCCCCCCTCTTTGATTAATTGCAGTAGCGTCTTATGGTCGCTAGGTCTGACTTGGGCCTTATTGTGTAACAAGTCGTATTTTTTTAGTGTTTGAAAAGTTATAGTTCACAGTCATACAGTTTATTGGAGTGCCTGATTACTAACAGATAATCTTTTACAGATGTTTCAGCTCTCCGTCTGGTCCAAATTTCCATGGACCTAGATCCCCTCTCTTTCTTCTCCTTCACTCCCCAATACGGAGACGCCATACTTCCCAAACCCCCTCAGGACCTCCTCACCTCGGGGTCCTTCAGCCCGGTGCCCCTCCTAATCGGCTCCAACAAGGACGAAGGAGCCCACCTCCTCACCACCCGCTATCCGGACATATTCGGTCCTTTCGGCGAAAAAAACACCCTCATCTCCAAAGACGACGCTGCCCAGATCCTCAAAGAGACCTTCCGGCACTATCCGGACCCGGACGGGGTGGTCCAGCAGTACCTAGACGACGTCGAAGACGACCAACTCGACGACATCCGTCGCAACGTCTACTACGCCATGGGCGACTTCAACATCACCTGTCCGAGCGTCTATTTTGCTGAGCAGTACCGCCAGAAAGGAGGCGGGACCGTGCAGTACTACGTCTTCGGGCAGCGGTCCAATGAGACGCAGTGGGCGGCGGAGTGGATGGGATCCGCCTTCTGGGAGGAGGTTCCGTACGTGATGGGGCGTTACCTGGTGAACTACGATTACGACAGCTTCCAGACTTCGTACACTGCCGACAGCGGATTGAGCAATGCCATGGCAACTATTTGGGGAGACTTCATGACAGATGGGTAATTCAAATTTTACATTTGTTTATGTTTTTAAGAGATCATAATAACTTGCATATAATCCGCATGCCTAGACTAAATACTTAACACTAGACAAAAGTAAGCTTTCTGGGGTCAGAGATAAATTTACACTTTTAAACAACTTCTTAGAAAAATATTTTTGTTTTAAAAAGTACCCTATAGCTTAGTAATGCTCATATACTCTAACAGTGTTTCTCAACGTGGGACTCACACCCCACCGGGTAGCAATATGATTTTCTAAGGGGGCAATTTGAAAATTTTGAATAAAATTGTCCCCGCCCCAGGTGGGGCATGAACCAACCACCAGATTTTATTTACTTTCCAAGAAGGATTTTCGAAAAAAGAAAGACATGGGGGCATGGAAAATTTAGAATGGCTTTGGTAAGGCCATGGACCGAAAAAGGTTGGGAAACACCAAACACTGCTCTGCAGTAATTCTCTTATTACTAGATAAATATTGAAACCAGTGGCATAGCTTGAGGCAGGGGCGTCATTTCAGTTTTTCGTTGGGGGGGCAAGGAATTTTTTTATATGGGTGTGGACCTTGCTGTAACTAGGGGGGTTTTTTTGGCGGGGGTTGCCTCAACCTCATTTTTAGGGTAATATCATACCAAAATTTGACAACGTGAACACAAAGGAAAAATGGGTGATCTGGGGGTTCACCCCCAGGAAAATTTAGCTCGTTTAGCAGGGCTGCATCCAAAGAGAACAGTTTCTTGTAAACCACATAATTTTCTAGGGAAAAGAGTTGTAAATAAACGTCAAAGTTTTAAGGGGGACTAGGGGGTCCTACCCCAGGAATTTTAATTCCCCTTTAAACTTGTGTTTTATCTCTTTTTCAAACTCTTTGGGGAGCTTCTAAAGAGAAAAGCTTCTTGTAAGAGAAATAGTTTTCAAGGGGGAAAACACTAAATAAGAGACGTGGAAATTTTAGAGGGGGGCTGGGGGTCCTCCCCCAGAAATTTTTTGAAATTGAACCCTCAAAAGTAATGTTTTTACTCCTTTTGAGACATTTTGAGTTGCACCCTAAGCTCCTTGTGGAAGTTACAGAATTTTCAAGGGATTTGCAGCTATTTTTCATATTATAGTGGAAACCTAGGGGGGGCGGTTGCCCCCCCTAAATGACGCCCCTGGCTTGAGGGAAGGAATTTAGGATATATCTTCCCTGAAACTTAAGATAATCTCATTTTTTACCATAGAGAAAAGAACCAAATTATACTCTTCCACTTTCTGGCAATCATTTCCCCCTTTGCAATTAATTGTCAAAAATAATGTAATTAATTGTCTCATGCCTAACTTCGATATAAATGGCGGAGTACGATGCTTTTAAAACACCTAAAAACTGCTTTATAACACCTTTCTGAACTTTAATTAGCTACAAGAGTTGTTTTGTTAAACACTCTGCATGATGCTTTGCAGGTTGATAGCTCAAGATTTATTAAGATTCCAACCACTAAATGCGTTTTATTTTTTTCAGGAGTGGTTTTCCAAAATGGCACAACTATTCTAGAACCCACCACCAGTACGTTCTAATGAAGTTCAACAAACCTAGAAAGACAAGGGGTCCAGGACCACATACTGACAACTGTGACTTCTTCAGAGAATACTTTGGATATTAGCTTCTCCTCTTAGGGCCTGGCCACACCGGGTGACTTGAATAGCCGTAGCTAACTCCGTGTAAATAGAATTGACGGCTTGTCACCATGGCAACGCAATAGAATTGCAATGGGAAATGACTAGTAGCGAGCCGCCGATTCAGATTACACGGACTATAAAACAAGGCAAGTTGAGGGGCGATGCACTACACTCTTCCTGTAGCAGAACGATCAAACCACCTGGGGAGATAAGACACAATCGTCCTGCTACAGGAGTAGTACAGTGCATTGGTAATAATAATCTTAACGAGATCCAACATTTTAAAACGTCGAGTGTGTAGTGTACAGGCCCTGAGAGTAAAGCAAGCATAAGCTCAAAGGCTGTGAGGGCATACTTGTGAGTGATATTCATTGTAAGAAGATATAAAGGTCTTATGAGTAGAATCTTTCAAAGACTTAGAAACAGTGTTAATATAATATTGTAGAATATAATATTGATAGAACTCGAAGATGTAATTTTTCTTTTACTTTTCAACATTTTTTGAGGTATTAATTTTCAACAAGATCTGTAAGAAGTATTTGGTGTGCTATGATACATTCTATTTTAGCTAATAAGTCTACCTGAAAACAAAACCGTAAGACTTGTGATTTAACTGCTCAACGAAAAAACTTAACACAAGAAATTATTTTAAAAAAGCAATACAGTGAAATCTATGAATGTGAATATTGTCTCATTGTCTTGACAAGATTAAAGCCAGTAATGGCTAATTGTACTTAAGAATGTTTTTTTCTAGGTCTCTTGTTATGAGGAGAAATATACTGTACGATTTCTCTAAAAGCTGACTTTTCACATTTATCAGCAATCATCATACCTATTTAATTTTTTCCCAGTTTCAATACATATGAACCGATTATAGTCCGACCACCACGTAAAAACATTGAAAAGAAGTTCAGTTTGAAATGTTAGTTTTAGATTTCACATAAAACATTCAAGTTTATCTCGTGGCGGTTGAACAATTAATAAGAAACCTGTAAATAGTATTTTTTTGAATTAGAATTTGAGTATATTATTGATGTATGATATAAAGTACAGTCGAATCCGCTTAATGTGATCACGGTTAATGTTATCAATCGGATAATGTTATCGGAATCGACAGGTCCCGATCATTCCTTTTTAATTTAATGTAAAATACATCGTTTAATGTGATCAACTATGAATCATCAATCTGCTTAATATTATCAAAATTTGTCCATATCCCCTTTAAAACGACCGCTTTTGGGTTCGAATTTCATTTTGAAGGTCAATTTTTACAAGTAAAAATCTTCTCCATGAGAACATCTGGCGCTCCTTTTTTCTGAAATTCAGTATGGGTAAGAAAAATAAAACATTCTGTATATTATATTGAAAGAAAACGGTTATGGGGGTCCGAATGGGGGGTCCAACCATACTTGTGATTGGTAAAGAAACACCAAGATCCACGCTTTGCAGATGTTTCTGATAAGAGATTTTGATTTTTCCTTGTTTAATGAAATTCAGATTATGTAATAAATAAGTCGTTTATTGGAGTGGAAGGATATAATGGAACGGGAAAAAAGAGAGACCTTGCTATAAAAATACACAGTAAGCGATTATTTTAAATTTATTAACTGAACTAATCTTATATTTTCCCCTTAAAATTTTTCCTAGTTTAAAAATAGAGTTCTAAATACATTTATTACAATTACATGATTTTAAAGCAAACAATCCAGTAACACTGTTTGCTGCTTTTTTATATAAGATCGCTTATTGTTATCGATCGGATAATGTTATCAGTTTAGTCTCGGACAATTGCGATCACATTAAGCGGACTCGACTGTACATACTTATAAGAGGATATAGTCCCATTACTTTTTATTCCAGATTTACCTTTGTTGAAGTAATAAAATACCTATTTTACATCATTTGTACAATACCATATTATTTTAAACCAACTGATAAAAAATGATGGGTGCACATGGGGGGACAAATGGATATACTGAATGGGCGATAGGATATTACGTAAGTAGTATACCATAATTTCTATAGGGACAAGCTTCGGGAGAATTTTCAAGTATATAGAAAAAGAAGATTTATCAGATCAAATCTCTTAAAAGTCCATGCCTAACCTTTCAATCACAAATCAGGGATCTGTCCAGGACAAATTTACTACTGTTTTACGGTAGCTTCACAAATTCGCCGATCGTTAAAACAGTAGCTTCACAAATTAAAAATTTCTAATTTTCACAAATTATTACTTAACTAATAATACTAATATTTGAAAACTTTAACTCCCCTTAAACTGTATATGTAAAGTGATTTTTAAAAACATATTTTTTAATTTATTTTATTACGCATATTTTATTGTCACAAATTAAAAAATTTTTTCACAAATTATTAAATTTTCACAAAATAGCTAGTTGGCGAAAAATCCTAGACAGATCCCTGCAAATTTTTTCTAAATCAAATCTTATTGTACTTAATAAGAACACCCCAATGTCAAAAAATCATACAAAAAATCAAAACAGACTATTCCATGCTAACATGGATATTTCTTAATGAATTAAAGGGTATGATGGGGGACTTGAAAGTTAATTTTAAAACGAAAGTTACCTGGTGGAACACTCAAAAACAAATTTTATTTTTAATTATGATTTATTTAAGGTGTCCCATCCCTGCCCGGTCTCCCCTATATTTTGACATTTTTATCAATTTAACATTTTCAAATGTTGCCCAGTGTACTTACCATAATTACTATGCCATTTTTATGTGATAAATTTTTAAAATTGGCAACTCTTACATTTTCTTTCTAGCTACTCTGCAACCCTATAGTTTTAGTAAAGGGGGATATAAAAAACACAACTTTTTGGATATAAACTCCTGATCCCAATTACATGGCTATCCCCTTCAGAAATTTTCAGAATTTACACCTTTTACTATTGCAAATACGTAAAAAATAGGACACTAACAATGTTTTTTATAGCTTTTATAAAAAACTATGAAGTTTCTATTCTAGATAGTCTAACTTTATATTTTATTAAGCCTGCTAAATTTATATCTAAAACGGGGGGATACTTTTCTCACAGCGTGACTCTCGTGTAACTAATAATTGTGTAGTTATCTAAGACAGGAGCCAAAAACTGCATTTTCAACCAAATTTTCATAAAAATTCCTATAAAAAAATTTGCTGGATAAAAACTTCAAGAAACAAAATTTAACTAAGTAGATGGTAGAGTACACTCGAATATCATTACCAGAAATATAGGTCCTTCTGGCACGAAGCGTATTTTTAGAAATATAGATAAAAAAGATTCATTAAAAAATTTAGGCATTAAAATATGGGAAATGAAATTAAAGACTAGTTAACTACTAGAGTTGAACCTAGATTTTCCTAGACTAGTTAGCAGTTTAACTATTTTTTGCCCTGACAAACACTACCAATCAATGGTTTGAACATAAAACAACTCTAAGAATTAAATTTTGAATTTATTTTTCAAAAATATATATTTTTAAAGTACTATTCTTAGCAGAACTCGTATCATTAAGAAGGGGGTACAATAAAAGAATTTTAACTCTCTATATCTTTGGACAAGACAAAACAAATTATATATGTGAAAAATTATTACACTCAACAGTAAAAAAGAGGGTTATCCCCAAATGAATTCAGTAACAAAATATTAACAAGGTCCTTGAGAAAACTACTATCACGAATTCCTAGCAGTTCACATACGCATCGTAAGATCTCTTCTTGTATTCCAAGGCTGCAGCAGCTACGTCAGGGGCCTTGCATATTCCCCTTCCCACAATAACAATATCAGCACCCTGAGCCACTGCATCCTCAGGGGTCTTATACTGTTGCCCTAGGGAGTCTCCAGAAGCGTCAATGCTAACACCGGGGCAAAAATGGATGAGTGTACTCTTGTTGGGACAACTCTGGCCCACAAAACCAATAACAAAGTCAGGATGAGCAGATGCCATTTCAAGGCTCTTCTCTTTATAAGGGGAGTCAGTAAGGGTTCCTTGAGAGCTCATCTCAGCAATTAAGACACAAGCTTTCTCACAACCAGCTGCACCCTTCTCGAGAGCCTGCAGCACTCCAGGTCCAGAAACTGTGTGGACAGTCACTACATCTGCCCAGTCTTTGATGCGGTACAATCCGTCCACATACTGGTGCACCACTGTTTGGCCAATGTCAGCAAACTTACGATCCTCCATAATGAGGAAGTTATGCTTCTCGGCTAGTGCCCGAAGCTTGTTGGGAAGATCGGCCGTGAAGTCGGACAAAATGTCGATGTGTGTCTTCAACATGCAGATGTGAGGCCCACATATGTCGGCCAGCTTGAGGAGATCGTGGGACTTCACTACATCAACACCTACACAGAGGTTCGTCTTCTTAGATTCACAGATCTCAAAGAGCCTCCTGGCAATGGGCTGCTTTGAAGTGTTCCCTCTTTCCTCAAAGGTTAGACGAGAACTTTTTGTTATTTTCATGGTAGGAGGAATGTACTTGTTACTTTTCAGGTAGCCTTCTACTGCGGAAATTTGTTCTGAAGGCACTTTCCTCAATAAACAGTACTGCTTGAAAAAGTCTGATACTGTGAAAAGGGAGTGCAGAGTTATCCCAGCATCTTTTAGGTTCTGCCTACCGCCCTGTTCGCGATCCAGGATCACAATGCAGTCCTTTACAACAAGTCCTTCGTTTCGCAGAACCTGGGTGGTCTCAATCACACTGGAACCACTTGTGACGATATCTTCCAGGATCAGACATGTCTCTCCAGGCTTGATCAGGCCCTCCACCATCTTCTTTGTGCCATAGTCTTTTGCTTCTTTTCTCTTCATAAGCATGGGAATGTCGCAGGCGTGGGAAAATAGGGAAGCCACGGGTAGGGCTGTGTAAGGCACACCACACACAACGTTAGCCGGTATTCCATGCTCAAGCTGGACTTTTCGAGCAGCCGCGGCTAGCTCTCCTACGAGCGCTGGAAATGTGATTATACACCGCAGATCGATGTAAATAGGAGATAGCACACCACTCTTTAGTTTAAATTCTCCCACTTTGAAGACTTCGGCTTCAATGAGACGAGTTAATAAGCTAAGATCGCTCATTTCCTATTTGAATAATTTAACGCAGTAAAAAGAGTTGATGACAGGTAGATTTGATTAACTTTCAATAGTTATCAAATTTGTTATATATATATACCCTAATTTAATCTAATCGCTGTTGATTTGATTGCAAAGATTACGGGTACGGGCGCTGCAATGTTGCGATTGAGAAATCAAGTCAAAACACGTTTTGTGTGAGTTGAGGTGTATAACGGTTGCTGAATGAAAGTTTAATATTATAGTAAAAATATACGGCGCAAGTTCAGAGCACAGAGAAAAATCCTAACAGAGGGTCCAAAACCAAGGTTAGGTCCAAAACGATATATTCAAAAGTTGGATGGGTTTGAGGGCGCCACGATGAACTAAATGATTGACAGAGAGATCAAACCTGTGATTGGCTGTCACTCAATCTTCTATTTTCGAAGGAGAAGGAAAAAGGTTTTCTCAACCAATCAGGCTTCTCCGTCCCGCCTCTCTTGACGTTGATGCGATCGCAGCGCCAAAATAGCCCCAAACTCATCCAACTTTTCGATTTCCAATAGCGCCTATGCGTATTTCCGTTTTGCGGTACTTTCTTGGCGAGTTTTGTCAGTTGGCGCCACTTTCAGATAAATATTGCAACCCAGCCAGATACCGCAGATGAGGTTACTTGTTGCTCTACTCGCGCCGCGGTACTTCTTGAATTGAAGAACGTAAAAAAATGGTAAGTGCAGCACTACCGATTAGCGCTTTATACGCTTTGCTGTAATTTTTGTAATGAAATTGTGTTTTATTTTATTAAGTGTTCTTAGAGGAATCGTGCGTAATTTTATACTGTTCGCTACTTTGAAAAGTAAGAAAATTTATTTGCTTTCTTGTTTATGATTGTAATGTTAATTGTTAATGTGCTAACAGGGTTTAGTGCTAATCATTAATATTATGTTCAAGGTAATAAAAATTAAATTTACCAAAAAACAGTTAGAACTAAATTTTAAAATTAGTTATTTGTAATATAGAATCGTTTATGCCAGAAACAAGTTAAACACAAAATTTTTGCTGTAGAAGGGGGAAACACTGTTCAGTTATTCTTTTTTATGGATGTTATTTACTTAATTATGATACTTATTCAACTGACTCTCTGAAAATCTGGCATTTTTCTGAGATTAAGATTTCTTACAGCTTTACAACTTAACACTGGATTTTTTTAAAGTTATTTGAAAATTGTAAACTAACCTCAAACACTATTTTAAATTTATGTATAACAAAATTAAACTAAATATTTTTTGGAAATGTGAAAATCATTTGTCATTAAGAATGCAATAATAAAAAAATTAAACTAAGCCTAGAAATAATCTCAATATTCATTAAGTTCAAAATTTAATTTTCACGAAGCTTGTCTAATCGGTCCGTCCACCAATTAAATTAAAAAGAAACTGTTGAAGATATCTTGCTCCTGGAAGGTATAGTGACTTGCGAGACTGCGTGTACTTTTTTAATAATTATCTAACATTTAATAATTTTCTAACATCTTCCATTTCAATATCTGCGATATTCGCGTGTTCCATGGCACGTCAGGCGGAAACCGCGTATGCTTACAGGTGGCGCAACGACCGCTGCGGTGATTCTCGCCAAGCGACAAAACTCGCCAAGAAAGTACCGCAAAACGGAAATACGCAGCGCCTATGGCGACGGACTCTCTGTTCTAGTACTCTGTGGTTCAGAGGTGCGGATGCGCCAAGTTTTTAGCGGTAAAGATGACTAATATGGTAACCCTAACTAATGTTAAGTGAATGATTTAGCTTCTAAATGTGCCGCTAAGGGGCCATCCATAAATGATGTCACACTTTTTTTGGCCATTTTTGACCCCCTCCCCCCCCTTTGTCACAAACTGTCACACTTTCCCATACCCCCTCCCCCCCCTCTGTCACATGTCACGCTCTTAAACCAATAATATGTCTAATACACTAATTTGAAAGTGCCTGGAACCAAGGTTTTTTTTCGTTGATTTTCAACTGTAGGATGTGATGTCACAACTTCCAAAACCCCCTCCCTCCCCCTTGTCACAAATTGATTAACCCCCTCCCCCCCCTCTGAGCGTGACGTCATTTATGGACGGCCCCTAAACAGTTGCGCCAAATTTACAAAGAAAAGGCGCAAGTTCAGAAGAAAATCCTTAATGCTGACTAAAATCGGAAAAAAACATGAATCCATGAGAATGTGATCCATAACACCGGATTGGTTGGTGTCTGACCGCTGTAAAATGTTTTTTCGGCGCAAGTTCAGAGTTGCGTATGCTTGGCGAATTTTGGCTGTTTAGCGGCACATTTAGAAGCCAAATAATTTTTTTAACATGAGTTAGGGTTACCATATTGGTCATCTTTATTGCTAAAAACTTGGCGCATACGCAAGTCTGAACTTGCGCCTTTTTTTTCTACTTTATCAGAAACAGCGCAAGAAGCCAACATAGCGCCAGCGGCCGTCAAGAAAGTAGCCGGGAGAAGACCCTTTAACGTAAAATTTACTATTAAAAGAGGTAGGGGGACAAAAATCTAAAAATCCTCTAAATTTTTTAATCTATAGTAGTATATTCACACCTTAAAGGGCAGTTCAAATATTACGAAAACAGTTTCTTTGTCATTTTTGATCCCCTCCTCCCCTTTTATCAGCACATATAAGCAAACCACAACGCTCTTCATAATTACATAAGAGAACTGATATTAGAGCGATAGAAAACAAAATTATGGATAATTATTGGAAACCAGTTTTAAATTGTCGACCATTAAAGGAGGACCCTTAATGAGGCAAAAAAATTTAACTGCAGAAGTTTGGGATGTTTACTAATGTGTACTAGATGTTTTTAGATAATATCCTTCCATTGTTTGAAAGTTACATATTTCTTTGAATGTTTGCAATCAATAAACAAAATTAACACCATAATTGAAGACCTCTGGGGAAGAATGGATTTTGTCCATTTGAGCTCAGCTTTAGTATATGTTGGCTGTCGCCATGTTTGACCACAGCTTAAACTTTTGGCCCGACGCCAAACTTGCTAACTCGTGTCGCGGCAGCCAATGAAATAATCGGAACACTTTTTTCGCTATAAAAGAAAAACTAATCATGGTAGAAGTACAATATTTTACACACATATACCATTATTTTTTACAAAAAGATTGTCGTTTCGTTGTTTAAAAAATTCGAATTAGTTGTAGAATTATTAAGATTCAAAGTTTCAATTTTTTTCTCTTTAGGCAAGTGCCCCGGGTCTGAAGTTAAAGCTGTGGTCAAACCTGGCTACCGTCAACCTATACTTAAGATGTGTTGAAATGGACAAACACCATTCTTCCCCATAGGTCTTCAATTGGAATGGGATGCCTGAAATTTTCAAATTAGGGGGAGTAGACATTTGCACATAGTTACTCATACTGTAGCAAACCTAATTTGCATTCTTGTTCCTTCTCCAGGGTAGATACAAGTTCTCTTCAATTCATCACCTATAAAGTGAAATTCCTATACTGCCAAGAGTAAACACTAACAGACACCTTAAATCATTGTTTCCCAACCTTTTTTGGTCCATGCCCCACCACCCTTTTTATTTTTTCCATGACCCCAATGTCTTTTTTTTCTAAAATTTTTCTTAGAAATAAAATAAAACCTGGTGGTCCATGCTTGGGGGAAATTTGGTTATTTTCAAATTGCACCCCTCCCTAGAAAATCATATTGCTCCCCGGTGGGGTATATGCCACACGTTGGGAAACACTGCCTTAAATAAAAGATCCAGCAGATTTTATCATTCATTAGACTACTAAAAAACTCCAGATTTAAATAAATAGAAAAGATTACTCGTTACTCATGTATTTCAAAAAAGGCACTTCCACATGAAAAGAAAACAAACTTTATTTACATAAGTTACACTGAAAACAGGTAAACTGTACAGCCACTTTTTACATTATAATGATGGAAACCAGCCAGATATTTATACAGAATTGAATCATTACTAGCAAGAAATAATCCCCCATCTTAAAAGATTTCTTGCCTACAAGTACTGACAATGTTCACACTGATGAATAGAAAAATAATTATAGCAAGGCTAACTTTAAAGTTATGATGTATAGAGAAAGGGAAGAAGACTTTAAGGAAGATGAGTTATGGAAGTTTTTAGATTAATGTTAAGTATTTAAGATTTAAAAATTGTGTTTGCAATGTAATGAAAGGAAAAGGAATTGCCCTGTAACATATAAAGTATGCTTACAATACTAAAGTACTTGGCATGCTTTTCAGTTGCTTGAAGTCTTTTTAAATAACTTCTTGTCCTTATGCAATGTATGTTTTGAGGGGGAGAAGTCCCAAAAACAATGGGAATTTCAATGATCCAGTTAGATTTCATTTCTGTACATTAGAACCAACCACCAAAAGCAATAAGAAGCTATCATCCGACATAACTACCTTTTAAGGGTAACTAAGATTAGCAGGGCACAGGTAAGGCCCAAAAGTAATCAAATATCAAAGTATAACGCCATTGAAATATCTCAACTATCAGTGTTTCATTTAATTTTTGTTATATTTTGATGTGTAAATAACAAATGTTGCCAATATTTTCCAATTGGAAAGATTTGCCCCCAGGCTAATCCATTAACCACAATGGCTAAGTGCCCATTAACACTTTGAAGTATAGACCGCCCTAGATTGCTATAGAATCCTATGGAAAATATGGGGCAGCTAGGTTTGAAAGGGTTAAAGTAATAAGTTACAAGAATAAGTTATATCCCATAAAACATTGGCCCCAGCTAAAGTATCTCTGGTCAACAAAAATAAGTAGCAAGAGGATTATAGCTTATGTTCCATCTATGGTTAATAAGTTAAAACTAGTCTTGTAATGAAAAAAAATTATGCTGGACTTGCACTATAAGATTTACATCCCAGTCAATAGGAGCAGATGATACAGCTCTAGAGCTCAGAAATGATGTCAAATGATACCTAACATACATAAGTTTTCATGATTTGGCATTGAAAAATACTATGATATAATTCATAGCTGAATGACTTTAGCATCTTATCTGCTACTTTAACATTAGTCAATTAGACATCACAAAAAAGTATAGTTCCTATACTTAATGAATACAAGAAAGATAAATATTTTGTGTTCTAACGAATAGCAGTAAAAAACATTTCTATCATGTAGAATATTTGAACAGGAAATTAAGCAATAAACACATCAAAATAAGCAAACAGTAAGAGCTTATTAATAAAATTGATGTTAAAATACAAAAAAATTGGTATTAAAAAATCAAGGCCTGTTTTCCAAACCAGTGTTTTAACCATCCACCCAATAATTTTAGCTCATTTTTCACAGAATATAATAAAATTAGCATTTTGATTGTATGCACTTAACCCTTTCAATATGGTGAGACACGATGTTCCATCAATAAAGGTTGTAACATCATTGTTGTTGAAATGTCGTTGTATGATCATTTAGGAGTATTTTTAACTTTCAGACATTCGCATAAACAATCTCATAATGATGCTATAAGCTTTATTGATACAACAATATATGTCCAGAAAGGGTTAAAATATAGGACAAACACTTTCTGCAATAAGCCAAAAAAGTTCCAACAAGGTACAAACATACAAAAAAAATTGTTAAACAAAAGAAATAATTAAATAACAAGTAGATTTGTGCAAACTAAATGAATGTTACAAGAACACGTGAACATAATGAGTTACCCCCTGATGAAATGTATCAAAAGCAGTGACAACCAAGAATACCCCCATAATGTAAAACTATATTTACCCTTCTTCCCTTGATATGACACTGTTTTTATACAAAACAATTTGCTATGTCTCCTTACATGTAATAAAAATTCATTAAAAGTTTTTAATACTTTTCAATAGTACATGCACACCATATAACTGGCAATAATTTCTAGGTGTGCTTGTTATCAAACTTAAGCCATAAATAACAAGAAATTATTTACAATCAAGATACTAACACAGCACACAAAGAAAGAGTGCCAATATCATGGCATGCATATAAAAAAAGTACCAAGGTTCTTACCATGGCATTTCATACATTAGATGCCATTGACTAACCAAATAATACAACTAAATATGTAATTATCCTTTTTTGGTGATAGACCAAAAAGAAGATAAACAAGGCTAGCATAAGTGTTATAAAAAATCAAGACAATCACTGTCGTCAAGCATTTCAATTCCCAAAATAACAAAAGGATGATAAAACAACTATGAGTTGACTGGAGGTTTGACTAAGTGCAGATGTCTCATGAGCAATTATAGTAGTATAACTGTCATAAAAATAAGTTTCTCTGAACAAGTACCTCGGATAATGATTTAATCAGCAGAAACGCAAGAACTAACAAATGAAATTATGAAGCTATTTATTAACAAAGCATGCTCAACTATTTTAAAATATGATGAGGAATATGTATGTTTTCAAGAACCAAATGAAATTTTTTTCATACTATTCTGTACCTGTTGATTGTATTAATTTTCCCCAGAAAACGTGTTTACTTTCACCTGTTAAGAAGTAATAAACCTTAAAAAAATTAATCAGATAGAAATGTAAAAGAAAGTTGATTTAAATGCTGTGATCCTATCAAGGTACTCACTTCAGCAAAATATCTAACACAAATTAGCGTTATCAACAAAAATTACCTCAGAAAAATCTACAAATTCATCTCCAGAAAAGATGACATGAGTATACTTTTCAATTAATTTTCTGCTTCCCTCTAACAGGTGAATCAGATCTCAGAACCTCTTCAATTTCTTCTAGTAGCCACCTGTCAGCCGAGTTATAATTTATTCAGCTGTTACAGTGTACTAACTCATGGACCACATCTAGCTGAAGCTAAAGAAATGGTTTGTACACTTAAGATAATGCAGGAAAACAAAATAGTTCTAAGATTTAAATCAAAATTATTATTTAAACAAAAATGATACAAAATAATTCAAGACAAGCTAAAAAGCTTGAATATAAAAAGGATAACCTAAGCCCCTTAATAATAATTTTTTTTTAAAATTAGAAGTACATACCAGCGGTTTTTAAACTGGTCCGCAAGTGACCTTAGGGAACACTCAAGTTACCTTTGAGTGTTTCCCAAAGATTTTTAAAATAATATAAAACACTAGTTTAAAGGGGGAAATTTCAAAAATGTTTCAGGGGGAGGACTCTTATAGACCCCTTTAAACTTCAATTTACAATTTTTTCTTTCAAAATTTGTTGCTTTACAAGGGGCTGTTCTCTTTGGGTGCAATCAAAAATGACTCAAAAATGAACTAAAACACTACTTTTTGAGGCAAATTTTAAAAAAATTTCTGGAGGAGACCCCCGAACCCCCTTTATTACTTGAAGTAATAGTAAAATTTTAACATATTGTGGAAAATTTGGGGGTACCTAAGGAATAAGGTTGAGTCAACCCCCTTGAAACAAGTTCGGTTACTGCTGTTGGTGTTCAAAACCTTGGGCGCGATGTCTGGCAGTTACATATAGGTGGGGGGGGCAACGATCAAAAGTTTAAGAGCCACTGGTACATACCATTTTTTAAATTGAAACAAGCTCTTCCATAAGAATGCACGTGAAAAAGAAATACCACAAAAGTATTGATGATACTTGGTTTCAAATTTTTTTTTTGCTGCCTACACCCGGACTTGGAAAAAGTTTTAACCTTCCCCCGAACCTAATAAAATTTGCCCAAACCTTACATATTACTCCTATGGAGCTAGAAGGGGCTTCCCCCGAACCACGTTCGTAGGTTCGGGCACTTTTTCCAGGTCCGCCTACACCTCTGACAATGCTTTTGAACATGTATCCCTGGCACTTTCTTAAAATAACCAAAATGAAATGATCTAACAAAAAAAGACCTATTCAGAGGTATTGAACATGTGGATACAATGAACATGTACAATGAGATAGGTGACCAACACAACTGAAGGTTAAATAGGCTAAATTACTCAAAGGGCCAAATTTCTCGGCTTCCAGCCTTGTGTTTAGAATACTAGTGCACAGGGGAGGACAGAAACAGTAGCTCTATACACAACATGACGCCTTAAAGAAAAAGATGAGTGCTTCATGGGTTGGCTGATGGAAGCAGTTCAAATTCGTCATTCACGTGCACCATGGGGACATGAATGTCGTCAATGAGTGGTTTGGTCTTCATATCACAAACTGACAGTTCTTTCAGCTTCCATTCCCAGTCTAGCTTCTGCACTGCATGGAGAGACTCTGCTTCATTGTGGTGGCGCAAGAGCATTAATTCCTGGTAAAAAATATTAACAGTTAAATGTGGTATGCGATGATTTTATAAAAAAATCTTGATTTGTTGTTTCGTTTAGTTCATTTCCCACTAACTTTAAGACTCAATTTTTTTAAATATCAAAAGAGAATTGTTAAAAACAAACTAGAGTTACAACCAATTCAAAAAATATTTAAAACTAAATTATTCAATGAAAAATTGCATTAGAAAGTGTTAATTTTAAAAACCTTGATTTTCTTCCATTTGTCATCTACATCTTGGAGCCAAGAGATAAAAAGTCTTCCATTGTACCGAGTTCTTATGTTTTTGTCCTTGTCATCCTAAATAAAAAACAAAACTAAATAACCAATTAATTCAAAACAATACCAACACTCTGGTGCTTTAAAATGAATCCCACATGCATTTTATACAGCTTAAGGATTTTTAACCAAAAGCAATCATCTGATAAACTATGAACTATCCAGCTTAAGGGTCTAACCTCTATCACATTATATATCTCTTCATCTTTAAGTATGCTGCAGGCAGAGAGAGGGACTGTTTGGTTAACCATGGCTCGAGCGGCACGTCCATGAACCCGCAGAGTTTCTTGCTCGACAGCCAGCACAAGTTTCTCCTGAAATAACGATAATCAATCACGCATTTCTTAAATTGATTTTCAAAGGAGCATTGGTGACTGCAAAAAAATCCCCTCAAACCACACAGAAGTAAACTTACCCTTTCTATTAAGTGCTGCAACCTCAATCTGTATCGCTCTTTTTCTTGTTGATCAAAAAAATCTTTAATTGGTCCTTCAAGGGACTGAGGAGGGGTTATCTGAAAGTATAAAAGTAAAATTTACAAGTGAAACAATCTCACAGCCAATTATTTTAGAAGTGTTTTTTATCCTACCAGGGATGCATTCTTTTCTGTACTTTTTCATCAAGTGCTTTTTATTATAATTAGATTATTATTGTTTAACTCATTTGAAGCCAGCACTCGAGACACAAATCGAAGGCAAAACCATTCCACAGTTCTTAGATATTTACAAGCGATGGAATCAGTAGCGATTTTATTTTTTTTCAAATAGTATTTTGAATAATTCTTTATAATACCATTTCTTAGACAACAAGATGTGTTTTGAAAGATATCAAAATTTCTGTTATGATATAAAAATTTACTTAACCCCTTCCCTCCTCAGCACGAGCTGAACGTTTGCTTTCTACTCACATTTTTGCGTGTAGGTATTCAATAGTAAATGCTCATAACGAGTAGAAAAATAAAAATGAAGTCATACAATGTTTATACACTTATTTTTTATACAATTTCTTCAAATGAAAAAAGCACGTTTATGACCATTTCCTCAAAATTAATCCGGGGGTTAATACCATTGTTTAAATACCATAAAAATATGTGCAATACATTTTTACTGCGAGGAATCCAGACAACAATTAAAATCCCTAGTTGTTTTACAGATGATGCAGTAAATAAGGTAAGGATATCAGGTGAACTTGCTAAAACATTACCTTTAAAACAGATTAAGGATAATTCTGATTACTATTTAAGTTATTTAAAGGCACTCAGTAATTTCTGGTAGTAACCCTGTTTCTGTTTCTTCTAAGGCCATTTCAACATTAATTTAAGGTTATTAAACCATTCTTACCAAGGGCACAGAGAGACGACTAGCTGTATTCCCTTCCAACACATAGGAACATCTGTTGAGAAGATAGTCTTTGAAGCCCTGAGGAGGTTTAGGGTGCACAGGAAACATGGCCTTGTGTCTCTTGTCCACCTATAAAATTAAATTTCATCAAGATTAGAGCCCAAAACTAATTTTTTTTATTTTTTTTGCACTATGAAACTTGAAATTAGGTTAACTTGAACAAAAGCTTTGACATTTGTTTGTGCTCATAAAATCTACCATTTACACTACGGTACAATCTTTAAGATCATATGGTGAACATAGAAAAATAAATGAGTTTACGAAATTATCAGCTTCATTAGCCCAGTGCAACTTGGTAGCTAGAACATCTTTAATTCTAAGTTTCTCCTCTGGTCACTAAAACTTTCTATTAAATCAACTTCAAAAAATCTAGGGCGATTCAAAAATTAAAACTCACTCAAAAATACAATTGCACAGGGATGAGATTGACAAAAAACAAAAAGTCTGAAAAACTGCGTGAACGTCATTTCCAATATATTTTTAGGTAGAATTTGGAAGTTAACGAACTTCTAAATGGGAGGGTTGGGGGTACTCCCAGAATATTTTTGGAAATCTGATCCTAAAATTCAAGGTTTAAGCCTATCTTCAACACCTTGTCCCCGCGGTTGGAGGTTTGGGGAAAAATTCTGAAAATTCTCCGAAAAATCAGAAAATCTGACAAAAATCGGAAGAATCTGATGCCTGAATTGCATGATAAGGTTAAAACCAACAGACAAGGGCCGCACCTGCTTCCGGATATTCAGAAACATCTGGTACGAGTTGAGCTGCTGCTGTTGCTGCTGGCTCTGCTGGTGCTGGGCCGAGGCGTCCTCCCCGCCGCTGGACGAGGCCTCCGCCACCTCCCGCTGGCGCAGCTTTCGCTTTCGCGGGTGCACGTCGATGGGCTGCGGCGGGGGCTCCTCCTCCGAGCCCTCACGCTCATCCTCCCGAGAGGAGGAGGACGAGGACACGGTGGGCTGCTCCCCGCTGCTGCTCTGGGCTGCCTGCTGCAGGCGGTGTTGGGTGCTGCGCGTCACACGCTGGGGGAAGCGCTCTTCGGGGGCTGGCGTGCTGCCCTCCTGGAAGGAAGTCTGGTCAGGGTGGGTGTTCATTCGGGTGTTTGTGGTACAAATAATGATAAGTTATAAAAGACCATACCTGCCAACATTGCAATTGTAAAAAAAAAGGAAGATTTTAAAAATCTAGGTACCCATGGCATTTTTTCCCCAATAATTTTTTTAATTAATCTAAGTTCAGACTATCTACCATAGTTACTATACCTAAGTTAATAGGTAGCATGAATGGATTTCTTTCAGTTCAAAAATCAAAGAAAAACAAATGTAATATCAAATGAGCAGCACACTAACCTACCTAAATTTACGCACACATTAAAAAACTAATTTCAGATCCATACAAATTTATTTCTTTTTAAATATTATTAATGTTAATTTTTTGAGGCCTGATGCGCAAGATTCGGCCTTTTTTAGAAAATTGTTATCCGTCCTTTGCAAAAACAGGCTGCTTAAATTATTTGGACAAAAAACGGAAGAAATTGATTGAAAAACGGATGATGGAAGATTCTCTTAAAAAACGGAAATCTTCCGGCTAAAACAGAAGAGTTGGCAGCTATGAAAGACCAAGGAGTTTTAAATCACTGCAGGTAGGCATATCGTATGAGACTGACAAAGAATTTTCAGACCTACCAACTCCCTTGCTTTTGAACTGAGTTTTCTGCCTGTAATTCAAATCTCTGGCTTCATTTTTTTGATCGGGTGCCTGATAATAATCCGAAAAACAGCCTAATAAATAAATTCCCAATCAAAATAGAGACTGGCGATTCAAAATAAAAGCCGGAGAGTTGTCAGGTCTGAATTTTCTAAAAATTGGTTTAGTAAAATACACTCAATCGAGTGAGTTATTCCCAATAAAAAATAAATAAAAGCCTATTTAGTTATTTTAAGAGCAGCCTTTTTCATTTGCTCTTTCAATGTCAGGTTAAGTTCTGATAATGGATTTGACAAAACCAACAAATTAAAAAAACATTATGTAAGATTTATTTAAAGATTTTAATAGCTTATTCACTTAAATGTTGCATACGTATCTTCAAATTAAGCAGCTCGTTTGCAAACACAAATTTAATTTATCAGCATGGAGAGTACTCTACACAAATTAAAACAATTAGATAAAAAACCTTACCTAGAACTTTAGATAATCCATTCGACGAATACGTAAAGAAAAAACTTATGCATTTCAAAGTATATCACAGAAAATTTTGTAAATTTTACATGAATAATTTTGTACAATGCTCTCTCCATACCTGCCAACATTGGGATTATAAAAAAAGGAAGATTTTAAAAATCAAGATACCCATGGCATTAATTTATTAATCTAAGTCAAGACTATCTACCATAGTTACTACACCCAAGTTAATAGGTAGCAGGAATGAAATATCAGATGAGCACACTCTAGCCCAAACCTACCTAATTTTACACACATTAAAAAAACTAATTTCAGATCAATAGAAATTTATTACTTTTTAAATATTATTCTTAATGTTAATTTTTTAGGCCTGATATATTGGCAAGATTCAGCTTTTTTAGAAAATTGTTATCAAACACCATTTCAAAACCTTTCTGAACTTTGCAAAAACAGGCTGCTTAAATTATTTGGACAAAAAACGGAAGAAACTGATTGAAAAACGGATGACGGAAGATTATCTTAAAAAACGTAAATCTTCCGGCTAAAACGGAAGAGTTGGCAGCTATGTCTCTCCCTCTGTAAGTGTACAAAAAATATTTGCAACATCAATTAAAAATAGATATAAGATATTTCAACACAAAGAATATTTAGGGAGCGAAAGAAATTCAAGCAAATCTCAACAGCATTCTGGAATCATTCTGACAACCATGCCAAACACTTTAACTGAAACCAAACCTAGCGAGTCATAGAGAGCGAGACCTACCTGCTTACTCGTACTCGCCTCCCCAGAAGTCGCCGCCTCCGCCGTGGTATCTGCCGACACGGCGACAGAGTCCGCCACTGTCGTGGCGGTGGTCGTGTTCACCACGTAGGGCAGGGCGAGCTTGGAGGAGGAGGACACCTTGCGGGTGGAGGCCTCCGCCTCCAGCGACGAGGAGGGGATCACTATCTTGAGGGGGGGCACCTTGGGGGAGGGGTCCGGCTCGCTCTCGGTGTCCGAGGACGAGCTCGAGCGCTTGCGGGAGGCTGACGGCGTCTTTGGGCTGCTGCCCTTGCCGCTCTTCCCGTCGTTGCTGCGCCGGCGCTTGCGGCGGGCGTCCGCGTCGGCCTCGTCCGTGGCAGAGTCTACGCTGGCGGTGCGGCCACCGCCGTTCACCTTGGACGAGGTGCCCTCGCCAGTGTCCATCTTCTCCGGGGGAGGTGCGCTGGTGGAGGGCTTGCTCTCGCTCGGTTTGGAGAACGGCTTCCTGTGGGTCATAATGGGCAGTTTTAGAAGGAAGGATTGTGTTATGGTACGGTAAAGCACCGCTTACACGTCTTTCAAGGGACCGAAGTATAATTGAAAACATCTTTGGTTATTAGGTTTCTAATGATCCTAATGCAGGACCTTCTTCTTTGGTCGCCCTACAGCCCTTGGCCTGTACTACCCTGTTCCAGGCAACTCTATTACACGCCTTTTTTTCCAGTTGGTTATTTTCATTGTTCTAAGATCTTTAAACCATCTCATTTTGGGTCTCCCTCTAGGTCTATTGCTCATTGGCTTCCAATTTAATGTCAATTGATCCTAATGCAGATTTACAATAAATTTGACGTTTTCTAAAGGGGAAATTATTTCAAAACAGTTTTTAACCCTTTAGTGCACACATTTTCCAATTAATGTCAATATTTTTTTGTTGATTACTTATGAGCCCCTAACACTAGGAAAAATACTAAAAAAATTCCCTCTTAATTATTTTTTTAATTATCGGCAATTATTTAGTCTTTGCATATATGCAAAGCTGCGCATTTAGGTATATTTTGAACACATAATTAAAAACAATGCAGTCAGAATGAAACTTTTTTATTTAAGCACAAAAATACTTATTTCAACTTGTTTAAAGCTTTTAATCACTTATTATCTTTATTTATACTTAATTTTAGACTTAAGACCTGTCTGTACATCGAGGTCTGGCTTTTTTTCGGTTGTCAGGGTCAATTTTTGAGGGATTTTGAAACAAGTCTATCGGATTTTTTTTGAGAAAACTAAACTGTTATGTGTTTAATGCGAACTTAGGGATATTAAATCCTGTATTTTTCCTAATATTCTGTTCACTAACAGTTAGCAGTACAGAAAAAACATGGATCCAACGCCCAGCATTTATCTACATTTCTACCTGTAATTTTACTAAAAATATTAATTTTTTCAGAATAACCACGTTATAACACAGTATTATAGCTACATTGATAAAAAATAAACCCAATAAACCACCCAGAGTCAATTTGCTATTTTTTACACACACAAAAACACATCAAAACGAAACCATCAGCCTCAGACAAACGCACTGCTATCATCACAACAGCAGAATAAAAAAAGAGAAAAAATATAAAAAAATCATAACAACTTGAAAAGAAACCTCATAACCTCTGAAGGAATGTTTTGTCTTGCCACGTGTGAAGTTTCATTCTCATGGGATAAATCCAAGGTCATTTAAAAGTGCATCTTTCACACTATGTCTAGTGTTCTAGAAATATGCCCCCTGGCTGGGCGATAATGAGTTAATAACTATATAATTCTTACACTGGTGGATCCAGAGGGGCTGACACTCATTGACCCCCTCTGGAACTTGTTAACAATTGTTGGTAAAAAATTAAAATTTTTAATTAACTAAATTTTTAATAAAAGGAAACAAATTAAAAGTTCTCACAAAAAAATCTTATCCACCCTCAAGAAAACTAATATCGGTATTAAAAAATATATACCAACGATACAACCCATAAACCATGTAAAATTTGCCTAAAATAATAAATAGATCCATAGAAACATTGAGACAAATATCTAAAAATGAAATGTGAAAAGCAACCTAAATGCGCAACTTTGCAGATATGATAAGTGGTTAAATTCGGCCCTAGATAATCAAGAAATACTCACTTTGAAGATTCAAAGCCAAATATATGACAAGAAAGGTCCAAATTTTGATATAAAAAATTATCACATCTATCTGAACTTTTTTACTAACTTTTAATTGCAATCAAATTAGCCCAAAATCGGTAATCTGAGATTTCCGCGATCTTCAATAATGTTGGCCTTATTACTTGAGTGTAAAGCCATAAATTAGCAAACTCATGCCATACATTTGAAAACACTGCTTTACAGATGTGGTAAACTTCGCATTTGAGCATCTAAGTTTAAAAGAAGGGGGAGAATTAGCTTGGATACATCGCTTTGCATATATGATGAGCTGCGCACTAAAGGGTTAAACCAAAAATAATTAAATTTTAAAGTATTAAAACATATGAAACAAACCATACCTTTAGTTCATCCTAAATATTTATTTTATTCTTGATATCTTGAGTACTATATTGCACTTCCTAAACACCACACCCGAATACATTGCATTGTATATGAATATCAAATCTTCAATTTATTAATTTTTTGGAAAAAATCCTTTAATAAGACAGTGGGAAACGACATATAACCGGTATTGTGCGTCATATAAACAAAGAATGTTGGTTTGCATTAAAATGAACAGGAAAGAATTGGGACTTTGCGAAAACAATGTATAATCGAGAAATGTATAAACAGTGGTTTACTGTTAAGTTAACAGTTACTGATTAAGTTTCAAGAACTAGTATGAAAGAGTTTTGAATGGTTGCTAAGTAAACTGATAAATCTAGTTCAAAACCTAATAAATTGTTCCAGGGTTGGAAAAACAAGTTTTTCCAATTTAAAACAACAACTTTTCAATTAAATTGGGTAAAAAATAAAATGGATAACATAATTTTAATAAGTAAGGGAGAAGAAATAATTTTAAAAATTTAACTATTATTTCCATTATATTTAACTATTTTATCCCATTCTAAACAAGCAAAGAATACAACCAATGAAAATATCAATAAAATAATTAGTGTATTTTACTTTCACATTATATTTCGTTCAAAACTCAATTAAAATTCTAGGAAACTGAAAGCAAAGTGAAATAAGTTTCCTCTACTTAAGTACATTTTCAAATATTTTTAAAAAAGAAAATTTAAGTGTGAATGAATGGTACTCATTTTATATTTTAATAAGAAAATCTTCAAGAAACAAGAAAAGCTTCAAGTCGAACGTGTTTAAAGCTGTTTTAAACACATCAACCCTGAACCAAAATAACCCTTACCCGCTGTTTTCCGTTTCCATTGCATCGTCCGCATCATGGTGAGTGGCAGTGGTGCTCGTCACAGCCTGCTCTTCAGTTGAGGCAGAGTTCGCAGGATGCGCAGACGATTCACTCTTTGTCTCCATGGTAACACAGTAGGAGGGGTACTGGGGAGAGGTGACGTCTGTGGCTCCGCCTCCACTGGAGCTTTTGTCATTACCGGACCGGATCTGGAATTTCAGCGTGAAACGCGGAGACGTCGGTTTCTCGGCACCTACACAAATATAAGAAAATCAGTCTGATACCATCATACAAGAAATTTCTCAAGATTCAATGAGTACTTTTTATAGTCTATTCAATGTTTATGTCAGCGTATCAATACACACTTTATGGAAAAAATTAGACTAAACATATATTCTATTTGAGAAGAAATTTTCAGAATTTAAGAGCAGTAGAAAAGTCGAATTTTCTCCTTCTGAAGGCAGTGACAATAATGACCTCACAATGTGTATACAGTAATATATGGACATTGAAAAAGTTTTTTTAAATACAAAACATACTACCATTACAAGATTCATTGGATTGCAGAAAATTAACAAAAAGTCTCTAGGCATTTTGTAAAAGAGAACTTACTCTTATGAGTTTGATTCTGAGGTGAATTCTTTCTCATGGTAAGATTACATGAAGATAGGGTAGGCTGGCTGGGTGATGAGGAACTCTCCTCAGCTGGCCCTTCTAGAGGGAAAACACTATCTTTATTTGCCAAGGTAAGTAAAACTTTCACTAATCAAATTACTTGCACAAATTATAAGTACATTTCAAACATTCTACAGAGTTGAGATGGAGATATGTTAGAGATGTAGACATTTTTAGAGTTTGAAGATATTTTCAAAGTTAAAAGGGGAAGTAATGAATAGTGTTGGTTTTTGATAGTTTAAAAACTGAACAATAATACTCTTACACATTATTAACCCAAATACTGGATATTTACACATTTAGGAAGCTTGTATTTTATATATGGATTTAAAATTAATTTTTTTCAGTCAACTATTTTAGCATTTAGATTTTTTTAATAGAAGATGAATATTAAATGTAATGCTTAATCCAACCAATAACCAATAACACATACCAATTTCTTTCCCCCCTTGTTTTGCTTGGATGGCTTCACTCAATAAATTAGCGATTTTGCCAGGCCCTGCGAGATCAAGAGGTGTTTTGTGACGAGCATTCTCTAACAGAGGATCAGCACCATATTTCAGTAAAAGCTCAACAACCTGCAAGATCAAACGAATCAATTGTCATGTACATGCAAGAGACAAAAACCAGCAAGATACATTTTTATTTTGGGAAGTATCTAAAAGACACTATTACTGGTGGGAAAACTATCAAAAAAGGCATGCTTAACTTAATCATTAAGACACAATAAATTCATAAACACTTGACATTGATTTTTCAAAAAGCCAAGGCATGATCAACAAACTTACTTCTTCATGTTTATTTGCAACAGCATCATGCAATGGAGTGAATTTATCTAATCCTAATGCATTCACATTGGCATCAAACTGAAGTAGAAGTTTAGCTACACTCGACCAACCACGATTGCAGGCTTCATGAAGAGGAGTCCATCCTATAAGTATTACATTTCAACATTATCTACATACCCCATTTTGATTTTTCAAAGGGAATATACACTATCATGCCTTTTTCAGGAGAATTAATGCAGTACATTTGAAAAGGTACCGATAGATAGTAAAGCCTATACAGGAAAAACAGGCAAGTAATGAACCTAATTTCAGGCAATTCTTCACATTGATGACAGATTTGAACTAAACAGCAAAGTATTTGTGACTATCCTATTGTTTGTCTGCCTCAAGTTGAGCTCTGGCTGTCGCTAGTTCATATCAGCAGCCATAAGGCTTTTTTTTAAATTTTTGTTTATAATGATATAATAACACTTTAAGTCATTTACCTAAGTCGTAAAAATACAAATTTATGATTTTTCATGATCGCGATCTTCAAATTTACGATTTATCATTCGAAACCATACCACCGCTTCTGTGAACTAGCAACCGTCAGAGCTCAACTTGAGGCAGACAAACAATACCTACAAGCCACCTATGCATCACCATTATGGAAGAAGACAAATATACATGAGCTTATGCCACACCTTCCTAATGTATAAAAGCAGAGAGCATTAGTCTTCTGGGCATATCCCCTTTCCCCGTCTTATGTGTTCGTGTCGTCTTTGTTTTGGCTTAGGGGTTTAAAGGGTTCTAATAAACAGATTTTATTCTTAATTGGGTTAGTTTTTGTCTGACACGTGACATATTCTGATCTATGTTTTTATCTTACACTGGATAGTAAGGGTGAGAAACATCACAGTAACAATTTAAACTGACCTGCAAAGTCAGTGGTGTTGACATTAAATCCTTGCTTCAGAAGGTTGCGGACCTTTTTGTAGTCTCCTTTGATGGCCGCAAGATGCAAGGCTGTTTCACCTCTTTCGTTTCTTTTCAAAGTACAGCACTTGTCATCAGTGGTTGAAGCTGGACTAGAATCTAATGAAATATAAAAATGAGTTAATTTCATAAATGCAAAAGCTAAACCAATAAGACCTTGCATAAACATTTTATTATTATTTATTTCACAGCCTTACATATAAGTGCTTTAGGATTAGCTGGGCATCTCCCATTAGACTATATTGTCAAAGTTTTACTATATAAACATAAAAACAAAGCTGCCAATCTTCCATTTTTTTTTGAACTTTTCTCATGCTTATATTGTAGAAATGAGCTACAAAACCATCCAATAGAGCATATTCAATCACATGACTCGGACCTAGCAACGGCCTTAGCAACAGATTGTTTGACTTACAGCAGTTAACAGTTAAATGGTCATGAAATGCTTCTATTGGAGCATTTGCAATCACATGACAGCAACAGATACTGCCGCACCTAGCAATAGACTGTTTGACCTACAGCAAGGCAAAAAATAAATGGTCATGACGTCACCTGAAAAAACACTCTATTATTTTCACACAAATTACATTATGCATTTTCATCAGGAATGCAAGTTTGCAAGGCTAAATTCATAAATCAAACCATCTTAAAATGTACTATGTATATAAGGTCCACAAATTTTTTATTTATTCCAGATGAAATATTTTCATTAATATTAGACCCAATTTGAAAAATCCCTTAAATCTTAATTATTTTATACAGAGGAAATAGTGTGCATCTTTATTTAAATACGTTTTATTAATATATAGGGTGATCACAAATAAAAAACCTATCATGTGTGAATTTAAAAACAGTTCATAAGTGAAATTCATTTTAAAAAATAGCAAAAAAAATCAAGGTGATAAATATATCACTTCACAATTTCCCACATCATTAGATTCCACTTTACATTTATTAGGTACTTAGCTGACATTTCTATCAAAAATAAAATTGTTACTGGAAACCTAAAATATTGCAAGTTGAATAAGAATTGAAACCACTAAAGTTTGATGCTTGAAAGAAAATTTTTAAATTAATTAAAAGCAGACACACTCCTTTCATTGTTTTGAAGTTCAGAAATAAAAAAATACTGTGGAGGATGTAAAGTTCAAGGTCAAAAAAGTAGCATAAGGAAAACAATGACACTTGCCCTAAAACTTGGATCAACAATTCAATTTTGAAAAAGAATTTGTTACTTTAAAAGAGGATTGTATTGTAATAAATTAATAGCCAGACCACTCTTGTTTACAACCTCATAAACTAATACAAAAACACAGAACAATTAATTTAAATCTATATTTTACAGCATTTTTAAGCGGCATAGAAAATAAAAATAACATGACAGAAACATATTGATCATTTTCTTTTAAAATAAGTGCTAAATTGCAGATTTTTAGATACATCGTACATATCATTAAATAGAATCACTATATTAAATTTAAAAACTCCCAAAAAGCAATTAATAAAGGGAAAAGTTTGGCCAAACATCTCAAAACCTTAAATAACAGATGGCTGAAATAGCGTTACGATGAGCCATTATCCGTGAACAATGTCATTCAAAATAACGAATAAAACTATAAAACTAACAGCAAAACTGCCAATTAGAATTAATATTATCAAAAAGCAAGTTTGAAACCACAAACATAATTAATTGAATCAGACTGATAGTATAAAGTTCCGAAATTATGGCGAAATCGTTACATTAGGCTTACAGAATACGTTCAAAATCCAACTTACTTGATCACCCAAAATGGAAATCTTCAAAAACATAAATTCCAGTGCACATTAAGATTATATTCGTCCCCTTATTAATGTAAATAAATAAAATAAGTAATTTTAGGGAATCTAATTAATTTAAAAACGTTAACACACAATACATAAATCAGCGTTCAAGTGTTTATTATTGTTTTATTTAGAAAGCACTGGCGCCATCTGTATGTAGCTAGCAGAAGCTTTAATTCAAATTACGATAAAAAAAATATAATTATGTTAGAAGGTTTTTACCACACTTCAGTCAAAAATTTTCAATTTATGAAACATATTCTTAAGATTTTTAGGAGGTGAAGCATTTGCTACTTAAAGTAACATTGAAAAATAAATATTCGAACAAGGTGAGTTAAGATTCCTTAAATATTTAACCCAAATTATCTTAGATTTGTATAAAAATTGATAATTCAAATTATAAAAAGTTGTTTGTAATTTTTCTAGAACTACAAAGCCTAATTAATATTGGGAAAAAGAAATATTATTCAAATTCTGACACCATATTTTAGTTAATAATAATTTAGTATCATAAATTTAAAGACATTTAAATAAAAACGAAAGAAAATTCATTCTAGAATGTTTAAAAAGTTTAAGAGAATCAAAATATAGCTTCCCATAGAACTTTCTTTCAAAAATGTATTTTGTGAAGGTACCTTTTTATTAAAATTCAATTTGTGAAGGTACTGCAAAAGGGTAGTAAAATTGCCTTGGACAAACAAAGTATGGCACTGTCTGACTTGGGCACTGTCAAAGTATTGAGTGGCACGGTTGATAGGATAATACGTAAGTACCTATCCAAAATTATATCAGTGAAAAAATGGTACTTACGTATTATACCGTCAACTGTTCAGCAGCCATTAAATTCAGCAGTACAGCTAAGGATAGTCAATAGGATTTGATAACGATAACGTTTTTGGATTCAGCGGCACAGTTCACGGCATAATAAATAAGAACCAAAAACACTGACCATGAAAACCCTTTAAAAATTTTTACGAAAGTTCTGATTAATGGAGTCAGGAGTGAAAGGAGGTTTTTTTACTGTACCTATTTCAGTGGCAAAGTGTCAATGGAAGAACAGCTGCTCCTAAATTTATATAAATAAATTTACTTTTTAGCAAGTATTTAAATTCAGTTTAATAAGCCATTTGAGAATACATTAAAAAGTAAATATGATGAACTTCAAAAAAAATTTGTTTGCTACCTAAGTTAACCCGGGAAAGACTGAATTAATTTTTTTTCTCAAATTGAATTTTCATCTTCACTGTATGCTTATGACATGTCTTGAAGTAGCCTAAAACCATTTTTTCAAAAAAAATTTTATTATTTTAGTCAGAATAGGGGGGCACCATATGGTACCGCTAGGCTCTTACACTACCATTTTGTGCACCATACATATTCTTATAAGTTTGAGATTTCAAAGTCAAAATAATAAATTTATCACACTTTTATCACTTTATTTACCATTTTTAACTGAAACAACAAGTAAAATTACAATTTAGGCAATAATGATTGACAAATTAATTATTAAATAGTTGATATAACTCTCATTATAACAATTAGTAGTTATATTTTGCTCTTAAAATCCTATTATCAAATTTACTTCTAGAAATAAATTTGGTACACACTAGTCCAAAGGTGATTGAAAGAAATTAAATCTTCTCAACAAAAGAAATTAACCCTCCCTAGATCCTTTCTTTCCTTAAGACGCAGGGAAGCATCACTCCAAAAAGTTCTAACAAAAATTCTTTATTCGACCAACAACATCAGATTCATCAAGAAGAAGTCTCAAAAATGCTAAAATCAGTGGTATTTATAACATAAAATGATATTAAGGTGATGCCAAACAATAAAATTACCTAACAGTTAACAAATCAAAATATGTAAATTAAGCTGAAAAATAAATTGTAAAATATTCCTTAAAAAGAGTAGGAATCGAACCCAAATTTTTGACAGTGATAAACAAACTTTTTATACTGCGAGGTAAGCTGATATGATACGGAATTGATAGTTTTTCCAATTTCCCCCTCATAATGAGTGTTAAAATTAGGAATTTTGTTAAAAAACATAAGTTTTAGGCTTTAAAAATTTCATAAACCATATTTTATATTTTGCGTCTATAGTTTAGTTCAGTGGTGCCCAACCTTTTTTTCCCCGAGGGCCAATTTGCTTTTGAAGATTTATCTCGCGGGCCACATAAAAACACTTTTAAGGATTTTTCTATACATGAAAAATTACAAACCCGTTTTCAGTGAGAAGTTTGAATCTGTTTGGAGGATACTAGTTCTTGTAAATTCGGCTCCAAATTTGTAACACTTATCCTTAAAACTGAATTAAGATGATTATCTGTTTCGTTTCGTTATGTCTCTTGATATTGTGTTCTTTAACACTGCTACAGTCTCCTTACATACGGTTTATTTTCTCGTTGAATGAAGAAATACAAATTTGTCCACCTTTCTTAAAAGTTTCGGAATTTCGAGTGAATCTTCAACTTTTAACGATTGGACATCTTTTCGAAGTTTGGTTCTAAAAAGATCCTTATAAACTGAATTCAAATGGCTAACTCAGTGGTTCCCAAAGTGGGTTCCGCGGAACCCTGGGGTTCCACGAAGAAATTTAGGGGTTCCGCGTGACAAATTTTATTTCATTAAAAAAATAAGAATGGTGTTTAATATATTCACTTTTTCCTCGAAAAGTGATTTTCTCGAAGAATCTAAAGTGGATTTAAATATGGAAATCCGTGTTGGTATAAAGGTCAAATTTTCAAAATTTTTCTGGGGGAAGGCCCCCTACCCCCAGTATATAAACCTTTATTATTCACACTTTCTTCTAACGAGTTCATTAACATCAAAATTCTACCTAAAAATGAATGTCCAAATTTGGGTGTAAGTGTGCCAAAAAAACGGTTTGAAACCCTGTTCTTAAGGTCAAATTTCCAATCATTTTCTGGGGGAGGGCAGCCAGCCCCCTCTTTAGTATTTCAACCTTTATTATTCACACTTTTTTATAATAAGTTAATTAAAATCAAAATTCTACATAAAAATGAGTCCAAATTTGGGTTTAAGTGTGCCAAAAAACGGTTTGAAACCCTGTTCTTAAGGTCAAATTTCCAATCATTTTCTGGGGGAGGGCAGCCAGCCCCCTCTTTAGTATTTCAACCTTTATTATTCACACTTTTTTATAATAAGTTAATTAAAATCAAAATTCTACATAAAAATGAGTCCAAATTTGGGTTTAAGTGTGCCAAAAACGGTTTGAAACCCTGTTCTTAAGGTCAAATTTCCAATCATTTTCTGGGGGAGGGCAGCCAGCCCCCTCTTTAGTATTTCAACCTTTATTATTCACACTTTTTTATAATAAGTTAATTAAAATCAAAATTCTACATAAAAATGAGTCCAAATTTGGGTTTAAGTGTGCCAAAAAACGGTTTGAAACCCTGTTCTTAAGGTCAAATTTCCAATCATTTTCTGGGGGAGGGCAGCCAGCCCCCTCTTTAGTATTTCAACCTTTATTATTCACACTTTTTTATAATAAGTTAATTAAAATCAAAATTCTACCTAAAAATGTACGTCCAAATTTGGGTTTAAGTGTGCCAAAAAAACGGTTTTAAACCCTGTTCTTAGGGTCAAGTTTCCAAAAATTTTTAGGGAGAGGACCCCCAGACTCCCCTTTGAAACTTAAACCTGAAACTTACACTTAACACCTTTGAAACTTATAAACCTCCCCTTTGAAAAACTTAAACCTAGCCTTTTAAACTTAAATAAAAAACTTCGAATATCATTAATAATTTCTATGATGAATTGTTTTTTTCTTAGTTTTGTTTAATTCAATAAAATCTGAAATACCAAAATAATACTTGTTTCATTTAATATCAGATATTAAATTTTGAAAAGTCGTTGATTAAAAAATATTCAGGGTTCCGCAAGCATCCGCAACAAATTTGGGGGTTCCACGACCAAAATAGTTTGGGAACCACTGGGCTAACTGATACTGAAAAATATTTATCCGATGGCAAATTCCCCGTATATAAAAAAAACTAAAACAGAGAAGCAAAAAAAATGATTACAGGATGTTTAAGAATTTCTTTTTTATCATAATTTTTTAGATGCAAGCGCCATAATGTCTCGCACGAGTCGTGGTTTTTGTTTTGAAGATTTAACGAGTCCGCGGGCCACATGGATCAGCCTCGCGGGCCACATTTGGCCCGCGGGCCGTAGGTTGGGCACTACTGGTTTAGTTGAAGGCTATGAACATTATATTGATGATTTGCATGAAATACTACCATTGTATAGATGGATATTCCAGTAAATCACTTAAAATATGAAATTTTTCTTATTAAATTTAGAATTATTGGCCTTAAAAATTAAAATTTTGGGAAATACACTATAAATTCAATAAGTTATTAGCATAAAAATTATTCTATAGGTTTTACCTTAAAAATTTATTGATTTCACAGCATATAAAACGTTTGAAATAAAAAATACACTACTTCGAAATATTAGTACTATTTGGTAGCGTAAAAGCCTAGCGGTATCATATGGCACCGCAAGATTTCTATACCAAAATTTTCTACCTTAAAATTATTCAATCTTTTCCAAGTTTGGGCTATTATTGCATAATACAAATATAAATAATAATTCACCATTATTTAATCCATTCACTAATTTTAGGTATGAATAAATTTCACTTACATTTTCAGACGAGCCACTTTTTCGCCAGTCTTAAAAACACGTTTTTCATTAAGTCATTAAGCAAGAATTTATTTAAATAATTAGTTATTAAATTGCTGTTTACTAAAGTTTGGTCCATGTAGTAGTGACATCTACCGTTAGAATGAAAAAATAAAAGTATTTAGGTAGAAAAAAGCCGTTTTTTCGTAGTGATGTTTGCCGGTACCATACGGTCCCGCTAGTGCTTCCCGAGTTAACTCACTGACTCACCACCAATCATTTAAAAAATTTGTTTATGAAATATGCCTTTATTTATCAATTAGAATAACATTTTCTCCTTTAACTTGAAGTTCACTTCATTGGTTATTGTGTGTGTGTGATCTCCTTTGGTTTGGCTAGATAAGAATTTGATGAATTGGTTGTTGGATAATAGCATCAATGTGAGCTAATGAGGAAGTTTCATATTTTTTTTTTATTTTTTAAATCGATCCTACCTTACGAGAAAACCCTAAAACCGAGATATTTTTTAATTCTGATCATTAATTTATTTTTTTACTGCGGCTTAAAGTTTGCGCTCTGGAAAAGGCGGGAAAAACAGCGATTTCAGATTTGTGATGTCACTCGGCATGTCAAAACGACTACAACTCGCATCTCTTCCTAAACTATGCAGCCGGCGTAGACAAAACTCAGTACATAGACGTATCTCGAGGCGAGGACGATCACCACCAAGTTTTCCAAGTTCGAAAATCGAATATTTACAAGTAATAAACGATTTTATGGCTAAAAACGCATATTTCTCCATTTCTCTACTAGAGTGGATCTGCTTGACTCACTATTTTAAATATGAAAACCTCAGGATTAAATATTTTTAATAAGGAAAGCTCTATAATTGCTAATTTAAAAGTTAAATCAGCTATGAAAACACCAAAATAAAATCAAATAATTAATTTTAAAACATTATATTCTTATATTTTAAGATTTTTCCCCTTAAAATTCAAATATTTATGGAAAATATATTATTAAATATTTTTTATTAAGTGGGACTAATCCCCATCTGGTCTGATGAAACTAGACCAGATTCATGAGGTCATAAAGACCTTTTATTTTAATAATGAATAAACATCAACAATGCTTTTTGTTTAGTGTCGAGTGACGTCAAATTTGATTTTTGAGCGTTTGCGATTGCATCATTTGTTTACGACTTTTCTCAACTTTTATTTCTTCTATATCTCAGTAAATAAATTTTTGAGGAAAATTTGGATTGCAGATTTGGATTTTTCACATCTTATATTGTATTAATATACCCCAAAAACGAAAATTTAAAAAATATGAAACTTCCTCATTAATATAATGATAGTGCATGATTTCCAAATGCTACATTTTCATTTATAGTTTTAAACTAGGCACGAGTTCATCTAGGGTAGCAGTTCTTAAACTGTGGTCTGCGTCTTACCACCTTAAGGAAAACTCAAACCCTATGAGTATTCCCCAAACAGTTTCAAATTAAGATAAAACAGTAGAGGTTTAAGTGGCAAACTTCAAAAAAAAATTTGGGGAGGACCCCCAGCCCCTTTTGAAATTTTGACTTCAATTTAAAATTTTATCTTTGAAAATTCTGTGGTTTACAAGAGCTGTTTTCTTCGACTGTATCCAAAAATGTCTACAAATTAGCTAAAACACTACTTTTTGCGGTAGATTTTCTAAATTTTTCAGGGGGAGAGACCCCCAGGCCCCCCTTGTTACTTCGAATCGAGTAATTGTAAAACTTAAACAAAATGTGGAACATAATTTAAATACTGCTATTAAGTAATCTAAAACTCTAACTCATCAGACCTTTGAAATAACATCGAGTCATCCACCACCCGAAACTAAAGTCTGGGTCCATATCTGAGAATTTAAAATCTAATGGGGGATGGGGGCAGTGATGTTTGGCTATTTCATAAAGGGGGGCTGCTGTGATCGAAAGTTTAAGAACCGCTGATCTAGGGTGTTCTGCCAGTGTTCTTTTTGGAAATTTTGTGGGGGGAAAAAGAATTATTAGTGAGTCTCGTTATTATCATGTAATTGAGGGCCCATAATACAACCACCAGGTTCATAACTTTCAGAATGGACCCAAAATATAGCAAATTACATTCAAAAAAGATAAAAACCTTTTTGTAAACAATCTTTGCACTTGTATGATAGTGTCTTTTATTGAAGATAATAATTTTGCGATGGGTTCTTAGGGGACATCCATAAATTAAGTGAGGTGTTTTTTCCAAAATCTGGACCCCCCTCCCCCCCACGTGAGATTTACCTACAACCTTTAAAAATAATTTACTATCCTATTCGTTTGCATTTTGTGCTTCACAGCACCTAAAACTTTTCCATTATTAATGATGTGGGGGAAAGGACATTATTCCGCCTAAAAATCACCACAGTATCCTATCTGTGGGTATTATTCCTTTCCCTTAAAAAAGAAAATCGTATAATTTCAAACTTCAAAAGTTGACGTGAGATTTTAATCGACCCCCCTCCCCCTTGGTGAGATTTTTCCAAACCCCTCCCCCCTTTTTATTCGAGGTCTCAATGTTGGAACCTTACACAATCAAGCCCAGCAGATCTTGAATAAAGTCTCACACTGGGGTGAAGCAAATGGCCTGACTTTTTCTGCAGAAAAATCAGAGGTCATAGTTTTCACCTGGAACAGGCAATGGAATCTGGCAGATTTATATCTAGGTGACCAGATTATAAACCGCAAAGAGTGTGTTAAGTACCTAAGATGCTACCTGGATAGTAAACTTAAGTGGAACACGCATGTCATAGAAAAGGCAAGAACAGCCACAAATGTATTAATACTTTGTAGGCGGATTCGGTAGGAATTGGGGCCTTAACTCTAAATCCACCCTCTGGATTTATACTACCATTGTTCGGCCAATACTCTCCTATGGATGTATGATCTGGATCAATGTCATTAACAAAAGCACATATGTAAATATCTTACAAAAGGTGCGAAGACTTGCTTGTCTATGCATTAGTGGGGCCTTTAACAGTACCCCTACTGCTGCATTAGAATTTCTACTACAAATTCCACCCTTGAATCTGTACTTAAGTGGGGAAGCAATTAAAGCCATGTAGGGGAGACTCGGATAAAACCGGGACCCAAACTTTATTTGTTGAATAATCACTTTATGTGTGATCAAAACAGTCAATACTGGTGCTAAAACGATAAACTGGACCCTTATGCAGAAGAAAAATAGCAAATACATCATAACCAATAGCAATATAGATCATAAAAGCAAACTTTTCAGATGTGTAAAAGGTCCCGGTTTTATCCGACCTATTCGGACAAAACCGGGAACGATGGAGAAGAATCAAAATCAGATAGTAACTTCGAAAAAAGATTATTTATTAAAAGAAAAATAGCTGGGAATGGCATTCTAAACTTTGAATCGATAAAAAATTTTCATAAAATAATATTAATTTAAAATAAATCCTTAAAGACTTTGCTTTTAGCCAAAAGGGACTTAATGGAACCTTTTTAAGAATAAAAATCGCAGATGAAATTTTAGTCTTTTTTTATCCACATTGCTGCAGGCTTCATGTGCCCACCCCTTGCATTGTCGGTACTGGATCCACATTTCTTTATATTTGGATTGTCCGTAAAAGATGTTTGGATTGTCCGGTTTTGTCCGAACATGCCATTTTGAAGAAATTTTATTCTAGCGTTGATTAAACATCTCCAAGGTAAGAATGAAAACCATAAAATAACAAGTAAATAATGAGGTATCTATACGCTACACTCACCTAAACTGAATCTGTAGGTATTTAGGATCGGTAGACAAATGTGTCAGACGCTTTCGTTTTATGATTTTGTTGTGAAATTTTAAATTTCTTTTCTCAGCGAGACGGGTTTGTAAATATACTTTCTTTTCACTTGACGATGTCTGGGTACCTGCCTGGGAAGTAGTTCTAGCCGATTCCGCCAAATATCACCAGTAATCAAGGAATAAAGCTCAATTCCCCGTTTTGTCCACCTACCCGGTTTTGTCCGAGTCTCCCCTATAGGCTAAACAAAAATGGCACATGGTGCAAAAGAACCGGTTCAGTCATAAAGGCCACCTGAAAAGCCACATTGATATCTGCCTGGACTTGGGCAGGGAGATCCCTATCTTTATGCCCAAAGATGTGATAACCAAAACAATAGTTCCAGACAAACTATTCTCAACCCACATTCCAAAAAGGAATGAGATAGAGTCTCTAATTGATGAAATCCCTGTGGGATCAATAGAGTGTTACACTGATGGATCAAAATCTAACTTTGCTGGAGCCGGAGCAATCATAAGAACCAAAGGATCTGGAGATGATTTCCTTAGATTTCACCTCTACCTGGGTAAACTAACAACTGTATTCCAAGCCGAAGTTCTGGCAATCAATATGATAGCCAAGGAGCTCTTAGCTGAAAACATGGTTGACAAGAATATATATATATTCTCTCTGACAGCCAGTCAGCTATTCTTGCTCTGGCTAACCGTCCGAAGTTCCAAAGCTGCGTTTTGAACTGCACTCAAGATCTCAACTCTCTGGCCCAGGCCCACAATACCATTAATCTGGTTTGGGTACCAGGCCACTGTGATTTTGCAGGAAATGAACTTGCTGATAGAGTGGCTAAAGATGCTTCACAACTACCCATGTCGGGCCCAGAACCATTTTACCCAGTCTCATACCAGACCGTTAAAAAGGATGTAAGAGACTGGATTAAAAATAAACATGATGATGTGTGGTCTAAACAACTAGACTGTGCCCACTCTAAAGTGGTCCTCGGTATACTCAACTTATCAGGAAAACTCATACACCTCAGTAGATCAAACGCCAGGTTATTCAAATAGTTACCGGACACGCTTATCTGGCTAAGCATCTGCACAAATGTGGTCTAGCTGAATCTCCTATCTGCCCAGCGTGTGGAGAAGAAGAAACTCCAATCCACTTCTTGGAACGGTGTTCTCTGTCCCTAGAAACGAATTCTTTGGGTTTCCTTACATCAGCCTTGATCAAGCTCTTCTTTACAAAGGGCTGTCTGGCATATTAGGGTTCTTAATGTACACAAAACATCTCCAGGTAAGGTGAATTGACCAGGATAAACAAGCAGTGAGACGCCCTGCGAGCCCTTTTTTCGGTAAAAGAATCTATGCAGGGAATTCCCTCTCACAGCTGTGTTTTGTTTTATAAATATAGACATTAAATCTATATAGATTACTTGTGTTCAAGCAAACTCCCCTCTCCCTCCTTTTTTTCCCATAACTTACCATCGCACCCTTGCTCAGCCAAGAGTTGTCGTTTGGTGGTTTGGGAGGGATTGTTGCGCCTCATCTTCAAATAGTGTTGGTTTAACGACCTTTATCGACCCTCTGAATCAGGGAGGGGATCTTTGGCTAATACCGTATAATGAGTGGCAGTTGGGGATCCCACCTTTTTTCTTTACCTCACAAGGGAAATACCTTTTAAAACTCTCGGTTTTAAATGACATTTACCGGCGGTAGAGCAATGGGCATTATTGCCTAAGCTCTTTTCCCTCTACCCCGAGGAAGAGGGAGACGCCACCCCCAAGTTGAATGAACCCCCCTTTTTGACCTCACGTAATTTATGGATGTCCCCTTAAGCAAACCCATTCTTTTTTTAGAAAAACCCATGTTGGTATACAAAGAGTCTTACCTGCAGAAGGGTTTTCTTCGACACTAAGTTTGCAGAGAAGAGCAATTTGCTGCCTTTCAGAGAGAGGGGTATTCCTCCGAGGAGTGAGAGAAGAGTTATCCTTAGAAATGCTACTACTTTTGGGGTTTTTCTTTATAGAGCTATCAGGATCTAGAAAAGAGATTCATCATAACATGTGTTAACAAAATCGCTAGTCAGTACCTACTTAATCATTATACAATAAAATGTAGCAGCGTGTTGTAACCTATGGAGGATTGACAATTTCTAAATAGTCACTTTTACCGATAAATGGCAGATGGGAGAGAGAGATAGAATTTCATTACTCCTAATATATTTTTCATTCTAATTTTATTTTGCTTTGGTGCTTTCATACCTCAAAAATCTTTATATCTTGCAAAAAATTTTGAATCTATTTAGCATTGAATTTTGAATCTAAATAGCATTGAGTCCTTATTCTAATTTTGCCAGGCTTAAATATTATCATTTATTCATTTTCTTCTCTATAAACTTAGAAATTGCCAGCCAAGCCATTTTGTTTTCCTTTTCTTATTTTTTGTTTTTGTATATACAATTCTTTTTTAAGTGTCTAGTGTTAAAGCAAAACAACTTCTTCCACTATAAACCAAATCAATTTTTTTCTTTTTTTTATCTTACTTTTAACAAAGATATTCTGTGACCCCATGGACGAGTGGTAGCTCCTTTGGGATATGCATGTACTGGATCACCTACGTTTGTATTTTTTCTGTTCTGTTCTTTTGTTTGTTCAATAAAATTTATTTATTATATTTATTTATTTAAAATCTTGGCAGTTTATTTCAATTTGTAAGATAAGGATCTTTAACCCCGAAAAACCTGTGATACGCCAATTTTTTCAAAACCCCAAAACTAAAATTTAAGAATATGGTTCCCACTCATTGAAAACATTGAAAATCAAGGACTTTCAAGTACTTTTCAAGGACCTCGACAAAATTTTTCAAGGACCTTTTTCGCAGACATTTAAAAATCAGTCGTATTTCAAAACAAGACTTTTTTTCTGCATACAATCAGAACGAGAGAAGTCGCTCTTTACTGTCAGTTTGTAAAACTGGCCCCAAGTTATGTTCACAAGAGTAGTTTTAAAGAAAATTTCTAGAAAAAACAAAGAAAGATCTAGAAAAATTTAGTTTGATTAGTGGCCGAGTGAAAATTCAAGGACCTTCCAGGACCTAGAACGTTTTTCAAGGACTTTCAAGTACCTAAATTTAGCCTTAAAAAATTCAAGGACTTTCAAGGACCATGGGAACCCTGAAGAACTAAATTTTTTTCATTAGAAATAAAGTTTCATAACCTCTTCTGACCTGTGGCCAAGTTGGAGACATTTGGTACAGTAACTTTCTTTTTATAGCCATCTCGGAATACAGTGAAATCCCGTTACAACGAATACCGATACAAACGAAAAATCCTGTTATTACGAAAGTCAAAATAGTCCCCAACTGTTTTTATTTGAATTAACGATAGTACGGTTACAACGCAGAAATTTTGCGGCCCCGTGAAGTTCGTTATAACGGGATTTTACTATAAGTTTAATTTTAACCACTCTGTATAAAAACTGAAGGTAGTATAAGATTAATTTTTTTACCTTCAGGAGATGTGATATTTTCACCAAAAGGAAGCTTTCTTCTTAGTTTTAGTGAAGCTCTTTTTGACTGTGCACTGCCCTTATTGTCACTCATGGAACTTCCCTGAAATAATAAAAAATAATCAATCAAACACATTATATATTACAACAAATGTTGAGTAATTGTAGGTAGAGATGGGAATGGCCGGAAAAAAACCGGAAACTTTGGGAAAAAACCGGTTTTTTTCCAGTTTTTTTCCGAAGGGTTTATTTCTTTCCGGGAAAAATTGAAAATGCTAATTTAAAATACTTTATTTAGAATTTATGTAACCGATATCAATTAAAATATTATTTCGATGATATTCTTATACAATAAAGTAGTACTAAAGAATGAAATTTTAACCATATAATAAGCATTTTTTCCCAAAAAATGTTGGATTCCACTCGGGAAAAATTTAAAATTTTTAAGTTTGTATGCATTTAAAAACTTTCTACATTCAGATTCTAATGTTTTCTCATTTGATATTTTTTATGCTCAATATTTCACATGAAAACACAAATTTGGAAAAAGTAAGCTGCAAGATAAATTAATTTAATATCCTAGTGTTATTTATTTTACTCTCTAAAAACAAAAATAATTATGCAATACAAAATTAATATCAATAATACCAATTAGGATTAGAAGAAATTTGAATTTGATATTCTTATATATTAATATTATAAAATGCAGCACTTTAAAAATATTTTAATCATTGAATCAGATTGTCTGACAATCATAAGCATATGAAATGACTTACTACTCCTTCAAGTTTCTCTGCTTTATCTGAATTTTAAAAAAATTAGATGATTTCAAAGTTTGGAATTATTGGAGGCTTTTTACGGGGTTGCTTAAAAAAATATTTATGGTGTATGAGTATTTAATGAACAATGAACACATTAATATCATGAAAATAATTAATAAAAAATAAGTTCTAAAAATATTTGAACAAAACAATGAACGATTTTTTTAATTTCTTTTATTGATGACTTCATTTTTTTAATATGTCAGAATTTAATTAAAACTTCTCAACCTTTTTAAGAAAACATGAGTGCAATGATTATGTGCAAAAGGTTAGGATCAATTGAATCGTCAGTGTGAAGAAGGGAATAAGTCCAAAAAATGACAAACTGACTTTTTGTGCTCAAAACAATCTCCAAGCTTTGCCCTACACAAGGGTGAAAAGAGGGGGGAAATAACTAACCCCTATAGGAAGATATCGCCCCTTGAAGTTGTGAAATCGATATCCATACAATGAAAATCCCATCTCTTTTTTTTTTCGATTTTCTCAAAACTTGATTTTTGGACTTATTCCCTTCTTCAAACTGACGATTCAATTATGTATATTGATGTTAAATATTATAGCAAACACATCTGTTATTTGTTATTGGATCATGTTGTATACAAAATTAATTCATCAAAAGTACTTTATGTTTAGTAAATAAATATTAAATTAATGTTATTTATTACAATCACATGCTTTTTATTATTTAAGTTGCATATATTATTTTATAGTTATAAAAACGGTATTTTTTAAAAACTTACTCGTAAAATGCTGCATATTTTTTTTGGAAGAATTATTTTTAATTAATTTTTAATGATTTATAACTTATAATATATAATGACTAATGATTTTTTTATACAACGAATGATTATTTAGCTTCTAAAAAAATATGTAAACAAAAACCGCTCTTTTTCTATGCAAAAAGGTCAATTTTTCCGACTTTTCCAATTTTTCCGGAAAAAAACCGGTTTTTTTCCTGTTTTTTTCCGCCTCCCCAAAATTTCCGGAAATTTTCCATCTCTAATTGTAGGAAAACATTAAAATAAGAGCTAATATTTTAAGGAAATAAGCACACAATAATTTTATTTTCAAGATCAGTGCAATAACTTAAGCGTCATTTACTGGGGTTTTGGTAGGAAATACATTTTCATTTTAGAAGCACAATCAACAGGATAAAACGGATCTACCCACCCAAATTGCAATTGCATATACTTACTTTTTATCAATAAAGTTACATTCAAGTTATAAACTTACAAATAAATTTGATTAAAATATTGAGAATCTAACTAGCATGATTGTTTCTTTTCCAATGTAAACAGTAGACACCTCCAATTTTTTAAAATTTATTCAGTAGAACCCTCATTATCTATCCTGTTAAAAATTATCTATCCTGTTTGGGTTAATGAAGCGAATCCGGGCTGCAGATTTTCGTCGCCAAATTTGGTGATAATTATTCAATGTTCGAATGCCATCGGTTTTCCCCTTGGCGACAGAAAAAATCGCCAAACTCAGCTGCAGCTCGGATTTGCTTCATTAACCCTGTTTTGAATGACAAATATTCAGTTACCATTCGAATTTTATGGTTTGTCAGGGACTAATACAGGCCAATTTTGGTACCATATATCAGCACAACCTTCACAAAAATGTACAAACAAAAATTCTTCTAAAATTATATGGAATTGTTAACAGGTTATTGAGTATGTATATGGCTATAAAACTACAGAAATAAGTAACTTATAATGCTGCTTTCATTAATTTAATAAATAACAAAAAACATGTTTTATTTGTGTTTTTTTACCAGAGAGGGCGCGCCTGCTGGAAGGTTAACAACGCTACCCAGAAACCTCACATAACTGGTGATCTTCAAAAACTTATGAATGCCGCTTATGGTTAAACTCAAGAAGTGGGTACGGCAGTGGCGGCTCGTGAGTTAATTAATAGGGTGTTCACACCAATTATATAAAATTAAAATTTCCATTAATTTAATCCGTTTATGTCATAAATGTCATCTTTAAATTCTCTTTTAAAGTTCCTATCTTTTCCATCTGTAACTTGGACAATGGTCAGATGAGGAATGGTCTCAAGTTCTTTATTTCAACTTTTTTTCCAGCGGCAATTGATAAAAATACAGATGCTTTAACTCAAACACTGAAATTTTACTTAAAGCCATCATTTAAAAAAATCCTAATTAATAACAAAAGTATTAAAATATTTTGATGAAAATATTTAAATTGTATTTAAAGAGTGCTCTTACTCGTACTTTCCAATTAGCCGATAAAATCACTTCTATCAGACGTCAAAAAAGAAAGCTGTGCCTCAAAAGTGAAAGCCACGGCACACTAAATCTGTGCTAGCGGAGATCTCCTGCGCGTTGCCGTAAGCTCAAATCATCTCCGGCAAGCAGTCGGGGTTTCTTCGGATTCTCTTATTTTTTTCGCTCACACGTGCGGAAGGGGAAAGAAAAATAAGAGTTCAGTCTTTTTTCGATTTCTTTTGCGTTTCCGGTAGTAAATTTTTCTTATTGAGTAGAGAAGGGGGGAGAAACATAATTTTTAGCAAAAAAAGAAATTGAGAATATATTTCCTTTGATATTTATTTATCTTTGTATTCGATTTTTGTTCTACTTTTTCAGTGGGTGTTCACGTGCTCCTATGTACGAGCCGCCACTGGGGTACTGGTTGGTGCCTCTTGGCGAATTTTTTGTCGCCAATTTCATTTTGATACTTGCGTACACTGGTGGGTTAGACTCACTCACCAATTTTCAGGCAGGAGGAGGTTATCTTGTATGAAATAAGGGAGAATTTATACGTGACTGATGTTACATTGCCATGGATTTACCCTACTACTTCGCTTGGCGATTGAACCCACTTCTGGTTTTAAGCCACCGCTTATTGTCGTTTAGGAATAAAAACTAATATTGCTTGCTCTGCAGAGGTACTCAACAGAAAACATTGAGTTTAAGAACTTCTTAATATGCTATGGTGATGATTCATGAAGTCCAGAAGTGTGTGTGAGCAGATTCAGAATTTAGAAATACTAATAGACAATAATCGCAACAAGACAACAGTGGTGTAGCCAGAAAAAATTTTGGAGGGGGATGTTGATATTTTGGGAGGGGATATGGGGTATTTTTAGTGGTTTTCTATGGTCAAAAAGGAAATTTCCCGAGTTTCGGGGGGATATATCCCCAAATCCCCCCCTCTGGCTACGCCCCTGCAAGAAACTGTCAATTTTTGCGTCAAGAATATTCTCTATGATAAATAATTTAACTCAGGGAATCAAGATCTGATCTCTTAAATCCTATCTATGATCTGAAAGTTTCATGGTGTGGATTGTGGAAATGTATCAAACAGCTAACTAATAGAGGTTAAAGTAACATTAAAATAACTAAATAAAAGTTCAATATATCTCTATAATCATGTAATCAACATTGAAATCCTTCACAAAGCATTGTATACAAATGAAAAACTCTTCTAATTAAACTGATTTATGTTTGATCGAGTGATATGAAAACTAACAAATAATGAATGATACTTGCCTCTTCAACGCTTTCTTTCCGCATCTATTGGCAAAAGTATATGTATTTTGCAAACGTGTAAGATTTCTTCTATCGTAAAACATGATAAAACAAAACACGCGGAATTATCGCATTGCTTGACAATTTTCCCGCGATTACATGAAATTAATAGTAACAGAAATTAACATAACTTTATAAACACTTCTTAAATAACACGTTATTTTAAGTAGCAGTTATCACAGTCAAAGTTTCTTTGTTACTTGATTAAAATTTAAGGATGAAATTTAATTAAGGATTAACTTTAACACAACTATAAGATACAATTCAACATAATTATAATTATATATGGATTAACCAAATTATTTAATTTAAATCTTTGTTTTGCTGGTTTTGTTAATGACTTGAGATCACAGTCACAGTTCTGTAGAAAATAACAGTTTTTTTATTTTTCTGTTATTTTTGTTTACGATTACAATTAATTATTATCAAATTTTGTCATTGCGCATATTTTTTGAAAAAAATTCAACTAAAATATAAACATCTTCAAATTGAAATCGAAATTATTTAATGCCATTTCCAAAGATTCATTTTTATTTTAAATTTCTTTAGTAGTGCCAGAAATTTTAACACATGAGGAACCAAAACCTACATTACAAATATTGGATGAAAAAAATGTAAATAAACATTGCGAATGCGACAGTAGTAGCCTTGGGAAACTTGGAATGTTTTCTTTTCTAGTTACTTTTACAGAGAAAAAATTGTATTTATAAAATGTTTAACATTGGAATTTTAAAGTAGAAAACTGTTTCTAGGTTAAAAGTTTTTGTGAAGATTATGATCGGAACAGTTTTTGGGGAAAGAAAAAGCTTGGCAAATGGATCTTTCTGACTGGTGAGAAAATTCAAATAACCGTAAAGAACTATGTTGGAGTATTTTAGACTGAAATGGTTAATATATCTGATAAATTTAACTTGATAACTAAGTTGCACTTGTGTTAAATAAATATGTAGTTTAGCATCAGGGGCCATTCAAATATTACATATAAGCACTTTTTTGGTCATTTTTAACCCTCCCCTCTCCCCTTGTCAGCAAAGATAAGCAAACCTCAAACCCGCCTACTATAGTTACGTAAGAAACTACCGGAACCTCCCCCCAAAATTTTGACAACTTTTAGCAGGTAGTTTTTTTCTCTTTGAAAATTAAGTGACTTATACAAGGAGCTGTTCTTTTTCGGTGTAACCATAAGGGTTCAAAAACGGGTTGAAACATTATGTTTCGGGGTTATAATTTCAAAATGTTTTGAGAGTCCCCCCAGAAAAAGTGCTTACATCCTATTTCCTAATTCAATTTTTTGGTTGAGTTTTGAAATTATTTATGGAAGAAACAAGATATTTTCAAAAATGCAGTATCTGGTAAATTTTAAGAGTCCGGGCCATGGGGACTTCTTGGCGAATTGCTTTATCGCCAAGGGTCGCCAAGCACTTCGCGGAACGAACATTGCAATAGAATTTAGGGTTGGTGTAATAAGCATTGTGGAGCTAGAAATAGCCACTTATTGTCTAATTTAGCCAATCCTTGGCGATTGGCCCGGATTGTTAAAATTAACCTAGTATCTTACGTAAGCATCACTCATATCCCCTCTCCCCCTTTGTCAGAAAAAATAAGCAAAGAGCAAAACCCCTCCCCCCCTTAGGTGCTTAGGTAATATTTGAACTGCCCCTCAGTAGGTAAGAACCAGTTTGATAGACTTTTTTACCTGTTAATATCATTTATTAATTCTATAATAAGAAAGTGTCTCCAATATATTATGGATCCTACATTGTTCCAGGGGTGCAGAATATGTCTGAACATCCAAACGAGGTTTGATGGAAATTCAGGCAGCTATTAAGAATTTTTTACCCAAATTATGAAGAAAGAACTCAGCAAATCCTATTTTTTATTGTGGCACAAATTCTTTGTTTAGTGCAGTGTTTCCCAACGTGGGGTGCACACCCCAAAGGGGGGCAATATGATTTTCTAGGGGGGCAATTGAAAATTCTCAACCAAATTCCCCCTAGATGGAGCATGAATAACCAGTATCTATTGACTTTCCAAGTAAGATTTTTGAGAAAAAAAAGAAGGGGGGGCATGGAAAATTTTGAAATCCTTTGGTGGGGTATGGAACGAAAAAGGTTGGGAAACACTGGTTTAGTGTCAATAACATACTCTGACTTCTTAGGAAATTTGGTGAAAACTGCGAAGTTACTATGGATTCAATTCATAATTTTAAAAAAGGTTCTAATGAGCTTTAACCACTACAACATCTTTAGCCCCCCTACATTCTTATAGATTCAATTCACAATTTAAAGGGTCCAAGCACGAGTAGCCTTCTTGCATTTTTGTATATTTTAATTTAATGAGTTTTAGCCCCTACGAAGCTTTATCTCGCTAATGATCTATGGCCCCTACTTTAGTTTCTGCGATTTTTGAAAACTAAACACAGAACTTTTTGCAGAGATTCAATTCGCAATTTTATAGGGGCCCCATTACATGAGCTTTAGTCTATTAAGCATTAGCCCCCCAATACGTTCTCAATTTAATGAGCTTTAGCCAAATGAAGCACTAACCCTCTGCGCTTTTCAGGGGAGTATTATAAGGGGGCAAGAGAGCACTGCTCCCCCCAAAAAAATTTGGACTTAAGGTACCAAAACAAGTTAAAAACCTACTTTTTAGGGTCAAATTTACATAAAATTTCTTGAGGATGAACCTCCAAACCCCCCTTTTGCACAAAAAATTTATTATTTGAAATTTTTTTTGTAATAAGATCAGTGATATCCAAATCCTACCTAAAATATAAATCAAAAATTCATATTAGGTGTACCAAAACTAGTTAAAAACCTGTTTTTATTGTCAATTTTCCAAAAAATTTCTGGGGGAGGCCCCCCTTTATGCTTAGGGTTAAATATTAATCACTAAACTTTGAAACTAAATGCCATGAATGTTCACAATTGACCTACTCCTACAGTAGAATTGAAAAAGATAATTTGGAAAAATATTTAGGCAAAACCTATCACGAAACAAAAGTCGCGTTAAGGCCCCCTGTCCTGTATAAAGGCTTAGCAGTATCTCTATTATACTGTAAAGTACTACACAGACAACGCACCGAATAAAATAATAGATTTTATTCTAGGATAAATGCTGTTGACACACTGAGTAATTTCTCTAAAGACAAAAGCTATCGCGAGAGTCTGCTGGGCAAGGGCCTCCAGCTCAGGACCTCCAGTCCGGTTACTATCGTCTTGTCGGGCAAGGGCCTCCAGCTTGCAACCACGAACACCGTGGTTTCGATCCAAAATCCTCGAGACCGACCCAAACACGGGTGTCTCAGCAAAAAGTAGCAAGTTCGAGCGAGTCTCAAGATCCCCAAAAAAGGTCGGGAACGTCCTTTTATATCACACCTTTTGGGGAGGGGAATATGGCGCTGCTGTCGCTGTTGACGTAATTAGCCCCCTTTCTAATTGGGTTGACGTCAGGGAGAGCGAAGGCGAACTCGGACCCTGTTTGCCCCTTGGACCCAGACAGAAAGTCTTGGCCCTGCGTACCTCCTGTCTGGTCACAATCCCAGGGTACTCCATCATTTGGAACCATGTCGAATCCGCCTTTGTCCAATAACGTCAACAGGTGCGACAGTCTGGCAACACAATATCCGGCTTGACTTAGCCGTTGAGAGGTGGGTTATTGGGGGTCCTTCACAATACCTTTCGTTTAAGAGGGAATGAATGAAAGTACAATATAAAATAATTATTTTTTACCATTTGGCTCAAATCGTCGTAAAACTTTTGGTAGACCCACCATTAATATTAATTTTGATACTTATTTAATTACTAATTAATTTAATTACTTATAAATTAATTAGTTATATTTAACTAAACTAATAGATATTCGAAACTAACCTCATTATGTAACACATTTAATGGTAAAAGCGCACGGAATTAGGTATTTCATTTAATAGGCCAGTCAATAACGACATCGAAAATTGCAAAAAATCGCTTAGTTCCAATATTTGTCTTATGTTGTTAGGACCCATACCAGGAGTTTGTAACCAATTTCGCAACCTCGAAAGCCCTGTGCTAACTGCGCAATCCTCGAAAAACCTCAAAAATTTCCGACTTTTTTCAGTTTTTGGCTTAAAACTCATACAAAATGCAACCTCACGAATAAGTTTCAATTATTTCTTTTATATTAGATAAAATTTTCAACAATTTAAGACCATTACCAGGTTTATACGTCCAATAGATCCCGAGTTACATCTCTTCAAAAATGGTCAATTTTTTTCCGAAATTCAAAAGTTCGAGTTTGTCGTCTTTAAAGCAATTTATTGGCTATAATACCCATCTAAGAGGGAAGTAAGAGCCTTATAATTCACATATTTAGCTTTAATTTAAGCACTGAACCAAGACTGTGAGATCAATAGTTCTCACGCTATCTTAAAAAATGGAAAAATAGGATTTTCCCAGTAGTGGAGCCTAGAGGTTTGTGGGTACAGTGAAAGAGAAGAAAAGTCCTAAAATCAATTCTATAACAATATTGAAAATCGTAATTTATTTTTTTAAATATTCCATTTTACCTCATATATATTTATCTCTCTATTCTAAAAAAAAGTTTTTAGTGAACGGTTTCCAGAGAAAGGCTTTTTAATTACTGAACCGAATGACACATATATGGTATCAAAATGTCCGGATTCTTTCCGGATTTCCGAGTAAGCCCTTCGATTTTTCAAAAAAATCTCAATTTTAAAATATTTCCATTTTTTTAGATAACGGATAAGGTCGCAGTTATAAAGCAAGTACTGTCAATCAAATTATTATGCATCCAATCACAACGTCCGATTGACGCTATATTTTAAGATGAAACATGTTTTTTCATCTTTTAAAAAAAGTACTTTCTTGATGAAATATCACTCAAAGACTGATAAAAACATATTCTAAAAACTTACATGAACGCCACTTTATACTAAAATTTCACCCTTTTTTCCAATATTTATAATTTTTATTCTGATTTTATCGAAATTAATTGTAAACATAGTGATGTTTTGTCTCTTATTGTTTTCAATTGCTTAAACGGTATTGTTTAACAAGTCTGGGTTTAAAAAAATATGAATGATAAACACTAGGCATATTATACTAACGAGTTACTTTAAAATAATATTTTTTGTTTGGTCCGAATATTGATAAACAATTAGAATTAGTTATTTTTATAATCATAGATTAAAAATAATTAAGATGAATATTTTTAAAAACATTTCGTTTAAATTTTTGATAAGTTCGAGTTAATATATACTCAAACTTTTAAGGGAGATTTATTCATGGAGGGGATTTGAAGTATTTTTAATAAGTTGGTTGACGTTTTTTTTGTAAATTGTTTAATTGTTTTATAAAGCGTGTTAAGTTCAACGAGTTGGAATTTGTGGGAATTGCGAAGCAATTCCAAAAGGTCCTGCGTCAGCAGTTTACGGGGGTTGGCGAGCGATAGCGAGCAGGGGGCGGTAGCTCCCTAGTATCTTAAATATTTATTATTCTTATTCTTAATTTAATTAATTTTTTGTGGTATTTATTGAATTTAAACAAAATGAGGAACATATTTATCAATTTTGCGCATATATAAATTACATCTTATAACATAATATCGTTTGGAAGCATGGGCGTAGCCAGGGTTCAGCTCAGGGGGGGTCGACTTTTTTATGTTTGTGGAAAACAATTTTAAAGCCCTCTGAGAGAGGACCGTAGCCACAGTATTGTTTCGAGAGGGGTTTTTTGACCTTAAGTGCAATTAATGTAAAAGTTTTGTGGGTAGCGTGGAAACAATGATGGTTTTGTTTTTCAGGTAAAAGTTTTTGTAATCTGACACCAAAAAGTAGTTTTTTTGTTCTTAGCTCTTATTTTTAATTTTGAATCAGTGCTGGTGAATAAAGAAATTTATTTCGGGTAGGACCTAAAAATATTTTTCAGCTCCTTTTATCCAAATAGGTTTAATGTAGCTTTTGAACACATTTTTAGGTAGAATTTTCGTCTAAGAAAAATTGAAATTATAGAAATTTTTAGTAACAAAGGTTCAAAGGGGGGGTCTGGGGGTCCCCCCCCAGAAATTTTTTGGAAATTTGACCCTAAGAAAGGGTTTTAAACTGCTTATTGGTACACGTAAACCTTAATTTGGACATACATTTTTAGGTAGAATTTTGTTTTAATGAACTTATTACAAAAAAGTATGAAAGGTTTATATACTAAAAGGGGGCCTGGCTGCCCTCCCCCAGAAAATGTTTGAAAATTTGACCTTAAGAACAGGGTTTCAAACTGTTTGTTGGTACACGTCAACCCCAATTTGGACATACATTTTCGGTAGAATTTTGATTTTAATGAACTTACAAAAAAATTTTGTGAATAATAAAGGTTTAAGTACTAAAGGGGGGGCCTGGGGGCCCTCCCCCAGAAAAATTTTGAAAATTTGACCCTAAAAAACTGGTTTTTAACTTAACTTATAGTAAAGTAAAAGTAAATTCCTCAGGAATTAGGGGGGGCAGCTGCCCCTCCCTGCCCCCCCTGGCTACGCCCATGTTTGGAAGGCATAAGCTCATGTAGGTATAATGATTAAGAGGAAATCTCGACATGCTTTTGTCTCCTCCAAAAGGACCGGATAAGGCTACGGTGGTGGTGTAGAAACGGGTGAACGCCTGAAAAAAATTACTTAATTCTAGAGGAGGGGAATGACACTACTATATACATTTGTTTTATATTGCATATTGAGTTCCATACATTTAACGGAAAAATACTTCCAGTATAATGTCATTTATAATCATAGATGATATTGTTTGGGGCCTTAAAGTAAGTTGCCACATGTCACAGAATTGAAAGTCGAAAAGAGTCAAAGAAATCACACGAAACTAATTGGGAACTATGGTTTTAGGAAAATACAAGCCACTTACTTTGGGATTAGGATCTATAAAAGTGTGCAAAATCAGCAAATATAAGTAGATCCTCTTTTATTTTTCAAAGGATATTACATAGTAGAGTAGACGGATAAAGGCAGCCGATGGCTTTGTTTTGCGTAGAATAGATGTGACAAAATGGAAAAATCAAGAAGACGGAAAGGAATACAAACACTAGAGAATCGATACGTCCGCTTTCGTCCTCTTCATTTAAAGACGATCTTTGAAGATCATACAGATTGTACTAATACTAAATATGTAGTTGAAACAGTAGAAAGGACAGCTCTATCACGACAAGAGCAGTTCTTATAAAAATGCGATCACATTTAGAAAGGATGTAGTAGACCTGTTGGTTCATGTTCATGTTCTAAGAGGACCAACATGTTCTTCAAGAATGGTAAGTCTAAGGTAAATCAAGTTGGTAAGTCAAAGGAAAATCAAATCCTTTAAACAGTTCCATCGAAGAAAGCTGTCATTCTACTGCCTATTCGAATTATTTCTTCAGGCTTTCACTTGTTTCTACACCATTTCAGCAAGTAAAAAATGTTGAATAATCTGAAAATTCTCTCTGGGAAAACCAAGCACAAATCCTCATAATATAGGTGGACGAGTCCAGAACAATCGACATTGCTGCACCTTTGGAGGAGACAAAAGACTGTCGAGATTTCCTCTTAATCACTATACATTTTGCTCGTAGTCCAAATAATTTTGAAAATTTTCATCGAGATCCGGAGAAAAAAAAAGGTTAATACTACTAATTTAAATTCTTATCTTTATATATATACATATTTTTTACAAGGATGTAATTTAAGTACGCTACCTGCTTAGTTTAATTTAATCTTATTAGAAATTCTCACATTAAAATAAGGGGGGCCTGGGGGTTTCCCCCAGGAAATTCTTTGAAATTTGACTCTAAAAAATCTAAACTAATTTCAAATCAACTAACTAATTTTTAAACTAATTCTTGTAGTGTAAAAATACATATTAATGATTTTCAAATTATTTTGGTGGCCCTGGAAATAACCTCAAGCTGTCCGGATGCGAACCGCGGTCCGCCAGTTGCCACCCCTGCACTATACCAACATAAACTTATGCCTTCCAAGCGATATATCGCTCACTCCTTTCAAAAATAAAATTAAATTGAAATGCATTAAAAATAAATATTAAAAACATATTAAATATTTTACTATACAGCCTAAAGATATGGCGATTTTGCAGGGCTATGCATTTTTTTCCGGGCTTTCTAAAAACAGTCATAACTAAAAATCGTTGATATTTGAGTTATGACGTTGTTGAAAGGAGTGAGCGATATGTTATAAGCAGTAATTTATACATTATGCGCAAAATTGATAAATATGTCCCTCATTTTCTTTAAATCAATAAATACCACACAAAATTAATTAAATTAAAAATAATAAATATTTGAGATATAAATATATATGAGGTATAATGGAATATTTAAAAAAAAATACGATTTTCAATATTGTTATATTGAATTTATGACTTTTCTTCTCTTTTACTGTACCCACAAACCTCTAGGCCAGGCATGGCCAACCCGCGGCCCGCGAAGCTCTCTGAAAACTCTCCAAAAAGTAGGTTCAAAACACTTTTTAGCACACTAAAATTCTAAATTTTTTCGGGGGAGAACCCCCGACCCCCCATATACCTCTTAGATCAGGCTTTGCCTACCCGCGGCCCATTTTGAAATAATTTTTAAGGTCCGCAAAAATTTTTTTAGTCAAAAGTTAAAGTTTTAGGGTAAGTTAAGGCCCCCCCCCCAAATTCGGACAAAGGGTACCAAAACAAGTTAAAGTCTGTTAATTAGAGTCGTATTTCCAAAAATTTTTCTGGGGGAGGACCCCCAGATCCCCCTTTAGTACTAGGAACTCTATTGTTCACAACTTTTTTAGGATATTATTTCAGTCAGGTGCAAATCCTAACTAAAAATATATTTTAATTTATGCATTGATCCAATTAAATATGCATGGGGGGATGAGAGGAAGATTTGGGTGTACTTTTCCCGATGCAAAAATCTAACTGCAATTTTTAGAGAAAATTTGGGTCCTCCCGAAATAAATTTCTATAAGCGCCACAGGCTCCTTATTGTTTCGAGTGATTCCAAGTGTTTTTTAACGGCACCTGTTTAGTTCCTATGGATATAATACAGAAGGTATTCTTGGGGTTGCTCCTTAAGGTAAATTTAAATGAATATTTTATTTAGGAATCTGTAAAACTAAGCAAATGATCTAAGAAACTCCCTAATTTATATACCTAATTTATTCAATTTACTTCACTGTCATTCTGTGCACCTAATATCCTAAAATTTTATATGCGGCCCGCGAGAGTATTGTGGTTTTCCAAAGTGGCCCTCAACAACATTTGGGTTGGCCACCCCTGCCTAGGCTCTACTACTGGGAAAATCCTATTTTTCCCATTTTTTTAAGATAGCGTGAGAACTATGGACCTCACAGACTTGGTTCAGGGCTTAAATTAAAGCTAAATATGTGCATTATAAGTTTATAGCCCTTATTTTCCTCTTAGATGGGTAATGTAGCCAATAAAATTCTTTAAAGACGACTTAAACTAAAAATTTTGAATTTTGGGAAAAAATTGCCTATTTTTGAAGAGATGTAACTCGGGATCTATTGGACTAATAAACCTGGGAAGAGTCTTAAATTGTTGCAAATTTTATCTACTTTAAAAGAGATAATTGAAACTTATTCGTGGGGATGGATTTTGTAAGAGTTTTAAGCCAAAAACTGAAAAAAGTCAGAAAGTTTTGAGGTTTTTCGAGGATTACGCAGTTAGCGCAGGGCTTTCGAGGTTTCAAAATTGGTTACAAACTCCTGGTATGGGTCCTAACCAACATAAGGCAAAAATTGGAACTACGCTATTTTTTGCAATTTTCGCCCCTTTCTCACGTTCTAGATCCGCCACTGTCAGCGTCAGTAATTAATTCCGCATATCTGCAATTTTGAACCGCAATTTTGAAGGTCTTTCCCGCCTCTCCATGTGTGGGGTTGGATGATCGGCTGTCATATATATATAAAACTTTGAAGGGCAGTTTATTCGATGTTTGCCTTGGTTGTGTATATGTGTAGTCTTGTATCTTCGTAATGTGATGTCTTCATTCAAAGTATATTTAATCGATCCAATGGGCTCGTACTCATCTTTTTAAATAACATTAAGAAATGAGAAAAGTCTGAAGTTGATTGAATTATTTTAACTTCTTTGTGGTAACTTTCATTTAAATTTATCTGAAGCTTTCACTTTTAAATTAAAATAAAACCTTCTATCACCAAGCAATTCGTTTCATCATCAAATATTTTGGTCTGGATAATAGTATTGAGTTAGAGGAAGTGATGTTGCCTATCAAGTTCTTTTCATTTGATTGAATCTGAATAGACCTTTTCAACTTAAATACCTGATTGGTGGATTTGTGCTTTCCTTCCTCAATTAATATGACCTTTTTCACATTTTAGGTTATCTACTGATGAATTCAGTGATATGATATCAAATCATCGCATGTAAACAGGTATATTTTCTTGTCTTTCCATCATTTTTATTGGGCTGATAAGCTATCTCCTATAAAATGCATGCCTGATTGTTGATGTTTTATAATTTTTTGCTATTCGACAGCTGTTTCATTTCTTTGTTTCTACCCGTTCCTCTGATATGAAGCTAAGTACTCTCTGTGAGGTGTTATGTTGTTTAGCTGCAATTGCAACATCAGCATATGCTGCAAAAGGTATTAATTTTTCTTTGTTTCCTCTTTGGGTGCGTCTTAAAAATTTTTTGGAAACATTTTTTCCCTTTGATATTTTGTTACTAATTATTCAGTTGATATTTTGCTTGATTAACTGGTATTTTCTGCAAGGCATGTAAGTTTTATTCATAAAACCTGTATTAATCTCAATTCGAAATGATGTTTTTAAGCTAGTCAAAATGGTATTGATATCTAATTTAGTTTTTTTCTGTGTATTTTTTCCCATGAGTGCCATAATTATGTATGAAATATATATTATTTGAATAAGTATCATTGGATTTTAGTTTCTACCAGTTAATGGCTGGGTTTGACTGCATATTGTTGTTATAGTTTCTATAATTTTCCGGAATTATTATCTTTGTTTATTTTAATTGTCTTTTTAAACTATTAGTCCAGTAAAGCTTCATAAAAAGGGCCAAATCTGAAAAAAAAACATTTAAGTTTTTAAAAATTAAATGAACTATATTTGTATTTAGCAACAAAAAATAGTCTATAAACATTCATCAGAAAAATCTCAATTAATGATTTTTTTTTAATCTTTTTCTCGGCCATTTCAAAATGAAATTCCTGCAAACCAATTTTGTCTGATTTTAGTAGGTTATTAGTATTGAGTTTGTTTCCATTGAAGAACCTTGCGTTGTAATTTTTTTAGGTTTAGTCACACTAATTGCCTGGACTATATATAAAATATAATTTAGTTGCTTGTTATTTTTGTAGTATATTTTTTAATTAGAGTATTTTTATTATGAAGTTGATGTAACTTATACTGTGCAACCCTTGCGTGTTGTTAATTTCAATGTTTTCTGTCCATTCAGATGGAAACTTACTACGAGTATGCTACTACACTGCTTCTAAGCCCATCCCTAAACCCTTGAATACAACTCTATGCACTCACATCTTGCTTGGATTTGCAAGTGTCGAGAATGGAAAACTTGAATTAGGGACTGATGTCCAGCGTAGCACTTACAGAGATGTGATAAAGCTTAAAAAACAGGCTCCAGAGCTTAAAGTTATGATCTCTGTTGGAGGTGGAGGCAATATTAAGGGTTTTTCACAAGCAGTCAACACTACTTTGAGCCGAACGAAGTAAGTATGATTGTTTCAGAGCTTGGGCCCAAATAATCCTAAAGTAACTAAAAATATCAATAGGTATAGTAAAGTATACAGTAAATATCAGTAAGTGGTCTTTGAGCATTTCTTAACTATTTTCATTAATAAAGCCAAAAAAAGGGATTAAGATATCCAATGACGTACAAGATTAAAAGGCTTATAGTGAGTCCATTTGTGAGTCATCCCTTTAATTGTTTTTAGGTTTATTGTGACAACTCTAATCACCATGGGAAAATATGGGTTTGATGGATTGGATATTGACTGGGAATTTCCGGTTTGGAATAACCATTATAAACCAGACAAGCAGAATTTCGCAATGTTCTTAAAGGTATATGCTAATCATTAATTTATATTGTGCTGGATTTTTTTGTGAATTATGTGATGAGCGTATTTATATAGGCTTATTTTTCAGTATAAATGATGCAATTACTTGTATGTAAGCATTGCATAACTTGACTTTGACTATACTACTTGTTCATACAATATCTAAATTGTACCTTTGAATATTTAATACAAAGTACAAACCCCTCCTCATATCAAGATGTTTTGCTAAAGATAACTTGTATAATAAAATCCGAAATATCCACTGGGAAAAGTAAATTTACTAGTTTTCACTATAGGGGCATAGCCAAGGGAGAATTCGGGGATATAACCACCCAAAACTCTTACGATTTTCCTTATTTGACTCTAGAAAGTGACTGAAAGTACCCCATATCCCCCCTGACATAGCAATAACCAGCTCCATTTTTTTGGGGCTTCATCACTGAATCACTATTTGGTAACTTCAAAATTCACAAATGTAAATATTCTATGTTACTTGGCATTGTCTTTAATACCTTTTTGTGTCTAAGGGGCCGTTCAAATATTATGTAAGCACCTAAGAGGGGAGAGGGCTTGCTCTTTGCTTATTTTTCCTGACAAGGGGAGAGGGCGACATGACTGATGCTTACGTAAGTTGTCAAAAACACTGCATTTTCAAAATTATCTCTTTTATTGCATAAATAATTTCAAAATTCAACAAAAATAAATTTTTAAAATTGAACTAAAGAAAGTATTTTAAGCATTTTAATTTTTTTGAGGGGGGCAGTTTATGTAATTCTTAAAGAGGGTTTGCAGTTTGCTTATCTTTGAAGACCAAGAGGGAGGGGGGTCGAAAATGACCAGAAACATGCCTACAAAAGATACTTAAATAACCCCAATATTTAATCTTATTTTTAATACTGTTTCATGATCAAATTAATCTAAAAATTCCTCTAGTGTCATGAAGCATAAAAATTATTTTGAATGTGTGTTGAAATAAAAAAATGGATGCATAATTTGAAAACTTTGACTTATATTTTTAAAGATTATTACCATAGGTCCTTGTTTAGTATTAAAAAATTTAACTTTTTTTGAAATCACCAATAAATTTTTGCTTTTAGGAGTTCAAGTATTGGGCTAATCATTATTCACTCATTGTAAAGAAACCTCCTGCTTTGCTGTCTGTTGCTGTAGCTGCTCCTAAAACTATTGTTGATGTGGCATACAACATCACAGAAATGGCTAAGTAAGGAATGAACATTTTATTGAACAATAAAACATAAAAACACACACAAAAGATAAGAGAAACAACACTCATAGAAAAGTAAATTAGACCCTAGTAGCACAGCTCATACCAAATGTGTCATGTTTACGTAACTGCAACTAGAAGTAAACAAAATTTGGCCATACAAGACAAAAATTGGACAAATCTTGGACGTTTGTGCTGCTTGGGGATACTGAGCACCAAAAAAGCATGTACAGGACTTGACTGTGGTACCTCTCTGTGCTATTTGATATTTTGAATAACATTTCAATATCAAGATGTTTTGTTATGAAATCATGTAATTCAGATTTAACCTCAGTTTTATTGTCAGTTGGTTTAACTTTTGATGTTGCATAAGACTTATTTCATAGAAAAGCTCACATAAAATGCATGAGATTTATTAATTTAATTATTTTGATTTAAGGTTTCATTTTGTAAATAGTTAAGAGGTTTATTATTATTTTAGTATAGGTTATCATAAAGGTTATTGGAGACTGAACCCAGGAATTATATAACAAATAAAAATTTTTTAAAATTGTCTATTACATATATAGCTTGAAAATTTTCAAAGCAATTATAATTTATTTAACATCCCACTTATATGAGAGTTCATTTTAAATCACCATCAATGTATAGTCTTAAATATTTTGTAGATTCAGCAAATCATATGTTAATTATAGATAAAAAAATTGTGAACATTTTTAAAATTCTTTATGATTTCTTTTAGGTTTGTTGATTTCATCAACTTAATGTCTTATGATTTCCATGACTTCTTTTGGTATACCCCTTTCACTGGCCACAACAGTCCCCTGTTCAACAGATCTGTCGAAAAATATTATTTTGCTACTTTAAATACTGTGAGTAATGTGTGGACATCCTTGGTATTTAAATTTAGCCTCATGACCTAATAGGCTGGTAATTGTAAATGTTTGGTGGAATTTAAAGTCGCCTGTAAGAAAAAAAATTTTTTTGTTCTTCCTTAATAAGTCACATTAAACCAAACTATTTTATAAAACCTTATGTAAATGTAGTCCTCTTAGATATAAAAATGTTAGTTAATATATAATTATTCACTTAAAATAATAATAAAACAGGCGTATCATCTTCAATACAATCATTAATTTAACATTTCCACATTCATGTCATTATTATTCATTTATTTTTCCATTAATTTATTTTTATGAATTTAAATTTTTCAGTATTTGTTCTTGTGAGAAAGTGAGACTAGTGAGAAATGTGCAACATTTCTGTAAACTGTTTCAGAATTATTAGTACCCTCAGTAAAAGTATGTGGATGATAAATAACCTATAAGTTAATTATAGACATATAGCTTTAGCATCAAAAAGGAGACTTGAGAAAAGCCATGAACTGCTTTTAAATTTTTTTTATTCTTTCATTCTAACTTTGAATAAGCCTCTTCAGCAACCACAATACATTATGTTTTAAATTATATAGTACCATAAATTCACTGAGAAGTATGTAATATATGTCAAAGTTAAAGTACAGAATATTATCAGCTAAGCTAATTCAGTATTAAGTTATTAAATAAATTTTAATGCTTTGAAACATTTTTTGAGTGTTCCCTTCTCATTATAGGCATGGGCAGCCAACTACTGGTATCAACAAGGTATGCCAAAATCCAAAATAATGGTTGGTGTTCCAACATATGCTCATACATACATTCTTCAAAATGCTAACAATAATGGTGTAGATGCACCATCTACTGGGACCAATGGCGACATCAATTTTCCTGATGTAAGTTGAGTTTATATTTAATCTAGTTTTACTAAATATTCAGTGAAAAATGTTTCTTTCCCACAGAAGAAACAACGTTTATACACACAAATTATAAATGGGAAATATATACAGATGATTACTCCCCTTTATCAGTTCAAGAAAAATACTTGGCAATAGGCTGCTTGTACGTTTTGCTCTCAACCAGTCCTCATAGCTACAGGGTTTCCATGGGCCTTGAAAACCCTTGAAAAGTACTTGAAATCAATTTTCATTTTCAAGGGCCCTGTAATGTACAGAAGTTATTTTTGACTTTAATAGTTCAATTTCTGTTAGCTTTTTACATAAAAATATGGTTATTTAAATTATAGGTCAGTAGTATAACTTGGCTACTGTAATTCTTCAGTTTTAGACTTCCCTATGACCTGAGTAGATGTTAGTAATATGTTTGAAACTGTTAAAGAAATTAATAGTAATATAGTATAGCTTGTATAAATTAATAGTATAACTTGGGTACTGTAATTCTTCAGTTTAAGACTTTCCTATGACCTGAGGTGATAGTAATATGTTTGAAACTGTCAAAGAAATTAATAGCAATGTAATGTAGTCTCCTTCATTATAAGAAAGGATCTTTAGAAGTTGAAGGAGTTGGATCTCTTAAGTTGAGTGTTCTTTAACAGTGATACTAAAGAGAGCAAGTATCTTTGCATATTAATAAATTTTCTGCCTTTCTATGATAGTTCTTGAAAAGCCTAAAAAAAGCCTTAGTAAAAATACTTAATTTTTTTTGCAAATGAAGAGTAAGAACTGTAGGCTATTGCCCAGTAATTATTTCATTTTTTCTACGATTCCATTTTGGCATTTAATAAGAATAAGTTTGATTTTTTATAGTATAAAAATGCAAATTTTTAAAAGTGTTATCATTCTTCCAGCTTAAAATCCTGTGCTCTAATCTTATATATAAATTATTCAAATCAAATCAATTTATTGTTATATACTATACACATATATTACAAAAAGAATGAGGAAAACAAATTATGATTCGCCTGAAGGAAACAAAGACCTATTCAAGACACATATTGTTAAATGCTGGATCAGAAAATGCAATTCAACATTCTTTCTGATGTCTTTTAAAAGTATGTTTTATCCTATGTAATTGTCTTTACAAAACTTTTTAATGTAAACTTTTTTTAGGTTTGTCAGCTATTACAGTCTGGAGGTACAAGAGTCTTTGATGAAGAGAGTAAGGTTCCTTACGCTTACAAAGATCTGAATTGGGTGTCTTATGAAGATACCGTCAGTATTTTGGGAAAAGTAAGTTAAACCTCATTACAATGTCAACCATTCTATAACTAAATAATCCATGATAACTAAGCCATGTTAACGAATTCAATTCAAGAAAGGTGAAAAGTCTCATACCCTCAAAATAACTGAGGTTCCATACAAATACAAATCAAGTCGACCAACTACAGGCGTAAGCCCAGCAAGGTTGGTCCAGTCTTTTTTCCATTTAAGTGGAACCTCAATATAGAGACCCCTTACAGGACCAATCAATATTGTCATTATAACAAAGGGATGTTGTATTGAATTTGGAAAAAAATCCAATCAGAATAACAAAGATCTAGAGAGAAATTACGTCCGTTTTGGGACCCTTCACAAAATCGTTATCAACAAAAAAGGACCCTTCACAAAATTCCAGTTCCCAGAAAAGGACTCTTCACTAATGTCCAAAAATGGTTTTCAGATTGTTTTGATCATTCTAGAGTGGAATGTCACATTTTTGGGACCATTTTAAAAGTAATGAATGCTGTTTTTGTACTACAAACCCTTCATTTTTACAAAATTCAATTTGATTTTTCACAAAATTCCATATAAATTTCCACAAAATTCCTAAAACAAGGCCCTGGCAGAAAAACCTGGATGAACCATTGAAGAAGAAAAATATGGCTATACTACTTCGAATAATACATTATTAACGAGTACAAAATCTAAAGCAATCAATGTTAACATTCCAAAAATTAAGAACATGATCATTTGAAGTAATTTTCTGATCAGAAATTCTCCCAATATCCCTTCTGTTCTGTTCCATCCTTTCAATCAGCTGATTTTTATGAATTCTGGCTAAAATTTGGGGTTGCTATTGTATGAAAAACTCATGTGTTTGGGGTTGCTGTAACGAATAAAAAATAACATTGCTTGTAAGATAAAATAATCACATTACATTAACTACCAGTCGTTTTCAACAAAAGAGTCTTTATAATGAGGTTAGACTACTGCTACTGCTACTAATTTACTTTAAACAAATCATAAACTACTGGTTGTTGCATTTAACAGGCATGAGATTCTTCTGATTCTTGTTGGATTTTCTGACTTTTCCTGATTTTTCTGAGAATTTTCAGATTTTTTCCTCAAACCTCCCATTGCGAAAAATTCGGACAAGGTGTTAAAAATAAGCTAAAACCTTGAATTTTGGGTCAAATTTCCAAAAATTTTCTGGGGGAGTTCCCCCAAACCCCTCTTCAGTACTTGGAACTCTATATTTCATATCTTTTTTATAATAAGTTCATTAACATGCAAATTCTACCTAGAAATATGTTGGAAAGCAATATTGAAAATGTCGTTCACGCAGTTTTTCAGACTTTTTGCTTTTTTGTCAATCTCATCCCCGATTTAAAACCAGTTATCATTGTTCAATATTCAACTGATAATTTTTGCTTTGAAACTTAAGCTCAATATCTAACTTTAACAGAAGTTGTAGTGTTACTATTCTCTTTCAGGCCAAGTGGATAAAATCCCAAGGATATGGGGGTGCTATGACGTTCAGTTTGAACTGTGATGATTATGCGGGAGTATGCGGTGGTATTCCCTTTCCTCTGCAGAGTATCATTTACAGTGTTCTCACTGATAAGGATTCTTAATTTCAAGAACATCATATTTTCTTTTTGTTTTCACTGTTAGTTAAAATAAGGAAATATAATCCTTGTTTTTAAGTCCCATCTAAAGTCATTGGATTAACAATGTTTCTTCCTGAAAAGAAATGTATCTCATATGTATATAACCTTCCAGTTAAGTTTGCAAACTACTTACTCATTTATTATAAAGCTTGAGGTGAGAATTCACGAGAAAGGACCATTTTTGCTTAGGATTGCCATTAAAGTTGGACTACAGAGTGTCCTGAATTAGAATGAATTACATAGACTTTCTTCTATTGTTATGCTTGATTTTTTCTCTTTTATTACAATATTTGAACATGTCAAAGAAATATCTTGTAAAAATTTAGCTTAAAAAGGTGAATTGTTTCTTTAGTAAATAACATAGCGTAAACCCCAATTATATTCAAATTCTTCTTAAAACTAAAATGTACAAAATTATAAGACTCTAAGGATCCAAATCTTTCATTTAGACATTTTTGTGTAATAAAGACTAAGTTTTTAAAAGATGCATAAGTTGTAATATATAAAATCTGGCTTGAAGGATTTTTATTACTAAATAGTTCAAATAACTGATTCCATTGAATATACATATAATTCATGGTTAAAAACTGATCATAATACATTTTAATTTTATGTTATAAAAAAAGAGAATGTTAACCTATTTTGTTAAAATTATGCTGTTAAATTAAGTTTTACATGTTAAGATATTTCAAAATTTTAACTATGTAAATTTATTTAAAATATATGTTGTAATGCTTTGTGATGCTGTTTGGGAACACTTATGTTGTTGATGTTATAATTATTTTCTATTAATCATGTTAATATATTTGTTTTTATCACACATGCTTTTACTTAAGTACTTATTTGTTATACATATTTTATCTTTTTATGCCTATTTATGTTTGTGTACATAGCAACGCTTTATTTTGAAATAAAAGTTTTATTTTTAAAAATTTTTGTCTTGATTTTGAATTTAATTTAAGACGAAATCAAAGGCAATTGTTGTCTCCCTATTAGAAATGAACTGAATGCTTGGCTTTGACTTTATTACAACTTTAAAACAAAGAGGCTATCACAGCATAAAAAATTTAGCTAGCTTGTAATAAAACTTGTGTGTATATTAATTTTATTTAGTTAATTTATTTTATTTATCAATATTTAAAAAAACTTCCATGGATATTTTGGAAGTAAAATCCAATATTAATTGACCTTCAAGTTTGACTAAATGGATAAATTTGTTATAGCAAATAAAAAATTGCTGTGATTTTATTGTGTAGTGTTGTTTTAGTGTTTATAAATGGAGCCTGGAGTATTCCAAATTTAAAATATTTGGTTTACATGTTGATATCATGTTTTTCTACCATACCATACATATGATCAATAATTACAAATAGTATTCTAAGTTCTAAGACAATATAGTTTCTATCAATATTATAAAGAAAATAATTTGGTAATTTTACTTTCTATTGAAAGTTCTATGTAAAGTTAGTTATAGTAGCAAATTTCTTCTAAATCTCTCAAGCCCTTCATCCATGTTTGTTTTTGTACCTTAGTAACTTCCATTGAAAATAATTTGATTGGATGAAAGCATCAACTGATTATGTTTTTAAAGGATTCCATTCTTACAGTTTGGAAAGCCTTCAAAGGTTTAATAGACGGCATTAGTGTGACGTCACTTGCTTGTTTGGATACGTTGAATCTATCTGTGATTGGTTCCATGATGGGAAGTAATTCCATGCGGAACCAATCATGGATGGAATCAACGTATCCAAACAACCAAGTGACGTCATGACTAATGTCGTCTATTCATAAAATAGTGTGGACATAAGAACTTGTCACATGAATCAGTTCACTTGCAGTAGGATGGGCATCACAGCTCTATACAATTATGTCTTCTGACTTCACTATAAGATATTGCAACGCTTTTTTACTTTGGGCATTTTGAAGATTTTTGGCACTTATTCTTTGGGATTAAATGTTTGTGGTATGTCTTTCTCATTTTAGTTTGTGCATTTGAAGACGCTTTGCATTACAGTCTTTGTTTATCTTGATGGGTCCTATCAGGCTTTTGAGTTAGTTGCATAATTTCAAACAGGGAGTAGCAATGGGGGATTAAGATATGTATTTCTACCCGAAATTCAAATATTTCTTTCTTATTTGACCATAGAAAACAACTAAGTAAGTGAAAGGAGTATTTCACCAATTATTGCTGGTTAAGCGGACAATAAGTGTTAGTGGTTTCAGTTATAGTCGGCTAGACTAGTACTTGCCCTCCGCTCTCTTGCGTTACCTTCCTATACCGTGCTGATGAGTCCTAACAAGGACGAAACCGGTCCACGGTTGGAGGTGACGCTTGAGGGTTGTGAGTTTACTACTAAATAAGTGCCCCATTAAAAATTCTCATATACTCTCTGATTTTTTATTTTCACTACACCACTAATTTTAGATACACCCTGTTCATAATTGTGAGCTGAATTATTTAAATAAAGAAACTAAATTATTAAAATATTTTAATTATTAATATATTTAACTTTTAACCTTTCCCCCTTAAAAAAAACAAATATTATAAAACCTATATAAATATATACAGGGTATTTCAAAAGTCCATTTTGCGGCTTTTATTGGAACCAACGTGTTCAAGGGTCATGGAAGAAAGGTCTACCCCTAGGTAAGTGAGCCTGGAGAATCCATTGAGATGACTTACAGTGCCTCTAGCGGCGAAATAAAAAAGTTAAAAAATTAATTTAAAAACTAAAGGAGATAGAGCAAAAACCTCAGTGATAGTATTGTTGCCAACGTTATGAAGAACTCAATGAAAAAATTTCATGAAAATATCATTATTCGTGGAGATATTTACTTTTTCAGGCCTAAAAAAAGTTCTCAAATTTGCAAGTTTTTTTTTATTTTTTAATTAAATTTTGTCTTTATTCAACTAAAAAAACACAAACTATACAATAACACTGAATAATTTGCAAATTTATGAACTTTTTCTTTTTTGAGGCCTGAAAAAAGGGTTATTTTCACTTGCTAATATCTCCGCGAATATTCACGATATTTTCATGAATTTTTTTCAGTAAATTCTTCATAAGGGGACATCCATAAATTACGTTAGGTCAAAAAGGGGGGGATAGGGGTTTGGAAAAATCTCACTAAATCTCATCAAGGGGGAGGGGGGTCGATTAAAATCTCACGTCAACTTTTTAAGTTAGAAATTATACGATTTTCTTAAGTATGAAAAAGGAATAATAACCACAGATAAGATACTGTGTTGATTTTTAGGCGGAATAAAGTCCTTTTCCCCAACATCATTAATTATGGAAAAGTTTTAGGTGCTGTAAAGCACAAAATGCAAACGAATAGGATAGAAAATTATTTTTAAAGGTTGTAGATAAATCTCACCTGGGGGGAGGGGGGTCCAGCAAAATCCACTAAATCTCACCAAGGGGGGAGGGGGGGTCCAGATTTTGGAAAAAACACCTCACGTAATTTATGGATGTCCCCTAATAAATCCCTAAAGTTTCAGCAGCCCCACAGCCTCCCTTCTGGATTCGCCACTGACAGTTTTGCATGTTAAAAATAATATAAACCACTGATCTTGTCAAATTGGTTTTGATTAACAACTTTTATTTGCTTTTGATGGGAAAAATACACCTAAGTCCTCCCTTTAAGCGGTTTTTCGATAAATTCGTCTAACCCACCTCCTCTTTGTCAGAAAAACTCCTTGCCTTTCTACTACGTAAGCATATTCTCCTACCTCTCCCTTCCCTTTTTTCTGTTCTAAAGGGGACATCCATAAATTAAATGAGGTGTTTTTTCCAAAACCTGGACCCCCCTCCCCTCTTGGTGAGGTTTAGTGAGATTTTGCTGGACCCCCCCTCCCCCCACGTGAGATTTATCTACAACCTTTAAAAATAATTTTCTATCCTATTCGTTTGCATTTTGTGTTTCACAGCACCTAAAAATTTTCCATTATTAATGATGTTGGGGGAAAGGACATTATTCCGCCTAAAAATCACCACAGTATCTTATCTGTGGTTATTATTCTTTTTTCATACTTGAGAAAATCGTATAATTTCTAACTTAAAAAGTTGACGTGAGATTTTAATCGACCCCCCTCCCCCCTTGATGAGATTTAGTGAGATTTTCCCAAACCCCTCCCCCCCCTTTTTGACGTAATTTATGGATGTCCCCAAAGCTTCAGCCAAAAAGTACAAAATGCTCATTTAAACATTCGTCCAAATCGATAGACCTTAAAACCACATTTAACAGTAACATTAAAGCAAACCTTTTTATGTTTAGTTTTCTCTTTTGCGATATTAATTATAATTAATTTTTTCAAATTACCAGAAATTTCTGAAAATTAAGTGTTTTTAATCTTTTATGTAAACATAAGCTATAAGCAAAGCATCCCTAATATCACCCTCCTCTTATTAGGTAAGGGGTCATCCATAAATTACGTGAGGTCAAAAAAAAGGGGGGAGGGGTTTGGAAAAATCTCACCAAATCTCACCAAGGGGGGAGGGGGGTCGATAAAAATCTCACATCAACTTTTTATATCAGAAATTAAACGATTTTTTTAAGTATGAGAAAGAAATAATACCCACAGACAAGATACTGTGGTGATTTTTAGGCGGAATAACGTCCTTTTTCTACACATTTTAATTTATGGATGTCCCCTAATATTTGAACGATCCCTTATCTGAACTAAATTACTAATTTTATATGGTCAGGCTATCTTTCCACAGATGCATGTTAGCATGCCGTTCTTAACAAAACGTGAAAATTGAATCGGAATTTTTATACTGTGTTGAATGAGGAAATCCTGTCATTTTTTTTTGCTCTCAGTAAGCATTTAATTGAAAATGTTTGTCTACAGTCAGTTTCATGTTGTCTGTCCGGAGTGAAGATGGAATTGTGGATCTTCTTGCTCTTTTTTGCACTTGTAACAGCTGATGAAGGTGAGTTTTTATGATAGATTTTTATATTAAAAATCCTCTCGTTAAGGTACTTTTTTTATCAGATAATTGCATGCGCATTCGGCGCGGTTTCTTACACCGGCGATGCGTATTAGTATTAGAGATGTGGGTTTTCCGGAAAATTTTCCAAGCCACTAAATCATAATAAAGTATTGTTAAACTAAATCCGATCACTGGAGGCAACAAATTAATCAAACTGGAGTATTTTCATCAATTCTGGATGATGTTCCTTTGAGATTCATCCAAAAAAACACAACCAAAATCTAATTAATAAAGTGCATTTAAATCATGATTTAAAATTTAAAATTTTTTAAATCATATTTAATGCTGTAATATAATAAATTTTGAAATAACTATATACAGGGCGTCCAGTCATCCTTATCCAGTTATCCTTCCTCCAGTCCGTCCAGTCAGACCTTATCACGGCATTTTCTCCAAAACGCCTGGAACTATTTCCATAAATCTGGTGCCTACCCCTAGTAAAACGCCTATGCTTTTTCCAATGACACCGCTTTTAACGCCCACTGTCGGTAAGTTTAGGAATTAGCGTGCCTATCTAAAAAAATATTAGAGATACGAGAAAAATGTCAAGGACAAAGTTGTAGGGAAGCATCAATTTAGTACGAAAAGACACCTTGTGTAGAGAAATATCTTGAATAGAACCCCTAAAACGAACGCTCAATTAAGTAGAATTTTAAAAATTTTCACCACCCCAAAACGCTCCTTATAACGGGAAAATGAAAAATTCTTTTTATGATCGAAAAATACTTTAAATCATTTACATAAGTCATAAAAAAGAGAATTTATCATTTTCCGGTTAAGGAGCGTTTTGGAGAGGTGAAAACTTTGAAAATTCTACTTAATTGAGCGCGTGTTTTAGAGGTTCTATTCAAGATATTTCTCTACACAAGGTGTCTTTTCGTACTAAATTGATGCTGCCCTACAACTTTGTTGTTGACATTTTTCTCGTATCTCTAATAGTTTTTGAGATAGGTACGCTAATTCCTAAACTTACCGACAGTGGGCGTTAAAAGCGGTGTCATTGGAAAAAACATAGGCGTTTTACTAGGGGTAGGCACCAGGTTTAAGGAAATAGTTCCAGGCGTTTTTGAGAAAAGGCCGTGATAAGGTTCAAGACTGGTGGGCACCCTGTATAATTTATATAAAATGCCTCTATATTCAATTAAAAGATGCCACATAAGGAGAAATTATTTCATTATCCAATTACTAAATTAACCTATCAATAACTGAAATGAAAACAAATTAGTATTTAAAATTACTGGCAGGGGCATATTTCTCACAAAAAATGAATTAATTTTTTATTACTATTTCCGAGTTCCAATATACAACCAAGAAAGTCTCGAAAGACAATGATCTCAATGCAAAAAAATAACAATAACATTAAATTTATATCAAACTAATTTTACTTCTTTGAAAGAGAAACAAATTGGACACAAAAAAAACAAAGCAAAAAAATAGCGGAAAATTTTCCATTTTGGAAAATTTTCCTACCCACATTACTTATTAGTAAAACGGGCAATTCCATTATTTTTATGTTATTTTTTTATTCGATAGAGGTATTCAAGTGAGGAATATACTACGCACGAATTGTTTTTAATTATGGTGCATATTTATTTTTGAATTTAATTTCAAAGTTTGACAGATTGTTAGAAAAAGAGCGCGAAAGCAGCATGTGACGTCATTTAATCCGAAACATTCGTTAAAAACCTATTAGGATTCAAAGTGATAGTGGATTTTCACTTTAAAGTAAGGCCGAAATAGATCTTCAATCCGAAACAAATGCAAAGGGATTGTTGATTTTTATTTTAAAATATTTTGAACAAACAAAAATTTTTTTGGTTTGTTTGAAAACCGAGTCTATAGGTGCAGCCTGCCCCCGCAAGGTTATCAGACAATGAGGAAGTTGCATGATTTTTTTCAATTTTTTTAATCGATTCTTCTTGCAAAAATAAGCAACTACCCAAAATTTGAGGCCGATCGAGAAATTTTTTGATTGCCAAAAAAATTCACAAAAATCCCCTTTTTAAAAGCACGCGAAAACGCCAAGAGTTTGGATATGACGTCATCTTACATTAGGCATGGTTGAAAAGCAATGGAGTTGATGGTATTATTGTTGACGTCATCCTACAGTTTAAACAACAAACGTTTTCAGTCACGTGTTTTTTACTCGACTTTTAAATTAAAATATTTAATTACCTGTACATTTTTTTGAAAAACTGACTAGATATTTCATTTTACCATACAAAAAACCATACGGAACGCTTGTTTGTTTTTGAAAATCTGACACATGCAACTTCCTTATTCCCCTATAATGTCCGAAACCTCATTATATTTAAAATTGCTTAATTTAAATTAATTTCAAAATTTCTTTTTCAAACCTTAAATTTGGCTTTTATAGGTGTTCAATTTTTTTTTGGAAAATTCCCTGAGTTTATTTCACAACTATTTTTAAGAAGTTTAAGTTACCTTTAAAGACGATTTCTGATGAAAGTTGATCTTATTACTTAATTTACAAGTTTTTCTCATTTTGTAACTGAGACGAATTACAGTGTTTGCTTGTACATATTTTGTATAAAATTTATTCATTGAACTTTCCAAGTTTTTCTAAAGCTTCTAATTTGATCTTGTTTTACCTAAAGACAGCAAAACGATATTTTATGGGCAAAAACTGGCAGCAATCCAATTCCCTCCGTACTAATGGTGAATCGGGATCACGTGGTTCTTAAAAATTTATATAAAATCAATCATTCTAGGTAAATGAAGTTTTTCAATGAGTTCCGTAACTACAGGTTGTATTTCGGAATGCCCAAAATATAAGAAAGCCTGGAGGGTGTAATTTATTACTTTCCTAATTCTCAACAGACATACAACATTATTACATAGATCTTAAGAAACATTATCATGAACTCTGCTAATTTAAGTTTTAGAATTAGGCGTATCACATTTTTTGTTAATTTTGATTATCAAAATTAAAAGTCAATTATTAATAAGCAAAGATATAAATAAATTAAGATGCAAAACAAAACTTCAAGCATGAAAATTACTTTTTTTTATTTATTCTCTTTATACCTCTCAAGATACAGTCGACTGTTAATGTGATCACTTTTGTCCATGAGTAATATGATAACAATATCCGATTAATAAAAATAAGTGATTTGATACTCGGAAGTTTCAAACAGTGAAACTCGAGTGTTTGCTTTAAAATCACAACTACGTATCCTAATAAGGAAGTTGCATGTGTCAGATTTTTAAAAACAAACAAGTGTTCCGTATGGTTTTTTGTATTGTAAAATGAAATATCTAGTCAATTTTTCAAAAAAATGTACAGGTAATTAAATATTTTAATTTTAAAGTCGATAAAAAACACATGACTGAAAACGCTTATTGTTTAAAGATGTCAACAATCATACCATCAACTCCATTGCTTGTTTATCGTATGATGACGTCAACATACGACGATCCCAAACTCTTTTAAAAAGTGGATTTTTGTTAATTTTTTTGGCAATTCGAAAATTTCTCGATCGGCCTCAAATTTTTGGTAGTTGCTTATTTTTGCAAGAAGAATCGATTAAAAAATTTAAAAAAATCATGCAACTTCCTCATTGAAGTATTTAAAACGATTATCTTACTATAAATGTTGCAACTTTTATAATCTTAAAGAAAAATATTAGAGAAAATTTGGATTCAAACGGGAAAAGGGAGGTTTTTAGGGAATTTCACCAAATTTTGATAATATTAAGCGATATATTGATCACATAAAACGATACATTTTACGTTAAGTGACATAGGAGTGATCAGATCGGGACTAGTCAATTGTGATAACATTATCCGATTGATAACATTAACCGTGATCACAATAAGCGGAGTCGACTGTATTAGAAGGAGAATAGAAAAAAAAGTATCTCGATTAAGGGCGGTATTCAGAAACTTTAACACGAGATGGAAACGAGATGAGAACGAGATGGAAACGAGAACGTTATGGAAACGATGAATTTGAAACGATATTTTCCCGAAACACTAACGGGAGTTTCCGATCCTTTCCCTCATTGGATAAAATCTCCTACGTCACCAAGCAGACCAAGACGAGATTTTTTTTTCAGCCAATCAGAGTCAGCTAAATTTCTCGCTTTTGAAGAGACGGGTGCTCTTGAACGACCATTTCCAATTTATCGTTTCGTGATCGTTACGTGAGATTTTACAACGTTTCCATCTCGTTCTCATCTCGTTTCCATCTCGTGTTAAAGTTTCTGAATACGGCCCTAAGTTCGCTCCCTTGCAGTAGAATCCGTTCGGTTCAATCTCCCTGTAAAACGTGCTTTTCCTTCATAGGAGATAGTATACAGCAAACCAAACTTTACACTTTCTGAAAGAAAAACGGGCGAGGCCATAAATATATCATTGCGTGGCTGCATAGGGTGTAAATTTCTTTTACCGCGGAGGGAAAATGTAGTTAATAAGATACTTAAATCTAATCGTCCATAGAAATAGGTATAGGAGGAATAATGAGGTTATAATTTAGAGTTGAACATGGGTGTTAAAACGATGATTGGTTTTGCTCCATGCATGTGGAAAAGCTATATGCAGGGTTGGCTGGATTGGACCCAATGGGTTTTTTAAAAAAAACCCACATTTTGGACCCATTTTTGGGTTTTTTCAAGAAAAATCAAGATTTTGGCAGTTCTTTCAAAACTTAATGTTTTTTTTTCAAAGTTTAGGATAATTTTAAAATTTTGATGGGTTTTTTCAAAATTTAAACTAGGTTTTAAAAATTAAATGGTGTTTTTCAATTTCAGGGAGTTTTATAGGTTAAATAGGTTCTTTCATTCTCAGTGGGTTTTATTCATTATTGAATGGGGTTTTTCAAAATTTAGGACGTTTAAAGTTCAAACTAGATATAAAAAATAAGGAAGGTTTTTTAAATTTCAGTGGGTTTTTTTTAATTTAGGATATTTTTTAAATTTTAGTGGGTTTTTTCAAAATTTAAACCAGGTTTCAGTAAATTTGAAAAACCCACTTACATTATAGGAGAAATCCACTTTATTTTGAAAAAAAACCACACTTTTTCCGAAAAAACCCAGTTTTATATGGTTTTTTTCAGGGTTTTATTGAAAAAACCCGAAAAAACCCAACCCACTTGGGTTTTTTAAAAAAACCCGGGTTTTTGTCAACCCTGGCTATATGTAATAATTATTGCCCTAGAAACTGTTTACTAATTAATTTCTATATAAAAAATGTCTTTTAGCTTACACATGCAAGCTTAATAATTTTCATTGATGTTTTTATTTGGATTCCGCAAGTTTCGTCCATACTCTGTTGATATACTATAGAAAAACGGTAGACTAGTAATTACATTTAAATGCGCCAAACGTATACCGAAATCGGGCGGCGGAAAATACTCAAGTATCGTACTTTCTTGTTAATATTCTCTTCATATTTCCCTTTTTTTTATTCTTAATGAATGCTTCAATTTTATATCTCTCAATTCTAATTATCTCTTGCTGCATTCTTAAGTAATCCTTATATCGAGCAGATGATGTTGATATTAATAGAGTTCCTCTCCTTTTATTTTAACAACTTTTTCTCGCCATCTTCGATCTCAAGTAATATAATTTTTCTGCAAAATTATTCTTCTTTCCCTTTTTGTTACTCTCTCTCTCTTTTTGAAAACGAATCCTTAAGAAAACGGAAAGATGTAGACGATAATAGAGTTTCTCTCTTTCTTTTCTCATGCATTTGTTGTTTGCAAGTTTCTCACGTCACACAAGTTCTCTTTCTATCATTTCATTGCTGCCTTCTTGTATAAAAAAATCTTTCTCCCTCTCTCTATTAGTGCGAATCCCTAAGAAAACTTTGCGTTTCTCTCTCTTTCTAACAACATGCAAGCTTCTAACTAATCATATCAATTTCTCTTTTCACCTTCGTTGTCACTCTCTTTCTTTACGAATGGGAATCCTTGCGAAACAGCGGCACATACAGAAATTTATATTAGGAAGGGCAGTGGCGAATCCAGGATTTTTGTCTGGGGGGGGCTGAGTTTCACAAATAACTTAATTGCTATTATGGGCTGTTCAAATATTAATGTAAGCAATTGAAAGGGGGAGGGGGGGTCGCCAGTGCCGTAGCCAGATTTTTGTTTAGGGAGTTACTCAACATCTTTTCTGAGGTCTAATCTCAGGAAAACTAAGTTTTAGGTGAGATAACTTCGTAACGTTTTAACTTTGATGCACTAAGTTTCAAAATTGTGTAAAAATGTCAACTCCAAGTAAAAGGGGGGTCTGGGGGTCCTCCACCAGAAAATATTCGAAAATTTGATCTTTAAAATAGTGTTTTAGCTCATTTTGAATCCTTTTAGATTTCACCCAAAGAACACCACTCATAGTAAGCGGCAGAATTTTCAAGGAAAAAAGTGTATAGTATTATGAATTGGAAAATTTCTAGGGGATTTAAGGGTTCCTATTCCAGAAAAATTTTTGAATTTTGCCCCTAAAAGTGGCATTTTAACTCATGTTGAGACACTTTAGGTTACATCGAAGAGGATCACTCCTTGTGAATCCCTAAAGTTTCAAGGAAAAGCCGTACTTATTAGATTCCAAAATTTCGAGGGGGTTTGGGGGTCTTCCCCCCAGAAAAATTTTGGAATTTTTACCCTTAAAAGTAGGGTTCCTATTCATTTTGAGACCCTTTGGTAACACCACCGACCGAATGTTCGCAACGTTGTGAAATTTCTTTTTTGGCTTTATTGCTATTACCAAATCTTGAATGTCTTATGCCTGGGGGGGCTGCAGCCCCACAGCCCCCCCTACTGGATTCGCCACTGAGGAAGGGCCCAAATACCCTCTAAAATTTTTTGTCATTATCAGACCCAAAGCTAAATTTTCCCGCGGAGAGGATCCAATATTATTCCTAGCCCCTCCCACATGTATAGTAGGTTCAACGCAGCTTTTAATTAATTCTTCGGTAGGATTTACATTGCAACTTGAGGAACGGAATAAAAAAGAATTGTGAATAATAGAGTTCCAAGTACAAAAGAGGGGTCTAAGTGTTGTTCAGTGTTTTAACTCGTTTCTGTACACCACGTTGGAGGGGCATCGTAGGCCTTGGTCCACTCTAGGGCTGTTGCACCAATGAGTTTAGTTTAGCACACCACGTACGAATTTCAGGGGGGAATGGATGCCCCCCCTTATTTACGCCCCTGCTTTGAATCGACCCCCAAAACTTTAACAACCATGTTACAGAAACCACAGCCGGTTCGGTATCATTGCAATAAGAAACGAATGTCGACCTGAAACTGCTTCAACTTCAAACAAATCAAACCATCCAGAAACCGGAACTCGCACACCGAAACGAACCTACCGCCTGCTGAAACAACACAACAACCCAAAAAAACACAAGGGCTCCTGCACCTGGCCCTCTCTCTCCCCCTCCCCCCACCCACGGCGACCGCAGCGCCACCACCGCCACTCTCCCCCCACACCCCTTCCGCTCGCTCACGAACGATCGATTCTCCACGCGACCGGTCGGAACTCAAGCCGACGATTTTGAGAGGATAGTTTCGAGAGTTGTTCGAGTCGTCGTTATTGTGTTGTTGTCGTCGTGTGTGTGTGTGTGTTGTGGTATTGCGAAGAAAGACGAAGAAGGATTTTTTTTCGAACATGGTGGATCCGCCATCTTGGTGGGTGGAGGAGGCGGACGGAGGTTGCTGACGAGGGCCGAGCGATGTGAAGCCTGCCCCGCGCACCATGCAACGGGCGGCGGTTATGGCGCTCGTCCTCGGCTGCTGGTGTTTGCTCGTCGCTGCTGCACTGCCCGGGCGGAAGAACAAGAGAGGTGAGCGAGTGTTCCGTCGTCTGTAGAGCTTCCTGGCCTAAACCGGTATTACCAAAACAATGGAGTGTTACGTAAACGACCCGAAGGAATCGCGGCTCCGGTTCTGCTGACCGAATCTGGGGGGTTAATTTTGAGCCACATTTTGCTGATCTACAGAGCCCCCCCACTATAAGGGCACGTGCCCCGCAGAAGAGTAAAACTCCACTAGTGCAGGGGTCTGTTTAGAAGAAATTCGAAACGAACCCTTCAAAAAATATTTTACCTAAAAAACAGACCCTTCTTTAAGTAGTTTAGCCTTCAAATGGAATGGATACTATTCTTTAGAATACTACAAGTATGGGACCCTATTTTCCCATATTCACAAAAACAGGCTCCTAGCTAAAAAAAAAGCAATATAACGCTCGAATTCACGAAACTATGTGTAGATTTTCACAACTTTAACAAAAACAGGACCCTTCGCAAAAAGTCTGGTCAGACCCCTGGTTACGTAAAGGCCCATTCAGATTTATCACTTTTTGTGTTCATTTTGGAGGAATCTTTCTAAGTGAAAAGTGTGAACTGCCGTTTCTCCCTTTACTCCTTCACTTTTCTCTGTAAAAAAGGGATTAATTGAAGTGAATCACTCAAGATGAACAGGGAAAGTGAAAATGTGCGAATGAGCCTTAAATACAAATACAAATACAAATCAAGTCGACCAACTACAGGCGTAAGCTAAGCCCAACAAGGTTGGTCCAGTCCAAAGCTGGTATTACATGACGCGTATTCCATGCGATCAGGGCGCGCGCGCTACGCGCGATTGGGGGGAGGAAATCCGAAAAATCCCCATCGGAATCGCGCCGAATCGCGCGACATCGCCCGCCACAAACGTCGTTGTGGGGCGCCACGCTATTTCGCCTACTCAACCAATGGCAGGCTCGAAACCATACGCGCGTGTGCGATCGACGCAAGGAGCCCAGAGAATCGCGCCGGTTGGAGTTTTTTTAGGAGCGCCCCGAAATCAGCCAATCAAAACCGTCGAAATTGGTAAACATGGCTGCTGCGACTAGGCCCATCGAAGTTTTCCTCTCCTCGTCGATCATCGAATAAATCTGTTTGAAATAAATCAAGTGAGTGAATATAATATCTTTCTTTCTACTTTTTTATGAAATGTTTAACATCGCAGCTGATTTATTCCATATCTTTAAAAGCGTTTACTTCTGTTTCTTTTCTATAGCTCATACAGTTGGAGCAGTCTAAAAACCTGTGTCGTTTTAAATTTTTAAATTTGTATCCTGTATCCTTCGTTATATAAAACTTCCAAGTTAAACTTACAGCTTAGTAAGATCACAACACACAGGATGTTTTTTTTCTTATTTGAACTCTTATTGTTGAATCGGGTAGCCGAAGCTGATTGTGTCGTAGATATTCATGTTTTGTTCATTTTAGACCTTGAATCTGATGTATCTGAAGAGAAAGATGTGTGCACGGAGAGCGGAATCGACCACCGACGTGGACAAAACTAAACCCTATTAATTATTAACAACGATTCATCTGTTACATAAGAAGGGAAAATTCCCTGCGGGGATTCTAGCATCCAGCCAATCTTCCCAGGTACTTTATATTATAATATATGCTCTTATTTAACTGCTTTTGTGTATCTCAAAGCCTTCAAACCAATGTAAACAATTGTACCATATGACCAAATAATACAAGTTTCAAAAACAAATAAATGTAATGTACTTTATGATTAGCTGAGTGCAAGTCCTAAGGGTAATTGGATATTGCCAAAAATAATCAAGATACTTGAACTAGAAGTGGTTCTTTCATACATTTTTAGTGAGATTTGTGCCAAGCTTATCCTTAAGTACCCAAAACACAAAAAATATACATTTTTAATTGCTCAGTTTTACTAATGGTTTCAATAAGGGAAGGTATTTGATTTTGTTTTGTGCAAAATGCTTATTTCCCTTTAACAGTCATCTGTCTTCCCTTAACGTTTTTAAATAGATTCCGTGTATTTAATTTCACATGAAGTTCAATATTATCGTGGTACTTTTTTAAATAATGGATACTTTTTACTAATATAATGGATACTTTTTACGTGGTACTTTTTTAAATGGAGCTAATATCTTGCAAATTGTATTTTATTGGTAATGGTTTATAAAATATTTTGGTACTTGTTATTAGCCTGTCGAATGTTTTGGACAATGTATCAAAAACTCTCGGCTTGTATTATAGGGCAGTGGTCCCCAACCTTTTTACCACCACGGACCGGTCAACGTTTGATAATTTTACAGCGGCCCGCTGGGGGGGGGCGTTGATTGTTTACATTCTAGATTATTTTGATTTTTAAAAAAATTTAATTGTATTTAAACATGCTTTTAAAATAAAATACAGTTACACCAAAAATAAATATAGTGATTTATAATTCATTTCATTCATCGATTAATCGATTCCTCTTACAAAAATAAGCAACTACCCAAAATTTGAGGCCGATCGAGAAATTTTTTGATCGTCAAAAAAATTAACAAAAATCCCCTTTTTAAAAGCGCACTAAAACGCCAAGAGTTTAGAAGTGACGTCATCTTATACTAAACATTAACATTGTTGTAAAGCAATGGAGTTGATGGTATTATTGTTGACGTCATCTTATAGTTTAAACAATAAACGTTTTCAGTCACGTGTTTTTTTCGCGACTTTTAAATTAAAATATTTAATTACCTGTACATTTTTTTAAAAAACTGACTAGATATTTCATTTTACCATACAAAAAACCATAAGGAACACTTGTTTGTTTTTGAAAATCTGACACATGCAACTTCCTTATTGTACCATATGACCAAATAATACAAGTTTCAAAAACAAATCAATGTACTTTAGGATTAGCTGAGTGCAAGTCTTAAGGGTAATTGGATATTGCCAAAAATAATCAAGATACTTGAACTAGAAGTGGTTCTTTTATACATTTTTAGCGAGATTTGTGCCCAGCTTATCCTGAAGTACCCAAAACACAAAAAACATACAATTTTAATTGCTCAGTTTTACTAATGGTTTCAATAAGGGAAGGTATTTGATTTTTTTTGTGCAAAATGCTTATTTCCCTTTAACAGTCATCTGTCTTCCCCTAACGTTTTAAAATAGATTCTGTGTATTTAATTTCACATGAAGTTCAATGTTATTGTGGTACTTTTTTAAATTAAGGGAGCGAATATCTTGCAAATTGTATTTCATTGGTAATGGTTTATAACGGGTTCTCAAACTTTTTAACATCGCGACCCACTTTTGAGAAACAAAATCTAACGCGACCCACCAGCTTCAGTTATTTATAATTAACTGAACTGAGATAATTATCTCATGCCCCCTCCCCACAGAATTTTAACTTCTCTGACTGGGGGGTGTTCACCAACTATTTAGTTACAAGGGTATGAAATCGTTTAATTGTGTTCTAACAATGATCCCTACAGTAAAAAGGGGGGTCTGGGGGTACTCCCCCAGAGAAAATTTTTAAAATTTGACCCTTAAAAACATGTTTTAACTTGTTTTTTAGCAATATGGGATAAATTACATCAGTTGCATCATTTGCCAAGAAAATTCTTAAAATTTGCATTGACCCCCCCAGTGTGGATGGGGAGAAACACTAAATATTTTTTTCAAATCTTATTTGAATAACCGACTAGATTTGCATGATCGGCACATTCTCCAAGTAGTGTAGTTTTTTCTCAAATTTTTATTATTTTTACTATAGTATGGTAATTTGATAATTTCTAAAGTTCAACTAATAGTTTGATAATTCAAAAGTCAATAACACTGTTTGTGAAAAAATTAAAAATCTTCTCGCGACCCACCAAAAACTGACTGGCGACCCACCAGTGGGTCGCGACCCACAGTTTGAGAAACTCTGGTTTATAATATATTTTGGTACAGTATGTTATTAGCCTGTCGAATGTTTTGGACAATGTATCAAAAAACTCTCGGCTTGTATAAATGGCATCTAATGGTGGCCATAAACTGGCCTAGCGGCGAAGGCCAACAGTCGCAAATGCGGCTACTCGCCTTCGCTGTATTCAAAAGTATTTTTGGAATTGGGGGTCTCCTTGAAATTTCATGGGAAGCGACTTTTCCACCAACACTGTGATACAAGTGCCAAACAGCCATTTTGCCTTCACTGTGTTTGAAAGTATTTTGGGCGATGGGGGGGTCTCCTTGAAATTTCAATTGAAACAACTTTTCACCTACACTGCGATACAAGTGCCAAAACAGTTTACAGCCATTTCGCCTTCGCTGTGTTCAAAAGTGTTTTTGGCGATGGGGGTCTCCTTGAAATTTCATGGGAAACAACTTTTTCACCTACACTGTGATACAAGCTCCAAACCAGTTTACAGCTATTTGTGACTGTTCGCCTTAGCTGATTGGATCTAATTTATGTGCACCTTATAAGTACCTCTGTTCATATAGTACAAAATCCTGCTTTGAATTAGAGTTTAAACAACTGGTCTTTCGACTCCACCTCCCTTTAAACAGTGTGAGTTGCAAACAGCGGAAGCTGATGGTGATCTAAATTGCTGAAAAAAATTCCATCAAAAAATATTAGTTGGTAAAATTTTACTTAAATTTGGCAATTTTACGTTATATTGTAAAAAGGATTGTGAAATATTCCATTTTTTGAAATGGTTCAAATTTGAATCATTTATCAATTTGTGTAGTTCTTCCCCTGTTTGCAACTCATTCTTCCCCACTGGTGTAAACTTCATACTTAATTTTATAAATAAGTAGATTTTTATTTTAAATGGAGGGATAACATGGCAAACATTAACTCCTGATATTTCTTTGTAGTTTCCCAGTGGCAGAGATTCAGCCTTTTTCCATGGAGTTATGCAGTTGTAATAATTGTCAATCCCAGATGTTATTTGTCCACAACTGAATTAGATTTAGAAAAACCAGGTATGAAATGTTTTGTTTAACTTCATTTTCTTATTGTAATGATTTAATTTGACTAAAATATCATTGTAAATATGTATAAATTTTCAAGGTCCTTAACTTTATTGACAGTTGATATATTTTTAACTGTTTTAGACAACTTATCAGATTATTTTGGGCTTGTGCCTGGCATATCAAAAAAAGTTCTTACATATTATACTGTCAACCGTGCCGCTTAATCAAAAACGTTATCAATTCTCATTGACTTTTCTATTGATGTACCACTGAATTAGACAGCCACTGAACAGTAAATGGGATAATACGTAAGTACCTAAAAAAGTATTTATGTAGGATGGTATATGTAGGAAGCTAGTGTTTCGATTGTACTTCCTCTACTGAGGGAAGAAAGGCAATTAATTTAGCTTCTAGTAGAGAAGCTTGTCTCTACTAGAAGGTATATATGGTGTATATGGTAGAAGAAAATCCCTTAACTATGATGCCTTTCAAAAAATCCCTTTCTTACTACTTTAACCCAAGTTGTGAGGTTTTAAAATTGAATCGTTTATTTCAGAAACAAGTTAAACCCCATTGGATTAACACAGCTTTTAACTTGTTTCTGAAATAAACGATTCAATTATAATTATCAAGTAAATTTATAAGAAATGCAACTTCATTAATGTGTCCGATTAATTGAAGTCCATTAAAAGTCAAAGTTTATAACTTTATTTTACAAAGCAGAAATTAACTGCAGAAATTTTAGTTATGATATCGCTTGAAGCCAAATTACCTAAAGGCTCATTTACACAATTTAAATTTCGGTGTTAATCTTAAGTGATCCTTTGTGATAAATTACTCAATTGTAATGGAAATTGGAGGAATGAATAATGAAAAGACAATATACACTTACTCTTGAGAAACTTGACAATATTTTTTTGCCATCTTGGCTGGGCTATTTAGAGATTATGCTTTCATATCAATGTTTTTTACTCAAGTAAGTTTTAAAAAAAGACTAAATAAATCTGTGGGATAGCATTTTCTGAAATTGTAATAATGTTTTTGTGGGGACTGGTTTCTTATATCAAACCAAAGGCCTGTCACATCAAATTAAAGGTCTATGTTATTACAAATTTAAAAATAATCTTGATTTTAAAATTTTAGAGATTCAATTTTTTTCATTGGGTGTTATGAAATATGTAATTTAGTAAGCACTGTCTTGCTAGATTTTTAATGCTCTCAGTAAAATATGTCTCTTTAAATAAAATCATAGATATTATTCAAAGTGTTATTAAAATAAATATTACATTGTTGAGTTTATGAATTATTATTTTTTATTTCAGATATGGGCCTGTGAACAAAGTTGCTGATTTGGAAATCCATTAAATGGAATTTTGTGTACTCATCAAAATTGAGGGTGTGTTGTATAAAAATTGAATGTTAATAAAAAAATGGTTTTCTTAAGTTTTTCAAAAAGTTTTGCATGCTTTTAAAAATTGCAATAAAGGGGGGGGTTCTAATGACTTTTCACTATTGTAAAGAGAGGGAGGCTAGCATAGTGGGAGTTTCCAAAGGTAAAGGTTACGATACTTTACAGCATGCATTGAATTTTCATCATTTATTTTTAAAAAAATTATTGTGCTTGTGTATTAATATAGCTTTGTTATTTATGTTATCAATAAATAAAAAAAATTTCAAAACAAATAGTGAAAATATTTTATGATAAAATATCATAGACAATTAAATTTTGTATGACATGCAAGTGTGTATATAAATAAGGTGCAACTTTTGAGTAATTTCAAAAAGAATCTAGGTTACTTAATGAAAACATCCAGGTAAGAAATTTAATCTTACTAGTTGAGATGGTATATCATTTTTTGAAAACTGATTGGATTTAAATCAGATTTTAAAAAATTCTATTAACAGTTTTTTAAAACTGGTTTAAAATAGTTTAAACATAAAACAACAAATTCAGGTCCTATTCTACAATTAGCTATTTTAGTCAATTTTTGTACCTATGTTAAGTATCCCTTATCATTTTAGACTTCTTAATCAGCATGATAATTAATTTTGGTACAGCTTTTTAGAAACCGTCCTCCAGCCACCATGTTTACTCACATCTAAAATGACAAAAAAAAACCAGAGATCTAATTATCATTATTAGATCCTAAAATAATTAGTATATTATTAGAGATCTATTATTACATCTGTATGCTTACAACACCTAATTGTAGTACTGGTTACACATGGTGACTGGAGGACTATTTCTAAATCTGTTCCTTTTATTTATATTAAAGGAATAATTTAACTATGCTTTACTAGCACACTTTTGTTTAATCTTTTTTGGTATGCATATTTTCCAAGATTACTAACGCTAATTAAAGTTTTAAAATCAAGTTATTTTTATATAAATTTTAATATCTAACATGGGTTATGAAAAAAATATATAAATCCATTCTTTTTCAAATAATCTAACTATTGATGGTAATATCTTGGAGAAAATTTGCATTTGAAAAGTGGCCAAGGAAAATCCCCTCCTGAATAAAATAATAAATTAAGAGTACAAGATACTAATTTCTATTAGCTTTGTTAGTTATAATAAATATCTCAATACCCTGAAAATAATCCTTTTAATTTCTACTATAAAAGTGAAATTTAAACTTTTTCTCTTGTTCTTTTTATGTTGTGTGAAAAAAATATTAATAAATAATCCTTGAAAAAATATTTATTTGAAGCTTTGTAATAATTTAATGTTAAAAAAATTGCAAATTAAAGTTTTTGATTTAAATTGATTTTATAAAAAAGAAAAGTATTCAAATCAAGCAACCCTGTTTTAAAGATATGTCACGACCACCAACACAACGTCGCGCGCCGATGGAGAACAGTCGCTCCAACAGCGCCACCTGGCCGCAGCTCCACGCGTCCAAACGCCCAAGGTTTCCGGTTTGCACCGCTAGGTAGTGCTGTAGTAGCGCTAGGGAAAAAATGCCAAACGCGCGCTTACGCTCGCTCCCAAAACGCGTGGAATACGCGTCATGTAATACCACCTTAACCCAAACTACCGGAATCCCAGTATCTGTCAATTTTCCTCTTGAACTCGTTTACCCCACTTGAATTTACAATTGTTTCAGAGGCAACGCATTCCATCTATCCACTACCCTATTAAAAAAATAATGCTTCCTACAATCCGTCTTAAATTTTCCTTTATTCAATTTGAAATTGTGACCCCTTGTTCTATTACCCGTATTGAAATCTAGTCCCTCTGTGTCCCCTTGCTTTACCATTTTAAAAAGTTGAATCAAATCCCCTCTAATCCTTCTTTTCTCTAGAGTGAACATATTTAGCTTCTTTAATCTTCCCGCATAACTTAAACTGGATATACCCTTGACCGTATGATATAAATGTCAAAAGGCATCGCGGCTTGTGTATAATATAGTTCTGAATGAATCTAGTGTGGTTAATTTTAATCTACATTTTGCTACTCTAATTAGGCTCCCCTATAAAGGCACGTGCCCCAAAGAGATATAAATCTTTGGTGAATATGGGTGCCGCTCATTATAGTTCTGGGGACGTGAATCCCTATCTCCGTAATGTTAAAAATGATGATTTTTAAGGTACATTTTTAAAAAATCTACAGAATTATAGTTCCCAAATTTTTTTCTGAGGATTCCCTGAACTGTATTACATATTTTATGAGCTTTTAGGGCTATATGTCTGTTTATTTAAAAAAATAATCTGAATGAACTTAGGTTTTTTCTTAAAAAGACTGATATTTCATGATGTTTTATGCTATAACTTCAGTTTAGAGGACTTTTTTGAGAAAGTAAAGTGTTAAAGTGTGTGTGTATGTAACAGAGCGTCATTAATAATGATAACAAGTTATAAGCTGTTTGCTAAAATAAATTTTGAGAAAATGTTTCTTTTACAGTAAAAAATTCAGTTTTGAGAAAAATGGAAATTTAGAAAAATCTTACATACTAAGTAGTAGTGTATTGATTATTTCCGTAAAAAATAATTAAAAATACTTCTAATGCGCGTAAATTAATAATTTTGGTGTCGTTTGAAGTGTAAAATGTAATACTTAACGAAAATTAAAGTATTTAAAAATGTGTTTTTTGGTCGAAAGTTGTGCACCTACCCCCTTAAAAGTTCCGTGAAAGGAATTCCATCCCTAGTTTTATACGGAATATAAAATAACGTAATTCCGTCTTCTTAAAAGTTCTGTGAACGGTATTTTTACGTCCATTTTGTATAGAAATAAGCCTGTTTTTCACAGATACAGCTTTAATCTAACATTTAAGAACATATTTAATTGTTTCTATAATAATTTATAGGTTCTTCTGCATTTAAAAAAATACTAGTTTGATGTAAAAGGGTGTTAAACAATAAACAGATAGTTCAAAATTCCGTACTGCAATTTTTGAAGAGTAGCATCCATGCTGGTGGATAAAATGACCTGGAGAATAACTTCGTATTGAAATTTGATATTTTCATGGGGGGGTTTCCTGAAGAATATGCTTTAAAAATCCTAGTTACTCTAAAAGTAAACCTGAATCATGTGCTCCTGAGTTTAATCATCAGTTTTTCTTTTGAACTTGTGATGGTTTTAGTCACAAATTTCTGAAATTTTCAAAGGACCACAAATAGATCACAGAGAACCCCATTTATATAAAACCCTAGAGGGTCAATTCACCTAGTTAGGGGTCTTTGAAGTTTTTAGCCCAAGGGCAACATTTACACCTCAAAAATGTCCCACGGGCCACACTAGCTACGCTTTTCAAATCTTCTACCATACGAACATGGTTTTAGAGATAATCTGTGAGATATTTTTTGTTTTGAAATCATTATATTCCTTACACTTACTGTATTTTTTAAAAATAATTGTAATTTATAACTTTCTTAAGTGGAAAAAACATTTAGAATTTTACCTTTGTTCCTTGGCTGTATTAATACCTTCAAATTCAGTATAATCTCGTTATCTCGAACTTTCATGACTCAAAAACCTCGAGTACCCTTGCTTTCAAGATTTTGACTGTATTTATACGTAAGTTTTACTTTAAGTTCATTAATAAACATTTTAGCCTCTTTCCGCCCAAATCATGTTAGAGCGGGCCAAATTTTTATTTAGAAGCTGGCAGGCCAGCTTTGACCCGCGGGCATACTTTGATGGAGATCCCTGACCTAGTTCATCATAGCTCTACCACATGAACTATATATGAGCGAATTTTCCTAATGAAATTTCGATGTTGTTATTAATATGCTTTCGATTTAAAATAATCATAAATTTATTTACAACCGAAATTGAGAAAAACATTTCGAATCATAATATATTTCTTGGTTTTATTGGTAGTACTTACTTCTTTAATATTCATTCGGAGCCTGAAAAAATTTAGAAAAATGTTTCAGCTTTATATCGGAAAAAAACTGTGGTATATTTTAATATTGGTATTCCCTTATTAAATTCCTAATTACGTCGTAAATATGGGATATTGAATCTCTAGGAAGTAACATCCTTCCGTGTGCGGAGATTGAATTTTCTTATACTTTTTACTTCTACGAAAGTAGGATTTTACTTCAAACTCCATATTCGAATGTTGTGAATTTTTTTCGCTAATTAATATGGGGATGCTGGATCATTTCGGGGGAGTTATAATCTGTGGATTAATGTGTGTATTGGTACCTCTGTAAAATGGGGAAATACTGGAAAGAATGCTAAAAAAATGTATTAAGCAAAATGCAGTAAAGTTTAGTCCCTCCTTGCGCCAATCAGTCAATTGAAATTAACCTACTGGAGAAGTAAAATACTAAAAAGGAGAAATAAATTACTAAAAATTAAAATATCCCACTTCCTACCTAAATGAGAGGTAAAATTACTTGAAGAAGAATCGCACCATAATAAAACACACTCCTAATATGGATACGGATTTCATGAAATCCGAGGTACACAAACGTCTTCATTTTGGTAATTGGTAAATTTAGTAACTGTGACTCTTTTAATTTATAAGTTGTAATAAATAATGGTGGTGCTTGAACCTCCAAGGTATGCAATTGATTTTTTGGGGGTATGTCTTGAAATTTATCAATATTTACATACTGGTATACACTTTATATTAAAGGTGAACTTGGGCGTATAAAGAGCTATCGTGGCCTTGACCTTGCACTTTAGTCCAAAATTAAGTCAAGGTTTACATAAATCGTATAGGTCGCGTTTTTTTAAACCCTTATATATTTAATATAAAATATTCTATCGTCCTTATTTCTTCTTTTTCATCTTTTAGTTAAAAGGAGCTACCTCCCCCTGCTCGCTATCGCTCACCAACCCCCTTTAACTGCTCACGCAGTCAATTGGTCGTTGTGATTGGATGCATAATAATTTGATTGACAGTACTTGCTTTGTAACTGCGACCCTATCCGTTATCTAAAAAATGGAAAAATTTTAAATCGAGAATTTTTTTTGAAAAATCGAAGGGCCTACTCGGAAATCCGGAAATAATCCGGACATTTTGATACCACATACGTGTCATTTGGTTCAGTAATTAAAAAGCTATTCTCTGGAAACCTTCACCAAAAAAATTTTTTTAGAATAGAGGGATACTAAATTATTTGAAAAAATATGCTCAAAAATTCTTTTGCATTCACAGACAATGGATAAAATTGGTGGTAGTTAGTAGACATATTGTCTTAGCCTTGAATTTAAAAACCATGTTTCGTGAGTTAGTGTGCAAGAATGTAAAGCACGAAAACCGTTCAATTTCCTTTGTCTCAGTACACATCACTTATGCGTTGTGTGTAGTCAGAGAAGTGTTTCTATTTTTTTCTTCTTAATAACATTTTCTTAATAATCTAACCTTTAAAGAAGGAAAGTAATTATTTAAAAAAAAAAGTGAACGTGGTGATGACGTATGAAAGGTTGAAAGGTCATTCCATGTCAAATCAACACAAGGCTGGGACCTCGATGTCTCAGATTGCCATAGTTTTTGGTTTATAGGTGTACCCGCGCGGAGAATAAGAAGGAATCAGTATTAAAAAATTATTTTTCTGAAAAGTTTTTTAACGGAATTTTGAAAATGCCCAAAACTGCCAATTTCGCAATTTCCCCAGTCACCAAATCCTTTATAACTCAAAAACGAATTGAGGTAAAAAGTTAATTCATGTCTTATTTTAAAGGTTTTTTAATGGGATTTCATATGATGTGCATCAGCATTTAGTATTTGAAGCAAAACAAATTTTTTTCAAGCTTATAATTTTTTTAATTGAACTTCATAAAAACACCATAAACACATTTTTTAAATGTTAATATTTGACCAAAACATTAGCAAAAAATACTCAGGGAAAATTTTCTTTTTTGCTAAAAATAGTAAACTTTGACAGGAAACATTGCTAAATTACCGATTTCATTTTCTCATTTTTGCCTCTGAAAAGAAAAAGTATATATAAATGTACAAAAAATGCTAAAAACATCCAAAAAAGTTGCCATGGATCATGGATGAACGACAAATTATTAAAAACCAACTTGGAAATCATGGGAATAAAGTATATTTCAAAAATTTAATGGGAATCCTGTTAAGTTTGAAAGTAGTACTTGAAACGCCAAGTTGTAAACTCCATCATCAATTTAAATCAAATTTATTCATCAACAATTCTAAAAAGCAATGGGGTCCTGAACGTCCACTACAAATTTGGTGGTTACGCGACCTAAATTCCATTACTCATGCAGCATTAATTTTATTCCCGATTTCCACAAAACTCGGTTTTCGGACTTTATCCCCTTTTCAAACTGGTTATACCATTAATTATAAACATTTTATTTAAACATATTGTTATAAACATTTATACCATATATTGACCACTTTCAAGCACCCAAAGTCCGACCTTTATGTGTTCGAATTCAGTCAAGGGTTGCAGCGGTCACAAAGGTTAGAAGGTTGCGCCGCCCGCCGTATGCAAATGGCGTTGGAGATGCTTCTCGTGCGAGTGTTCTAAAATTACTCATATTTCTGTGAGTTACGCTCTTCCTCCCATCAGTCCCTATCGATCGGATCTCCCGGTAAACAAACCCCTTCTAGACACTCTCCAAGCATTCCATTCGGAATCGGCAGCTCTCAGGTGTCCCGTTAAAAGCTCTGACTTTTCTGTTATTGAATGAGATCATTATTGGGTGGTAAATGCTAATGAGTGTAGAGGGGACAATCGCAAATTGCGTGTTAGGGGGATGTTAACAAACTCGATTTGGGTGATTTTGAAAAAGTTTTGAGAAATAAGTTTTTTCGTAATGAAAAGACTTATTAGTACTACAAAAATACACCTTTTTCATTTTAAAAAAATATTTGAACAACTCAAAATGTCTCGGGGTTTCTTTTTTTACCAACAAAATAATATAGTTATTTCTTCTTAAAACTACTAGTACATTTAAATTTCTTTTCACTCTTATCGTGACTTGAGTCGTCTTTTCTTTCGATAGCTAATTTCTTTTGACATACCGCTTTTTCAAAGCAACCGTGAGAGACGATTTGATAAGATTTCTGATTTCCTGTAGTTTTCAAAACCAATGAAATGTTTATTTAATGCTCTAACACCCCCTAATTGAGTAATATCATAATCTTTATTTTTTCCTTTCCATAAACTTACTTTTCGAAAAAAGTAGGAAATATGTCATTTTACCCGATATAACGATAAAATGACATAGTAAACTTTAAGAAGAAAAAAAGGGATTTCTTCAGAAAATACAATTCTATTTTATTCCAAACAATAACTATATTAGTAGTTAAGCACTTTGACATAATCTATAATTAATTTTTGTGCAAAAGATAATCAGCAAATTAAAAAAAAACTGTATAGTGCTTATATTGATAAAAAGTTTGTTTTTATTAGAAAAAAACAAGAACTGTTATGTGTTTTCAACTCTAGTTACATTTTTAGAAAGTTTAACTAGCCAGGATAGACATAGGGATAGACATAGTTAAATGACACAGTGTGTCCATAAGGTAACAAACACACTATGTCATTTTATACCAATGAGTTTTATGTCATTTTACCCTGAAAGGTGTATTTTTATTTACTTTCAATTTCTTGTAAAACAAAAAGATAAATCAACTTCCTACCGCATGAAATATAGTATTAATTGGATATAAATCCACACAAGAATCATAGTTATGGTAAATTAATGGCTATGAATAAAAGAGAGCTCATTATAAAAACGCATTACAAAAACTTTGACACTTACATTTTCGATTTTCGTTCACCACGAGGAAAGAAATGCTTTTCAAATAATGGTGTCAGTTTGTATCATTTTGGATGCAATAAAAGAAGAAAAAAGCTACAGACACGTGCTGCCCTTCTGCTAAATTTCAAGAAAATCGAAAAAGTCATTTTACCCGAGTATGCCGTTATAGGCTGATTTCCCCTACATTAAATTTTATTTCTTACCTTGCTACCCACCCCAATCCAACTTTTTTTGAAGAAATAAGCTTATTGTTAACCCCCTCTCATAATTTAAATTCCAATCCCCTTTCCTTTTTTTCAACCAAACTTTAAAAAAAATAAGAACTTATTATTTTCAATGAAAAATAACTTGAATTCACAAAAAATGTATATGCTTCACTTTTCTTAACTAATAATTAATTTTTAAACCGAACTTTTTATGTTAAAATCTATTTTGTGACTTACAAGCGATTTTATAAGAACATTATAAGCATCCCCAATATATATCCTCTTTCCCCCTTCTTTTCAGTAAAAACCTTAGCAGAATAAACGTTCAAAATTCGTCCAATTTCGTTAACTTCTAGTAGCAGCTACATAAACTTGACATAATTGATATGAGCCGTGCTACTAGGGAATACGAAAATAGCAACCCCCGCTCCCCCTTAGGTGCTTACGTAATATTTGAACTGTTCCTTTCACGCAATGTGACATGGAGGAAGGGGGAGTTCAGACATTTGTGACGATTTTGTGTACTTCTGTTAAAAAGCTAAATGAGGCTCTTTTCCCCCTCGCTAGTTTTGATTCTCCATTAGGTATAATGAAGTAATCCTTTTTAGGAAACGAGAATTTAATGACTAATACATTGTTTTAATTTCAGTTTCAGAACTGTGACGTCACAATGAGACAGGGGTCACTAAAATGTGGCAATTTGTGACTTTGGGGGGAGGGAGTGGTATAAAATCTATCCCTAGATCCTAAAAGGAGATATTGTTTTCTGTTGAATTAGGGGGAACTAGAAGGAAGAGGGAGAAACAAGATAATATAATATTTTTATGGGAATGGGGAGGGGAGGATTGGAGTGTTTTTATAGCAAACACCACTAGGTTACTTTAGTCTGTGCAATTAGAATCGGCGGTTGAAAAGTCACTTGATTTCCCCAGTCTCCACATCTTTCCCCTGTGCGTTGCCATGGTTTCCACCTGTGATACCATTATTTTTCCCACATCACGGAAAAACTAATCATGGTAGAAGTACAAAATTTTAAACAAATATATACAATTATTTTTTTCAAAAAGATTTTCGTTTCGTTTTTTAAAAAATTCGAATTAGTTTTACAATTATTTTTTTACTTAGATCCTTTTGGCTTCACGAAAGTTAGAACCTTAATTTATTAAAATTTATTTAAAATACTTGAATTCGATTTGGCAAAAAAATTGAAATACATATTACTCTTAGGGATCTTTTACAAAGTTTCTTTCATTGTTGTTCATGATATTTTGTTGACGATTATTGTTGTATTTTTGTATTTTCGAAAATTAAAATTTAAGTGTTTAGATATACAGTAGAGCCCCGATTATCCGCGCAATTGGGTGGCAAGGGTACCGCGGATAGCGAAAATCGCGGATAACCCGAAAAAAGACGAAAAATGATGTGAAAACCCGAAAAAAATATTTCAGCATAAAAACTATGTTTTATTGTACTTAAACATGATATGTAAAACTTTTAAAATAGGTGCAGTACAGCAGAAACCTTTGCTCTACATCTAAAATGTCTCTAATCTCATCTAAAATTTGCTCTCATCATTAAAAACTTTTTTCCTGGCACTCGCGGATAATCCGCACCGCGGATCATCCGCTCGCGGATAATCGGGGTTCTACTGTACATATATTGGTAATGTTATTACTGGTATGTTATTAAATACTGTAATGTAAATACTGGTATGTTATTAAATACTGTAATGTAAATACTGGTATGTTATTAAAACCGTTCTAAAATATGATTTAAAATATCCAGCGTGAAAATATTTTGTTTTAAAAAAATATTTAATTGAAATCACTCAAATTTTTCCCCTTACGATTTTTGTTTTGTTCATCCTGGTGTATACTATCAAACTGATAGAAAGTTATTAACCCTCCAAACTTTATTTCAAAAAGAATAACACCACCTGAATTCCGAAGAAAACTATCCTTTTCACTTCATTTAGAACCAAAACCAAAGTACTCTCAACCCTTCCTGGAATGCAATAATAACTCAACCACTTCAATTTTACAAACCCGGCTCAAAAATTTTCGGAGGAAAAGCAATAAATCTGAACGCGGCGCGTGAATATTCGGCAGGGCCTGTTAACATGAGTTATTCGATATCGAAAATAGAATTCTTTTTGCTCCCGAGAGTGGGCGAGAACTGCCCTCGGGAAAAAACCAACCAAACCAACCAAATGGGTGCCGTGACGTACCGGCCCAGGATAATTTTCCGGAACGTTAAACTGGATAGGGATAGAAAATCATAATGTCATTCCGGTGTTAAAGCCTTTTCGGAGTTGGCGATCAACACTTTTAAAGTAATGGGAAAATCCGTCGTTCGATGTTGGTGTTAAAACCATAGAGGTAGAAGAATAATCGAAGCCGCATGGACGGCAACCCTGTGTTTCCAACATCAATGCCAGGCAAAAATAATTCTTTAACGTTGCAGCTCCCATAGACGCGTCGATTTCGAAGGGTAAAAAATCGCTGAAAAATATCGGAAAAGAAAAAAAACACTCGGCAGAATCTGTGATATTTTATTCAGCATTAATTTAAGGCACTGTATATTTGGACGGCCTTTTTTCAACTAAACTCTACTCTAATTTCCACGGCCCGGCGTTCCATTGGTTCCATCACTAAGCGCCGAGACTGCTACGTAACCACGAGACCTACAGCGCATGCGCCACGGGCCGTTTGGGCCGTCCAAATATACACTTCGTTAATTTAAATTTAATTAATTAAGAAGGTGCAACTTGATGAACTGAATTGAAGTAACTTTAATTTTAGTTAGTATTCTAAATTATTTAATTATTATAATGATGCCTTTGTTTTGTGATTGGTTTTGGTAAAAATATTAAATTTATTCTAATTCCTTATTCAACTAACATTTATACCTAATGGGCAATACCACCATTTATTTTTTATTCTTTTATTCGATAGAGTACCCTAGAGCGGAATATAACGTGCAAAATTTTTTTAATTACGATGATTATTTTTTTTATGTAATTTCAAAGTTTGACTTTAAAAAAGGGCGTTAAATCGTCCAATTTCCCAACGTGACGTACTTTTACCCTATATTGATTTTAAACAATGCTTTAATTTAATGCTTTAATTGTTCAAACAAATCAAAGTCATTGTTGGGTTTCTCGTTAAAGTATGTATGAATCATTTGTGACGTACTTCTATCCTAAACAAAGACAAAGGGCTTGGCGATTTTAATTTTAAATATTTAATTAACTAAATTTTTTTGAAACTTTTCATGTGGATTTTTGGATTTAGATCTATTTCCTTTACTGGAAAAATGCATTTTTTCTGTTTTCGAAAAATGATGGTATTGCCCATTTTATTCTATATTTATAATTCAAATCTAATTCTTTACATAAATTTTATTCTCCCCCATTATTCAAATATTTAATAATTCTCATTAACATTCAAGTCATTTTATTCATGTTCTAGGGAATGCGCAGTTCATTCCGGCAGATAGTGGAGGACTGATCAATGGTCACCACTTTTTCCGTTATAGTCGGCTAGACTAAAAGCTCTCCCTCCGCTCTCTTGCGTTACCTTCCTATACCGTGCTGATGAGCCCTAACAAGGGCGAAACCGGTCCACGGTTGGAGGCGACGCTTGAGAGCTGGAGTTTTCCCACACATTCCTCTAAACCAGAGGTTACTGGTTAAGAACTCTTCTTTTCATTATATTCAAGTCTATTAATTTCACTGGTGTAATATTCACTGGTAATTATGGATTATTTCTAGTTATTGGTATGAACCATGAACGAAGTAAGCCTGTTTATATGTAGACTTAAAAATAGTGAGAGAGAAAGAACTTGCCTGGCTGTTTTGTAATTATTGCTGAAAATATTTTATTTCTAAAATATACCTATTGCCTTATGGTTATTATTCGTTTTTTTTTAATTGTTTATAATGTAGGAAGTGACTAATGATTTTGAGCTTAAAAATTCACATATCATACTATCTCCGTAACTAACATTTGGTAGATGGTAATTTTTAAGAAACTCGTGCAGAGGATGATCGACTTTTACCAGCTTTATTTGATTAGATTAAACATAATTTCAGTTAAACTACTACATAAGTACATACAGGGTGATTCAGAAATAATCATCAATAATTGAGGGGGAGGTAGAGGGGCCCTAGACAAGCATACTTCGAATAGGGATGGTGGGGCGCAGCCTTACCGTTAAAGAGCTAGGACCTAATGTAGTGGGAGCGCGTTTCAAAAGGCCGTGTTTAGAAGGCCAGTGAGACGAAACAAAACATAATAAAATGAAAAAAATCTATTGCATGAGGTAAGGAAGTATCTCTACTACTTACACCATGAATTCGATAGAATTTGAAGCACTTTCTAAACCGTGGAGTTAGTTTCAAAAGTGCAATATTAATATTTTAGTCAAAGAATGGAGTTCCCTTAATGGTATTTAGAAAAATGATGATCGGGGAAGGAATTTTTAATGATCGTAACATTGATCTTTGAAACTGTTTGATCATTGAAAATTCTTTCCCCGATCATCATTTTTCTAAATACCATTAATGGGAATTAAGGGAATTCCATTGTTTGACTAGGATATTAATATTGCACGTTTTAAACTCACCTCACGGTTTAGCAAGTGGTCCAATTTCTATCACATTGAGGATTTGAGTAGTACGGATACTCCTGTACCTCATGCAATGATGTTTTCATTTTATTATAGTACGGGAGCTGGCGTTAAAATGAAAAATTCATCTGCTCGTGCATGATTTTAATATGAACGGATAGTGTTAGTGGTGCTGATCACACAATCGCGCGTCAGCTGGTCAGGTAGCAGTGGGTTGAGCGTGGGGAGGGTTTCAAAGTGGGCAAAAAAAGTGAAAAATAAATTCATCTGCTCGTGAATGAAACTTGCTTGAGATGATAGTTTAGTTCTTCCTGATTACAAATATGACCGTCAGCTGGCTAGTTGGCGGTGGAATGACCGTCAGCTGGTCACTTAAATGTGCAAACAAAAATTTATCTGACAATGCATGAAACTTGGTAGGGATGTCAATCTCTGTTACATGAAGTAATAACGAGTTACTAGTCTTCAACTTACACTAGCAAACTCATGAATTAATATCTGTGTTGTACTAGTAACTCGTTATTATTTATGTAACAGAGATTGATTTCCTACCAAGTTTCTTGCTTTGTCAGATAAATTTTTTTGTTTGCAAGTTCATTTGACCAGCTGACGGTCATTCCACCACCACCCAACCAGCTGACGGTCATTTTTGTAATCAGGAAGGTCTAAACTACCATCTCCATCAAGTTTCATCCACGGGCAGAAGAATTTATTTTTCTACTTTTGTACCCCTCCCCACGCTCAACCCACCGCTATCTGACCAGCTGACGCTCGATTCCGTGATCAGCACCACTAACACTATCCTGTAAAATTAGAATCGTGTACGAGCAGATGAATTCTTGGAATTTAACGCCAGCTCCCGTTGTGTTTCGTCACACGGTCCTTCTAAAAACGGCCTTTTGAAACGCGCTCCCACTACATTAGGTCCTAGCTCTTTAACGGTAAGGCTGCGCCCCACTATCCCTATTCGAAATATGCTTGTCAAGGGCCCCTCTACCTCCCCCTCAATTATTGATGATTATTTCTGAATCACCCTGTATAATGAAATGAACATTTGTGATTCGATTGGATGTGTTTTTGAGAAATTTAAATCAGTATTTCTGGTCGAAAACTGTTTGTTCAGAAGTTAAGACTCGAAACGAACTCTAACAAGCGAATGCCAGGCTATGTTTCTTCGCTACTACTGCTTCACCCTTGAATTTGAAACCTATTCGCTCTCTATTTTTCTCTTCTCCTACGGTTCAAGCGTTCAGGTTCCACCTCGTTTTTGAAGTTGCCCTTTGTAATAGTGCTCAACTCTTAATGGTTGTGATAATAGGGGGTTGGAAGATTATACTTTGATGCTTCTGCTGAAAAGGAAATTCGGGATTATTTAAATTTGAAAGTGTTTCGGACCATTCGGTGAGTTTGGTGGGGCGAGGGTATAAATCTTTATTCGTTGCACATAAAAGGATGATTCGCGTCGAATTTGCAAGTGGAATCTGAATCCGTATTCATTAATCTTTTCAACTCGTTGTTAGAAGTATGTGAGGATTTTAAACCGTTGGCGTGAACTTTTGAGCAACTACAGCTTTGATGCATAGAGCCATATAGCGGTCGCATATTATTATAATTGTAATCCCATCTGAAACTAATAGAAGCTTTCTACTATACCGTACTATAAAACATTATAATTAAGAGATTAATCTTTGTTAAGAAGTTTTTTAAGTGCCTATAGTCCCATTTTTCCTAGTGGTACCTAGAGATGGAAAATTTCCGGAAATTTTGGGAAGGCGGGAAAAAACAGGAAAAAAAACCTTTTTTTTTCTGGAAAAGTTAGAAAAGTCGGAAAAATTGACCTTTTTGCTTAGAAAAGAGCGGTTTTTGAATACATATGTTTTTAGAAGCTAAATAATCATGCGTTGTATAAAAAATCATTAGTCATTATATATTATAAGTTATTAAATCATTAAAAATTAATTAAAAATAATTCTTTCGAAATAAAAATATGCAGCATTTTACGAGTAATTTTAAAACTAAAAAAACTACAGTTTTTATAACTATAAAATAATATATGCAATATAAATATAAAGCATGTGATTGTAATAAATAACATTAATGTAATATTTATCTATTAAACAAAGTACTTTTGATGAATTAATTTTGTATACATGATCCAATAACAAATAACAGATGTTTGCTATAATATCTAACATCAATATACATAATTGATCCTAACCTTTTGCACATAATCATTGCAATCATGTTTTCTTAGATTTAATTACATTCTGCCAATTTAAAAAAATGTTGAAGTCATTGATATAAAAAATTAAAAAATCGTTCATTGTTTTGTTTAAATATTTTTGTAACTTATTTTTTATTTAATTTTCATGATATTATAATATCATGAATACATTATAATGAATTCATTGTTCAATAAAGACTCATATACCTTAAATATTTTTTAAGCAACCCCGTAAAAAGCCTCCAATAATCCCAAACTTTGAAATCTGATCTAAATATCTTAATCTGATTGGGTTAAAATATTTTTAAAGTGCTGCATTTTATAATTAATATATAAGAATACCAAATTTAAATTTCTTCTAATCTTAATTGGTATTATTGATATTAATTTGCATTGCATAATTACTAATTTTATTTTTAGAGAGTAAAATAAATAACACTTGGAGGTTAAAATAATTTATCTTGCAGCTTACTTTTTCCAAATTTGTGTTTTCATGTGAAATATTGAGTATAAAAATATCAAATGAGAAAACATTAGAATGTGAATTAACATTTTCAATTTTTCCGGAAAGAAATAAACCCTTCGGAAAAAAACTGGAAAAAACCCGTTTTTTTTTCCCAAAGTTTCCGGTTTTTTTCCGGCCATTCCCATCTCTAGTGGTTCCACAAGGCGATCTTACATGATACCTTTTTTTAAAAATCTCACAACATTTTGATATTTTGGTTCAAGAGGTTAAGACCCCACCTTTAAGCAGTAGACTTTTAAAAGAAACAAGAGGGGTATTTCGTGAAACAGGAAATGAAATAGAGGGGGGTGGCAATGAATCGATATGCACAAGGCGGCAAAACCCCCAAATACAGGCCTGCCTATTAGATATAATTTAAGTAATTAGTTTCACTAAGGGGAAACCTACAATTTTTAATTGGAATTTTATTCAAATTTTCGGGGGTTCTTGCATATTTGTATTCTTTTTAACATGGGATTAAATGGTAAAAATCTAAAAACATAATATCTCTGATAAAAAACCAAACTACATATGGTACTTATAAAAATAAGGGTGATTAGATTTTTAAGAATTAAACCATATCCAATAGTTGAAATTTTTTTTACAAACATACGCTTTATAATTTTACTGTCGTGGGAGTTCATAAGTAGAAACCTTTTACATGTGCCTCTTAAAAGGTTCTGAAGTGTCAAACAGTTTGGGTTTTACTTTGGAAAAAATTCTTACATGAAAATAATCCTTTCTAAAGTTTGAATACGTTAGTTTTAATTTATATTTTAAAATCATGTAAATTGAATTAAAACTTTTAGAATAAACAGTTTTTGAGCTGTAAAAGTTGTTATTTGAAAGTTCCTTCAACTCCTTTTCAAGAAAGAGTCGACAAATTCAAATAAAAGAAGAAAAAAATACATTTAACAGTGACTTGTAGATGTTTTTGTTCCCTTTTCTTGGAATAATTATGCTAAATCAAGGGGAATTATTTATGTATAGTCCTTCTCTTTTAAGAATAAATGCATAAACAAATTATTTAATCCCTGTTAGAACATTCGGGGACTGAATAATCAAATTTGACTGGGCTAATTTATTGGAAATGCACCACTATTTTCAAACCAAACTCATGGTCATTTTTAAAATTCTAACGACTTTTATAAATGTAATGTAACTTGAAGTCGTACCTTATAAACGTCATCAATCAAGCAGTAGAGAAGCTGTTTTTAAGTTCCACACTCTAGAGATAAATCTCTTATCCCTTTCTATGCGTTATTAAGACAAAGTATTTTCCAGAGATTGATAGTGAAATCAAGTGAAGCTTGACGGATAAGAACCTCGATGATAATTAAGAAAAATCCAAGAACTTTTTACATTAGTTATGGACATTGAACTCTTCCTTCTGCACTCAATTTAAAGTACACCTCAACTTTCCATATCATTCTCCCTCAGTGTCACGATCGGACCTCAGAATCTGACATCCGACGCCGAATCAATCATTCCGACTTTTCACGAAATATTTCGGGGCCTATTTCTACATGAAAAATCGCGCTTCAAATTACACATTTCTCTTTCTAGATATCCCCCGCGAAGGTTAAAAATGAAACCGAGAGTGAAAGAAAAAAAGAAAATTCCGGGGCCATTTATCCACTAAAGTGCGCGGGATTCTTTTTTTTTTTAAGAAAAACTAGGATAAATCCTCGGAAATGGCGGGTGAAACCTCGAGGATCTAAAAAAACAGACTGAAATTGGTAGCAAATCCCGTAACCGTGACCGTAGCCGGGTCGCTAGAATTATGTATGAGACTCCCGCCCCACCGAGAAGATCTACGTTTTCTATTGAGTGAAAATATTCGGGGCTAAGCGTTTCTGGGGGACTAATACTCTGAATAGGGTTTCATCTAAGGATAAAATAAAGTGTTACTAACCATCTCTTGGAGGATGCAGTACACTCGTGCACTTTTATGCGTAGTACATTCGTGTCCAAAAATTGAGGATAACTTTATTTTTAGAATAATGACACAAATTTGTTAAATCTGTGGGTCCGAAAGTGTTGTGGTCCGTCATGGCACAGTTTACCACGGGTCCAGGTGTATGGAGACTATTTCCCTCCCCTTCAGATACATGGCAAAATTGTGGAGCAATAGATAGTGGCAGCATCTATCATATCTCATGAGGCAGAATTCGGACTCCTGTCATTTATGAGCCTCACTTTCTCAGGATCCACTTCCCCTTTGCCTTGAATCCTTGTGGAGCTTGGGTATTCCAAATGGCACACGACAACAACAACAACAATAGTTTGAAGGGTGTGATAAAGGGGTTCACCCTTTCAGGGGTGTTTGAAGGTGTTTTCAAGGGTATTTGAAGGGGTTCACCCTCCATTGATAATGCAGTTCAACACACATTCGGAACGGTAGAAGAAACGTTCATGTGAAATCATTTTGCAAAAAAATCCGTTATTTTAAAGGATATGTATGATATTCCTGTAATATGTATGATATTTCTGTAATATGTATGATAATCCATATTCATTTTGGGTCAATTTTAGCTCTTGGATTCTTTATTGGATGATGACAACCATATTTTCAAAGCTATCTTTATATGTTTGTTTCGACTTAAGTCTGGAGACCGTGTAAATTACACACATGAATTATGAATTAAATGAAATTCACATATCTTGCGGACTACTATGAAAAGGGTTTCTCCTCTAACGATAAAGTTAAGTGTAAACTCACAACTCTCAAGCGTCGCCTCCAGCCATGGACCGGTTTCATCCTTGTTACATACCTGCCAACCGTTCCGATTAAATCGTATTTGTTCCGATTTTTCACTGTTGTTCCGAAAATACGATTTCTGTACCAAATGTTCCGTTTTTACGTTCCCTGTCCCGCCATTTTTGACCTGCTCGACTTGTGCAATAATAAGGCGTTTAGTCTTAGTGAAAGGGTGTTAAGTCTAGTTCTTAAGAACAAGAGTGACTCTCAGAGTTTCATGGACTCTGATACTCTACAGTCTACAGGCATTGCTAGCTGCATAAATAGTAATTCTGATCCATGCTATAATAAATCTTTCAGTGCTGACCTATTAAAAAGGGCAAAATCAGCTACTTTTGTAGCACTTAATAAAGATTAATTTTCCTATTTTCCAAACAATGTTTGCTTATTTCACTGTTTCATTTTATTAGTACTTACTAAGTATTTTTAAATCTTTCTTAGTTATTATGTTTGAAATTCCCAGTGTTTAACATCTTGAGTAATTTTTATTATTCTATTTGCAGAAATTTAAACCCAGATAAAAGAAAAAAAATTAACTTAAAATTATATCCTACTATAAATGTAGATAGTTATTAGTCAGAATATAAAGGTATATAAAACACTTAGTCCTCTTAATAACCATAAGATACCTTAGATAAGGGATAAAATTTATGAATTAGAAGCTCTTTTTTAATAATACCCCTTTAACACATTCAAAATGTGTTGAGCGTGCTGTTCCTATTTCTGTTTCTGAAATGTTGGCAGGTATGTTGTTAGGACTCATCAGCACGGCATAGGAAGGCAACGCAAGAGAGCGGAGGGCAAGTACTAGTCTAGCTGACTAACAAGGACGAAACCGGTCCATGGCTGGAGGCGACGCTTGAGAGTTGTGAGTTTACACTTATTGTCCGCTAACTAGCGATAACGGTGAAATACTCCCTTGATAAAGTAAAGTGCTACTAACCATCATTGATCATAGACCATTGGAGGGTGTTTATTGTTTAATCAGTTTGTATAGAAATTCATGAATTCGTCCTGATTGCGCATTGCATTTGAGTTGTCTTCACTCCCTTCTAATTTTGCTTATGAATTTTGATATCACTCTGTATTTTTAGATATAAACAAGTGCTTTAAATTTTTTCTTTGAGTGTACCCACATAGAGAAGACAAATAACAATTTCTCCCACTAAAACGTTTCAAAGAGGTTTCCAAATACCATATCTTGAACATCGTTATAAAAATAGCTAAACCCATTTGCACACTTTGTATTCCTTCTCCTTCAATTCAAATACGTTGTATCAACAGGTTGAGATCGAAAACGACAGGTAATTACGTTCTTTGAACTCTTCTTTTCCCGATGAAAGAATTTGGAAGAAGGCGGTTCCATCATGAACTGATTCAGGAAGTTAGCCACCATTAGAGTGGGTGTGGTCATCATAAAAGACGCATCATTTGTGTCATTTGCTTTTCAATCCTTCAGGTCATTTTCTTCGACGATATTCTTGTGTTTAGTTTATGTCTTGGAGAGCTTTGTTAGGAACAATGATGATTTAAACATCTTTGGTTTGACAATGTAAAAGCTGGGTTGAGGAAATCTTGGTGATTTAAAACCCTTGAATCCATTGCATATGTGTTTAACAGTATTATATTATGTACTTATTTATTGAAGTATTTTCTTATCCTTATTTCTTTATTAGCTTGATTTATTGATTGCTAAATTCCCCTATTTTTTGTATAAATTGTTGAAAACTAACAAATCTAAAACGAACCCTTTGAATTTGCTTATAAATCTTTATTAATTTAATTTACGACCGATTTGTACCCATATGATGTGTATGTACCTCAAATATCCAAGGATAAAGACTGTCGAAAACAATTATTTTATATATATTTACGCAAATTGCAACGCAATATTGCGTTTAAAAAAATTTTTTTTTCTGTGGAAAATGGGTATAGATACTCAACTTCGAAATATTTATTTTAAAGGGTACTTTCTTTGAAGAAATAGTTAAAATACTTAACATTTCCGAATGAAATTTATTGAAACAAAGGTTAGAATTTAAAATTAAATTACAGTAGAACCCCGATTATCCGCGAGCGGATGATCCGCGATGCGGATTATCCGCGAGTGCCAGGAAAGAAAATTTTTAATGATGAGAGCAAATTTGAGATGAGATTAGAGAGATTTTAGATGTAGAGCAAAGGTTTCTGCTGTACTGTACATATTTAAAAGTTGCACATATCATGTTTTTTGTACAATAAAACATAGTTTTTATGCTGGAATATTTTTTTCGTGTTTTCACCTAATTTTTAGTCTTTTTTGGATTATCCGCGATTTTCATTATCCGCGGTACCCTTGCCACCCAATTCCGCGGATAATCGAGGCTCTACTGTATACCCAAATATCAGTTCCTGAAATACATCCGCCCATCATGTAGTTTCCAAACAGGGGCTGATAAAATTTAAAATTTGAAGTAAAAAGCAACGCATTTATAGATTAACATCCGCACCGCAATTAATTGCATTGCCAAAAATTGGGAAGTAAAAATAAAACATCACAATAAGAACTTTTCCCATTTCCCCCCTGATTTTCGGAGAGAAAAATAGTTGTCATAAGCGGGTAAACAATTTATTTGCTAAGTTGTGTAAATAAAGCTCACTGATACTTTGGCTCAGTAGGAATTTGTTAAACGAATAACCAACATCACTACAACGCTATATACTATAAGGAACTAACCGGTATCCAAAACGCATCTTCACAAACCCATAAGTCCCTAAAACACCCAACCCCCTCAAACACAATCCTCACTCCCCGAGTCATTTTAAAACGCGCCTTCACACCTCCTCCGAAGGAACCGCATTTAATTACACACTACCGCGGTCGAAATTTTTCATTAGTACCCGTTTCCAATTAGTTCGCCCGAGTCCCAAAAACGGTAGGGCTGATGCGTCGGCAGTTCTTGGGGCGCGGATTCCGCCCAATTAGCGCCGCCCTAATCGGGTTAGGCCTCTCTGCTCCCGGGCGCAATATGCGGTCGCAATTACTATTTGCGCCCCTGGGGCAGCCCTAGTGGTGCATTGGATTGTAGTCTAGTAATAGCTGGTGTGTCGTTTTGGTGGTAAAGCTCCGTTTATCGTTTTTGGATAGGGGTTTATTTTTGTTAGATAACGTGCTTTTTTAATTTAAGAGTTTGTTTATATAGTAGAGATAAACCTACATTCTAAAAACGCTCCACTAATATTTTGGCATTATCTTGACCACTTTATATTACTCCCTACATCATTCATATTTTTCATTCATATATTCATTAGTTTCATCATTCATATTTTTGTTTCATCCGAGAATTGTTAACCCTTTCAGATCTACCCACTCTGAATTTTGCATTGAATGCAATGGTAATCTCTGGCGGCTGAGAACTTAAAGGGCTAAATAAAATATTTTAAGCCCAAGCCACTTGAAATAATAAACGACAAAACCTACATGACACTCAATGTTTACAAGCAATTAATATCGGTATCATAAAAATTATAAATTCTAGAACAAAATGTGTGAAATTCTAGTACTGAGTAGTATAATTGTAAGTTTTTAGAACACTTTTATAAATATTTTAAAATAATTTTTTATAACGTGAAAGAAATTAGTTTCATTATGAATATGGGGTCAAATGGGGGTTATGGTTGGATAGATGATAGGATAATAAGTTGTTTGACAGCTGCTTTCTATGTGAATGGAACCGTATCCGCAATAAAAAAACAGAAATAGTTTATTATTGAGATTGTTTTCTATAGAAACTCCAAAAGCTTATTCGGAATCATCAAAATAATCCGGAAATCTGTTACACGGATAAGTAATTAGGGAGTTTTTCTCTGGAAACCGTTCAGCAAAAAATTTTTTTTACAATAGAGAGATTATGAAACAGAAATAAAAATTCAATTTTATGCAATATTAGTTTTACAGAAATAGTTTAATAATTACCAAAAAAAATTAATGACTGAGAAAATACTGGATTTTTTAATAACCTCTATATTTAAAAAAAGTTATTATCAGAACTCTAAAACATTAGGTAACGAATAAAAAGGACATTTTTAAAAATTAGCAGGAAGTTAAACTTTTCAAATCTTTCGATCCCATATTTATCCGTTACAAAAACTTTTTTCATTCCACTCTTCAACCTTAGAGCTTTTATCGTCTCTCGAATAGAATTAGTTCCTCCCCGAAACCAAAACTGCTCTCACTTAATGTTATTTTGAAACGCGAGTTTAAATCATTAAGAAATAAGGTCTTTGGAGGGTTAAAAAGAACCTTAATGTTAGTTCTTATTAATGAATTTAGCGCCTCTTGTTATTCCAAGAATTTCACTGATTAAATTAAGCCTCTTTAAATAGAGTTTAAAGCGCTTCTCAAGGAAGGAATTTGGAACTAAAAAGTGAGCGAAGAAAAAATAAAGAGAGAATAGTTTTGAGAAGATTGACTGAAATTATGGAAAATCCTGTTTTTGTTAGAAACGAACTGTTTCAGGAAGAGCTTAAGGCTTTTACGATAGTGAAAGATAATTTTAGTTAATAGATGAGACCTTTCAGGCATTAAATTGAACGGGTTTAATTGTTTGAGCTAAAAATAACGGTTTTGTGGTGCAATAAAGTGATTATTTTCTCGTTGAGCACTCTCTTAAAGTTTTGGGATTCGTGCCATAGTTTTCGGAAGATTCTACTGCATTTCCTTTGCTGACTTTCTGCAAAAATTTACTTTTTAAAAGTTTAGTTTTCTTCCATAATTAGTAGTTTAGTGAAAGAAACAAACCCCATAAATCGGTTTTTAGTTTTTGCCAAAAATACTGTAGTTTACTTTTTGTAGTAATAGAATAAACTTTTTCTTTTTTACAAATCTTTTCTAGAATGGAATGCATAAATGTATCATTCAGAAGAAGATGCAGCTATCCTGTTATAATATTTAACAGTGATATTATTAAAAACCAAAACAGCATTTATTTAACTTAAAAAACTTAACTATAAACACTGTAATACTTGTAAATTCACGAACATTTTCTTTTTTACTCCTGAAAATTGCTATTTTAACTTGCTAATATCTCTTCAAACCTTGAAAATTAAATATATTTTCATAAAACTTTATTCTGTGCGTTTGTGATGACATTGCAAACAACTTTTTCATTAAAGTTTTCACTGTATCCCTTTTAGTTTTTTTACTAATTTTTAAAATCTTATTTTACCGCTGTGGATGCTGTAAGCCGTCTCAAAAGATTAAACATAGTAATTTAATAAGAGGTACACCGTACTTCCCTAACGGACTTTTGAAACATCTTGTATGCAGAAAATCCTGTATGTGTATCCGTTGTGCAGAAAACGTATACGACCTGGAGATATAATAACTCTAATTGAGAGATATCCTTCAATGGGATATTAAATCTTATTGTATTCAGTTTTTTAATTGGAAATACGCAGCTATGATACAGAGGGATTACCAAACATCTATACCAGTCAACATTGGATGTTTACACCTTGTACAGACGTTCATTAGGGTGTCTCAAAAAAAAACCTTTTTTCGAAAAACCTCGGTCCCCAGGGCTTTTCCCATTCCTTTTGGTCCCAAAAGATTGTGTGTGAAGTTTCAACCCCCTACTAAGTTAACTCTAGGGTTTGCCTGTAGAGCCCCAAAGTTTGAAAAAAGTGGAAAAAATGACCAATTTTCAGAATTTTTAAAAATTATATTTTAAGATTGATACTGCGATAAAACCGGTTCAAATGTGTCATTTAGGACTTATTTTGGTGGCATATATTTATTTATGTGTATTAACTGTACCCTATAGCCCCTATAATTTAAGATTAAAACGTACTACTTCAGGACATTGCACTCGCCAAAGCTTATAATGCACTACCGGTGGACGAAATGAATTAAATCCGAATTTCTTTGAAGGAACTCCCTCAAATGATGCCATTTGGGGCTAAAATGATATTATAAATTATAAAAACCAGTGAAATAACAGTTTTTGGCCCTTCCACTGAGCTTTTAATGTAAAAAGTGTTTTTCTTCAAAATTTCTCGTTTCCAGCTGATAAAACCCAAAATTTAAACTAAAAAAGGGTGTTTTTGTACTTTTTAGATACCAAACTTTGAAATCTTTATAGGGGTTTCCCTTTTAATAAGTAGAATTAAATTATATAGCGCACAGATCGGAAATGACATGGATATTTCTTATACCAGACGTGAAAATCTATTTTCTTTTTTTAAGTTTGGAAAATTACTTCCTTTTAACGTATTAGGGGAAAGTTTTAATTAAAAACTTCTTTCTTTAACATTTCAACCAAGATTCACTAGTATTAAACTATTTTCCTAACTTTGAAAAAAGAAAATCGATTTTCACGTCAGGTATAGGAAATATTCATGTCATTTCCGATCTGTGCAGTTTAAAATTTAATTCTACTTGAAAAAATGAAATTCCTATAAAGGTTCCAATGTTTGGTATCTAAAAAAGTTCAGCAAACCCCTTTTTTAGTATAAGTTTTGGGTTTCATCAGCTGGAAACGAGAAATTTTGAAGAAAAGCACTTTTTACATTAAAAGCTTAGTGGAAGGGCTAAAAACTGTTATTTCACTGGTTTTTATAATTTATAATATCATTTTAGCCCCAAATGGCATCATTTGAGGGAGTTCCTTTGAAGAAATAAGGATTTAATTAATTTCGTCCACCGGTAATGCATTATAAGCTTTGGTGTGTGCAATGTCCCGAAGTAGTACGTTTTAATCTTAAATTATAGGGGCTATAGGGTACAGTTAATACACATAAATAAATATATTCCATCTGAATAAGTCCTACGAACGCATTTGAACCAGTTTTATTTGCATTATCAATCTTAAACATAATTTTTAAAAATTCTGAAAATTGGTTATTTTTTCCACTTTTTTCAAACTTTGGGGCTCTACAGGCAAACCCTAGAGTTAACTTAGGGGGCTGAAACTTCACACACTATCTTTTGGGACCAAAAGGAATGGGAAAAGCCCTGGGGAGCGAGGTTTTTCGAAAAAAGGTTTTTTTTAGACACCCTAACGTTCATACATCTGACCTTGTTATTTACAAGGTTGATTGATCCTTAATGTCACCTTAACCTCCCCTTAATATAAAATCACCCCAGTAAAATTTCTATTGTTTAGGATTCTTATGTAGTCCTGTAGAAAACGCATTTCTAAAAAGTGTTCTATATCTCTGTTGTGCATCGACCGTTGTAACAGCTGTGAGTGTCACTGTTTTAACCTACATCACCTTGTCACTCTTCCGATATTGGTGTCTGTCATTCCTTCCTTTGAGGGAGTCATGATGGCACAAAATGGGACATCACCTGGTTCGAAGACTATTTTATATACTGCTAGCTTTCATATGTTTAATTTTTATTAATAATTTTAATGCTTTAAACCACGTGTGGGCAACTCCGGCCTGCCATGTCATTTGTCCCGGTTCGTGGAACATTTTAGATTTTAGTTCCAGGACAAGTTAAAACCCTGTTTTTTAAGGTATAATTTCCAAAAATTTTCTGGCGGGATCCCCCAGCCCCCCTTAGGACTTGGAATTTAGTAATTTAAAACTGTATATCAATAAGTTCATACAAATCCTACCCAAAAATCCAAATCTAAAACTTTCGAACTAGGTGTTCCAAATCTAGTTAAAAACCTGTTTTTTGGAATCAAATTTCCAAAAATTTTCGGGGGAGGACCTTCAGACACTTCTTTGGTAGTTGGAACTTTATTACTACTTTCTTAAAGACGCAAATTCTACCCAAAATGGTACTGTAGTGCTACATTAGACCTATTAAATATAGATAGGAGGGGCTGAGGAATAATCTCGGGCCCCTCTCGAAATTGAATTTTTATTTATACAACTGAGATTAATCTAACTTATGCATTATACTTATAATAATTCTTAATCAAGATAATATAATCCTAGTCCAGATTAATGTTTAATTTTATAACTATAACTGTTTTTTGATAAAAAAAACGCATTTTTTTCCAAAATTATACCTATTATCTACTCTATGGCCCTCCACGTGATTTTAGTCCGGCCCTCAGGTTCAAAAAGGTTGCCCATACCTGCTTTAAACTATCTCAAATATCGAATTTTCCGTTCCTGTTTTTAATGCCATTCGCCTTTTTGAAGATGTAGAAATTGAGTAAACGATTTCAGAAAAATGAATTTTTTATTCTATAAAGCGCTATTAAATGCTAAAGATGACAGAATGAAAGAGTTAAAAGTTTCATTCTATTTGCCTAAAAATTCTCAAAGTGTCCATATATTAAAAAAATAGCATTTTTCACTTTTTAACACGACCATAATCTCGTTTCTTAGTGGATTATTTTGCTTTGTATAAAGTTTTTTCCGAATAAAATAAGATGCTAATTATTTTCAGTCTTACAAAAAAACCAGTTTCATGTTGTTGCATCAAGGCATCAAGGAAAAGCCTAACAAACAACGTTTAGGTGCTTGGAGTTCGTGGATAACGATCGAGGCTATGAACCTTTTGGTTGCTTTTGCTGCTGAAAGGCTTATATCTCTGCAAAAGCAGTTTTACAGGCACTGTTTGGGATATGAGGGAAAGACCGACGCAGACATTGTCAGCGGTGACGTAAAACAAGTTTTTTTACCGGACTTGTTTTGTTTCCATATTTCATATCGTTCATTTAAGATTTTACGATTGAACATATTTTAAGCCATGATTAAAATTATAAGAAAAACTTTAGATTTTTAATACCATATCTCGTTAGAAAAGGGATTTCAGCGCTTTTAAACACATAAACGTTTAGGAAGTCCTTCTCAAAACTGGAATTGTTTAGTTATAAGAATTTTAGCCTTTATTATAAGACGTAATATATAACCCGTTCTGTTTAAAAAGAAATGGTACCGTATTTTTTTAAGGTTTTACGTATGTCCTGTGAAACTCAAACATTTAATCTCTTTATTATAAACAAAACACCTCAAAGGGATTTGTAATAGTGTCTCAGAAATTGTTTTTTAAAATTCAAGTTTAGGAAACTTTAACTCGCTTTTATAATACCTACTATACTAATTTTATAAATTCCAGAAAACTTATTTTAAAATTATTACCTATCTATTTCACAGCAAAAGGAATAAATATTAGTAAATTTATCCAAAAATTAGTCACCTACAAATGATACAAAATCCCTATCACACCACTTCTTTACTCTCCTAAAGATTACCTTCCTCCATAAAACCCACATCCCTGACTCACAACTACGGATCACAAAACCCCAGGTTTCATCACATAGCGAAACTCTTTCTCCAGGGGAGGGCTAGGGGACCGCCCTAAATCAGAACGGAACGTTCCAAAAGAGGGAGTTGGAAGAGCCACCTGCATGAGTCACACATTCCGTGGGCGGGGCAGATGACACTGAGTCACGGGAAGCTTTCGATTTTCGTTCCTTCGCTCCCTGCAAACGATTTCGTTCTTTGGACACCTGCACCGGGGTTTCTGGTGCCATCTATCTTGTTCTTCTTCGCTTTGTGTTGTAATGAAGTGTCGGAGGAGTAGGAAAAAGTGGATGGAATCACGCGGGGGTGGAGGAGTCTTTGGAGTTGGAGTGAGGAGAGGGGAATGGATACTGGGAAGGTTTTTTTTAGTTTGTAAGATTTTGTGTTGCAGATGTGGGATGGGATAGGATAGGTAATTTTGTTTGGGATTTTTTAGGTTTGATAGGTGATGAAGAAACTGTTATCAAACTTGCTCTCTAAATTGGTATTTTCTCGGAATTCAAATCGAACAAAATAATGCGATAGAGTTGATTAAAACCTCTTTGGGTGTATATAGTCATTTTTCTAAAAATACTAAGAAATGTGGGTATTTGTTGAAAAAATTTCAATTAGGTTTAAAAAATAATTTCTTTTCTAAAGTTAACGAAAATTTTACTTTATTTTTTGTTTATTGCATTAAATAGTTTAAATCAGTGGTTCCCAACTCAAATATGTCTGCGGACCACTTCAATTTAATTTGAACCTCTTGCGGCCATTCCCATCCCAAACTTTACTTTTAAAATTTTAACCTTTTTTCAATGCATTCATTCCTCACAGAGGGTCTGAAATTTTACTTTTTTTCTTAAGTAAGGGAAATCGAGTCTTAAATACTATAGGTTTCTTAATGGAACTGAAAATCAAATTCAACTAAAAAGAAAAATTAACATTTTTTTTATTTTGTATCTAATTATTAAATATAATACCTTTTATAAAAGACATTTAACAATTCTTATCAAGCTCTCACTCAATAAACAATTCAAAGCTATTTTTTTTAATTTACACATTTTTGGATAAGTTTAAAAACCTTCTCACGGACCACCTTTTGGGAACCACTGGTTTAAATGATACGTGCATTATCCGTAAAGGTGGTGAATAGGTTTGATTTCACGGCATCTCTATACCCTCAATGAAACCCTTCGAAATTCTAGCTATCTTATTTACTAACGTGAAAAAATTATCAAATATTGCTTATAAAATAAGTCTCCCATGTTGTGGAAATTAAATAAAATCTGCATCTATAACATATTTCAATTGTGAATGACTTATTTTAAGATTGGATAAATATAAAAAATATCTATGTTTATATCGAATTAATCGAATTTTGTATTGAAAAAAATTTTTTTCAAAATGCGTCAATGCTAGTTTCTATGGTTGATCACATTTTTTACTTATTCACATTGATTGTATCATGTTAGAGTAGGTTTTTGAGATATATTGAATATAATTCAAAGTAATTTTATATAAGTTTTAGAATAGTTATGATTAAAAAACATTTTTACTTACTAAACTATCATAAAATTGTAAATGTCTGTAAAACCTAGTTAAAATACTGTCTTAATCGGAATTAGGAGCTTACAATTTTGATGATTCTTATAAAAAGTTTAATGTTTGCTAAGCTTTTGTTAATTTTTCTTGCAACGATAAATATCATTCATTAATATAAAGAAAACAAGATCTACCAACACTGAATCGTTGTCTTTACGTTAAACTTTTCCTTAATACACTTGTACCTGTAGAACAGGTTTTTTAGCGGTAGTACCCATTCAACAGTAGAAACACTCTACAGGACGCTTCTAAGGATATTAAAATGTTGAAAATTAAGTTAAAAAGTATTTCTTCATGAACGTGTTTCTAACTTTATATCTTTTCAAGCAACGACATCCTCCCGAAAAAACTTTTATGTCTATGTTTGTTTTAAAATTCAAATTCTGTGTTATAACTTTTAGACACATGTATTCAGAGCGTTTCGACAAGTCTCCAAACTCTTCATAGCCAGGTTCCTTTCATGAAGTTCTGTATAAATATCAAAAGAACTACACCTAAACATGGAAAATATGAACGTAGTTATTAGGGCATGTTTTCGGAATAAGATGGTAAAACTATTAACTGCGTATGTATGCGCAAGTCGTGGAATGCAATGCTATGCTTAAGTTTTTATCGGATGTGACGCCGCATTTGTTGAAAAATAAAAATATTCGATGAAGTACAAGTTCTTAGGGAAAATTTTATCTATCCCATGCAAGGAATCTTATCTGTTTAGAGCAGAAGTGGTAAATAATTTAAACTAATAGGTGTACCAAAACAAGTTAAAAAACCTATTAATTAGAGTCTAATTTCCAAAAAATTTTTGCGGGAAGACCCTTAGATCCCCCTTTAGTACTTGGAACTCTTTTATCCTCAACTTTTTTACGATATCAAGTTCATCCAGGTGCGAATCCTACCTAAAAATTTATTTAAAAATATACATTATACCCCTATGATTGAATATATTAATGGGGGCTGGGATCAGGAGGAATTTGGAGTACTATTTTACGGTGCAAAAATCTAGCTTGAACTTTTTGAGAAAATTTTGACCCCCCCTGAAATAAATTTCTCTATGCGCCACAGGTGGTGGCCTAACTTAGTTTTGAGTAATTAATAATAGTAATGTTTATTAGCAAAAAGGCCACTGGCCCATACACCAAGTGCACATCAAATATTCAAAAAAATAGTTTTGAATAATTCATAGTGTTTTTAACGGCACCTGTGTTTAGTTTCTATAAAGAAGGCATATTGGGGTTGCTCCTAAAGTCCATTTAAATAAATATTTTATTTAGAAAATTGTAATATTCTATTAAAACTGTTCTACAAAATTATAAACTGTTCTATTAAATTCTGTTGAATTAAGCAAATGATCTAGAAAAAACTCCCTAATCTTATACCTAGTTTATTCAACTTCACTCTCATTCATAGCAACTAATATCCCGTAAAATTTTATATGCGGCCCACGAAAGTATTGTGGTTTTCCAAAGTGGCTCTCAAGATAATTTGGGTTGGCCACCCCTGGTTTAGAATGTCAACGGACTTGTTGAAACACCCTGTGCATCACACGTTACAAAACGACCCACAAATACCATAAAACACCCTTTATGATTAACCCAAACCCCACTCACGATTTCAAACCCATTCTAACTCAAGCGTCACATCCGTACTCTTCAGCAACCGACCAACTTCCCCGGACCACTGATCTTTAATCGGCCACGAGAGGGCGCTGCAATCAATTACCCGACCGCGCTATTCCCGGAGCGGGGGAGGGCGCGAAAGGACATAGTCTGCAGCCAATTAGAAACGCATTAAGGGTGTCGCTCAGACATCGTTAGCCATCGGGAACGATCTCCCCAGGAGTGGCCGTTCCGAGATTCTTCTCCTCGGGAGATATGGATGTGTTGGGTTTTGCCGACATCTTTAGAAAGAGCGATAAAAGAGGAATGTTTTACGTAATGCTTTGAAGAATGGCTGTTTAATATGAGAATTGGTTTTTAGATGAATTTTTAAACATCGATATTTTTTGCCGAGTCCAATTTTTTTCTGCCTATTGAGTTGTTGCAATAAGGAAGTTACATGTGTCAGATTTTCAAAAGCAAACAAGTGTTCCGTATGGTTTTTGTATGATAAAATTAAATATCTAGTCAATTTTTCAAAAAAAAAAATGTACAGGTAACTAAATATTTTAATTTAAAAGTCGAGAAAAAAACACGTGACTGAAAACGTTTATTGTTTAAAAAGTAAAGATGACGTCAACAATCATACCATCAACTCCATTGCTTTCCAACCATGGTCATCGTACGATGACGTCACATCCCAAACTCTTAGCGTTTTCGCGCGCTTTGAAAAAGGGGATTTTTGTTAAATTTTTTTTGCTATAAAAAAATTTCTCGATCGGCCTCAAATTTTTGGTAGTTGCTTATTTTAACAAGAAGAATCGATTAAAAAAATTTTAAAAAATCATGCAACTTCCTCATTAAGAAATTATATAAATATGTATTACCGTTGTTATTACAGGATTAAATAATTTCAATTAATTAATCAATAAAATTAAATAATAGTTACAAAATTAGTTTTTAAACGAACTTCAAACCTTTCGATTATCTCTACTACGCCCTGTATGTTTATTTTACTGCCAAACAAATGTAACCGCTGCAACTAAAGAATTAAATCGATGTAATTTTATCAATTAGTATAATCATTCCTTAAACGTTTGTTTTTTAACAGAATTGATATTCTTTGCTTCCTCCTATATGTTGTTTTTGCTGCCGAAAGGGTGTTACCACTGCAAAACCCGTTCTACAGAAACCTATGTATTGAGGAAAAGGTTAACGTACAACGATTCGGTGTTCAGAAGTTGCCTTTACTTCTGAATGAATGTCATCGCTGCAAAAACAGTTTTACAGGAACGGTTGTCGTGAGAAAAAGTATCATACACCCTTAAAAAACCCTAGCTTTAAGGAATAATTTCAATTCACAATTCGTTTATTCTTAAACAGGGTTGGCACGGTTTAAACCAAATGTTTTTTTTACCAAAAAAAACCACTTGGTTTTTTTTGGCTTTTTTAGAAATTATAAAATATTTTCATGATTTTTTTAAAAAGAAAGTGGTATTAAGTATAATCTTTTGCACAAAATAAAAAGGTCAGATTTTCAAAAAATTTACATTTTAAGGTGATTAAAAATCAGAAATCTTTTAATTTAAGGGTTTTAATTATTGAATTCTCTCTTAACTTAACCTTAAATGCTTAAGTTAAACTTATTATATGTTGAAAGAGATAGTTTATTTATTAATTTCCTTTAAAATGAAACATTATTTCAAAGAGTAACTTAAGATACACAAAAGTACTCTAAAAAATTTCTTAAGTTCATAAATTAATCCATATAATTAAGATAATTAATTTGATTATTTTACCATTTAATAATTAATCAAATTAATTATCTCAATCAATTATCCAATTTCAATTAACATTAGTTGTTAACATTTCACTTTTACTTCTTATTTAAAAAATAAAATTTTCTCTTTCTAAAGAAATTTCTTAAGTTCATAAATTAAATCCATATATAATTAAGATTAATAATTTGATTATTTCAACCATTTATCTAATATAAATTAACACTGAATTTTATTCACTACACAATTAGATATTCAAATTGGAATATTTTAAAAACAAAAATTATTTTTTAAAACAAATTAATTTAGTTTTAATTAACTAATTAAATTAATTAATTGACATATACAAATCATTTATCAATTATAAACAACCCCTGAAATAAATGTCTCATTTACATCTCAATTTCAAACATCACTGCTAAAATTACTTATTCAGAAAAAATAATTCTAAAAAACTTGGTTTAAACCAAATAAACCCGTTTTTTTGTTTAAAAAAACCGGGTTTTTTTTCCAACCCTGTTCTTAAATGATTTCTCAAGAACTGTATGGTACATAAATTTATTTAAGTGAAAATTCCTCAGCTCCTCATGCTGAGTAATATATCAGGTGTAATAATGTGTGACAATAATAGGAATTTGACACCTTATTATAATGGAATTTGAATCCTTATTATTTTCATTTGCGACTTATAATAAAGTACGGATTTTTAATTAAACAATATCTTAGTTACCATAATTTCTTTTCTTAAAATTACATTAAAAATATTCTATTTGAGGCACATTAAAATATTTCTGTTTAACAATAATATCCCCTAAAAGTAAAATTATTTTTAAGTTTGTTGTTTTTTATTTAAGATCTGTTATAAACTATATTAAACAAATCCATGTTTTGGGGTTCAGTTTTCGATAATGGTTTACATCAACAAAGGAGACGTAGATAGTTAACAGACTGCTTTCTGAGTAAGTTTTTTTACTACACATTTGATTAGGAAGCATGGCAACGTCTGGTAGGAAAATCAACTAATTAAAATTAAGTTTGAAAGAAATCAACCAACCGTTTTTTCCTCATCAGGAAAACCGAAATAATTGTTCACATTTCCTTTTTATTGAGAACTCACTCTTTAAGAACTTCAAGTTTTTTTCCGAAAAACTTCCATTCCCTATCACCTGAATAAACAACATTATCACTATTGCATTTTTCTTCAAGTGGCACTCTAAGTTATGCCATCCTCCTCCTTTATCGCTTAGTTTGCTCAGACCGTATATTGCTATATTTTCCTTGCTTCTTTTCCCTAACGTAAATTCAATTTGTCTGAAGCAGCTATCGATTCGACCAATGAAAAGCGCTTCTCAACGTCCCAAGATGTTGCTTTTAGCCACACCTTCTTTGTTGGTGCTGTCGTCTGGAACTCCAAGAAACAACCAATAACAGAAGATGTGTATTGGAGTCATTTCTCATCTTGATTAGCTGATTAAATTCGAATTTGGCGACGTCTGTTCTGTTGTTTTGATGAGGCTTTACTTTAGTTTTTTTATGGAGGGGAGGTGTCATCTTGTGTGGGTTAATGGAACTGGTTTTGATGAAAAGGATCCGTAAGTGATTTTTGAGTTATTTTCATAAGTTAGCATGCTTATACTTTTTAGAATCGTTAATTAATTTGTTGGGTTTCCTTTGAAGAATAAAACATGAGGATAACTAAGAGAAAATATCATTCAAAAGAGAAGGTACAATTTTTACATGCTTTGGGAATTAGAGAAGTATCATAAAGAATGAAACATTCCAATGCTGTTTACTTAAGTATTCTTTATCAAACAAAAAATTTAACATTGCCCAGTTTTATAAATGTTGATCTTATTAAAAAATATAATAACAGAACAATTTGCTTGTTTGATAATTTTCGTCATTCACCATTTATTTAACATTTTTTTTATAAAACTGTTTCCCCTGAAGCAACATCTTATACATTATACAACTAAACAAATATTAGATAAATTCTGTTATATAATGAGGAAGTTGCATGATTTTTTTTTATTTTTCTAATCGATTCCTCTTGCAAAAATAAGCAACTACCTAAAATTTGAGGCCGATCGAGAAATTTTTTGATTGCCAAAAAAATTAACAAAAATCCCTTTTTAAAAGCGCGCGAAAACGCCAAGAGTTTGGATGTGACGTCATCTTATACTAAACATTGTTGTAAAGCAATGGAGTTGATGGTATTATTGTTGACGTCATCTTATAGTTTAAACAATAAACGTTTTCAGTCACGTGTTTTTTTCTCGACTTTTAAATTAAAATATTTAGTTACCTGTACATTTTTTTTGAAAAACTGACTAGATATTTCATTTTACCATACAAAAAACCATACGGAACACTTGTTTGTTTTTGAAAATCTGACACATGCAACTTCCTTATTCCTTTGTTTAATTCCGTTAACGGTCCCGCTAAATACCACCAAGCTTTTTTTAAACACCATGTATTCAAATATCTATAATTTTTCCTCGATTTTCTTGTTTTGATAAACTGAACAGTTATTGATCAAAATAAACATTATAATCTATGATTTTAAAATTTTTTTAACTATATTTATCCTATTTTGGTGTTCATAAGAGCATGGCGATATTTAGAGGGAACGTTAACGGAATTAGACCTTCCTTTTACTACATTTAAAAGTAATGGACGCAATGATACAAATACATAAAAAGATCGAGTTGATGTTTTTGTTAAAAATTGCCGTGAAAATTGGAGAAATAGTTTCCTTATAATTCTGGCATTATTAACGGTTAAAGTGTTTTTATAAAAGCCCTAAAAAGAGAAAGAAATATTAATTTACCATTCAGAAGATTCACCTGAGGTTAGCTGGAAGGAAACATTTAAGGGGGAGCAGAAATAAAGCAACGGCTTTTATACAGGGTGTATCTGAAATGGTGCAACAAACTTTCAGGGATTAAAGTACTCATCAAGACGAACAAGAATCGGTATAGAAAGGGGGTCCCAGACCAAATCCCAGGGAGTTAAAAATGGAGCGACACTCCAAAAATCATTGAAAAATTCAATTTGTAGAAGAACTACTATTGGTAAAAACTTAATTATGGTCTCAAAAATTGTGGTTTAATATGATCTTTAAAATTACCTCAAAAGTCTTCGTTTTAAAATTGTTTTATTATGAAAAAAGTTAAAAAACACAAAAAAATGTGAAAAATCTGCCAAAACCTTATTTTATACTTCGAAATCCTTTCTTTTGATTTGATAATCTGAAAGATCATAGTTGAAAACCCTTAAGTACAAAGTTTCACGTAAATACAATCAATATTAAACGCTTGAGATCCTGTTAAAGTTTGTTTTTTGCGTGCGCTAACAGCTGTTTTGGAAACAGCTCAAGAAAACAGCTTGCGGACCCAAAAAACAAACTTTAGCAGAATCTCAAGCGTTTAATATTGATTGTATTTACGTGAAACTTTGGACTTAAGGTTTTTCAACTATGATCTTTCATATTATCAAATCAAAAGAAAGGATTTCGAAATACAAAATAAGGTTTTGGCAGAGTTTTCACATTTTTTGTGTTTTTTAACTTTTTTAATAATAAAACAAATTTTAAAGTGAAGACTTTTGAGGTAATTTTAAAGATCATATTAAACTACAATTTTTGAGACCATAATTAAGTTTTTACCAATAGTAGTTCTTCTACAAATTGAATTTTTGAATGATTTTTTGGGGTGTCGCTCCATTTTTAACTCCCTGCGATTTGGTCTGGGACCCCCTTTCTATACCGATTCTTGTTCGTCTTGATGAGTACTATCATCCCTGAAAGTTTGTTGCACCATTTCAGATACACCCTGTATAGTGACAACATCTTATAGTGAACATATGGCAGGAAGACTGTAGAATTTCGTAACTTCGACGTTTGTCAATATGTAACTGGGACCTTGTGAAACCCCTTGTATATAAATTATTGTGTTTTTTAAAGAGGATTTTCATTCTAATACACTCATATCCAAAAATAAAGGATAATTTAAATTTTTTGATAATTACGTATGACACAAATCGTAGGTATTTTTCAATGAAATTCACGCCATAGGACCATCTGAGATCCTATTGGTATGGGATCCATTTATCCTAACAATAGTTTTAGGCGGTACGTATATGCCCTCCTTTGATAATGGAGTTTCCTACACAATCAGAACGGAAAAAGAATGGCAAACATTTCCTGTTTTTTGTAAAGGATATGATTTTCCCGAACTCCATGAACGAATTTAAGAGTGCGTGGAATATCTTTGTTGTTGTTGTTGTTGTCGTGTGCCACTTGGAATACCCAAGCTCTATAAGGATTTAAGGCAAAGGGGGTGCGGCTCCTGAGAAAGTGAGGCCCATAAATGGCAGGAGTCCGACTTCTGCCTCATGATATATGATAGATGCTGCCACTATCTATCGCCACCTCCACAATTTTGCCATGTATCTGAAGGGGAGGGAAATAGTCTCCAGACACCTGGACCCGTGGTAAACTGCGCCATGACCGACCACAGGACTTTCGGACCCACAGATTTAACGAGCACGTACTCCGCATATACTCGGTGGGTCTTTTAGCGTTGTCGGGAATCGAACCCGGGACCCTCCGATCCCGAAGCCGATGCCTTAACCACTAGGCTCCCCACTGCCTTTTGGAATATCTTTAAATGTGATTTTTAGGTGATATTAAGTGACCTTCTCAATCTTCACTTTGGGAGGTTAACTCTTGGATCCTTTATTGGCGGGTGATAACCACATTTTTTGAAGTTGTCATATGTGTTTGTTTCGACTTATCTTTGGGGACCCTGATAATTACATTACAGGAACTAAGATTTGTATTGTTATTCCCCCTGATCAAATTATCCTTAATATTTGGACACGAGTATTGTTATGGGTGCACCAACACGAGTAATTAAGGCTCAAAAATGAAACTGCAAATCACTCAAAAATCATACTGAGAAAACACTATATAAACCCTCATCTGATAATGCTTCCCTAACAAAGATGCAAAAAAGAAAGCAGGTATTAAGAACCGAATTCCTCCACACTTACTAAAACGAGCGTCCTTTACTCCCTTATGGCCCACCTGTTCCGAAAGAGGTCCACCCTCCCCCGCGGCTTAAAACGACCCCCTCCCCGCTGAATAAAAAGCACTTCCGAGAGGGAGGAAGAGGCCCTATCCGGTGTTTATCGTCTGCTGCTACCTGTTTCGAAAGAGATTCGATTTTCCCAAAATAGCACCACGCCGTCCCCATGACAACGACGGAGATCGATGCGGTCGGGACCGGGTTCGGACCCCGGTGTCCGCAACCGGGAGTCCGATTGTGCATCCGATCGCGAAGCGACCTGTAGGGTTTTGAAAGTTGCGTAATTTGAGGTTTTAGTCGTGGTGGCCGTTTAAGTGTTGCGTAGGCATGTTATTTTTAACCCCTTCCTCTTTCCTTGTCAGCAAAAATAAGAAGTTCGCAAAATCCCCCTCTTAAGGACCGTTTCCACTTTTGCGTTTGGTTGCAGTGCGACAATCCGGATTTACCAAATGACGAATCCCTGGCAGACAGAAATGACGTCATTTCATTTGGTCAAGAACCAAATGCAAAAGTGGAAATGCAGTTATTACGTCGCCTAAAGGTTATTTAGGGTCCTCACCGCGTTTTGCTACCACTCCCTTAGAATTGCATAACCCCCGCTTTCAGTTTTTGTTGTACCGAACTTCATACAAAAATTTTTTCAGATTATGTATAACAATCGTCATATGTATCGTTAATGTTTTATTGTGTGGACAAAATACTAGTCCTCATACTTATAACTCTAAAATATTTTACAAGTTTTAAATTTTTTTTCTAAATTAAATTTTTCTAGCTTTACTAAAATGCGAAAGATTTTTTTTATATAAAAGTGTTTTTAATTTTTATATCTTAACGTAAGCATCCTCCATATATCCCCCTTGTATAAAAATAAAGAAAAAACAAAAAATAATAAGGTTGTTTTGCATTTTTCCACACTTATAAATTTACCTTGCTTATTAATTACTGCAGGAATTCTAATTAAAAAGAACGGTGTAAAGAAATAAGTATTTGCAGAACATATAACCAACCTATGAAAATTATCAGGAATACTGTCTCTTTTAATTTAATAATTTAACACAAAAATATTTTTAAACAAAAAATAGAGATAAATTTGCTCATTCACTATGTTATAGCTAGCAAAAAAGAGTGGTTTTAAGAAAGATAATTGGCAAAAACATTGAGTGTCAAAAGTAACTAATTAATTAGGAAACCGTCCATTTTTCAATTTGAATATCAGACGAGTTCATATTTTTTGTTTGTGTTAAAAATTGTACAAATAAATGGTTTTGTTGCATAAAAAATTTCTTTTAAATATTAAAAACCATAGTATCGTAGTTTTTAATACTAAATTATAATTTTTGTATGTATAGTTGTTGTCGTAACCTGTTACCATATATTTAAATCATTTTCTTTCTATTTCTTATAAGCAGCCATTTTACACCCTCAAACCCCATTCTTTCCCTTACGGTGTCGAGTTTATAAATAAGGATCTCTTCTATACGAGATTATTTTGGAAAGCTAATAAATTATTTTTCTCCTGAAGCTCATTTAATCGAAGAGGATTTTTTCCCCTCGTCAATGTTATAATTTAAGTGGATTTTTTTCAATGCCATTTTTTAAACTAGATTTAATCCGTGCGGATATGTTTTCACAAAAAAGAGGTAGAAATAAATTAAGAGATAATTTTTTTCACTGACTTTTCTTTAAGCTCCTGCTGGAATTCTAGCTAGCAGTGTTGTTTTTTTCATTGTTAATTGTTTACCAAAATAATGAACGGGCTTTACTTCTAATGAAGAACGGTTTTGATTTCTTGGAAGTGTTTTTTTGAACCCTAGAGTCCAAAGATTTAAGGGATATTACAACTTCAACAATGTTTCTAACTTTTTAAAAGCTGTCTTAATAAGTATTCAATGTAACAACTCAGCTTGAATGATTTTTTTTAATTTAGGAAACTGCATCTCGTTTTAGAAGCTGTCTTACCTATTATTTAACTAATATAAGGAAAGGGTATAGGTGATTGTTTAAGGCACACTATGACATAACTCAATTAAACCAAGTCTTCGAGAGATAAAAAAACTAACTACGTTTACCGTGCATTTTTATGGACCGAAATATACCAAAACTAGAAGAAAAACTTAATTGTTTTTCAGGACGAAGCCCTCTAACAGAAAGTGACACAACATTTAAAACATCCTATGACAAAACTAGCAATATAGCGCTTCGAGGAGGTTTTTCTTTTTGCAAAGCATTTTATTTTAGGTGATAAGGCTTCAAAATTTAAATGAAGATTTATTTATAACTCAAAGTGTCCAAAAATAAAGCTACATCATGTAACGTTTTATTTATTCATATAAGAAAACGATAAGGTGATTCTTCGGATATTTCTTTAGTAAAAATAATATATCTATTTGACTTATCAATTCATTTGCGCATTTAAGTAAAACAAAATCTATAATTTTACGACAACATTTTACTGGTATTCAGCACTAACCTGACCTTAAGGTTAGCCTTGAATCAAGCTTTTTTACCAACTCTGATTTGCTTAAAACTTGTTTCCTTTTTCAACTATCAATTACGGCCATATTCACCACTAACTTAACCTAAAGTTAACTTGGAATAAAGCTTTTTCGACAACTTTGATTGGCTTAAAAGTTTTTCCCTTTTTCAACTACCAATTAGAAGTTTTTATTCCATTTTAACCTTAGGTTAGATTAGTGGTGAATACGGGCGTTAGAATTTTTGATTCCAAGTTAACCTTAGGTTAGGTTACACAGGAAATGCGGGAAATACCAACTCTGTGAACGTAATATAAACACAATAACAAACACTTTTAATCTAAAGAAGTTTTCCGATTGTATTGTGGTTGTGTTGATGTTGCGATTGTGTTGTGTGAGTAAAATATAATGTTGTAAAAGTGTTGTTAGAGACAAAAAATTTGTTCATATATAGTGTTGCGATCCATATTCAAAAACACTTTTAGATCCACATATTAAGACACTATCTTTTGAACACATTTCTGGATAGAACGCATTTCTAACACTTTGCAAACATTCAGAACACAATAAGACAATAAAGTGTTCTACCCGACAACACAATCAAAGTGTTGTTAATTTGAGGACAATAAGTGTTAATAAGTGTGTTTATTTTTTGTGGAGCGTTTGAATGGTGAATACGGCCTTTATTCAAAACTGACGTCTAGTCTAATATTGCATTATGAACACTCTCAATTTGACAGTAATAATCAATATCGGCTTCCATTCAAGCGTGACGATTGAATAGTAAGCACCCACTTTACTTCATACCTTATACATGTTTCCATCTTTTATGCCTGTCCTACCATTACCCCTCTAATAGTTTTCCTTCTTGTCTTTACAGGTGAGTGGCTTTGGATCGTTCGTTGCTGTACAATGGAAAGTGAAAACCTTGCTCTTAACGCTTTTTTCTTGTCAAACACTTTAACTATCTCGTTGGCGATCATTTTTTTGTTCTTTATATCCTTAACAATACAAAAAATAGTCCCATTAGTGGGAATAGTTTCCCACACACAATTGCTTTGATTTTGTTTCATTGAAACTAATGTTGACTTGTGACTGAGTGTATATATTAATTTACATCTTAGTTTGCTTCTGTTAAGGTACAGAAACATTCAAACTCTCAAGCGCTTACACTTAACACATTTGTGAACACTCTTTTGCCCTCAAATTACTGGCAACGTTTTAATTATGTTGTTAGCTAGAACACTTTGTTGTGTAGCGTTCTGAATATGTTTTAAAAGTGTTGCTATCCAGAATGTGTTCTAAAAATAGGGTTGTAAAATGTGTTTTGAATCTGAATGTGTTTTTAAATTTTGATCAAAACATTGTATAAGAACACATTTTATGTGTCTGTAATTTTTAGCAACACTTTACAGCGCTGTTTTTAGAACACATTTCTGGATAGCAACACTTTAAAACATGTTCAGAACATTAATCAAAATAAAGATAAAGTGTTCTAGCGAACAACACAACATGAAGTGTTGTTAAACTTGAGGACAAAATTTTTTAAAAATGTGTTGTGAAAGTTCTAAGTGAATGTAAGTTTCCTTTAATTGGCTTGAATTATTCATTTCGAAATTCGTATTTAAATATCTTTCAAAAACACATCCATTTTTATTTGAAACACAAGCGCTTATAAAACATTCACTTATGGTTAAAACTTTTATCGTTAACAATTTAAACTCAACGCTTACTAGAAGTTTCAACTGAAGCGATATTTTCCAACAAGACCATTTCAAGAAAGATTAAAACCACTTTTTGGGGTGAGTATTCATTTCCCTTTGTAACACGAACTTGGATGATTTATTATTAAAAAAACCTCCAAAGATGAAGCATTGAGGTTTTCACAACCTCAAGGGTATAAACTCTTCAGGGGGTGGAGTCAGAACAAAGGACCGAAAAAAAGAACCCGCCTGATGCCTTTTTCCGAAACTCTTGATATTCGTCGGAAACAAACAAGAACTTTTTTTCGCGCGCTTTTTTCGTCACTGCCAGTTGCATTTCTGGCTGCTCGTTTGTGAGCCGGTTTCCGTTTATTTTTTCCCTCCATTTTTCCTGGGAGAAATCGGGAATACTTTAAAAGCATTCGAATGGATTCATTCTCCGTAGTGGAATGCGCAGGGTCCCTCTTTCTTTCCCCGTCTTTAGAGAATGTTTCGATTAATAGAACCTTTTCGAATTGAAACTGTCGCTCGCAATCCGGTGAGTGCTTTTACCCCGAAACGAAAATAAGAATGCTTCTTTTTTTTCTCTCTCTCTCAAAAAACTTTTTTTTGATGGAGTTCCTTTTATAGGAATGCGGACGGTCTCTTTCAGCCGATTGGTTGATTTGTTGTTTCCTTTTCCTGTGACGTTTTTTAGGTGACACGTTTTGCGGGCGGGACTGTGTTAGAAACTTGATCGGCTTAGCCCTCTAAATGAGGTTGTGTTATTTAGGTGTTTTGGACATGCATTAGGCTCGAAAGCTCACACTCTTTCATTCTCCTTTTGTCTAGTCTATTGATATACAGGGTGTTTCAGATAAGTGCTTCGAGCTTCTAGAAGGGGTAGAGCCGGTAGAGCACAGCTAAGACGACTAGGGCATTAAACGAAAAGGCACATTAAACGACATTGGAGTTTTTATAAGCGGGAATGTGAGGTTGAAGTTCTGAAACAACCTGTATGAGGAATAAATGTATAAGTTATAAGGAGAAAATTTGTTATGTTATTAAAGTATTTGACCAAAAAAAAATCATTTTTTATCAATTACGAAAAGCCCAAGTCAAGAATTTATTATCCCACAACATTTTATGGATCTTCTTTATTTTATCTCGTAAAGGAATTAATGATTTGAGGATTTTTATTCCATGGTCCAATTATCGTAATATTATCTTTCGGCAGCTTTTGATTCCATTTGCTGGAGGCGTGCAAAATATGATGATAAAAAGTAACCATACCCCCTCTGAAATTGACTTTTGAAGTTTTTGAATAAGCCTCTTAAAATATCGTAAACGGTGATTCTCACATTTGAAGTGGAAATAGCCCCTTTCATGTTGTATTTACATTTATTTTATTGACAATAACAGTTGAAGGCTTTTTATAAAGTTGTAAAAAATACCAATTAATTTCTGTGAAGCAAAAATTCTTGCACAACACCATAAAAAATTCTGAAAACATAGAAATAATTTTTTAAAGTATTGCCTTATGAAACAGGAATAGTTTTTCCCATCATAAAAAATGAACTTTCAAACTCGAAACCAAACCTAATAAAATAACCACTCCAAGAGAGCGAAGCAAATCCCTTTCATTTTTGTCCACTCACAATCCAATCCCGAGTTTATTTATAGCACCTTTCCCCCACTGATTACGACAAGTCGCGCAAACCTGAACGGCATACCGATCTAAGCCAAAACGCGCGAAAAGTAATAAATGGAACGAAAGAAAAACGAATTACTAACCACCAACCTCTCAACTCAACTCTTGTTTATTCCGCGCGAGCACACAAACCCAAATAAAATTCCTCTCCTGGATTACCCACAACCACGCTTACAAATTCATATACCGAGGGAGGTCATTAGATACCGCATCTGAAATTTAAGAGAAAACACAACAAAGCGAGCGAGCGCCATTTTGTATTCATGAGAAGAATTCTCTTCTATCTTCTGAACGGCCGCGTGCCCGGGATTAAAAAACGTGCGAATAACGCGGCCAACACCTGCTCTCCGCTTTATTGAATAGCTGGAAAGAGAAAATCGAATATTCAACGCCCCGGTTAACTTTATTTTTCATCGTTTTCGGTTTCGTCGCCCCTGATGATTAATCTTTGTTCCTCGTAGAGCTTTTTTTTCCTGGCGCGAATTTAGAAAGCTTTTTCGACTTAGTGTTGGATCGGGATGGTTAGAGAGATTTGCGTACTCTTTGTTTTTCTCGACGCTGCATGAAGCCTGGTTTACATGTTAGCGACGCGACCGGGACGACGCGACGAGTGGATAACAGTCGAAACTATCATGTAAAAGCTGACGTAGAGACTACGTCATAGCTAGGGTAATCAGACGTCCCGCTTTTTGCCTCTCTGTCCCGCTGAGTGAATGTCCCACCTAAATGTCCCGCTTTTTCATTAAAGTCTCCCCAAAGTCACGCTCTTGTTTAACTAAATTTCATCGAAACGAAATAATTATGTAAAGAAAAATCCATATTTTTGTTTCAATTTTTTGGGGGTCATCTTCCAAAAGTTTTTAAATGATAAGCTGAATTATAACATAAATCATTTATTAGATGTTATTTAAAATTTTAAAATAATTTGTTTAATACAGTATTTATGTACAGAAGGGTGTGCTATCAAGGGGGATCTTATGAGGTTCAACTCCCTCTAGACGTTTTGGTGATAAGTGTGTGCACCAGACCCCCTATGTGATAGATTAAATGTGTTACACTAAATTTTTTTAACTGAATACCTTTTAAGGTGTGCGTGAGGGATTAGTGTTTATAAAGAGTATTGGTTTACCCCCATTCCATGACAGAAGTTATTTGAATGTGTTTCATGGAAAAGCTATTCCCATGAGAGATTTAAAATCTGCCGTTTCATTGAAATATGGAACATCTGAAAAAAATTGTAACCTCTCCTCGTCAGTTAAATGTCCTGCTTGAAATCAAATTAGATAACGATGGAAACTTTTCGGTAGATGCTGACGCAGCTACTACATCATAGTGACAAGGACCAATGGAAGGACTAGATTTCTGAATCGATAAGGAAAATAATAGGAAAATTTCGACCGTTTTTTCGGTTGCGCTGGTTAAGTCGCTGCATGTAAACCCGCCCTGGTAATTCACTTATAGATTTAGATTTTGAAGGATTAGAAGGGTTTTGTTTTTTGACGGATTGTTTTGAGATTTAATTAAAGTCTGATACTATGGATTAGGCGAGAAAAAGTTTTGAACCTATGTTTCTTTATGTTGTATACGCTCCATACGAGGGTTGTTTCGATGAAACAGAATATATTTACATAGGTTTGAAATGTTGTAAAGGAATTATGATGTATATGAGCCATTTTCTCTCCACTTTTACATATCAGAACAAAAGTTTTGTTTTCAAATAGTACTTTTGTGAATAAGTTTTCTTGGCCAATAATTCTTAAGGCTGACATTTTCTTGTATACAATTGTACGTGATGGAATATAGCCAGGTGCACTTCCAGGAAATGGAAATACAGGAGCTTTTATGTATTTCTATAAGATGAGGTAAATATAAATTTAAAGGATTTATTTCCTTATCTACGGGACATATTTCTAGAATTTCTACTTATTCATAGTAGTTCACTTATAGTAGTATTCATAGTTATTCATAGTAGTTCACTTATAGTAGTATTCATAGTTATTCATAGTAGTTCTACTTATTCATTACTTGCTGCCTTTAATTTGGCGCCTTAAATCCGTCTTCAAAACGAAATTAAGAAATAGTAAACAATCCAATTCACCTAAATCAAGGATTTAATAGGAATACAATTAAATACAAAAAATATCCTTGATGATTGGAGTGAAATCTGTGTATATTAACTCGCAAGTGGATTATACATAAGTACCACGATCTTTTACCACGATCCACGAGTTATTTAGCAAACAATTCCCTTTTTTGTAGAGATATTATATTCTTGAACTCCATGCACGGTTTTAAGTGCGTGGAATATCTTTAGTATGATTTTTAGACGATATTGAGTGACAGTTCCTCGATCTTCATTTTAGCTCTGGATCCTTTATTGGCAGGCGGTAACCATATTTTTTGAAGCTCTCATATGTTTTTGTCTTGGGATCCTAAAAATTATTGAAAGAAACTAAAATTTGCGTCATTTTCCCCAACAATCTGACTATCTTCAATTTTTGGACACCAGTGTATTTTGCAGGGTGGCAACCGATATGGAAAATATGGAATTATCAGATAATTTTGATGACAATCAGGGAAATTTTAAGTACTTTCCTGAAAGCTGAAAAAGGAGTGCTCACATTTTGGAGGAAAAGTTCCCGATTCGCGATACAAGCGACAAGCCTTGTGAAAAATAGTATCATTTAAAAAAAAATCTGAATTTTAAGGACAGGACTATTATAGATTTTAGCATTTAATGGTGTACAATCAGGAAAAATTTAGTTAAAACCTGGAATTATCAGGGAAAATTACTAAGCTTAGTTGGTGACCACCTTGAATTTAATGAGAAATTAGACCCATTTTATCTAGTTGTTGGGTTTCTTTGCATAATTTATAAAAGCCATTTTTACAGCGATCTAGCGATAAAAAATTTAAGTAAAAGGATATTAGTACTACGTTGTTTATTGATAAAAAATAGGATAAATTCATTTTTATTCATAGCAATTTTTTCTGACCACCCTTTCAACAACTTACAGCACTCACACTTCTCTTTTTACTCCTCGAATATTCCGTAGCTCAGACAGCATTTTTTTTTCAACGGATGCTTATTCCACCTTTATACGATTCGAAACATAAATGAACATTCATAAAGCGTTCCTCTTTGTGCTTAATGCTCTCCATCTCATAATCTCACAATGCGTTTTTACACCCACATCACATTCACTAAAAATGAATAGCGAGAGAGATAATGCTTTCGGGGTAAAAAAACAACAACATAAAAATCATTAAACGGAAAAGCGATTTCGTCTGAAAGAAGAAAAAAGTCCATTTCAGTTATACAATGAGTTTACTTCTTTCTTTCTCGGTTTGTTTTTTTTCTTCACTGGCAAATTGCCTCCAGTTTGTGTAAAGCCAATTTCCATATTTCTCTTCCCCATAAAAATGGTTTTCAGTTTATGACCGGGGAGGGATGAGAAGAGAACAACAAGCAAGAATTCGATTTCCGAGAGGCTTGAAGAAAACAAAGGGGTTGTTAAAACAAACATCTGTTCGAATCTGTCTGACTGAGCCCCCCGTTTTCGAACGTGTGGAGAGGAATTGATTTCGAATGCTCTTGGCGAAGTGCCAGCGGAGGAATTTTCCCACGTGCTTTGGTTTGGTTGTTTCGGTGTCAACAGTAAGTGTTCGGATGAGAATAGGCTTTGTTAGTGGTCCAGAGAGTAGTTTATTTTTATGGTTTTGTGCAACGAATCTGTGACAGAATGTTAAAAAAGGTTTCTAAGAAAAAGAGTTCTTTTAATAACAAATAACCGCTTTTGAAATTTATCTATATAATTAAATGGTGAAGACACAAATTTAAGAATTTTTTTACTGTAGTACTTTTTATTTTTTTAGCGTTATTATATTTGAGAGTTTATTTTACTACATGCAAGTGTTTTAGTTACAATGAGTTATATCAGTTATTTTAAAAATATTCCAATTATGTTATTTACTGATGAAGTTTTTCATAAGGGGACATCCATAAATTACGTGAGGTGTTTTTTCCAAAATCTGGACCCCCCTCCCCCCAAGTGAGATTTACCTACAACCTTTAAAAATAATTTTCTATCCAATTCGTTTGCATTTTGTGCTTCACAGTACCTAAAACTTTTCCATTATTAATGATGTGGGGGAAAAGGACATTATTCCGCCTAAAAATCACCACAGTATCTTATCTGTGGGTATTATTCCTTTTTCAAACTTAAAAAAATCGTTTAATTTCTAGTTTAAAAAGTTGACGTGAGATTTTAATCGACCCCCCTCCCCCCTTGGTGAGATTTTTTCAAACCCCTCCCCCCCTTTTTGACCTCACGTAATTTATGGATGTCCCCTAAGTCTGAAATTTGAATAACATAATACATTTTACGAGACTTATTTCTAAAGAAACTCAATCCAGTACCAATCTGATCAATTTTATTAAAAGATATTTTGATATTGTAAAACCTGAGTGAATTTACATGAAAGAGGATCAAATATAGTGTTCTGTTAGTAATTTTAAAAAATCCTATTCATAAGAAAATATGTTGCGTTCAGAGAACTGTATAGTAACATAATTTCCCTGGAAAATTACAGGGGTTTTATGGCAGTAAATTTGACAGGTTTTAAAATTTCAAATAAACAAGTTTTTTTAGTGTACGAGTATCTTTAATAACTTAAACTAACTTTTAATTTGTACAAATTTTAGATGATACCTTAAATAAACACTAATATTTCTTTAATGCTGAGGTAAGAATGCACGTTTTTAAATATTAGTGATGATCGTCAATTTATTTTAAAAAAGACTCTTCCAACTTCACAAATTTTCGTTAAAATAAAGCACTCCTTACTCTCCCCTAATACTCAAATACGATAACTATATTTTTAAAGTGCATTAACAATGATAATCTTTATTTTTACATAGGTTAATAACAGCACATAAAAACAGTAGAAAAAAAATTAAATAATTTTTTTCACTTTCAAAATTTAAACATCAAAACAGCACACAACTCAACCCATATTATGAAACGGAACACCTACCAAGAGAAAGATATCCAACCTTTCATTTAATTCATAAAACGCAAGAAACTCACAAAACTAGCCTCCGGTACCGCCTTCGGAAAAATCCAATAGAGCGTAATGAGGGTGTTCGAAAACCCACTTAATCAGGGTCTGGAATTGACCCCCGTAGAATCAATCTCGACGCCCCGCTCCGTTAAATTTCCCCTTGGCCCGCCGAGAAGGAAAAAGAAGAAAAAAAATTCTATTTGCTGTTATTGCTCCCGGGTTTTCCCCAGTTTATTTCGAGACACCCCTCTGTGTGGCATCGGAAATGGCCACTCGGAATGGTTTATTGGGGGAGTTGTATCCTAGGTTGCATCTAGTAGTTTCGCGACGACCTGTTTCTGTTAATGTGATGAGGAGGTGGATTTTGCGTGGTTTGTCATAGTTTTCTATGGGGTCGTAGGGTCTCATTCCGGTTTCTGGAATATTTTTTAAATTGTTATTTTGTTTTTTATGGAGGGTCGCCTATAGATTTTGATACAAACATTTATACAGGGTGTTTCAAAATTGCGTTGCACGGCTTTTATTCGGAACCAACGCCTCCTAGGGTCACGGAAGTAAGCCCCTAGGTAAGTGAGCCTGGAGAATCCATTGAGAGGACTTACAGCGCTCCTAGCGGCGAAATTAAAAAGTTAAAAAAAGTAATTTAAAAACTAAAAGAGATAGAGCAAAAACCTCAATGAGAGTATTGTTGCCAGCGTCATGAAGAACTCACTGAAAAAAATTCGTGAAAATATCTCGAATATTTGCTGAGATATTAGCATGTGAAAATAGTACTTTTTCAGGGGTCAAAAAAGAAAAAGTTCGCATATTTGCAAATTTTTTTGATTTTTTATTAAATTTTGTGTTCTTTAAACTAAAAAACACAAAACTACAAAATAACACTGAAAAATTTGCAAATATGCAAACTTTTTCTTTTTTGACCCCTGAAAAGTATTTTTACATGCTAATATCTCCGCGAATATTCAAGATATTTTGATCAAATTTTTTTCCAGTGAGTTCTTCATGACGTTGGCAACAATACTTTCATTGAAGTTTTTGCTCTATCTCCTTTAGTTTTCAAATTAATTTTTTTAACTTTTTAATTTCGCCGCTAAAGGCGCTGTAAGTCTCCTCAATGGATTCTCCAGGCTCACTTACCTAGGGGTAAACCTTACTTCCGTGACCCTAGGAGCCGTTGGTTCCAAATAAAAGCAGTGCAACGCAATTTTGAAACACCTTGTATTTTGTTCACAGGAAATATTTACTCATGCCCCTCGAATTGGGTTTTTTTCAGGGCAAAGATGATTCGTAGTGACCACTTGCATGGCAGTTTTATTTGGTTCATTCTACTCGTATACAAGAATAGTCGTAGTAGGAATGTAACGAATGAATTAATTCTTTCGTCCCTTCTAAAAATCATGAATCACTCATATCATACACATAATACAGTAACAGGATTTTCAAAGGAACTAGCTTTATCAGAAAACTATTGAAAAATTCATATAAATTTGAAATAACTCTTTTAACAACAAAACTGAATGTCTTCTACAATTTCTAGTAAAATATTTTTCATTGATTGCTAAGTTTGTATAAATAATGTACCTCGGTGAAGATAATAAAGTCCCTTTTTTGTAACACATAATAATATTAACATTAATATGTTTATACAAATAATTTAATTTTAATACATTGATTATCAATAATTTAAATTACGTTATTGTTATTGATTAATTTATATAATAACTATATAATTAATAACATCTTTATATTATTAATTTTATCTAAGTAATAAAATAAATAATTTTTTATGAACTTTTAAATGCTTAGGATTTTACCCCAATATTTTGCAATAAGAGGTTTATCATTTGGATCTTATTTACTCTTATTGAAATAAGCCTGTTCTCACAAACATACTGTCACTTAACATTTTTAAATTAATGCAATTATTGCAATAGTAAGTGTGATAATGTTGTTTTCTCTGTATACTAACAGCACTAAAGGAAAAAACAGTTTTACAGAACCTTTGCGGTATTGCAAGAAAAACAAAATACTAACAAATTTGAAAGTGCTGATTAAATTTCATAAGAGGCATTTCTAAGAATTTCGTTTTTGAGTTAAAAATTGGTACATGTATTTTATTTAATTACGAATTAGTTGATTGAAAAAAATCAAAGTTATATTTTATAAGCAATGTAATTTTATTCAGAAATTTAATAATAAATATAAATAATTTAATTCATTTTTGTCGAACATTTGGATTTAAGAAAATTTAGTAAACCTTTATATCAGCAAAGTAAGCAAAAAATTATAAGTTTGCTCTTTAGAATAATATATTCGAAAAAATAAATTTAAATACCAATAAGGTAAAATCAATTTTTTTAATAATCATTATTGTATTTATTAGCATTAATGTGGCTAAGCTGAGTCAGACACACGAATACAAAAAGAAAACATTGATAATTTCTCAAATTGTAGCACACCTCATACCAAATATGTCAGGGTTACGTAGCTGCAACTAGATACATGAAAAAAATTGGATGTATCTTGAGCATTTGAGAAAAGGGTTTTATTATATTGCTTAATTATATTTCTTAAACTTCAAATTATTCCACAGTTACAAAAGTTCAGCTCCAAAATAATACATATTACCATAATTTATAAAACGTACCTACACTGATCTTAAAGTATACAAGTTGCTATAACTTCCCAGGTTCAGCAATTCCAAACTAAGGTAATAGAAAAATTTCCAAGTAAAGGGTAATTTCGACGGACCTTTATGTTCGCCGGAAACATATTTAAAATCTTTATATTTTCAGGCATTCGTTTTAAGCTACTTTATCGAGGACCTCATTTTCCGAAAACTAACTCAAGGAAAGGAAAATTAGAATTTTTGCACCGGCTCGCTGATTATCGGAATCCGATAGTTTTCATTTAAACTCCGGAGCAGCCCCACTCAAAAGGGCGACCTCTTATTTATGGGGCGGAATGTTTCTTTTCGGTATGACGTAAGACGTAGATCATCCAACTGGTTAGTTCAATGGACCTAGTTAGGGCTCCTTGCTGTGTTCAGTGCTAACCGAATCTGATTAGTATTTTGTGCAAGTATTGATTCACTGTGTCGGCCTTTGTCGCTGGGTGGTAGTTTTTGCCGTCGAAAAAGGGTTGTGTGACTATTTTTTGGTTGTGATTTTCATCTTTGGTATGTCCGTAGAGTAACATGTAGGATACTAATTGGGTTTATTTGGTTTCACTAACTATAGTAGTTTGTTGGGTGTTTTTTTACGGTTAAACACACAAAATGAGGTTATGCGGATGGATGTTGCTTACTTTTCTGCTTCAATTTTCTCGGATATTATGGGTCGTTAGAGGATTTTTTGGTAGAGGTACAGCTCTCTGTGTATTTCGTGGAAAGAATCTGGCTGTGCAGAGTTAGGGTGGTTTTGTTGTAACATGCTGTAATATATTAGTATTTCTTCGTATCATAATCTCTTACCCATTAACTTAACCCATAAATTCTCCACTTTGTTCCTAAGGATAATTTTATTTTTATTTCAAACATGTAAAGGTTTATACAGAATTTGGCGTTTTCTCTGGGTTTACATATTATTCTTTAATTATTATTATTATTATTTTTATTGTTGTTATTATTGTTATTGTTATTATTATTATTATTATTATTATTATTATTATTATTATTATTATTATTATTATTATTATTATTATTATTATTATTATTATTATTATTATTATTATTATTATTATTATTATTATTATTATTATTATTATTATTATTATTATTATTATTATTATTATTATTATTATTATTATTATTATTATTATTATTATTATTATTATTATTATTATTATTATTATTATTATTATTATTATTATTATTATTTAATTATTGTTAAGGGGAATCGGTACCTTGTATACCGACAGTGTTAAATTTACAAACTTTATGTACCTTTTTCTCAAAAACTATTGGACATAAAAGCTTCAAATTTTTTATATGCAATCAATACACATTAGTTTTCAAACAAACTTGAGATTTTATCAATATAAAAAAACTAAACTCATTGGCGCAACAGCCCTAGTGGGCCAAGGCCTACGATGCCCATCTTCGTTTTCGTGACCGTGGGGCCCTGGGGTGCAAGTTGTTAGGCATGTGTCCCGGTTAGGTGGTCATTCTAACGCGAGACCCCCAGTGTTTAATTCCCAAGCAAGCTTGGTCCTCATTTTATCGACCCACTGAAGGGATGAAAGGCTGAGTGGACCTTGCCCAGCCCGGGATTTGAACCCCGGGCCTGTGGTGTGGAAGCACGAAGCACTACCACTGAGCCACTGGGCTTTTTATCAATATAATGTTTAGATATATTTTTTTAAATAATGAGTGAGCCTCACTTAAAAATTCTGAAAAAACGTCATTTTTGTCTACGAAAACTGCTCTAAAACATGTTTAACTGAATATATTGAAAAAAGCTTATGTTTAAAGTACATGTCAAGAACTTATGGTGCAAATATCAGCTCAGTACATACAGTATATGCTGAGAAAAAGGTACACTTAGTTTTAAAAAGTTCATTTTGAGAAAAAGCATTTTAATGTTAAAATCTTCCCAGAAGACATAGAGTTCTCGTGTTTTTAAAAGACAATTCAATACACTTCTACTTTGAATTTTTGCATAAATGAGGCATCGTTGTGAAGGTCATAAAATGTAGAATCTGAAACATTCAAAATCATAAAATAAAGTTTTTGAAGGTATCAAAGGTACCGACTCCCCTTAAATATGTTTTTAAAAACAACTCCTGATTAGAAAAATTGATAGGATCTGAATGTCTTCCTATCAGGCTTACAGTCATATTCACAACCCTCAACTTCGGTGCTAAATCCTAGGTCTAAGAAGAATTCCGCCAATCAGAGTGAGCTAAAAGCTAATTTTTCTTTCTTTAGCTGTTGGTTAACACCGATGCCGATGGCTGGGGATATGGTTATTAGAGTTATTAGAGCAGCTAGGAATAGTAGAGTAGGTTTAAAACGCTGCAAAGTAATCCTTCCTGTAAGAGACAGACTGTAATCTTTAGTGCTGGGGATTATACTAAATTGGTCGTACCATAATACTAAAGTAGTCTTTTAAAAATAATCAATTTATCACACTACATTGAAGGGGGTTACTTCAAACCTAAAAAAGCATTTTCCTCACAAATTGCAGGAAATTTATCATAGAATTTACTTTTCACCGCTGAAGCTCTTTTATTTTTCCGCAGTTGAACATAATTAAACCTAGAGGCACTAAAAACTGATCACGCAATAGCTATGGCAGGAGTGTGAGATCGTGCCTGGCAGAGAAGTCGGCTTACTGTCTTCCGATTGCATTGTAGAGAAAAAAAGCTATATCAGACCCCATCCGGAAGCAAAAGTTTCTTTCCACGCAATCGTTATTCTTTTTAAAATTTGCGTGATTGGTTTATTAAACTTTCTTCCGCTGTAAATTTTTCTCAAACAAAAAGCTGGGTAAAAATTTTTTTCGGCAGTACGGCCTCTTCAAGTTTCTTTTTCCTTGATAACTTTCTTCTTAATCAACCAGCTTTTAATTACAGTTCTTACTAAATATGTTTGCTTCTAACCCTTTGCTTGACTAACCCTCTCTGTCTTTTCTTCTCTCTTCTTTTTCAAGCAGCTCCCGAATCCTTCGACGACTTCGCGGATGACATCAGTAGACCAATTAGTAAGTCCCTTTTTTCTCTATTATTCCTATTGCTGCCTTTCTGTTTAACACCGCAAATTTCTGTCTGATTGCTTTTGGGTTTGAATAGAAACAGTGAACGGCTGAAGGATGCTGTGTCCCGATTTGTCTCTGTCCCCGGTAATTTTTTTATTCTAAGTGGACTTTTATGCTCTTTAACTTCTGTTTAACGTCTTGATTCTAGTTTATAATGTTTTAAGAAATTATGTGCTGCTTCGAATGACAATTTCATTTTAAATCTGAATATGAAAAGATAACTACAGTGAAATCCCGTTACAAGGAACACCGATGCAACAAAAAATCCCGTTATTACGAAGTCCAGAAAGTCCCCAACCGTTTTTTAAAAATTATCTATAGTATGGTTACAACGAAATTTCCGTTACAGCGAAGAAATTTTACGGTCCCGTGAAGTTCGTTATAACGGGATTTTACTGTATTAAAATAAGTAAGTTTTTTCATGCTATCGGAAATACATAACAAATCAAATTTTATTCATCTGGTTGAAATTTGACATCTCGAAAAAAAAGAAACAAAATCTACTTTTTATAATAACATCTTTTAAACTATCGAGATATTTATAACGAAAGAAATATCAAGATGCATCAGGGACACTTACGACGATCTATTTCGACAATAAAGGTCGGTTTAGACTTTGATTTTATTGCCCCAAAGCTCCCTGGAACATGTGTGGGTCAACTAGCCAACAAAAAGGCCCTCTATTTGCTAATAAGTAGTTGGTTTAGTGTTCTGGAAGTATTTAACGGGACAAAAAAGGAGTAAAAGCAAACCGCCCAACATAACGTGAGATTTGAACGAAACACGTTTTTGAGGTCAGGAGCAGACGTTGAAGAACGCGACGAAATACGGTTCCCTAGAACGTTTCCACAATTCCTTGAAACGTTACAAAACGTAGTTGCATCCGGCCCGTAGCCTCTGGACTTCCTGTCTCAAATCTCACGTAACTGTTCGTTTATATTAGACCAGTGCCTCCCAACCTTTTTCAGTTCGTGCCCCAACAAAGCCTATCTACATTTTCTTTGCCTCCCCCATGTTTTTTTCCCTCATGTCGAAATAAAACCTGTGATCCATGCCCAACTGGGACAATTTCGTTGAAAATTTTCAAATTGCCCCCTTAGAAAATCATATTGCGCCCCACGCACAGTGCAACGAGTTTATGGGTGAAGAGGACAAAAATCCTCCTGGAAGTCATACTTGAAAATAAACACTTTTAATTGTTTTATGCCATTAAAAAAACCTGTGGCTCATGTCCACAACGCAACAAGTCCACACATTTTAAATTGTCCGAAAAACGATCTCCTATGTTGATGAACTTAAACCGTTATTTTGCTACCACCATGTTTCAATTATCGTTTGCTAATAAAATATGAAAGATTTTTCTTTTTTATACTCGATTTTATACGGTTTTCCAGTGTTATTCTTAGGATTTTTTTGGAGGAGTAAAAATACTCCTTGACTTTTTAAGGAGGCGTGAAATTCATTTATGAGGAGTGAAATACGGAAATAGCATAAACTGACTGCATATATAGACAGTTTTTTAATCAAAAAAGTATATCTTGAATGTAAAAAGTTAGTTTTTTGTCCATTGCTAGTTGCACTGTACCGAGTTGGTTTCTTTCTTCAAAGCCGAATCTCGTTTTTCAGTCGCGGAGAAGCTGAAGCGTCTGTACCCGGAGAACGAGCGCCTGATCGCCAGCATCCCCAGCCGCATCTACGAGGTCATCTACCCCGTCCAGATCAGGCAGCACCTCAAGCTGGGCATCTCCACCCGAGAGACCGGCTCCAACAAGGTACCGCGTGCTGCATGTATCACTCCAGTTCATGCCACGATCTAGTATTATTTTATAAGTAGTTTTTACAGGGTGTTCCAAAACGACCGCATAAACTCTGCACAGCTAGATTCCTCGTTGGGAGTACATAAAAAATGTCCAAAGAAGCGTTCCTGTACGAGCCATAGATTACGAGAAAAATACGAAAAACAAAAAAGTATGACGTCACTGCCGGTGCAAGAAAAAACACTTTAATAAACATATCAACAAAAGTATTATGCACAATTTAAAGCAGATATTCAAAGTGTCCGCCGTGCATGTCGAGGCAGGCTTGAGCACGCCTTGGAATGGCTGTCATCACATCACACGTTGCAGCATCGCGGGGTCTAATGAAGTACAAGCAGCATGCAGACGAGCAACCAAGTCACTACTGTGTTGTCACTACTTCATGATACACCAGTTCCTTGAGATGGGCCCATGCGGCGGACACTTTGAACATCTGCTTTAAATTGTGCATAATACTGCTGTTGATATCGCCTCTCCCGTGCAAGACTCACACAATTGCAAAAGTTGAAATATTTACTCTACGGGAGCTTGGCGCGGAAGGACTTCTAGATAGGTTGCCAAGTCGATAAAGTCGAAGCTAGAGTTTAATCTTTGATGATTATTTCAATTGGCGCAAAGATAAATCGCCAAACAAGGCTTTTTATGTTTTAACGCGTGAATCATGGCTCATTCTTAATTCAAGTTAAGCACCTTCAGCCACAGTCAGTACTTTGGAGGGTGACCACCAAGTATTGGCACGTTCTTTTCCCCTTTCTCGATCTCATATTTGCCTACGTTTCTGGAAAGGACCTATACTTGTCATTGAAATTATTCTGCCCGTAATAATGAATGTGTATAATAAAATGCACAATTTAATTTTTAAACTACTTGGATTTTATCAGAAATATTTAATTTTCTTGAGATTCTTAAACAAAATAGGAAAAGTGTTATATTTCTTTTTTTTTCAATTATTAAAAAAATAATCTATAAATTTTAAATAAGTTGGTTGACTTTCTGTATTTTATAAAATATGTAACTTTATTACTATTTTTAAGAAATTAGAAACATTTCTCTTAGTACGTGAGATCTTTAAACAACTGATCAAGTAAATAGCTATTGACGGTGCAACAACGTAATGTTACATTTGAAGAGTATACGCTATAACCAGTCAACAGTGATTATTTATATCGGGTCCAAATAAGTCGCTGAAAAGGGCTCTGCAGGATTTTAAATACTTAGTCTAACATTCGTCTTCAGTTAAGCACCTTTGGCGCGGGCAGTTCTCGGGTGGGTGACCACCACCTTCCGAGGTTTTTTGTTTAAATCCATATATTTTGGGCAGACTTTGGTGAACCCAGTGATGGTGTGGAACTTAGATCGTTGTCTTGAGTCCTAGATACAGAGGTCCCTCAGTCAAAAGTAATCACGTAATTTTAGCTACTGCAATCAAAATTAAAGATGAAAAATGCAGTCTTAATTAAAAGCAGAGCCATTTCAATCTGTATTAAAAGTAATCATGACTACTTCTGGCTAAATTAAAAGTAATTATTTTCGATCCAGTTAGTAGTTGATAACGAGCAAATCTTATTTTGATGGATTGTGTGACCCATGCCTCCTAACATTCTCAGCATTACCACCATCGGTTTGTTCTTCCTCTGCTCATACCTAACTTTTGCCTACTTTTCAGGAGAGTATCGATACCTATTAAATACACGTAATTTTGTAATCACCTTTTTTAATGAATTAAAAATTTTCTCTGATCACCAGAGTTTAATTTCAAAGACTGGTTATTGTTTCAGTGCAACCAAAAGGTATTTCATGATCATGTAGCATAATTCTCACGAGGAATGCACAGATAGTCGATTAAAAAAGGTTTTTCATGATAATTTGCTCAGGAAATAAAGTCTACCCATGAAATCGGCTATAAAAGAAACGTAATTTAATTAAAAATGTAAATATATTTCTATGATCATTTATTATTTAGGGCACAATATTCTGATAACAGGTAGATCCTTTCCTGAAAAATAAAAGCAAATGTGCGCAAGGAAAGAGAAAAACGCAGCTATGCTTGATTTGGTCAGTGGTCACCCACCCAAATACTGACTGCACCTGAAGGTGCTTAAATTCAGAGAAGAAATTTCGATGTTCGATATGCCAGCTAAACCACGATTTTAGATTCAAGCACATAAAGCCGTTTTTGGCGATTTTTTTTAGCGCCAATGGAAATAATCCCCAAAGATCACACTTTTGACTCTATTTTTTCGACTTGGCGACCAATAAAGAAGTCCTTCCACGCCAAGCTCCCGTAAAGAAGACATTTCAACTTTTGCAATTGTGTGAGTCTTGCACGGGAGAGGCGATATGTTCAATAAAGTGTTTTTTTCTTGCACCGGCAGTGACGTCATACTTTGTTTTTCGTATTTTTCTCGTAAACTATGGATCGTACAGGAAAGCTTCTTTGGGCAGTTTTTATGTACTCTCAACGAGGAATCTAGCTATGCAGAGTTTATGCGGTCGTTTTGGAACACCCTGTATTCACTCCCCCAGTGAGATATTTATTTCAAGAGGGGCACGAATATTCTGTAAAAATGTATTCATTTGAGGAATGTAATGCAGTTGTAAAAATGTAACATGCCCCCCCCCCCCACTAGCAGATCCAGGGGGGCTAGGGGGATTTTTCCCACACAAATGAAGTTTTACACTATATAATATGGCATTTAATGCACCAAAATAAGTTAAAACCATGTTATTATATGGGCAAATATTCAAAAATTTTCTGGGAGAGGACCCCCTTGGTACTTTTAACTCTATTTTTACAACTTTATTTTATATTACTTTCGTCAAAACGCAACAATTCTACCATAAAATCTTTTCCGAAATTCGGATGAGGCGTACCAAAACGAATTGAAAAAGTGGGGGGGTTTACTTAAATTTCCGAAATTTTTCTGGAGTAGGACCCACAGACCCCCCTTTTAGTAGTTGGAGCAGGATAATTCACTACCTTTTCCTTATTAAGATCATCAAGAAGATTCAATTGGATTATGAAAATTCTTAGCTCCCCCCAAAAAAATCAAATCCTGGATCCGCCCCTGTGCCCCCCCCTTATACAGGGTGTTCCATGATTATTGCGCATCCCATTTAATTTTTTAACCCTTACAGACATGGGCGTCGATCCCTTAGGGACAAGGGAGACGCGTCCCCCCTTATAATTTAAACCATTCTCTCAAAAAACTTACATTTTTAACTCTTTGATCTAAAATTCGGTGAATGATGAGGCGGTTCGCCCCTTAAATTCGAAGCTGACTTAACTATTTGTTTGGGTTTCTCAAAGGGGGGGACATGACTCCCCTGGATCCGCCCATGCCAGAAGCCCTGTTAATGTCTGGTACTCTTTTTGGGAGTAGATTCAATAGGAACGGTCGAAATCAAAAAGTCCTATCAGTTAGTTTTTCCAGGGGTTAGTTTAGAAGGAAACCCCCTAAATTTTAGATTTTTGTTCGAATTTTTGAAGTTTTAAAAGTTTCTAATAGACTTAAATTAAAGTAGTTTATAATAAAAAAGTTGACTAAAAATTTGCTTCTTAAATTTGAATTAAAACTAAATTTTTAGTTTTTCTTCTCTCCTGGAAAAATTAAGCGATAGGACTGCTTGCTTCTTAAGGAAAATTATTCTTAAGGGTTGATCTTTCTTACTTTTCCCAAAATATTAAGAGCTAAATTAATATCATCTCAATTGAAAAAACAACGTTCATTTTACACAATTTAATAGTTTTAAAAAGTAGACAATTGATTCGGGGATCAATGGATCCCCTTCATCAGTACTGAAATCTGAGTAGTTGAATTGAGTAACTGAATTAGTATCAGAGTATCCAATTGTCTACTTTTTAAAACTTTTAAATTGTGTAAAATAAACGTGGTTTTTTTCAATTGAATTGTCAACATTTGCACAAGATTTTTTCGCTAAATTAATATCTTTACTTTTGAATGATAGATAAATATGATTGTTTTTGAAATCTTTTTTTTTAATTAACTTTGTTTTTGTCTTTCTTAACCGAGGTCCTCAAACTTTTTTATTGTAGGATTGGATAGCTTAAAATTGCAAATAGGGCAGCAAAGTGTCTTTATACAGTGCAAAAAAATTCTACTGGCGGATATTAAAATCCAACAATTCGATTTGCAAAATTGAAGTTCTACTTTTTTATTTTCCAATCGTGTTTTTACTGAAAACTCTAGCCGCGAATAATATGAAAACTAGTTGATTTAAGCTAAAAAATATGACTAGCATATCGAATCGTAGATCTCAGGAAGTAGAAGCCAATTGACCCCTCTTAAAATGGAGAAAAATTTAGGTGTCATCGAATTTTTTTAATATTTTCCGCCAATTTATTGTAAGAGTGATCACATGTATGATGGTTACGCTTCTAGCGTGGGGAAAGCATTATTTCTCAAGCGCCAATTCTAAAAATGAATAGTGTATAACAACTCTCCCTCCGCTCTCTTGCGTTGCCTTCCTATGCTGTGCTGACGAGTCCTAACAAGGACGAAACCGGTCCCTGGAGACGACACTTGAGAGCTGGAGTTTTCTCACAATATTATTATTATTTATAAGAGCTTTGCCTTGCTATTTTAAATGCATTTCAAACTCTTTATCTTTAGTTTTTTAAACTTAAGTCTAATCTTTTTTCTCGAAGATGGCTTAAGAGAAAATAATGTTTTTCTTAAAGTTTCTGAAAGTCTATCTTTAAAAAATGATAGAACATCTGGAAATTTTAAAACATTGTATGGTGGGTTAAAACATTGTATGGCTGAAGGGTCGTCCACTTATTAATTAGGATATCAAGAAAAAGTTTGGAGACCCATGTTTCAAACAAATAATTAATATTCTTGTGAAATCAATTCTTATTTTAATCCATATGCTCTAATTACCTTTTTTTATTCCTTCAGACGGCGGAGCATTACCACCAGACTTCGCTACTCATCAAGGCGTTTAATTATAAGTTCCGGATCGACCTCGAGCTGAACACGTGAGTTTGGTTTGCATTCTATTTTGTCCAGTAAATGGTTGTTTCTATTGTAAAGCATAGGAAAAGGACGTTATTTGTCATGTGATTCGTCCAGAGGTCTTGACGTCTCTCAATTAAATCGCAATAGTGAAAACGTTTCGAAACAAGTTTATTGGTATGCAAAGACGGCAGAAAAAGAGGTTCTACTCGTAAAGCTCTTAAATTTTATTTTTGGGGCATTACTTTTTTAAGAGCTGTTTTAGAGCAAAACGTTTCTTTGGCCATGGTGCTTGGTCATGGTATAAAATTTTTATTCGAAAAATTGGCTCTTATTTTGCGTTCTGGTTGTGCCGATTATAAGATATCTTTAAATAAGCTAATTATTGATTAAGAAGGATTTATTTATCAGAATTAAAGTTCAACATATTACATTTTTTATCAGTTTTGTTTCAAAAGAAAAGAAAGAATAAAGTGGTAAATCTCCTACTCCCCAACCACTTTTTGAAATGATTTTCTCTCAGACAGAACTGTTTTCTTAATTTATTTGACCTAGGTTTTTCTTTTTTATATTGATCTTCTACCAAAACAAACTACCAAACACAATCTTGCAAAAATTTGCAAGTTGTTTAAAATTCTTTTTAGCTTTATGCTCCATTCCAAGAAGCTTTATCATCGTGAAGGAAAAAAACATCACGGCATTTTACCTATTTATGGCAACCTCAATGGATAAAAGCTAAATATGGTAAATAAATAGATCACAATCTTTCATGCTTAGGAAGGGGTTACTACAGGTCTTCTTTTGAAAGAAAAGGACAGTAAAAACAAAGAAATTAAAAGGAAACCACCTGGTACACGAGGTACAAGTGAAGTCCTCGGTCTAAAGCAAACGCAAAAACCAGTATTACCTCTCCAACCAACCAACCAACCAACCAACCAACCAACCAACCAACCAACCAACCAACCAACCAACCAACCAATAGATCATTATACTTCCGGTCATTTCCGGTGCCGTACTTTCGTTTTTCTATTAGTAAACAAAACAAGAACATGTGCGGTGCATTTTTTTGAACTTAAGATGGCTTTTTAACAAATGAAATCGATAATTTCTTGGAGAAAGCTGTGCTTCTCTGAATTATTCGATTCCTGACTCATGCTCAAAATGTCGAAAAACTTACACAAGATTTAGGTAGAGTAGTAGACTGTTTTTATTATTAAGTGTTTAGGTATCTTTTCGTACATCACCTTGTTTTGTCTATTTTAGGTACCTGTTGGCACCAAATTTAATTCAGAAGCATTTTCTTCCTGATGGGGCTCAGCAAATTTCAACTTCAGTATGTTTGTATTTTGATTTTCGAACTTGTTATTTTTCTAAATTATGTAAAATCGACACAGTTTCAGCTGTCAAGATTTTTAAAAATTTAAACTCTTATTTCTTCTTCAGGAAATTGAACACTGTTATTATCATGGAACTACGAGGGACTATCCGGGAGCCATAGCTGCCTTTCGCACATGTAATGGGGTTAGGTGAGGCTATTATTCTTAAGCTATAATGATCAGTGCTCTAGAGTTTAAGTGTTATGTTTGGGAAACAATGACCAATTTGGTGACTACTCGGGCAGTGACAGCTGGATGCAATGGAGGATCTGTTTCCTATTACTTTAGGGCAGAGTTTCTCAAACTGTGGGTCGCGACCCACTGGTGGGTCGCCAGTCAGTTTTTGGTGGGTCGCGAGAAGATTTTTATTTTTTCTGAAAATGAAGTATCTTTTAAAAATTTTTACAAATGAGACTTTTGAGTTATCAAACTATTATTTGAACTTTTGAAATTTATCAAATTACCATATATAAAAAGAATAAAAATTTGAGGAAAAACTACATACTTGGTGTCAAACAGAAAAGACAATTAATGTAAATATGTACTATGTATGTCACTTTAATGTGCTGATAATACAAATCTAGTCGGTTATTCAAATAAAATTTGAAAACAAAATATTCAGTGTATCTCCCCATCCACACTGGGGGGGGCAATGCAAATTTTAATAATTAAAAATTAAGGAAATGATGCAACTGCAATTTATCCCATATTGCTAAAAAAACAAGTTAAAACCCTGTTTTTAAGGGTAAAATTTTCTCTGGGGGAGGACCCCCAGACCCCCCTTTTTATTGTAGGGATCATTGTTTGCCCACACTTAAACTACTTCATACGCTCAAATTCAAATATTTAATTTTAATTTTCTAAAAAGTTAATTTCTCTTCTAATACGTGCATGTAATAATTTATTGTTATAACTAAATAGTTGGTGAACACCCCCAGTCAGAGAAGTTAAAATTCTGTGGGGGGCATGGTATAATTATCTCAGTTCAGTTAATTAATATTAACTGAAGTCGGTGGGTCGCGTTAGATTTTGTTTCTCAAAAGTGGGTCGCGATGTTTAAAAGTTTGAGAACCCCTGCTTTAGGGGGAAGAATTGAAATTATATAACCAATTCTAGTGTTTAATGGAACAATATGCTACATAGTAACCCTTTTATCTTAGTAACATGAGTTGATTTGTCAATTTAATTGTTTTGTCATAACCTTTTCTATCAAATGTTCCAATTGTGGATTTCTTGTCAAATCTACTGTTTGGTAATACATGACCAATTTTTGATCTAATAAAGAATTAAGTATACTTATATGCGGGGTCTGTCCAGATTTTCTGTAAAAGGTCTGTTTCATGGGCGTAGCCAGGGTTCAACTTAGGAGGGGGCAAGCAGGGTCGACTTTTTTTATGTTTGTGGATAACAGTTTTAAAGCCCCGTGAGATAGGGCCGTAGCCACAGTATTGTTTCGAGGAGTTTTTTTTTTTTGCCTTTAATGAAATTAATGTTAAAATTTTTGGGGTAGCGTGGAAACAATGAGGTCTCTTTCATCCATAGTAATATATTCAATGTAGTTTTTCAACACTTTTAGGTAGAATAAGCGTTCAAGAAAAATTTATATGACAAAGATTTTTAGCTATGAAGGTTCAAGTTTGAAAGGGGGGTCTGGGGGTTTTCCCCCATAAAATTTTTTGAAATTTGACCTTAAGAAAAGGGTTTTGAACTGTTTTTTAGTATATGTAAACAAAAATTTGGACAAACACTTTTAGGTAGAATTTTTATTTTTATGAACTTATTATAAAAAAGTGTGAATAAGAAAGATTTAAATACTTAAGTATGCCTGGCTTTCCTCCCTCAGAAAATGTTTGGAAATTTGACCCTATAAGAACAGGGTTTCAAACACGTAAGCGCAAATTTTGACACACATTTTTTAGGTAGAATTTCGATTTTAATGAACTTAATACAAAAAAATGTAAATAATAAAAGTTTAAATACTAAAGAGGGGCTTGGGGGTCTTCCCCCAGAAATTTTTTTAAAATTTGACCTTAAAAAACTGGGTTTTAGCTTAACTAAAAGTAATGTTAAAGTAAATTACTCAGGACTTAGGGGGGAGCAGCTGCCCCTCCCTGCCCCCCCCCTGGCTACGCCCATGGTCTGTTTGTTGTAACTGTGTAAACTATTCATAATTTTGTGAATTCAAAATTAGTATTAAATTTTGAATCTTGAGGAAAGTCCTTTTTTTGTGAAAACAGGGTTCTGTTTTGGTGGTATATTGTGAAATTTAAAACTAAAAAAGTGATGAAGCTATGAAAGAGCAGTACTATAAAAATAATATTTTTTAGAGTGAAAAATATTGTTAAAAGTTAATTTTTTAGGCTAAATTAGTTTGTAAAGGGTCCTTTTTTTTAGGTTATATATTTTGTGAAGAGTCCTTAAGTAGGCCAAAATTTCTTGTAAACTGACACCTGATATGATTTATTTATTGAAGATAACTTTTCTTTTAGTGGTATTCTTCATGTGGGGAACGACACATTTGTAATTCATCCTTTTTATGGTGGGGATCAGTCCGTAAGTAGTTAAGCTCTGCATATTTGCAATAATAACTTCAACAATATAAATTTCTTTTTGATGACAATGTTATGTTTTTCTTTTAGAAAAAGCATCCTCATGTCATTTATCGGTATTTTTCTGAATCAAAAGACAAACATACATGTGGTAAGTTTAATAATAACAATTATTTGCTCTTTTTTTTCTCTCTAAACAGAAATGGCTTTATTTTATTGTATACAAATAAAGTTCATTTATGATATTTCTTTTTCAGGAAACACAAACATGCATGAATGGGGTTTTAAAATGTTTCGAATGAGACCCTCTCATCAGCCACGTTTAAAAGTAAGTTGTTGAGATGGTTATCTTTTTACTTAGTTGAAACCTACTTACTAAATTAGCATTTAGAAAAAAGTTTTTATATTATGCTTATCCTTTTACAGAAAGATGTTCGGCAAGTCGACAAATTTGTAGAATTGGCTTTAGTTCTTGATCAATCTATGGTAAGGACTTAGACTACATCTTTATTTATTACGTATCGTCGATAAATAAAGCATATTAAATTTCATTTATCCCTTTTTCAGTTTGATAATCGCAATTCAAGTAGAAGTGAAGTTGTAAATGATGCCATCCAAATCGTTAATTGTGTAGACATGGTAAATATGAGTCTTTCAGTTGTTCAAAAAGTACATGGGGAAAAGAATTTTCTGGCTTATAAGATTATTTTGTTCCTTGTAGTACTTTCGTACTGTGAACACCCGCGTGTCAGTAGTGTACGTAGAAACCTGGGCGCATGGTGACCAGATGGAAGTGACGAGCGACGTGCGACAGACATTGCTCTCTTTTATGGAGTATGCCTCACGGAAGCTCTACAAGGTGGCAAAAGATGCCACACATTTGCTCACGTGAGTAAACCTTTAGTATGAATTTGTATTGGTAGTAAGTTTACGCTATTGCTCTGTGAAAAGTCATCATTATTCCCTCATTACTATGGGTATGTATTCAGGGGTGCATCTAGAAAGAAATTGGAGCCTAATAAGTCTAGTGATAACTTTCAGATCGCGTTTTTATTGATTTCAGTGAGTGAGTTCAACTAATTTTTCTTAAGGATTTCCTAAGTTGTAAATTTTTACTGATAGATCACTTTGAAGCTACGAGGGTTGTTTTTTAATTAACTTCCGTTTTGCTCCTGAAAAAAAAGTAGTTGGAATTTCGAAATAATTATGCTACTGGTAGATAGGTACATCCTTGAGGATCAATTTCCCTCATTACTGGAAAAAATCGGACATTTTTTCTATAATATATCGAATTTACAAGCGCGCTCCTCGAACTTATTTCCCGCCAACCCATAGAGAATTTCTCTTCCTTTAAACTCTGTTCGCATTAACAATAGACAATCGGCAGGCAGGTGATTTTTGCAGCATGCTATTGTGGATGTTTAAAACCATATGTTTTGCATCTGCCAAGTTCCAGGCATTGGGGATTCTGGAGTTACAGCCATAATAAACAAGGCAATATCGATAGATTCGCAGGCAAAGTGTGCGCTGAGGGGGAAAACGGCTGTCCGAACCGATGCGAAGCTCAACGAAAAATCAAACTTTTCATGAAGCGGAATCGAAAAACTTGTGAAATGGTACGGTAAATGGTCTATTTAAAGGTGATTACGATGAAAAGTAATTAAAGATGTTTGTAACCTTCCGTAATAACCTTATTTTTAAATATTCATTTGTTTTTTTATTTTTAAACTATCAAAAACGGGAAAATTTCGAAAAAGAGGATTTCTCTATGGGTTGGCGGGAAATAAGTTCGAGGAGCGCGCTTGTAAATTCGATAAATAATAGAAAAAATGTCCGATTTTTTCCAGTAATGAGGAAAATTGATCCTCAGGGATGTACCTATCTACCAGTAGCAAAATTATTTCGAAATTCCTACTACTTTTTTTTCAGGAGCAAAACGGAAGTTAATTAAAAAACAACCCTCGTAGATAAGATAATATTGCAGTGTTTTTAAAAAATCTTGTTAGATTATAACCTTTTCCAGATATGATATCACGGGGGGTGGCAGGGGACTCATCCCCTCAAAAAATTGGACTAGCTGTCCAAAACAAGTTAAAACTTTATTTTTAAGGGCCGAATTTCAAAAAACATTTCTGGGAGGTGACCCCCAGACCCTCTTTGTGCTTGGATCTCTATAATTAACCACTTTTTATGTATTAAAAATCCTAAAATTAAACACCAAAAAATTACGAACATAATTTGGGATTTCCTCTTTTTTGCTTTTTGGTCAATCCCTGGTTTTTCACAAAATTCAATTCACTTTTTTACAAAATTTCCAAAAACGCCCCTGGCAAAAAATCCTGGATGCACTCCTGGTATTTCTTAGATTCCTATAAAAGCAGTAGGGTAATAGCACACACACCATTGGATTGTGGCTTTTGGAATTGTAATTTTTTTCAACAAGTAATATAACAAGGATTAGATCTTGAAGATGCTTACAAACTTAGGTACTTTAGGTTCATGTCACTTAACCTTTCAGGATACTATAATTGTATTATGTTCATGTAATAAAAAATCTGTTCACAAATATGTTGATCCAAACCTACAACAATATCTGACAACCAAGTTATGAAAATTATAAAAATTGCTTGTAGGTGAAAATTTTGAATATTCAATATAATTTAAAAAATAATTTGCAGTTTTATATATAACCAAACAAAATTTTTATTGTTTCATATTTTTCAATATCTTCCCTTGCTTTTGTTATAACTCTGGCAGGTTGGCTAACTGCATTATGATCTGTATTTTCTTTTAATCAGCTGGAAGCTAATTATGTAGGAATTAAGCTTTTGTATGAAAAATTACTTTTGATAAAAAGCAACTTATCAGTCCAGTTCTGTAGACTACCCAAATTAATAGTACAAACTGTGAATTGATTTGTTTAATCTACATTCAATTCAACTTATTACAATTTCCCTTCAAAGGTAAACCTTAAGGTGTTTCCTTGCTGTGTGTGGCAATAGTAAACTTTGGTTAATAATAATTAATGTCACTTATCCTGGCCTTGTGAATTATAGGAAATTTACAGCTCCCCCAAATTCCTTCAGAATGTCCTAGATGGGGAAGGGTTCTTGAATTCCTACCCATTTTATAAATTGTCTTTATAAAATTTTAAAAGTGTTTTATTTTTCTTGATACAGAGGCCACAAGTTTCGAGGTCACGAAGTAGGCATGGCAGTTCCTGATAGCATTTGTACAGCTAAAGCAGTGGGAGTGAGTGAGGTATGTCACAGGATGTCTTGTCATTGCATTTTAGATGTTAATTTTTATTAAGATATACTGATACCCAAAACTGATATTGATTTTACTTCATATACATCACTGATGTGTCCAAAATTATCATTGATTGAGCTAATTGGGAACTTAAAGAGTTGAACATCACATAAATTTTCCCCTTAAGTAATTAAAATTTATATTATTTGATTAGATTATTTTTACACGGGACTATTGCTGAAGTGAAGCACTTAAGAAGTTAATATAATAGACTCTTTGTAAATATTAATATAATTCATGCTATCTTTACCGTATCACTTCAGCATACAGTAAAATAAGTTTTAAAGTTATTACTTTCAGGAATATAACTTATTGATATTTTCAGGATTCCAACATCTATGAACCCCATCTGATAGCTAGTACATTGACTCACATGTTGGGGCATAATATTGGTATGAGCCATGATCAATATAATGGAAGTAAGTATTATATTCATTTATTATCATGTGTCTGAATGTGTAAGGTAATTTTCACTGTTGTTTGTACGGATTTTTAAAGGTTGTATGCTATTTATATCTAAAGGATATTAATCAATACATATTATTTTTTTGGCACTTATGTACTACGTTGTCGACAGTGCAGCTAAATTTGAAAACATCGCCAAACCTCGTTAAATCCCTCTCTGACCTTAAAACATTGTCAGAGAACACTAGATGTTGCCAACATCGGAATATCAAATTTACTTTATTGGTCAAAGAAATAAATTTAAAGTTAACTTACTAAGCCACAGAAATGCTATAATAAATAATATAATCAAAATTTATAATTATTTTGATGGACTAAACTCTTTATGTCATTAAAATTGAAATAAAAGGATTGTATATTTAGTAGATCTTATTTTCTTTTTATCCCATTTCCAGTTTTGTATCTTTAGTTACTTAAAATAAAACAAAAATCATTGTTTTTTGGTGACCTCGTCTTTGTGAAACTGGATCTGGCAATAACTTTTGCTCTTCATTGACTTATATTGGCGTCAAAGCCACCTTTTGGTGACTTTGGCGACATTTTCAGATTCAGCGTCACAGTTGTATGGACAGCATAGTACGGAATTACCATTTTTTTCATCAATTATGTACTTTTTACTCAATCCTTTTAAGATGATTAAGTTTCATTTGTACATTTGGTTCATCACATAAAGAGGTTCTGTATGTGTGAGAAGATGTGATTAAAGGGACAAAGAGTTAAGAAACGTTTTAAAAAACTTCAATACTGAGACAACTTGTGATATAGAAGGAGGAAAAGATATTACCTTTTTTGATAAATGTGGGATGAATGATTTCTTAATATTACCTATATTAAAATTGTGCATTCATGCTAATTTTAATTTTCAATTCGTTATAGCTGACTGCAGGTGTGACGACTGGTGGGGTTGCATCATGGCCCAGACAATATTGTGAGTTGAATTACAGATCACTCATCTTTCAAGTGTTATTTCTGTTGAATTTTTTGGTACTTATATATTATCCCATCGACCATTTAGTGGCTGTTTAATTTAGTGGCAGAGCTATGAACAGTCAATAGTATGGTTGACTGGTTAATAATATGTAGGAACCACTTTTTTTCTCGTGTAAGATGTAAATACAGTAGAAATTACAATTGAGTTTTCCTTAAATCTGAGCTAGTGAAAATAAGTAGCTCCTGAATAATGACCAACAATATGTAAAATAATGTTTTGTTCTGACAACATTCTGCTTTAATGACTGAATAATATTACTACCAGGGCTCGATTTCTAAACAAAGAAGTACCGGAACGGTAAAATTATTGGTCTCAAAACTGAAAAAGCAAATACTTTTTAATACAAAAACTTACGCATTTATTGTCAAATTTAAATTTAAAAAATAAATTCAAATGTGTGTACTAGATTAGGAAGAGTGTTCTAACTTAATTACTGTATAAGACGATAAACTCTTTATACAATTTTTTTGTAAAACACTTTTTACAGTGGGTTACACTTTTTTTCCAAAAGGTGGCCTCTTGTAGGAGGCGGAACGGCTTATCATTAATGAACCATTAGTGTATATTTTACTAATTTAAGGAATATATATATATAGAGAGAGAGAGAAAAAATGCGTAGTTAAAGTCCTTAAATGGTAGAATTTAAGATGTTGCAAATTTTCCCAGCAATCTGGCAATCGTGGGTAGTTCAAATGGAGGTTCACAATTATGTTTTAAAATAAAAATTAAGTAACACAATTAAGTTACAACCTTACAATTAAATCCCAATTATTTTTATTTGCAAAAAAGGTAAAATGCATTTAAATTTTTTTTTAATTTGAAATATGCCCTTTTTATATTTTTTGGTAGGATTCTCACTTTTATGAACTTAATCTGAAAAAAAATGTGATTAGTTGAGTTCTAAGTACAAATAGGGGGTCTGGGGGAGGGAATTTTTCCCCCAGAAAATTTTTGGAAATTTGACAATAAAAACAGGGTTTTAATTCAGTTTAGGACTTTTTTTCGTACATAGAAAGGTATCCTTGGGCCTGTGAAAGGGTCTCGCGGGCGTAGATAGGAGACCCCCTAAAATAGAATATTAATTTTTTTCAAAAAAAGAAGTTCCAGAACGCTATTCCGGACCGTTCCGGCTGAAATCGAGCCCTGATTACTACACAGAACCACAATTAAAAAATACTACTATTTTCCGATATAATTAATTTGTTGTTAACATCCAAAATGTATTACATTTATGGGATCTTACATTACATTTATCTATGTGAGTAATTTTAAATTAAATATACATACACTGAAAATAAAAATGATTTATTTCAATTTATTTAGATATTAAATTCTATTAGTTTAGGGTATACCTAGTCCTATCCACCTTAAATTATTGAGACTACTCTGCAAGTTATATGTACCTGATATCAATAATATTGCAGGTATCTTTTATCTTCTGTTTACAACAGGGTGAGATACTTAATGAATAATTATAGTGTTTTAAAAAATTAGTAATGATTTACAAAAATACTGAACTAAAATATTAATCAGAGTTGTGAATGATTTTTACAGATTTTTTACTTCAAAGAAATATTCTATTGATGAAGTATTAAATTTCTGTTTGTTTCAGAGGTGTGAACAAAATCCAGCCATATCATTTCTCATCCTGTAGTTTACAAGATTATATCAATTCTCTTCGCATCGGTCATGGAATCTGCCTATTTAACAAACCCAATCAGGTAATGCGACTAATCTTTGATTTCAAATTCTTTTATATTTCATGTCATGTATGTGAAAGATTAATACATTTCATTGAAATTGGTTTTGTGTCATTCATTTTAAATTCATGATGGTTTAATTTTAAGTATTGTATTTAGTGTTTAACCTAATCCCAACACTCAAGTCTCTGTCCTGTTAAATATCACTGAGCTGGTTTAGTTCTCAAATATTTTAATATTGCCAATTTTTGTTGTTATCGTTGATATAACTGTAAATTTCCATCGTTTAGTTTGCAATTTTTGTCAATACTTCTAATTTTTAAGGTTCAAAACAGCCTGGGGATATTTAAAGAGACAGTTAACAGAATTGAAACGTGAAATGTGTTGGTACAAAAAAAATAATTGAATCATTATACATTAAAATGAATTAGCCCAAAGTGATTTCACATGAGTAAAGATACCTCTGTATAGTTAAAAAGGGTTAATTATTTTATTTCCATAATAATTTTAATTCAAAATTTCCCTTCAAGATGTATATTAACCTTGTTTGGTTTATAATAGCTTGAAGATTTTCGGACCTGTGGGAATCATCAGATTGAAAAAGGTGAAGAGTGTGATTGTGGAAGTATAGATGTAAGTTAAGATATGCCTTATAAGTTAAAGTTGAATTTATGCTTTTAATTTACTCTTTTGTGATGAATAGCTTTATGTTTAATTGAAATTAGTTTTATGACCATCTATACTCAATCGGCGACCTGGCAAGCTTTTAAGAGTGGCCCTGTTATAGTCTAGTAATGATACTTTTTCTTTACAGTTTAAAAAAAATACTTAAAATTAGGCAAAAATCTGTTGAAAAAGTGCTTCCAAAGGAATGAAATTTGAGAAATTATTTCAGGGGTAGGCCCCCCTGTTATTTGTTATTTCTTGAAGTTTCTGAATTAATTTGATATACTTCACATCCTTTCCTTCAGAACAGAAACTTTAAAAAAGATAAAACAGTTTTGAGGTGAGGGGTGATCATTTACACTTTGGCCATCAGTTTTAGGAGTGAAGTAGGTAAAAAAGTAGTCAGTAAATGCGTTAAAACCTGCTACAGAGAATGATTTTTGAGGGTGAGCCTCCAAACCCCCTTATCTTTCCTATTTCTTACATTTAAACAATCCATTAAAATCTCTCTTATATTTTAACAATAAAAACAATTTTAAGACTTTCTTTATGTAGGCAGATGTAAAGCCCTAGATCCTCTACCTTAAGTAGCGACATCACGCTCAATCGGCCGCCATTGTAGGGAGAACTCACTACTAGTGACGATAAGCAAGATTATCTAGACTAGTGATGGGCAGGTATCGATACCAAATACTTAAGTACTCGATACCTATAGGTATCGAGTGTATTTGATACCCACAAAAGTATCGATACTTTATTGACATATTTCGTTTTAAATTTTTCAATGAAGTAATCTTTATAATACCTACTGTAGATCAAACGAAGCCTGTTTCCGTTTTCATTTTGCAACGCTCAAACCCAAGTCGTTATCATCCGCGAGAGAAATTTGACGCGGCTAGGTTTTTCCCCCGCCAAATCCTTCGCCTCTATCCACCTCCAGACCCGTAGCTACGGGGCTTTTTGATGGATCGCTTTCAGTTTTTTGAATATTAGTCTGATTATAGATAGCCCCTAAAAAAATTGTCCCTTCAGGTTCGTTTCCCGAAATTGAAAAAAAGTACTCGATACCTAAAAGTACTCGATACCTATAAGTATTCGATACCAAAGTATTCGATACCTATAAGTATTCGATACCTAAAATTATCGATTTTGCCCATCACTAATCCAGACTAGTAGTGAGTTCTCCCCACAATGGCGGCCGATTGAGCGTGATGTCGCTACTTAAGGTAGAGGATCCAGGGCTTTAGGCAGATGTAGGAAGGCTTTTTTACACAATTTGTTTCAGATTTCCAACAATAGCTTTCTACTCTACATTTATTTTTCAACATAACTGGCTCATTAAAGTTATATCTATTCCAGGTCCTCCCTACAAAATCTACCATTAGTTGCAAATCAGTAAAAATTATTTTCTTGTAAATGTGAGCTGGGGATAAAAAGGTTGAGTATCACTGGTAATGACAAATTAACCTCATAACTTTCTAAAATAAGAATGTTACAGTAACAATGTTTTTAAAAGTTGGGAACCACTTTCTAAACAGTAAGATATGTTCTTTCATATAAGTTATTTTTAATTCTAGTATTAGTTTTAAAATTAAATTCTTATATATAACTGTGTATTAAACAACATGGGGATTTTATCTCTGATTTTTGCAATCGATATCTTGTCTGTCGCAGGAATGTAATCAATCGGATCCCTGTTGTGACCCAATCACATGTAAGCTACGGGTAGAAGCAGAGTGCTCTAGTGGTCAATGCTGTGCAGATTGTAAGGTAAGGCATTAGATTATTATTGTTTTTTATAACCAAGAGAGAATGTACTTAAACGGAGGGATTGAATGCATTTCAGTGGGTGAAACGATTGCAGAAATACTAAAGCCTGCCAAATCTTTTTTGCAGCTACGTCATTCAGGTCACATGTGCCGTCCTGCCGCAACTGAATGTGATATTCCCGAGTATTGTGATGGATACAGTGGAGGGGTAAGATATTTTTGAACACAGGATGATAATTAATAGGAATTGGTGATATGTAATTTGTATATCTTTATTTTTTTATCCTTCTCTATCTTACAATCAGATCAAAAGATTGCCATGGTCAAATAATGTTTTAAAACATGAATGGCTTACTTACAGCCTGATATGCACCCCTAATAGCCAGAAATTTAATTAGCATCTTCAAGAACTATAAATAGATGACTTGTTAAAAAACTGAAGTTGTTCTAACTTTTGGGTGATTCAGATTTGATTTTTTCCCCATTTTTATTTTACTCATAAATAATTGAACCTTTAAAAGTGTTTATTGAAACTTAAGTTTGCATTAATTAAAATTAATTTTAGATATTCACTACTCAAACTTGTATAAAAAAAGTGTTTTTTGCATTAAAATCCCACTCAATTTGAGATATTAGCCTATGAATGATATTTGCACCTTTTGATACTTTTTTTGTATATTGGAAAAATGGTGGCATTTATTAATTGGCACTGTTCCAAAAAGGTTGACCACCCTTTATCTAACACCATCTTCTAAACTTGTACGTAAAAAGTTGTTTAAATCAAAGAGTGTTTTTTTTTCTATTTCATATCATACTCTTTTAAACTAGTTGTTTTTTGCACATTAAACCTTAATTTCACATATCTTTTTAAAACACTATGAAAAATTTCTTGAAATAAAATAAAATTTAAACTAACTTAACTATCAAATTGTTTGCAAGCTCATAACTTTAAATATTTTCATACATTTCTTGGTCTTTTCACAAATTTAACTTACAGTGTTTTATTTCAGTGTCCAACAGATCTGTTTAAAAAGAATGGTGATACTTGCAAAAATGGGGAGGGCTACTGCTTTCACGGGGGCTGTCCAACCCCTGATGATCAATGTGAATACTTATGGGGATATGGTAAGTTAAAAATGAATCAGAAATTTGTAAAATGTTTAAAAGAAAATCATCTGTGGCGAACTTAGTCACCACTATAATAGTGAAATAATTCAAATGGGGTATAAATACCGACTGAAGTGAATATAACTCCGAAGTATACTTTTGAGTCGTATGACCTTCGGATCGGTATCTCCCCGTGGCTCGCATATGCCACACATCTTTATGATATTCTATTTTGAGGGCATGTCATTTAGAAGTTTCTGTTGCAGATGAAAGTCCTTCCATGAATGAACAAATTATCTTTCATATTTAATCAATATTATTATTAATAATCAAATTATCTTATGTACATATTTATTGTTGTATATGTTTATAAGCACTCTCTAATCTGGCTTTTTGTTATCAATCTCTTCTATACTTTTAGACCACTGAATTGCTTTAACACTCCTGATAATATTGCCTTTAAAAATATTGTATAGATCAGAAATAAAGTTTTAAATACAAAAGAAAAACTCATTTGTATAGTAGACCATGTTTATTAAATTTAAGTAAACTTTTCATAAGTGAAATAATATCATACTTATAACACATGAATTGGACATAACTTATTTAGGATGTTTTTTATATAAATATTCCTTTTTTTATTGAATCCTTTTCATCTTTTAAAGGTGCCAAGCAATCTGAGTACCAATGCTTTGAGCAGTTTAATACACAAGGCAGCTTGAATGGTCACTGTGGCCAGGATGGTCAGGGAAACTTTGTGAAATGCACTGAAGAGTAAGAACTTTAAAAATCAAATACTTAACCTTTGAGTATTCTTTGTTAAATGTTGCTGTTGAAATGATTCTGTACTATTAAGATTTTTACTTTACACACTTTCAGAAACATCAAGTGTGGGTCCCTACAGTGCCAGCGAGGTTCCAGATCACCTATAATTGCCTCTTCTGAGAAGCAGTACACTAGAACCATTGTTTCCATAGGAGGGCAGGAATATGAATGCAAGTATGTAAAAAGTTTTGTGCATTTAGCTATTTGGTTAAGTTACAGGCACTGAATTAATTGTTTTTAACTGCTTCAATATTCACATCAGTGCATTATCTTTAATTTTTAGGGTAACATCTGGGACCATCACAGCAGATATCCCTGATCTTGGCCTCATGGCAGATGGAACAAAATGTTTTGATAAGAAGGTATTGTTGAAAGCAAAGATTACACCCTTCATTCTTGCATAGAATTTTAAAAAATTGAGTTCGTAATTTCTTATAGTGTGTTTTTAATTTTGATAGATCTGCATCAACCAAACGTGTGTCAGTGTCGATTTATTTATCGAGCCAGGATCGTGCCCCTCAAACAACGTAGCCCTTGAATGCTCAGGACATGGGGTAAGTTTTATTGTTCTCTGTTCTGAAGTGGTTTTGTTATTTATCTCAGATAAGGTTTCTATCAGAGATAATTTAAACCAAAATTTTGGTTTTTCTTTAAAAAGCTATGCAGAAAGGATATTGAAAAATTTTGTTCTTAAAGTGCAAGGTTAATAGAGTGCTAAAGGTTGGCTCAAAATTTCGTTACGTCACAACATGAAGAAAGTTGGTCTGCCAATGTTAATGGAAAATGCATAAAAACCGACGAAAATAACTAATTTTCACTTAATAATTTTGTTATTCGGCACTTGTTACTGATAGATGATAGTTTAAAACTATCATCAATCAGTAGTGCTGTATGCATTTATGAGCCAACTATACTAGTGCTATATTCATTTTATGAGCCAACCTGTAGAATTCTATTAACTTTGCTTAAAGAGATTAAAATATTGTCTTTTGAACAAAATGTATAAAATGATGTACAATTAATTTGGTCAAGCTATTTAGTTCAAAAAATTTGACCATGAAAATTTTTCTTGGAAATTACAATTTTTTCCACTATAATGTTCCTTTAATTCATTACAAAATTATTTCAGTTTTATATTAATCAAATATCCATCAAGTATTTTTATAAACTTTGAATAAAATGTAAAGTAAAATTTATAATAATTTATCAGAACATTATCATTCTGTAGATGTTTTAAATATACTTGTTCTTTAAAATTCCATTATAGATTTAACCTTGATATATGGAAATTTTGTTGTGTTAAGTGGGTGTAAAACATGTAAAACATTGGTTTCAAATTAAAATACTGTTCTAATATGTGTATGTATTTTTTAAGTTTTTAAATACTTTTTAGATTTGATTTTTATGTGTTACCAATATTTGCAATATATTAAACTAGCCAACTGAGATTTTAAACCAGCCAACATATTTATCACATTTAAATTATAGAAAAAGTTTCCAGTCATCAAATTTTTGCTGCTAAAAATTGAAATTCACTGTTCATTATTTAGTTTTATCAAAAGAAAACAGCTTTGAAAAGTTGGTCCCTAAAGTCCCTTTTTTTAAATTTTGGTCCCTAAGTCCCTTTTTTTTAAGTACCAAGCTGCTAAACACCCTGTATCTGGAATCCTTTCTTAGCAGTTAAATATTGGAGCAGTATGTAATCCATACTTATCAGTTCTCGTTCTGAGTTCCAAAGGAGAGGTTTATCACTCACTCAATAAGTTCAAATAAAAAATTGTATAAATGCCATTTAGTATCAGAAATATAGTACAAATCAGATATCTAAACTCATTCCGTTACTTTAGAAACATGAACAATTTATCAAAGAAGCTTTTTCAGCCAATATACAATCAAGGCCCATAATTATCTGAATATGGGCTATTTCAATTTTAGTTTTTAATAAATATTCATAGACAGTTATATGTTTTTATGTGTATTAATCTAAAATTTCCTTTTTAAATTATTAACATTTTAAGTTGCATTGATTCTTAATTGATATATTGAATTGAATTGAGCTCATAGTCGTAATTCTGTAAAACCCTATTCCATATTTTCTACTCAATTGTGAATTTTTCCCCCAAATTTAAAAAACAATTTTTAGAGAATTTTATGAAATTTTTTTTTAACAATTTAGATCGGATATAGTACAAGAACTAGCTACATTTCAAAACTCTAATTTAACATCATTCAAGAAACAAGTGAAAGTATTGTTGTATGGAAAAACATAGTATTAGTTTTTTTTTAGAATTTTACTGGCAATTGGTAAATACAATACTAAAAACTTTAAATCAGGGTTATACTGTGCATTAAAAATATATGTGAAAAACCAGGGGTTCATCTAGAAAGAAAATAGGTCTGTTTTAGGACCCTTCACAAAATTCTAATATATTTAAAAATTCAAAATTCTAAAGATCAAAAGTGGTTTGAAATTTGTTTTTAAAATGAGTTTCCATCATTTTGGAATGGAATTTGCCAAATTTTACCCAATTTCAAAAGTTATGAACTCTGTGGGTGTACTACAAGCCCTTCATTTTCACAAAATTCCTTTGATCTTTCACAAAATTCTTAAAACAGGACCCCGACAGAAAAACCTGGATGAATCCCTGAAAACCTATTAAATCGAATCTAAATAAATTCCTGATTTACAGGACAAAAATTTCACTCATTTATTTCTAACTCCTTTTGTTTTTGTGTGCAGGTGTGCTCAAACATCAACAGCTGCCACTGTGACCCTCAGTGGACGTCTGCTGACTGCAGTGAGCCGACTGATTCACGGCTGGGTAGCGTAGACCGATCTGGCTATCCTGGCTCTCCCCCTTCCGGTTCCTCCGATAACCAAAGCCCTCCCTCGACCCCGAAGACGCATCTCGGATCCCCGCTGGAAGCCTGGCGGAACAAAACCAAAAAGTCCAACATCCGATACGGAGGTAGCAAGTGTCTCAACAATTTGATTAGGCTATCAGAAATGCCAACCGTTTCTGATTTTGCTGAATCATTCTGTATCTGGGTCCTGAATTCTGCGATTGGGTTTAAAAATTATGGAAATTGGAAAAATTTAATTTATCTTTTTATCTAAAAATGCGGAAAACCTTGTTGAGAAGATATGGGGATGATTCGAAAAATTTCTAGGGATTTTAAAGTAATGCAATCGAAATTTCCCTTCAAGATTTACATTTTATTCTTTCAACTGCAATGTTTGTTTTCTAAAAATACCCTTTAATTTTTCATGATTTTTAAAATTTATTCATGCATTTGATATTGCAATCAAATTTATTGCGAGTGCCCAAGGCATTGCAGCAATGTCTACTTTTTTTTGCTATATACTTGCATTGCAGGCATCACTTTTTTTAGGACAGCAGATATTAGTATACAGATGGCTGCAGTAAAAAGTTGGCATCTCTGAATTAGTTTCATTTAGAGGAATAGAAATTTAAATGAGGAAATTTGTTCTATGTTTTTGTAAAAGGTTTTAATTACCAATCTCATGGCCATATCCAGCATGTTAAAATCCATGAACATGTTATTCTAATTTTGGGTGAATGCTTTGAATTTATTCTGTACTATTATATTCAATATGCACACTGTTAAGTAATTGTTAGTGCATTTATATGTTTTATTTAATTTAAAACACATCAAATACAGATCCACAGTTCTTGGATTTTGCTGAAACCATTAATTTAATTCCTGGTTTGTAATTATTGAACCATGTCCAAAAAAAATAATAAAACCTTTCAGTGCAGAAGATTTATTATAAGAATCCAGCAGTTTTTCTCAAATGAAAGTTAAACCTTTTAAAAGTTTAAAATTTTGGGAAACCTCTACTCCCCGCTATTCTTATAGCTCCAGGCCACTGTTCATTTGTTTTCTTGATTATCTTTTACACATCCTGACATATTACTTCAGTAAATGTAAATATGCTAGTTTATTATTACCATTCGATTACTCCTTTAGCAGTTTAGAGAATTATTAAAATATTTCCTGTGTCCTTGTAAGAGACGATTCTTCAAAAAATGTTTAACCCTCCTCTTTTACTTCTTGATTCATTTTGACATCATATCATAAGTAACACTTCAAATTTTGAGTCCCAGGCAGTGTTATTCTTAGAAATTTTTTGGAGGAGTAAAAATGCTCCTTGATTTTTTAGGAGGCATGACATTTATTTATTAGGAATACAAAAATAGAAGACAGTAAGAAACACATTTTTATACCACTTTTTTCAAATATTTTAAATGGACAAAATGAAATAGAAAAAATGAGGATGCCATTTTGGTTTTTAAAATATAGCATCTTTTAAAAATTAGTAGAAAATATTAAACATTATAAATAAAACAATTAATTTTTCACTAAACATTCTAAATGAAAAATTTATTTAATATAACAAATTTCAGTAGAAAAATTATTATTATTCGATTTCAGTGGTGTGCCATGCATTTCTTTAAAGAAAGTTATTGTTATAAAAATTCAAAGCGTGAAAATACGCCTGGCTAGTTTTTAAAAGCGTATTTCTGATTTTCATTTCGCTCTCAGAGGCGTTAAAAATATCTCTGTTAGAGGTCTGAAAGAGAGAGAAGTATTGCTAATTTCATTATTCAATACCTCTGCTATAGTAATTCCTTATTCATTTTAAAAGGTGTTAAATGCGCTTAACTGAGCAATGTTTTATTTTCCAGTGGGCAAGAAAGACTCCCTCAGTACTCCAACTCTCGTTATAGTTCTTGTGTGTGTTGTTGGTGGAGTGTTCATTTTCTTTGCATTACTAGCCACCTGCTACAGGTATATCGCCTCTTCCTTTCTTCCTTTTCCCATACAAATTTTCTATTTATAATTCTATGCATAAAATTTGTGTTTTAAAAGACTGGATTACTTCTAATGATTTCATTAAGAAGATGCTACAAAATTTTATTGAGGCATTTCTCTACAATTTAAATAATTCACTCTGATAAATGTTATCTTAGTTATCATTAGTATACTTTAAATAAGTTGTCTGTTCTATATTATCTAACAAAGGAATTTACATATATGTGAGATTCAAAAGGACCACTTAATAGCTTTAGAACTATATGTTAAAAATTATCAATAAAATGTAAGATGGTTAGAATTTTTTAGAAGTAAATCATAATCTCAATTGATTAATTTAATCCTAACAAAGATTAAATTTTATACCTTCATTAATTTGTGGTATGCATTGCTGTTAAACTATTTTTAAGCATTTAGTAGACTCCTTCTCAACTGGCGTTTAGTAATTGGACTGGAAAAGATCTCAAGCTCAAAAAGAAAGTGCAAAAAATTAGATCCAATTAAAAATATGTTCAGGACTGGAGCATTAATAACATCTTAAATGTAGAATCCAGTCCCTCCATCGGGCAATTGCATAATATGTCATTCTAAAAGAAATTTTTTCGTAGCTACGATCATGTTGCATTTACACACTGCTGTAGTTAAAACAGAACCCCAGTGGCGTAGTGGTAGCTTCATGCTTCCTCACCATAGGTTTGAGGTTCGATTCCTGGGTCCTGGGCTGGGAAATGTCTCAACCTTTTAGTGGGTCGAAGAAATGAGGACCAAGCATGCTTGGGAACTAATTTCTGAGGGACTTGCATTAGGCTAACCTAGGGTGGTTCAAAAAAACTTTTTTTCAGCTAGAGTCCGGGCCACCCCTTAATTTTTTTAGACCTATCAACAATATAGTCCAGACAAAATTTTAGCTTCCTATTCAAATTCTAAGAGGGTGCTCAATGACCCTCAAATTTAACATTAGCGGGCACATAGGGGATGTGACCAATAACACTGTTCAACAAATTTGACCTTCAAAATTTTTCCTTGATGAAAAAATAGTCATTTCTTATGAATTTTAGGTCGCTGAATACGAAAATCCCCATTAAAATTCTCAATTGACTCAGGATTTTCGGGGAACAGACCCTCCTCCTTTTTACGTTTTTCGACGACTTTATAACTTTAAACTCTATTTTCAGGGTCAAAAAGCACTGTTTTAGTCTTCAAATTGCACCCCAGGGGACAAGAAAGGTTCAAATTAATAAAATATGATAAATTTATAACAAATGGATAGGTTTAAGGGGTAATTACCCCCCTAAAAATACAAAAAAATAACTAAAAATTATAGAGGTTTCTATACACTATTTTTTCCTCTTATTTTTTACAAAATTCCCGTTTGAAGGGTCCTAACCCTTTCCCAAGGATCCAAATTTGATGACAATATGCAGCAATAAATTTTACTAAAAGCGGCTGATGTGTTAGACTCCCAGAAGCCCCCACAGAAGAGTTCAGAAGACCTCCAGAATCACGAAGGCGCTGGTGAGCTCAGGAACTAATATTGATGATTTTGAAAAGATTACAAATTACGTTTTTCTTATATTTTGGGTCTATCCCAAGTAGCAACTCTTCAGTTCTTTAAAATTTGACTGGTTTTAGGGAGTGAGGATTCCATGTTTCAAGATGTTAATAGATGCACGGCTGTTGATAACAATTAGGGGGCATCCCCTTAAAAACTGAGGGTGATGGAGGAAAATGGATGTCATATTTGAATTCAGCAGATTATTTTACAATAGAATTAGCTGAAATTCAGTTAGTGGCTTCAAATTTTTTTTGGTACAGCACACTTTAACTCTAAGTGCGGCATTGAACCCTTTCGTGGGTGCCTTGGGGGCGCTCTCACCTCAACCACTTTTAGTAAAAATCATTGCTGCATATTGGCATCAAATTTTGGTCCTTGGGGATGGGTTAGGACCCTTCAAACGTGAATTGCCTAAAAAATTAAGAGGAAAAAATAGCATATAAAAACCTCTATATTTTTTTGCATTTTTAGAAGGGTAATTACCCTTTAAACCTATCCATTTGTTATAAATTTATCTTATTTTTTTTAAGTTGAACCTTTCTTTTCCCCTGGGGGGCAATTTGAAGACTAAAACAATGCTTTTTGAACCTGAAAATCGAGGTTAAAGTTATTTAGTCGCCGAAAACGTAAAAAGGGGAGGGGCTGTTCCCAAAAAATCCGTTTAGACACTATTGCGCAATAGTATTGTTTTGTTGTCAAGGGGCAAAAAATACCTACAACTTTTACTTTGTACTTTATAAATCGATTTATTCTCATGTTAAGAGATTATAAAATAAAAATGCATACTTGATTTGGTAGTTTTTAGTTTTTAAAATAATTTATTGAAAAAATTGCAGTAGAATTCACTAACTTATAAAGTTCGGGGGGCTTGAGCACCCCCTTGCAGTTGAGATATGAAGTTGAAATTTTCCCAGAATATTACTGTCTACAAGTCTAAAAAAATTGAGGGGTGGCCCGGTTTATATTTGAGAATTTATTTTTTACCATGTATTGTTGAACCACCCTACTAACCACCTAACCGGGACATATACCTTGCCCCATGCCCAAGAAAACAAAGATGGGGACATTGTAGGTCTTGGCCCACTAGGGATGTTCGCTAATGAGTTTAGAGTTTAGTTGTTAAAACATTACATAATCTTATCTCAGGCTTATAAGTGGACACTTGAAATCTTGACGTATTCCAATGGAAAAAATACTTCTCCAGCTTGCGTGAAGTATGCTGACCATCAGGCCACTCCTGACCATGTACTGGATTGTCTGGGGCTTTCCAGACTAGATCTTTTTACAGACCCAATTCTTGTATTAGATTTTCTGAGAGTGACTAGTTTCATGGACCTGATTTAGGGTTGCTAAACACTGCTGGTATGCAACAACAACAGTTAAAACATTCCCGGCCGTCCCGTCACATTAGCTAGGGTGTGCCGTAAGTTTTGTGCGAAAAATATCTTCAAAACGAGAAAATTTTGCTTGAAATCTGTTAACATTCCTGATTTTGAAGCATTCAGGAATTTGGGATTCCAGAGAATGGTTTGTTACTCTGATAGTTTTGCTGAGATTTTGAGCCAGTCCCATTCACGACCAGTCGAGAGGGAGTCGCATGTTTCCTATTGCGTGTGTGTGAGTGCTCCTTTTGCCAGAAGACAGAGCGCTATGCCCAAGCCGGACCCCGCCCACCTCAAAAAGAGCCGCAAGTTCTCGGCCAGCTCCTCCTTCAAGCCGGACGACAGCTCCTCCCAGGAGAACGTCAACCGGATTATTACTTTCGGAAGCATGCCCTCCTACAGGTACTTCCTTCTCCAGCTTTATTAAGCTTAAAAACAGTGTTGAATGAGTTGTATGAGGATTTAGTTCTTTCCATCTGCAGTATTATTTTGAATAATTATGAGATAATTTTTCATCAATTAATCTGAATGAATCGGGATATCCTGTTTAAAACCTAACCGTTAAGTAATAATAAACCTGTTCCTAGGCCCTAGCGAGACAATTTCATGGGGTGATTGTGTTCCGAGGGTACCCTGGCTTTCTGTGTTTGGAAAGGTTTAACACTTTCGTGTTTTTCGGATTTTCCAGTGTTTAGGTTTACCCAGCTGAGTTACTTAACGGGCTAATTTTCAAATTTTTTCCATTATTTTTCACTAAAGAAGTTAAGTTTCTTTTGAGTGATTCCCATCCCAAATGAGCAATTTTTAATAAAAAAAGAGTCAGTGTTTTTCTCCATCTGAAAAAGGTTTTGAAGGAATTCTGGATTTTTTGTACTACTTTGTACATTTCTAGGTTTTACTGATTTCTGGGCCAATTTTCGGGTTTTTCAACTCTTGGTCACAATCATCCCTGCAATTTATCCCATAGAATAGATCCCATTTCTTTTCAGAAAGGGAAAACCCTCCCTTCTTCCCCTTTCTAGCCTTTGCAATTCTAGAGAGCTATAACTGTTTATTAAAAGGTCAGTTCAAAAGTCAAAACCAATTATAGTATTACCTTGTTTTCTAAATAACCCTTATATATTGAAAACATATTTCCCCCCTTGAAATAAATTACTAATTACATTTGTATTTGAAATAACTTTTTATTTTGAAAACTCGATATCGGTTTTATTTTTGGGTCCCTTCGATTTCATGATGTCTAGGTCATACTGTACTTTCCTAATCCTCTCTGGACTTGTGAAGGTTACAAGGTGGAAAGTTGCATGCCTAGAAGGAATTAGTGGGGACTTAAGCAGAGGAAAGGAAAACGTAGAAGCATAAAAAAGAGAGAAAGACAATAAATTAGATTTTAGAAGTTGAAAATACTAACTTTATTAAATAAATTTGAGTATGCATCCTTTGTACACATTGACTGTTTTATTCTTGTTTTTTTTGCACGTTTTCTTTCTGCTTTGTTCTGTGTCAAATTTTTGGAATTTTTCATTTTTTTTGCCTTTTGGTCAATCACATCACTGGTTGTAGTTCTGGCTTTATTTTCTTACACTTAAATGGTTGCATCTCTTTTTTTTCAAAAGACCCGCAAAATTTAATGTTTTCTGTTTCTAGTGATGAACTGCATACTGGAAACTATTTGACGTTGAAGTAAGTAGTGAATCTTGAAATGTAAAAAAAAGATCAAAGAATGCTTGAATAGATAGTTAAAATGCATGGGTGGATTTAGGAGAATAGACATTGTTAAGGCACACTCTTTCTGATTGTGAAAACGCCACTTAACCATTAAAAAAAAAGTGGAATATCCAAAAAAAAATTAGAGAAATTGCCCTCTCAACCCCCTAAATCCTCTCATGCTAGAATAAAATTTTATGATAAGATCTTTTTAGAAAGTCTATATCTGTATGGCTATTCTTAGTAAAATAAACCATAAGAATTTATGGTAGATTTAATATTAATTGTTTTTGACCTTTTACAATAAAGGTTTCATTTAATGTTATGAAAGGAGTTAAATCAAAATGATGCAGGATAAACAATGCAAATATCTCTCTAGAGTCATTAAGTTAAAGAGATTTTTCAGGATAGTTTAACCTGCCTTTCGAAGGTGTCTCAAAAATTCTGGTCAATGCAAAAAATGGTAAAAAAACCCAAAAAAAATCATAACTTTACAGGAGATTGTACGGTTTTTGCTGACCAATTTTTGCATTGACCATATTTTTCGTATATCCCTTTGTAAGACTAAAAACAGATTAGCTAAGTCGAAGTATCGTAGTTGATACCAGATTGTGGTTGATTATGAGGCATTTAAAATAGTGACTGTTTCTGATGATGCATGTTTTAGGATGTCCATAAAGAGTTCATGACTCTTTGATCATCCAGTCCTTTCCTACTAATGGTATGTGAAGGCATTGTTTCCAATGTCAGGGATGGGCAGGATAAAGTGTGGAGTTAGTGACATAGGAGATGGAGGTGTGGTGTAGTGTGACACTTATGTGACAGATAGAGAAGGGAGAGGTAAAGATGAAGTATGATAACACAGGTCTGCAATGAAAAAGCTGTTTGAATAATTTAAGCGATTTCCTATGTATTTTGGTGTGTTGATAACGAAAAAAATATTGAAAAAAATCCTATACGTCAGGATTTTTCACAAATTGCAAAATTATATTCGAATTTGCTCATTTTTCATAGTTTTTGTACATTTCTAGCTCCTTTATTTTTAAAAATTAGGAGCTGTGAACGGTGCACATAGTAAACTATCTCATCAGGACATGATAGAGATGGAAAGAAAATATTAGGGAAGATTTAATCGGGCAATAATGAAGGATTTTTGTTGTATAGTTCAAAGAAACGTTCTTTTTGCTACTCACATGGGTAAATGTACCAAGGGGAGCTTCATAAGGAGGAAAAATTGGCTTTAGAGTGTGTAAACAAGTTTATTTTAGTTATATAATGATTTTCATGAAGAATATGTAATAATAATTTTATTTTATGAACCATAGAGTTAGTACTAATATAGAGACAGCTTAAACATCTTCTACGCTGTTCAAAGTGTGACCGGTTTTTCGGTTTCGTTCTGCCACTCACACTTGACCCGCCTACGAGAGCTCCCATGTTAAAATTGACTTCCGCCACTCACACAGGTCCGACTTTTTCGACATGCAAGGTTGCCTGACCGAGAAGAGTAAGCTGTCTCTATATTTGTACTAACTCTATGTTATGAACCTATTTTCAAGAAAATTGAATTAATGACTTATTTTACAATTTTACCTAAATTGTCAGGAAACATGACATTCTAGGGGAAAACAGAGACCATTTTTGAACTCAGGGCACCAAAAAACCTTAAAACTAATAACCTTAAAAATAAATTAGGATTAAAAAATCTACTTCTTAAGTGTACTTACATTTTTTGTAAAACAGGCTCGGACTGGTCATGCGGGCATTTGGGCAAATGCCCGGTGGGCCGCTACTCATCGAGGGCCGTTTGTGGGCCGCCTACAACCAAAATATTTTACAGTGATGTGAATGAAAAAGATCCTGTAAAAATGAATCCGCACTCTGCAGGAATTTCCAACTAGCGGCCCACAAATTCTTTTTGTGCGGCCACCAAACCTTCAAAAACATATTATATTATTTAAAATATTTTTATGAACAAATTTTCCTAGTTTCATCTTCAAGAATTCTACAGCATAAAAGGAGCGAACCTTTTCGGATGTCACCCAAAAGGGTCCCAAATGAGTTAAAACAGTACTTTTAAGAGTAAAATTTCCAAAATTTTTCTGGGGGAGGAACCCCCAGACCCCCCTTTCTATTTTGAGCTACACTATTCACAATTTCTTTCAATATTAAGTTCGTCAAGATGGAAATTCTTTCTACCCACTGAATTTACCAAACAAGAATTAAAAGTCTATATTGTGTTTATTACGTATCCAATTAGGGACTTCAAGATGGATTTTAGACTATTTCTTAGGGGTCAATTTTCAAAATAATTTCATGGGGGGTACCACGATCCCCCCCTTCGAAATTTTTAATTCTATGAAGATATTTTTTCCATGAAAATTATGCAGTGGGCCGATTCAGACTTGAAATGCCCGGGCCGAAATTTCTTCCCAGTCCGGCTCTGTTGTAAAATGTTACTATATTTGCTCAATTTGTTACAAATTGTGGTCTCTTAAAAAACAAAAGAGGTATTTTTTGGATTCAGCACACCAAAAAACATAAAAAATTATTTTCAAATTAAGTTTGAGTCGAAAAAGAATTTTTAAAAATATTTACTTTTATTTTCTTAAAAAATTGACATTTTTACTTAAATTGTGAAGAAAGGTGAAGTCCTATGATAAAACGGAGGTCAGTTTTAGATTCAGCACATCAAAAAACATACAAAAAGATTTGGTGGAAAAGATTTAAATAAAAAATTTAGTATAAAGAGTTAATTTTACAAAATTTTAAGGCATTTCCCAATAAAACTTAAAAACCTTAATTGTCAAAAAATGTGACGTCCCAAGACAAAATGGAGGTCATATTTGGATTCAGCTCACCAAAAATAATAAAGTTCAGGTGAAATATCCAAAACAGCTCGAAAAAAGTTTTTTTTGCAGACCTGTGTAATTTGTTACTAGAATGAAGTAATGAGAAGTGATGTGATAGATGTGACACTTTGTGATGCAAGGAAGGAGGAGGGAGGGTTTAGGATGACATGTATCACTCTGTGACATGTGAGAGGAAGGGAGTTTGGTAAAGCATGAGACTTTGTGTGATATAGTAGAAAGGGATGTGATGTAGTGTGATACTTTGTGACGTAAGGGAAGAAGGGTTTAGGATGACTTGTGACATGAGAGGGAGGGAGTAGGATGAAGTATGATACTTTTGTGGCATAGGGGGATGAAAGAAGTAGGATGAAGTGGCACTTTTATGACGCAGTGGAAGAAGAGGTACAATGAGGTGTGACTGGTAGGAGGCAGGATTGTGATTGTGACAATGGGGGAAGGAAGGGGTAGAATAAAGTGTGACAGGAAGAGGTATGATGAAGTGTGACATAAGGGAGAGAGGTGAAAAAGTGTGACGCCATTTATACGAAAGTGTTGCGTGTTTTCAGGGAAGACAAGCTTCAGGAATTAAAAAGACAGCAGGTGCTGCACTTGAAGGACACGACGAGCTCGGACGCGGAGGACCCCCTGGACGAGACGTCCGCCTTCATCGAGCTGTCCCCCAACAACCTGTCGCGCGTGCCCGAGAAGGGCATCCTCAAGCCGCAGGCGCCCAAGCACTGCCCCTCCGACGATGACAACAACTGCTGCCTCAACGGCTACCACGAGGAGATCCTGGAGGCGCTGCGCGGCGCCGCCTCCTCCTCCGGCCCCGCCTCCCCCACCGACATGGGCGTGGCCAACGGGGACGAGGAGGACGACGAGATCCCGCCCCCCTGCGGCCCCATCCGCATCCGCAACCTGGAGGACCTGCTGCGGCAGCTGGAGCACCGCCCCTCGCCGGCCGGCTCCTCCCCCGAGGCGGACCACCGCCAACCGTACGAGGACGAGGACTTCGAGGAGGAGGAGTCGGAGGAAGAGGAGGCGGACTTCGAGGCGGCTGACGAGCAGCTCATGCTCCGCAGCGCCAGCGTCGAGGCCTTCCCCACCGACGAGGACTGCGCCCCGCCCCTGCCCCCGCCCCCTCCCGTCGCGCAGCAGAACCACCGGAAGGTCAAGAAGAAGTTCCCAGAGTACAAGGTCTAAGTGGGAGAGAGTATCTCTCCGTGTCTTCTCTTTCTAGTCATCTCTGGTGGCACATTGTGAGCGTGGTAGGGCAGATGCTCATTTCGGATTGGGAAGGACAGTTGATATATATCGTTTTTCCATAACTCGTCCAATGGAAGGAAAGCGAAGATTCCTCTGTGCGCTGAGTTTTTTATGGGGTGCTTCAAATGGTCTGAGGAAAGAGTTAGAAGCATGCCCCAAAACTTAAAAATTTTTCTTTTGACTATCTATAAAGCTATTACTAATGTAACAAAAACGTAACTTTTAAAATGTTTTTTATGAGGTATTTAAACATAAAATCAAACAAAAAGTAGAAGGTTACTGAGGGAAGGGCATAAAATTTTACCAAAGACTAAGAAATTTTCCTTTGATGATAAATACTAAAACTCCCTCAAAATGTTTTCCAGGTCTGCCAATTGCTTAAATCCTAGTGGGTAACTTATAATCCTAAATAGTTCTTTTGCATAATTTCCTTTATATATCTTAAGTTAGTAAAGAATTTAAAAAGGGATTAAAAATTTGTCCTTTGCAAGTTAATATTTATTTTTTATGTGAAAGCATAAACAAGTAACTCATCAGTGTCAAAAACAAGCTGCTGTTTGACTCATAATACTCCTTAATTCGTTAATTATTTAATCCAATAAACGAGAGGAATCTTCAGACTAAGTTATTCTTCATTTGGTGGTCCACCTGTGCTATCGGACCCGTGCAAATGCCTTATCCTTCATCGCATAATGTGCCACTGACAAAATGGACTACGATTCTTTGACACAAGCGCATGTCGAGTCAGAGGACAGAGCTTTGGCTTGCATCGTTCGATGGTAAGAAAAGTTCGCGTCAGCCCCTTGGGGGGAATTCCATGCTGTAGTGACATTTCCGAGAACAGCAAAGAGAGAGTCTTGCTGAAGTTACGCGAGGGCTCACTTCCGTCGGATCGTGTCTCGCCCAACATGCATAGCAGGTGGGAATTTCATCACTCTGAAATTTCCAACAAAAGAGATCCTGTCTCTCTAAATTACTGTCTTTGTGTTGCGATACCAAAAATGAGAAAATGAACTCTTAAAACATTCATATTGGATAAAAAACTTCTCAAATCCAGAGAAGTAATCTTTCCCCACCTGCTACAAGCATTTTTGATGTCCTCTGACCGCGTGCCTTTGCTGTCTCAGTAAGAATGTCCTCATCATCTGAGTCATAGACTCTGGACAAAGATCATCACAGATTTGTACCTCACGAATTGCTCACTATTCAAGTCAAGGACTGTCTTACTTTAATCCTTTGCTCAGTTGTTTCTTGTTTTTTATTACTTTTTAACTCTTTTTTAGGGTTCTTTTTGTCTATTTATACACCTTTAAATCTCAAACAGGGCAATGTGTTTTTTGATATTTTTCATTTTTTCACATGAACAAGGTTCCCACTGAGCTCAAAACACGTCTCTGATTTTATGTGCTGGATCTCTAGTCAGTTTTATGACACATAGCTCATGGCAATATTTAGGAAATTTGGACCACAGAATATGGTTAAAAGTAAATATAAACTAAATATAATTTTGGTGAAGTTATTTGGGGATAATAAACTTTATTTCATTGTTTTATTTGGTCATCTATTTTCCACTTCATACAGTGGCGGTTACTTATAACTGTGTATTATTAATACTTAAATTTATTTATTTTTATCTGCTAAAATATGTATATTGTTCAATTTTTAAGTGCTTTAGAAAAAATTAAATCATGCTACCAATTTGTTTCTTTTTTTAGTGAATTTTGGTTTGAAAAACCTCTCAATTAAAAACACAGTACATACATGTCTTTTAACTCTTTTTATCCTGGAAACTTAAGATACCACATTAACTATCTTTTATCATTACTGTTATTCTAAAGTATATAAATTTAAACCCTTATGATTATAATACAATCAATTATCTCTCTAAAGCAAATATATATTTTAGATACATTTTTGTGGGAGCCTTGATGAAAACATGTTCCTATCTATCACCAAACCTGAATATTTTTCTGTCCACAGAGAAATTTGTTTAAACCGATAATTTTGAGTTTCTTTACATGCACAAATTTTGAGTCTAGTCTTATTTTATATCAAATGTCTTTTGAAGAACTTGGAGATTCTTACACTGGAAAAGGTTTTTGAATTGTAAATGATGTACCTACAATGTTGTTGAGTTAGTTCATAACAGGGTTCTCACAAAACTTGCATTTTACAAAACATTGTAAAAATTGTTTTACTACTTAGTGGTAGAGTGGCAAAATTTTCACAGGTGTGAAAAAAATGTTGTGTAGAAAACACTCAAATTTTATCACCTTATTTTTATCTTACTGTTAACAATTGTAATATAGCTTTCTATTGAAATCTTATTCATCATATAAGGAATACAATTAGTTTTATGTCATAACTTTTAATAACTCCAACACCATATTGCAATGAGTTGCTTTTATTCCAATGTATTGAAATAACAACAAAAGTACTGGAGCATTACCTGATTTTTTGGGGGGTTATTGGCTATTGAAATAATTATGGAGCAGTTGAGAACTGTATGGTCGACTTACACAAAACAAAGTTAGAACCCTGTTGTTTTTTAAGAAATAAAACTTGTACAGCAAAAATACTGCCATTATACTACAGTACTTAAAATACTGAATTCATGTACATATTTTCTCATTTAATGGAATACAAATGCTGTTTCTCTAATCTTAAAAGAACTGCCACCAAACAACAAAATTAAACTGTTTTAAAGATGTAGATGGAATTCCACTTTGACATGGAATTGAATGTGCTGATAGGAATCAGATAATGGCTTTTCATCTTTTTCTATAATATTCTTTTTTAAGTGCTTTTTGTCAGTATTTGAAATGTTTTACAGCTGTAAGGAGTTGTGCATAAGCCGATCACTTTATGGCCTGTTATAAAGGATAATTGAGTCATTCATGTTACATAAATAATTTACATTAAATTCTTGTTAAAATAAGTACATATAGAAAGATTTTGTGAATTCAAGTGTTTCCCCTCTTAAAATTTTCCTAATCCCTCAAGTTAAATGATTAAATTAATACATTTGACATGAGAAGTTCTGAGTATACATATCTAGAATATTGTCTGAACTGTAAAAAATAGTATTATTTCTGCAAACCAAAAAAAAAGAATATGAAAGCTTTTCATATCATGAGCAAGCTTTATTTCAAGTATCTGGAAGTAATTTTAAAGATGGGTATTGCCCATAGTTTATTAACTGTTATATATTTTATGCTTACTATAAATTTCATTTTTTTAAATATTACACAGTTGAAAGATTTGTTTCAAGTTAAATCATCTGACCACTACTCTCAGTGTAATAATTTTCTTTAAACTTTGTTAAAAAAACTAAACTGCCATGATATTGTGATGGGATTTATGGATAACTCCTTGATGCCTTTACAAATGTTGGGATGGACCAAGTTTAAGGTTTTATTTAATGATTTTTTTTCCATTGATCCCTCAAAAATAACTTACCAACCATACTACTAAATCAATTATATGCTGTTTTTAAAATCAATTTAAACTAGTTTGTGATTTTTTAAAATCTTAAGATTTTTATAAAGGTTTGTGAATTTTAATTTTTTTTTAATTTAAGTATTTTTTTTTAAAGAAACCAGACACCAGTGTTGTTTTTTTCTTTTTGTCATATTAGAGACTGGGCATTATTTATGTATTTTTGTTTTCTTTGTTGCTAAAGATCATAGATGTGTGCAGGGGAAACAAACTAAAAATGGTTGGTATCTTATTTATTATGATCTGCAGGGAGATTATTAATTAAGTTTTGATTTTAAAAGGCCTTTAAAAGTTAACTTGTGACTTGATATTTCAACTGAGGATTCCTGAAGCAAGGGGAATTTTTTGGGGGGTAAGAAAAAATTGTACGAAATTTGACTGATTGATGGCACTGTAAGTCACAACAAGTTAACGACCCCTTAAAAATTTCCCCCTATTTCAAGAATACTCAGGTGATATATTAACGGCCGTAATATGAGCTTTATGACCAGCAGTTAAACAGCAATCAAAAAAGGATTCCACCAATCAGAGGCTGCGATTCCTTCTCTGATTGGTGGTTAACTGCTGATCAAGTCAGTTAAGTTACGGCCGCCATTATGACCATTTGATTATATTTTTTTCAAGCTTTTAAAAACGAAAGTTTAATTGTAATCATCCTGTAGTACATAAGTTTTGTATTTTTAATTATCTTTGCTAATAACCAAATACGTTTCCAAAATACTATACTAATATGCTATACTTAAGGCTAACTTCTTTTGATTGACGTTTTTACTGTTTGCTTAGTTGGGAAAACCAGTTTTTTGTTCACCTTTATATGAACTGGTGTTAGATTTTAGAGTCAGTCAAAGCAAAGAATGTATCGAAATTTACATCTGACTTTTAAAGGGAAAGGTTTGTAATTGTAAGGTTCTATCAATGACTTGCATTTAATGCATTTGTAAATGTCTTGTGAGCAGTCAATTTAAGTCATCCTAAAGTATAGCTTTTCAATTCCATAAATAAACTCGAGCTTGTGGTCGGAGATGATAGTGATTTTTTGTTTCTTCTTCCACATTTTTTAAAGAACGTTCTTGTCAATAAAGTATGAACTGGTAGAAATAATGTCTGTTGTAAATTTATACTTGTTGCATGCTGAATTTATTGACTTTGTTCTCCTAATGTTGAGGATCACCCATTGCCAGAAATTTATCACTTGAAAAAAATTGGAGGAAAGAAAACTTGTAGACGGAGAAATTTAATGCGGAACCGTTCAGATGTAGGAAGTTTTGTTTGAAGATTTCAAAGAGAGAAAGTATTGAGAAATAAGAAAGATAAAAAAATTAACTTGGTTTAGCACTCAGAAAATGGTTGATAGTTTAAAAATTTAGCTTTGGTTTATAGGGTTACTAGACTAGTTACAAAACATACTTTAAGATTATGGGTGATCTCATCTGCAGAGTTTTCTATCAGTGTGATAGAGTTCAACCGCTTGCCTTTGATGAGGTCATAATCAAAGTATTAGGCTTATTTGCTTGAAGAATTAAAAATTGATTTTAGCTTAAACACTCGATATGTTTATTTAGAACCTTAGTTTGAAATTTAACTGTTGGAGAGTGTATGCAGAAACAAAACAAAATTGGAATGCATTTAAATTAGGCTAGAGTTTAGGTAGTTTAAAAAATAAATATTAGCATCACATGGTTGAACCCTATCTATTTTTCCCTAATTATTTACTATTTTAAGAGGCTTTTAAATTCATTCAAGTACGTATTTTATAATTTCAGTGTTAAATAACTTGCAAATCTCCCCAAGATTTCATCATAAGAGTGATTTAGAAACATCTCTAAGACTCTTTATTTAGAAAAAAATGTTTGATGCAGAAATCATTAAAAGACCATCTCATTATTTAACATCATGTGTAGTATATTTTGACACCTACTTAAGAAGCATCTAATATTAGTATCTGGGTTTTTTAAAAATAATATTTTACTTCTAGACATTGTAATCAAATACTTCATTCTATATCTGAAATGAATACTTTTAAAATAGACTATATACAGCCTAACTTAAGAATTAGTAAACCAAACAAGAAATGATGTCAGTCATCAAAGCAATAAGTTTATCTTCTAAAGTAAAATAAGAGTCTAAAAGGACTTCCTAAAAGGTACTAAACAATCACTCCTTTTACCTTATAAATGCAGAATATGTTAATTACCTGAAAAGCGAGCTTTGTCGGATGAAATACAAAACAAAAATTCATAACATATCATCAGTTATTTTATGGAATTTATATTTTACAATTTCCTCAACTCTCTTTAGATCCAAAAGACTCCCATTTGTATAAAGATTTACTTTTTATATGAAATCAAATCATGTTCATGGGTTTTGATTCCCTTGTATTTTGTTTCTGATCTTAAAATCCATAATAATACTTAAAAAGCTGGTGCTGAGAATAAGTTTGACTCTTCTAGCTTTAAACTAGTATCATTAGTATTTTTTGCTGAAATGCTTTCTCCTGTAAAAATAGAGATTTGTAATTACATATTTTAAATTATTAAGGAAATACTTTTCTTTGTGCAATCTTATTAGATTTAGTTTATCTTCCTCTTACTAACAATCACTAGAATTTCATTAAAAAAATTTGACTTTCATGGCTCTTTTACTCTACTCATCTGTCTTAAATAAAACAAAAGATACAAAATGAGAATTTAGTAATTAATTTTTTAAAACATTTTTTCTAAAAGAATAACTCCTGCAAGGCTAACTCAAAGTTTAAAAAATATAAGGTTGTCCGAAAAGTTCTGATAGTTTATACAAAGTTAGTGTTTGAATTAAAAAAAACTGGTAATAGGTGGAGATTTCAATCAGAGAAAATTTCTTTCAAATGACTAACAAATGGAGGGTTCAGAATAGAAGTGAGCCAAGTCCACTTTAGCTACTTCTGAGCTACAGACGTTTAAAGTTAAAACTTCATAGGAAAATTACATGTTAACGCAGTAGAACTTGCTGCTGCCAAGCGGATATTATCAGAACTAGGACTTGGTTCATTATTGCACTGAAATTTTACATAGTTGGTGCATGTTATAGCGTTGCTAACTCAAAAATGACAAAATGTGGACTTGGTCCATTTTAATTCTGAGCCCTCCAAATACCGAGAGAAGTTTTTCGCTATGTTTGAGATCGAAATTTCCCATCTTAGACTTATAGAATCATCTCAAAACTTTGACATCGTAATGCAAACATTGCTAATATATACAAACTAACTCTTTGGCATTACAGTCCATGTTGGACTATGGCCTCTCCAACAATTTTCATCCAAAGCCTTCTGTCTCTCTTTCTGTTTCCAATTACGGACTTTTAGAATCTTAAGGTCCTTTTCACCTCATCCAACCATCTTTTAACTGGCCTTCCTCATTTTCTTTGTCCCTGGCACTGGCCCTCTAAATCTTTAATATACAGCGAAACTTTTATTAGCCATGAATCATGCATTCTTCCCAGTTTTTAAAGCGGCCGAAAAAAATTTTACTAAAATCGTCGTTTGCGGTCTTCTTTTCAAGCCGCCATTTTGAAAAGAAAAAATACTACCAGAACTACCAAAACCATAATTATATTTTTAAATACTAGGGGGCTCTGCCCCCTGCTCGCTATCGCTCACCAACCCCCGGAACTGCTTCGCAGTTCATTGAAGATCGCTTCGCGATCTTAGCGAGCAGAGCTCGCTTGTTTCATATCAACTATCCAGTAAAACCTGGAACTTGTCTGCTTTGTTAATGATAATTTAAAATCGAAACCTTTTATCTCTCTAACTTACCAATAACTTAATGCGGACCATTACTACAAAAATATCAAAATAAAACTGTTGCTAAAATATTCCTTTTTTAGTTTACCAATAATTTAACCGAAATGTTTTCAAAAATATCCAGCAAGTCTACTAATTATCATCAACCATCTTAGAGAAAAAAAACATGCACTTAAAAAAACTTTTAAATTTATAAAATGCACGTGTGTATCTAGTGAATCAGCGGGAAAAAGAAATCAGACTCATAAAAATAATCGCCTGTTTCTCTAGTAAACGACCAGAAAGAGAAGAAAAAATTGAAACTTGGTATCTTAATAATTCTAAAACTAATTAATTCGAATTTTTTGAAAAACGAAACGACAATCTTTCTATAAAAAATAATTGTATGCGTGTTTAAAATATCATAGTTCTACCGTGATTAGTTTTTCTATTATAACGAAAAAACCGAAAAAGGGTAAAAAATTTCGAAACTTTAGAATTTAATTACTCCAAAAATAATTCGAAATTCGAAAAAAGGGCGATGAGGTGCACAACTTCATACCTAAGAGTATGTGTCTGCAAAAAATCATGTTTCTGCTGTGAATAGATTTTGCTGGGGGCGAACTCGCAGCCGAAAAAAATAATTTTTGACTTTGACATTAAATAACTCCAGAACTAATTATCTAATTAATTAGGTTTGGAAACTGAAATGACCCTCATACATTTGTCTACCAATCGTCAAAATTTCATAATATTCTTTCAAATAGTTTTTGCGTAGTGATAGTTCAAAGTGTTCAAAAATAACATTTTCTGAAACAGCGGCGGCGGCAACGGCGACTGTTACTTTTTTTTAATATAGAGAGATACATAAATTGTTTGAAATCTCCACCTTTTACCAGTTTTTCAAAAAAAGTTTCAGACACGGAACTTAGTAAAAACTATCAGAACTTTTCGGACAACCTTATAAAATGAAGAAGATCGCTTAAAATAGTGAAAGCTGCTTACCCCCAGTTATCCATTTATAATCAAGACCATTTATATCAAGTATATTGATAATTTTATTGGTCTGATGCATTCTATTGTATTAAAAAATATTGTGTTATTAATTTTTATTCCTTAACCTTCGTATGCATAGTTATTTGTTTCTATCAGCTCAATAAAATGTCTTGCATTGATTTATAAAAAATAGCTTCAATTCATTTAATAAAATTAGATGCAGGATTTTTTAAGCCGAATATATTTCTAACAGGTTCTCATTTTCCTTAACATGTATTCGGATACTTTAAAATGTTTGGAAATTTATTCAGCGTTTCAATCGATCGATGGATATTTTAATTAACATTATGAGACGTTTAGCTAGAGAGTTAAAACTTTTATAAGTTTATTCGTGAATGTTCTTTTTTGCACTTCTTGAAAATAAAAATAATTTCTGGTTTTTCTAAAATCCATTGAATGTTTTGTATACTATAAAAATATACCTTGCTTGAAGAATTTTTAATCTGCGTCAGAGAAACAAAATGTACGATTTTGCAGTTTTAACTGAAATAAATAGACCCACTAATCTTTCACTTTTTTAAATACTTATAATTATTCCAATAATTTATAAATGATGAAACGTAATTAATACTAGTTTTTGTACTTGGGACAAACTAACTGGCTACAGGATTGGATTTATGAATATACCTACCGGATTGGGATGAAAAAATCAATAAATAAGAATAATATAATTGATCAGTTTAAAAACTGTTAGCAAAGAACAGTATGTTTATTGCTGAATAGTTTTATATCTCTGCAATCTTTCTATAGGTTTTCCTAACAGTACCGAGCATTTCCCCCCCTGCAAATTGCTTATTAGATGCTCTGTTTTACGCATTTTTACGGTAAAATTATATTTTAATCATTCTTCTATGAAGAATTACCTATTAATTGAAAGCATATCTGTCATAACGTTTAAAGAGAATAAATGCACCTGTAATTAATTTCGTAAAAGTACTCTAAGATCATTGTCAGTGTTAAGGAAATTATTTAATAATATACCTTAAAGTAGCAACGCTCATACCAAATATGTCAGGTTTTACATAACTGCAACTAGAAATAAACGCGAACTTTGGCCTTACATGACAAAATTGGAAATATTTGGGCTGCTTGGGATATTTCTCACATATATATTTATTGAGTGTTACCAGAAATCAGTTATTCACTTCAATTTTCATTTTAATTTTTTTTCCTGTGCTGTTATTACAAAAACCAGTATGATTATTGACCAGTTATCCTATTCTGTTTGTGTATTTTGGTTGTGCTTTGACTTCTGTTTAGACTTTTTGGAACCCAGGGGGAGACGCTATAATTCGGCATGGAACGCTGAGTGCTCTCTCTTCTTGTTGTTCACTCGAATTGTGTCCTTATAGCCATCCCTACAATGACTTTGTCGCCGGAAGCCGACGACCGCAGAAATGGCAGCTATTTTTAAAAACTTGATCTGTATTCTTCATCCAACTCATCGAGCTATGTACATCACGTTGTTTGTGTCATAGGTTTTTTACAACACACTCAACTCAATATTAAGAGAAGCAATATGCAAACGATTAATGTCGAAAAAAATTCGTTTTTCCAATACTGATGAAGCTTTAGAGATGTCATTTCATCCATTAAATAAGAATACGATGAAAACGTTTTTAAAACATTGTTATTCAATAATAGGCAAGGCAAACATTTTAAACAACCATGCAGATTTTCGATGTTATTTGATTCAAATAGAATCTTTTTACCAATTTTTTATTTCCCTTTCCATTGTAGAACTACATTTAAAATAATACACTTTTTTTTGACAATCGCTAACACAAGATGGAACACTTATTAGTAATTTGAAATATCTCTAATTTGAGATAAACTGATGCCTATTTTAAAATAAAAAGTGTATTACTAAAGAGTAGAAGTAATTTTGAATTGAAAAAAATATTTACCAACCATATATTTTACTTAAGCTCCTCGCTTTTTGGACCAAAAATAAAAAATTATTCGACACATAGTTTAGGTTTAGAAGCTTATATAATCAAATGGTATACTTCTTAATTTACATAATATAGATTTAAGTTATATTGTTTTATGTATGACATCTCTGAAGCACTAATTTAAAAACCCTAAAGATCTAAGTAAAAGAAAAGTATAGAGAGATATCTGTTTCAAAAATTTCTCCTTGCATCTGAAAAGAAGCCTGAATTTGAATTAACCTTTGCATTTGCTCTTCTTGAGAATCAACAATTCATCGTTTTCGAAGTATGACACTTGAGAGAAGGGATTTTCGGCGTGTTTTGAGTCATGCACCCCGCTAGCTTTCTTTGCCGTTCGAACTCAATATGTAATGAAAAAAAATTTTGTTTTAAGAAGTCGTTCTAAAAATCATCGGAGAGTGTTTGAAAAATACTCGGGTGTAAGATTGTTTATAACAAGTTTCACACCATTTTATTTCCTTCCCCCCTCGTAAGTTTTGTGTAAATTATATCAAATTCCTTTTTTCCATACTAAATTCGATGATTTATTCAAAATTATATATTTGTTCCAAAAAACTGAATTTAAATTACGTGTTTCGAAGAAGGGTATGAAATTTCAAATAATTTTTCAATAAAATCCATGTAAGACCAAAAACTCAAAAGTTTGTAAATTATTAGAAACTAAAAGCTGGTTTTTCTTTTTTTAATTTTAAAGACATTTGATTTATTTTTTATTTAATTGATTCGATTCAAAACTTTTATTCTAAATTAATTTTTATGGTTATTTTACTATTACAAGTAATTTTTTTGTTCTATTAAATAAATTTTTATAGTGTACATAAATCTGATGCGAAACGTTGAGATTTCTTTTTAAAAAATAGAATTCTTTTTATCGTTAGAATTTATTTTTGATGGAATTTCATGGATTAATTTCTTTTATAAGTCTGTTATCAGTTAAAAATTATTCTTCTCTAAGTATTTTTCCATCAAAATTTATAACTGTAACCGAAAATTTGATAGATTGAAATAAATTATGTCCTTATTTCGAATGGCGGGAAACTTGCGTGGGAATCATCTGAAAGAGCTTTCGTATTTCGTAGAGAATCGTTAATGCGAGTAGAAAATCTCATTTATTTATTTCCTTTTCACTAGAACTGTACATAGTAGCCATTGCATAGACTTTTCTGTTTCAGTGTCTGAGAAAAGAGTATTGGAATCGCCTCTGTTTTCGAGGTTTGTTAGAAGGTAGGCTTATTTTTATTCTGTGCTTCGAATACATGGATTGTTCCCCCTTCAAGTCGAAGTGTTCTATAATAATCTTTCAAAATTTCTTAACACACGCACTTGCGAACCTTTTCTTTCACAAACAAAACATTTTTTACTTTAAAATTTTCGAAAACATTATCAGCGTTTTAAAACAGAAAGTGTTCAGAGTTAGCGACCCAAAAAATGAATTCTAATTATCGAGAGAGTTGTAATCTTAACTTTTCCACTGAATGACTTTTATCTCTAATGACAGAATCTAAAAATTATTTTGCGATGACTTTATTCTAAGAATCACTGTTTTGTAAATTTAATACGGCACTTTACCAGATTTAATTTGTAAAAAAATGTTTTAAACTTATGAATCACCACCCTTGGACCAAAAACCTGTTTCAGTTTATGAGAGGTTTATTTGTTCGCGAAGGGGACTGAGATTCAAAAGAAAGAACATTCACCACCAGAATGTCTTATTTTGAGTTTTGCTTCTAGGTCTCACCATTTGAATGTCTTTTGAAGTTTGTATTGTTATGTAATACAAAATAAATAAAAACATGTCTTGCTTTTGTCTTTTCTTTGTATTCCATTTTGTTGGAAAGTTCTTAAACTATTATCATCTGTTATAAAGTGTTCAACTGATCAAAAACCCTAAATTTAAATTTTTAATTTAAGAAGACTAGAACTTACAGCTAAAAAATAATATTTTTGTTAATTTTATATTAAAATAAGATTTTGGAGGATATAGGTATTAGGAAGATACTTTCAAATCCACACTCGAAATTGTTAAATACTTTGATTTGTTAACTTCACATCAAAAGTAATCAATTTTTTTATAACTTAAGTGACTATTTTTAAAATTTATTTGACTGTTTTTACCAGTTGAAAAGCATGTAACGCATGTAAAGTTATTTTTAATGCACACCATGTCCCATTGTGTAAGAAAAAAGACCCATAAATTATTTCAAACTCTAAGTATAAATTACGTTGAGCTATGCCCAAAAACCTGTTAGATGTATTTAAGGCAGACTCAGCATCCTTTCATCCGTGGTCAACAAATTGAGGACCAAGTTCGCTTGGGGATAAGCCTCATCAGATTGTGACTTTAAGTTGTCATTCGTTCTGTAATAGATCTGCTTATAGCCTCGTCTAGTGAGGCTGGTTATAATGGAGTTTGAAGCCTCAAGTATTCCCACCTTCTTTTTTGAGGAACTCTAGTGCTGGCTGACTCCCTTTATCGCTTGAATGTTCTAATACCTAAAAGAGTTAAAACCCCTCCTCTTAGGATAAAATTTTAATCATTTAAAGTGAGACAATCTGGACCCATTTATAGTGTAATACCTCGTTCGCACTGCCGCTAAAGTACCCTTAAAACATATTGCACTTAAACGTAAAGTGCGTTTTCTTAAAACGGCGTTCGCACTGGCAAAGGGTGATTGAGCACTTAATTGTGGAAATCTAAGAAATATTTAATTTATTATTATACAACTTAAAACTAATAAATATAATCACCAACTTTTAAAAAAAATGCAAGTAAAAATACATAAATAATTATTAATTGACAGACGATTTAAGAAAACTATATTTCTGAATTTCAAATAAAAACAAGACAAGCTGACTGGATTGTAGTGGGATAAATTGGATCATCAAGGTAAATAAACTAAATTTTTTTATTAAACTAAATTCAATCAGTTTTTGGTACATTGTTTTCCATATTTTGATGTACTTTTATTTTACCAACTGGGTCTTTTTTGCCTTAAAAATCTAAAATATTTGGATACAATGGATATATTAGTTTGGCAGAGCAGAACACGAAATAAACTTTATCATATTCATAACAAGAATGTTCTGAAAAGATTTCTTGATTGAATTTTTGTTTAATATTTTGATTTCTTTTTATCAGCAGCTGTTTTCAATTACATTTATACTATTAAGTAATTAAAAGCAATGAGCGGAGATATTGAAGTACAGCATTGTTTAGCTCACGGTTCAATTTTTGATGGGCTTTTTTGTGTTAAATTATTGTACTAATTCAAAGAACTTAATAACCTATAAATATGTGTGTAATTGTGTCCAGTGTAAACTGTTTTAAAATGTTTCTTTGGCCTCTATTTTATGAAAAATCACCAAAATAAGCATTTGACCATGCTGGGAAATATTGTGCGCCGCCATCTTTGTTGAATAAGAGGTGATTTTCAAACACCCTTAAAATATGGGGCGATTTTGTTATTCCTAAAGTGTGTTTCTATGGCAACTAAGTGCGAAATGAAAATAGAGGGTATTTTTTCTGCCAAAAAGACCCTCTATTTTCATTTCGTAAAATAGAGGCCAAAGAAACATTTTAAAACAGTTTACAATGGACACAATTACACACATATTTATAGGTTACTAGCTGATTTGCCCGGCCTTGCACGGGTGGAGTGTATTTAATCCTTTTTTTTAAGTTCTCCCAAGTTTATGTCTGATTTTTCGTATCACCAATCACCCCGGTGTCCCCTGTACTCTTTTCATATCCCCGTGTTCCCGGTAATATTTATATCCCTGTTTTCCCGGCACCTTTTCATATCCCGGTGTCCCCGGTACTTTTTCATATCCCAGTGTTCCCGTTACTTTTTCATACCCTGGTGTTTCCGGTACCTTTTGATATCCCGGTTTTCACGATAATTTTTATATCCCGGTTTTCCCGATAATTTTCATATTCCGGTGTTCCTAGTACTTTTCCATGACCCGGTGTTCCCGATACTTTTTCATAACCCGGTGTTCCCAATAATTTTCATATCCCAGCGGTGTTCCCGATAATTTTCATATCCTGGTGTTCCCAAAAATTTTCATCTCGGTATTCCCGGTGCCTTTTTTTCATCCCAGTTCTAAATGTGATAACTCATTCCATCTCGATTTTTTGCCTTTTAAACATTTATCCTTTCTATGTGATAAAAACAATCTAATTGAAATCATCTCAGTCATTTGAAATCTAGTGTTTAAAGTCTTAAACATAATTTTCATGAAGTATTCCCGCTGCCCTTTCAAAATTCCTCAAAAATTCAATTTCAAAATAAAATAAATTTCAAAAATCTCTGGATAAAAAGTTATCAAGTAAAAAACTAAGAAACTATTAAAATCCTGCCTTCTTCTTAAAATAACCAACTTCTTTAGAAGCTACTTAAAAAGTAAAAACAGATTGCTAGTTATAATAAAAAAATCTAGTGATTATAGTCTAGTAAACCATGCTTTGTGAAACACTGAAATTTTGGCTCTGTTTTCATGGAAACTTTTCAATTTTTGCTCCATAAATTTATGAAAATTAAAATCCTAAAGAAAGTAATTATTTTAATATATTTCGGTTTTCTGATAGCTGTTATAATATTTAAATACAGATATTCACACTGTTTTTCTTAAATTTAATTGTAAATTATAAAATGTTTTGAAGTAATATTTATTCAAGTGAGGCAAGACGTCGCCTCAAGATAGAGAAGTAAACACTGCAATTTATGCATTTCAACAATGCATAATGTTATTTCAATGGGGTAAAACGGAGTCGAAAAAGCTCCGAAAAACAGGGAAGGAGTCGTTCGATTTTAAAATCGTTTCTTAGTGCGCGTCTAATGGCTGAACGGAAGGTCTCTGTCAAATTTCAAGCCTATCGGTCCGGCAGTTTTGGAGATTTCGTGATGAGTGTGTGTCAGTGAATGAATGAATGAATGGTATTTGGATTTTATAGATATAGACTAGCTGATTTGCCCGGCCTTGCACGGGTGGAGTGTATTAATTCCTTTTTTAAAGTTCTCCCAAGTTATATGTCCGATTTTTCGAATCACCAATAACCCCGGTGTCCCCAGTACTTTTTCATATTCCCGATAGTTTCATTTCCTATTTTCATGTTTCCGATAGTTTTCATAACCCGGTTTTCCCGGAAACTTTTCATATCCGGGTGTTCCCGGTACCTTTTCATATCCGGATGTTCCCGCTACCTTTTCATATCCCGGTTTTCCCGGTACCTTTACATACCCCCGGTTCCCGATAATTTTCATATCCAGGTGTTTCCAATAATTTTCATCCCGGTATTCCCGGTTCCTTTACCCCATCCCAGTTCCAAATGTGACATCTCATTCCATCAAATATTTATCCTTACCATGTGATAAAAACAATCACATTGAAATCATCTCTTTTTTTAATCTAGTATTTAAAATGTTCCTTTTAAAGTGTACCTTTTCATATCCGGATGTTCCCGCTACCTTTTCATATCCCGGTTTTCCTGGTACCTTTTCATAACCCGGTGTTCCCGATAATTTTAATGTCCCAGTTTTCCCGATAATTTTCATAACCCGGTGTTCCCGATGATTTTCATCCCAGTTTTCCCGCTGCCTTTTTCTCATCCCAGTTCCAACTGTGATATCTCATTCCATCCCAATTTTTTGTCTATTAAACATTCATCCTTCCTATGTGATAAAAACAATCTACTTAAAATCATCTCTGTCATTTGAAATCCAGTGTTTAAAATCTTAAACAGAATTTCCTTAAAGTATTCCCGCTATCCTTTTAAAATTCCGCAAAAAATAAATTTCAAAAATAAAATAAATTTCAAAAATCCCTCGATAAAAAGTTATCAAGTAAGCTTGTCTTCTTTTTAATAAAACCAACTTCTTTAAAAGCTTCTCTGAAAGAGTAAAAAGAGATTGCTAGTTATAATAAAAATCTAGTGATTATAGTCTAGTAAACCAATTCCGCTATGAAGCAATGAAATTTTAGCTCTGTTTCCGCGGAAACTTTTAAATTCTTGCTAAAATATATTTTTCTGAGAAATTAAAATATTAAAGAAAGTAAATTAATTATTTTAATTTACTTCGGTTTTCTGATAACTGTTATAATATTTTAATACAGATATTCACACTGTTTTTCTTCATAAATTTTGTTGTAAATACACTAGCGGAAATAAAAATCCCAACACTAAGAAGGAAAGGAGATATCAAAGTCAAATTTATTTCTATGATTGCACATAGTATCAATGTGAATTGCTTAAAAAATCAGCCTTCCTGTATATTAGGGGGCCGAGAAAAACAGGGAGGAGTGTTGTCTCCATAGGTGTCCATTACAGCCGTCACACGTCACGGTATTGAGTGACAGGGGCTCTAAATGACTTTTGAGGGATTGGAGGACCATGTTGCTTCCTCAGGTAGTCCAAATTCATATGGTGCACCAGTGGACGTTGCATACCGGGCTAGGTGATTTCTCCTCTTTCTCCGGACATGTTTTGTGAGCGTTGGTTCTTACGAACGGATAGGCCAAGGTAAAAATGCAACATAGGGGTTAAGAAGAAAGCTTGGACATTGCATGAAACATGAGTGTTTGTATATTTTTCTCTTGATATTTGTCCCCAGGACAGGTTTGAAGGTAAGGACGGACAACCGGCTAAAAAACCTCAATGAAGCAGCTCTGGTTGGCCAAAGTACCGGTAGATCATACTGAGGACAAGTGGCAGTAGGATGGATGTCGTTTGCAGTACTGCGGATAGTCCGTTTTGTCCGCATAGCTTCTTACATCTTTGCCTATAAGCAAGGGGCTGAAATGGGCCTTTCTGTTTCCAATAGTGAACGAAATAAGGAAACGAAAATCCCAATTTCATGACATTGTGTTTATGAGAGAATCCTGCTTCGGTTTGGAGCACCACGACGGTTGGGTATGAGTTTGAAGAGACAATGGAGAGAGCGCACTCAGCTGATGATTTTCTAATCGTTCCACAAAGAGGTGATGCAGGGTAACGTAGTGGGGATGCATTGGATTCCATTTCTGCAACTCCTGGGTATGATTCACCAGTACTTTTTCCCAACCAGAGCTGCGTCATTGAGGTTTTGCAGCCGGTAGACCGTCCTTACCTTCAGACCTGTCCTGGGGAAAAATTTCAAGAGAAACATGCACAACCACATGTTGTATGCAATGTCCAAGCTTTCTTCTTAACCCCCTAGGTTGCATTTTTACCCCGTCTTTCCCGTTCTCTTGAACCAACACCCACAAAACAAGTCCGGTCAATGAGGAGAAATCACCTAGCCCGGTATGCAACGTCAGCTGGTGCACCATATGAATATGGACTACCTGAGGAGGCAACATGGTCCTCCATTACCTCAAAAGTCATTTAGAGCCCCTGTCAGTCAATACCATGACGTGTGACAGCGGTAATGGACACCTATGGAGACAACACTCCTCCCTAGTTTTCTCGGCCTCCTAACATCCAGGAAGGCTGATTTTTTAATCAATTCACATTGATACTATGTGCGATCATAGACATAAATTTCACTTTGATATCTCCTTTCCTTCTTGGTGTTGGGATTTTTATTTCCGCTAGTGTAATAAAATATGTATAAATGTTAATCAGTTATATTCATCGTCGCCTTAAGATAGAGAAGTAAACACTGCAATTTATGCATTTCAACAATGCACAATGCTATTTCAATGGGGAAAACGGAGTCGAAAAAGCGCCGAAAAGCAGGGAATGAGTCGTTCGATTTTAAAATCGTTTCTTAGTGCGCGTCTAATGGCTGAGAGGAAGGTCTCTGTCAAATTTCAAGCCAATCGGTCCGGCAGTTTTGGAGATTTCGTGATGAGTGTTATGAATGAATGATGAATGAATCACCCGTATTTGGATTTTATATATACAGGGTGTCCCATAAATGTTGGGTCACACTTCTAGGGGGGATAGTAGACACCTAGACAAGTCAGAATCACATAGGGTTTGGGGGTCCCAGACCAAATCCCAGGGAGCTAAAAATGGAGCTACACCTTAAAACAATTATTGAAAAATTCAATTTGTAGAAGAACTACTATTGGTAAAAACTTAATCATGGTCTCAAATTTTGTGGTTTAATATGATCTTTAAAATTATGCTCCAAGTTTTCACTCTAAAATTTCTTTACTAAGAGATCAAGTCAAAAAACCACAACAAAATGTGAAAAATCTGCCAAAACTTTATTTTGTTTTTGGAAATCCTTTCTTTTGATTTGATAATCTGAAAGATCATAGTTGAAAACCCTTAAGTCCAAAGTTTCACGTAAATACTATCAATATTAAACGCCTGAGATCCTGTTAAAGTTGGTTTTTTGAGTGCGAAAACAGCTCCAGAAAACGAACGTTCAGGGAGAATCTACGGATAGATAATCGCTTACTTTCTTTTCTCCTCCAATTTGGCGAAACATGCCAAGCTCCTACAGGTCGCCAAGCAAGCTTAGGCTATCTGTTGTTGGCGAAAGTTGGCGAGGAATCTCCTATCGCAAATTATGGCGAGAAATTTAGCGATTATCAATCCGTATTTCGTAGATTCTCCCTGAACGTTTGTTTTCTGGATCTGTTTTCGCACCCAAAAAACAAACTTTAATAGGATCTCAAGCGTTTAATATCGATGGTATTTACGTGAAACTTTGGACTTAAAGGTTTTCAGTTATGATCTTTCAGATTATCAAATAAAAAGAAAGGATTTTCAAATACAAAAGAAAGTTTCGGCAGATTTTTCACAGTTTTTTGTGGTTTTTTGACTTTTTTTCGTAGTAAAAACATTTTAAAGTAAAAACTTTTAGCATAATTTTAAAGATCATATTGAACCACAAAATTTGAGACCATGATGACGTTTTTACCAATAGTAGTTCTTCTACAAATTGAATTTTTCAACAATTGTTTTGGGGTGTCGCTCCATTTTTAGCTCCCTGGGATTTGGTCTGGGACCCCCAAACCCTATGTGATTCTGACTCGTCTAGGTGTGTACTATCACCCCTAGAAGTATGACCCAACATTTATGGGACACCCTGTATAGATTACTGATACATTAAGTAGTTATCAAGTGTTGTGAGAGATTTTCGAAATTTTTTATTGCACCTTCTCTTTTTTATGATATTTCAGAAGTAACATGGTAAACTTTCCTCATACCAGCGATAACCTGCTTAAAAATTTACTATCTTAAGAAAAATATTGTTTTGATTGTGTATGTGTACTTATATTAAACCCTTGTCTTTGTGCCGATTGGCTTGTTTGCTGTTTCTTGTAGTTTTATTTCATTTTTTGAAAAAGTTCTCAATTGTGCCAACTGTATGCAGATAAATGAGTATTACCTATAAATCTTTAAATTTTTTATAACTAGTAAGTAGTAGCAAAGTATGAGTTGTAAATAGGAGAAACCGAACTTGATAATTTTACTTACAGTGGTATTTCCAAGGCAAGTTTAGTACCATTTTTCGGTACCTTCACATTTTCACCATTTTATAAATAGGTACTTTCACAAATTCAGTTTTAGTAAAAACGGTACCTTCACAAAATGTATTTAAAAAAAAGTTCTCTATGAAGCTATGATTTCTTAATAGGTAAATTTTTAGCCATTCTAGACTAAATTTTCTTTTCTTTTTAATGTTTAAAAATTATTTACTTGTTATTTTGACTTAAATGTTCACAAATTCTTAGAAATTTTTTCACAAATTAGCTCTTAATTATCACAAAATAGGTACCTCTTAAACAAACCTAGACAGACTCCTGACTTAATATTAAAGTTTTATCAATATGGGATTTCATTAAATCATGATTCCTTAATATTTGGATTTGTGTATGTAGCATTTTACCTGTTTTCAAGTCATGCTTTGCAACTGCTGCTAGAATTTAATAATATTTGTTAGGATATATTTTTTTCATATTTCTGAAGTATAATTTTTTGCTTCAACATTAAGACTGAACTGTCCATAACAGCATTCAAGCTTATGGCCACTGAAGCTGTGAAAAGTAAACAAAGTTACAAATATACAATACAGTCTAAGAGGGAACTTTCCCAAGCCAATACTATTAAAAATTAATAAAAGTAATGGTATAAAATATGTAAATAGTTAAATTTGGAAATTAATCAGTTAAAAAAAAGATATGCGTTTTTCAAATAACCTTTTCTCCCAAGCTCAAGTTTGGTCCACTAGATCTAATTTCTCACGAATCTAAGTGGTATTTATTCGTGATGACCACTTCTTGTGGTGGCACCATTTATAAATACTTATTTGTTGAAAATTTACCATCTGATCTCACAGAGTAGAAGAAAAAAAACATGCAAGTTATGATCTATTTCCATCATTCAAATAATCTGTTTTGAAACACCTAAGGTTCTGATAGTTTTTTTGTAACAAATTTGCATTTTACTGAATAATGAGGAGACTGTTGTACCTTCGGCCAAAATTCCGAAAAAAAAATGGAAATTTGAATTGGTGGTCCATATATTGAATGTAAACGGATGCTAACGTGAAATCAGCTCTTTGAATTGAAATTTAAATATAATAAATTTACTGTTTTTAGATACTCAAAGTTAGTGCCTCACAAAACTACTTAATATTTTTCTTCCCCTTCAATAATAATATGATTAAATGGGATATACGTCGTGAACACCTGATATTTTCTGTTGTTGTTGTTATTACTAATCCCAATTGGTCTAATAAAAATTAGACCAATTCCAGGAGTCCATGAACTTTCAAGAAAGATATTTTCTTTTAGTTTTGATATTAAAAATCGTCAGATCTCAATCCTTTTATTTTTTATAGAACTTTGAATGCAAAAACATCCTATGTTGTACTTTCAGACACGTTCTTGATCTGTCTGTAGATAATCTAGGATTTTGAATCGGGTTCAAGTGAATTTGGGATTGGACATTAGTAGGATAATCTAGTCTTTAGGGACTAGTGTCACGGAGCCATGAGAGTAGTCGCGAGGAAGTAGAGAGATTTTAAATATTTTAATTCAACGTTTGTTTTTTTATGTGATTTTGTATTAGCTAAATTTGATTTGTCTCAAATGTTATATTTTTTATTCATTTCCTCTATTTACGTCTTGCACACCCACATGGGGGCTCTGAGCTCGATGAACTCGAAAATTGATGACTAAAGTAATTTTTTATTGATGGCTTGAAGATACAGGTCCCCAGGAAAAGTGGTACAACCCCTTTAACTTTTAAATCCCTACATATACAGGATATACAGGGTGTCCCACGAAAAGTGGTCCAAACCCTTTAACTTTTGAACCCCTACAGGTACAGATATGGTCATGAAAGTGGGGTCCAGGTATAGTAAAGTAACCATGTCCTATCCGATGAGACAACTTTCAACGCCCTCTAGCGGAAACCTTAAGGCTAAGCGCGCACTAGAGACTTCTGTTGCCGGCGACTATAACACTAGGTAACTCGAGAGCTATGTATTTCAATGGTTAAATTCTTGGCAATGGGCCAAGTGTCTCGTCGCCTGTGCGCGCGCTCTAGCTTCTTGCAAAAGCCAGGGTGATAGTTTTGTCTCTGTCACCGAGACAAAAGTCTCTAGTGAGCGCTTAGCCTAAGAGTTATAATTTTATTTTAAAAACTATTTGAGGTATGTGAAAAAAAGTCAGTGACTAAGTTGAAGAGCAGCATCAATTCAGTAGGAAAGACACCTTGAGCAGAAAAATACCTTGAATAAAACCCCTAACACGCACGTTCAATTAGGTTGAATTTACGTAGAATCCAGAAAATCGAACCCGCATCTCAAAAAAGCGTATGCGGTGAAATATGCTACAATAAAAACTCTGCTTTAACTGTGTTTAACATGAATATAAACCATTATATTTACTATATTAACTAGTTTGGATTGGATTGTTGGGTATATGTATTTTCCAGTTTGTATTCTTGATCTCAAGAATCTATATATATATAATCCAAATACCATTCATTCATAACACTCATCACGAAATCTCCCAAACTGCCGGACCGATAGGCTTGAAATTTGACAGAGACCTTCCTTTCAGCCATTAGACGCGCACTAAGAAACGATTTTAAAATCGAACGACTCCTTCCCTGTTTTTTGGCGCTTTTTTGACTCCGTTTTACCCATTGAAATAACATTATACATTGTTGAAATGCATAAAATGTAGGGTTTACTTCTCTATCTTAAGGCGACGTCTTGCCTCACTTGATAAAATATAATTTGAAAACAATTTATAAATTACAACGAAATTTAAGAAGAAAAACAGTGAATATCTGTATTTAAATATTATAACAGTAATAACAACATATATTAAAATAATTAATTACTTTCTTTAATATTTTAATTTTCTTAAATTTATGGATCAAAAATTGAAAAGTTTCCATGAAAACAGAGCTAAAATTTCAGTGTTTCACAGAACATGGTTTACTAGACTATAATCACTAGATTTTTTTATTAAAACTAGCAATCTGTCTTTATTTTTTAAGTAGCTTTTAAAGAAGTTGGTTATTTTAAGAAGAAGGCAAGATTTTAATAGTTTTTTACTTGATAACTTTTTATCGATGGATTTTTGAAATTTATTTTATTTTGAAATTGAATTTTTGAGGAATTTTGAAAGGGCTGCGGGAATGCTTCATGAAAATTCTGTTTGAGACTTTAAACACTAGATTTCAAATGACTGAGATGATTTCAATTAGATTGTTTTTATCACATAGAAAGGATAAATGTTTAATAGGCAAAAAATCGGGATGGAATGAGATATTACAGTTGGAACTGGGATGGTGAAAAGTAACCGGGAATACCGGGTTGAAAATTATTGGAAACACCTGGATATGAAAATTATCGGGAACCGTGGTATGTAAAGGTTCCGGGACATGAAAATGTACCGGGAATACCGGGACATGAAAAGGTACCGGGGACACCGGGTCATGAAAAGGTACCGGGAACACCGGGTCATGAAAAGGTACCGGGAACACCGGGACATGAAAAGGTACAGGGAACACAGGGACATGAATAGGTACCGGGAACACCGGGATATGAAAAGGTATCGGGAACACCCGGATATGAAAATTATCGGGAACACCGGGATATGGAAAAAGTACTAGGGATACCGGGGCTATTGGTGATGCAAAAAATCGGACATATAACTTGGGAGAATTTTAAAAAAGGAATCAATACACTCTACCCGTGCAAGGCCGGGCAAATCAGCTAGTCCGCTTATAAACCTTCGTCAAGTAAGACCGACACAAACAGAATTCTTACTGAAACAAAAGAGATTAAGTTCACCCAGGGCTAGGCGGGAATCGAACCGACATTTTTAACTAGTAAATAAGTATTTTTTTCTTTCAAAATACATATAAATTTTTTCACAATACACACATTTAAATACATTTTTAAATGATTTTTATCAATTAAATTCGATTACCCTGTATCAACTGTTTCAACTTAATTTTAATTTGGAAAAGTTGGTTAAAACACTACCTTCGAGTGTTTTGTTTAAACTTTATCGTTTTTATATTTTTAATAAAATCCCTATAAATATATCTTTGAATGCATTACTTCTATTTCAATTGAAATTCAAAATTCCCTTGTAATATAGATATTTTTCTAAACAAATATTTTGGAAATAATCTATCCCTGCGAAAAATTTTGAGGACTACATGTATGGAAACCTATTTGTTAGGGAACTGTATTGATGACTCTTATTAAAAATGAACTGAACGAGGTTATTCCATTTGAAGGGATCTGAAATAAATCTTCCTAATTATGTATAAAATAAGGAAATGATCAGACACCAGACACGTGTAAAGAGTTTCATGGTTGGTTGAGGTATCGTATATAACTCCTCCGCGTCAAAAAATATACTAGGTAGAGCTCTCTCGAAGAGTCTCATTTTGCGCTATTGACGAGGCCGCTCTTCTTTTGGAAGTATCCAAAGCCAAGGATTGATTTGTTTAAGTGAAGACGTTGTATTTTGATCTAGGTTGTGTATAGCTCATGCGCTGCAACCCATCTCTACTCTGATCATGGAAGAAGCTGAAAACAATGAATCGGAGAATAATATGGATCAGTCCAACGTGGAAAACCCCACCCGGAACCAACAGACCCCTGATCTTCTTGAATATCCACCCCTCAACCCTGCCCTCAACACCTCAGCCAAACCTGAAATATACAACCCTGCCGAGAAGGAAACTATTAACTTCCTACAGTGGAATAACATGCGCGATGTTGCTAGGCAAGTAGACTCCTGCAAAAATATAATCCAAGCCAGAAAGTACGTAAAGAACATAAGCGATTATCATTATATCGCAAGTGACCTTTTTGCTGCCGGAAAGATGCCAACCAACATTCCAATAAACAAGCTTGGAGAGCTTAGCGAAATTTCCCACATCGCCACTAAGAACGTCACTGCTCTTATTTCTGCCAACGCATTCTACAACCAACTCGTCTCGAAGAATGCCACCAAACCCAATGAATTTCAAACCATCACTTCAAACAGATCAACCAAAAGACGCCTTGAGAACAACACCTCATATACTACTCAAACTAGTAACAAGTTTGCAGTCCTTTCCTCTGACGAACATGACCCACCCGATGCCTCAGATGATGACTCCAGCCAACCACAGGGCAAAAACCCCAGGAAGAAAAAAGGTAAACACATCCGACAGGAAAAAACTGCTCCCCATGCCACCCAGACGACTGAAACCACAGAAATCACTCACGAATCCTCAGAACCACAGACAAAGCCCCGTCCTCCCCCTCCTATATACTGGGCAAACATCACCGACCCCCGCACTGCTTTAAAGAAACTGGAAGAACTCATGGGATACCCTATCAAGGGCGAAATGAAGGGTCAAGATTTAAAGATACTTCCCGAAACTCCTAATGACTACCGAAAACTACGCAGCCACCTCACGGTTATGAACGCCAAATGTCACACCTTTTCACTACCCGAAGACAGAAACATTCGTGTAGTTCTTAGAGGACTAGGGTACAGCTACCCTATAGAAGAAATTTCCACCTATCTCGAAGCTCAAGGCATCGTCCCGATAGAAGTATACCAGATGTTGGGCAAGAAGGACGATGATGGCCACAGACCCTCCATGCCACTTTACCAAGTGGTTGTACCACGTACGGAAGCTGGCAAGAAGATCTACAATCTTGAAGCTATTGGACACCTCAAAATAAAGGTCGAAGGTTCAAGAAAACGCTGGGGTCACCAGCAATGCTATCGTTGTCAACGCTGGGGACACTCCAGCAGGCTGTGCACGAGAGACCCGTTTTGCGTGAAATGCGCGAAACCTCACCTCACCCAGGACTGCACAAAAGATCGCAAATCTCCAGCCAAATGCGCTAACTGCGGTGGTGACCACCCTGCCAGTTTCACTGGATGCGTGAAGTATCCGGGAAATTATGATAAAGTCCCTCCTCCAGAAAATAACTTCTGGACTGAAAGAAAACGACAGAGAGAAAAACAAGCCCCCACAAAAAGCAATACCTTCTATGGACATGTTCTTCAATCTACTCCCGAAATCTCGTCCGACGAAGCGGAGGAGGAGCCTATGCAAACTACGCACACTGACCTCGAAGACAGTCACTTGGAGCTAAAACTTCAAACGGTAAGGAAGTTCGCCCTTAAACTTAAGAAAATCCCTTCTAAACACCCCTCTTACATTTTAGCCCTTAAGGCACTCGCAGATGTCGTCGACGCGCTTAATGTTTAGGAACAATATTCTTAATTGTATCAATATAATTAGCATGAATGCAAATGGTGTGCAAGGCAAAATTCTTAATCTCCGTAACTTTACCCTCATTCACAAACCAGACATTATATGTATCCAAGAAACCCACCTTAGACCTTCTCAAACTTTTTCCATCCCTGGCTATATTATTTACCGTACGGATCGTTTGTCCCATCGAGGAGGTGGGACGGCGATCTGTATCAAAAATCAACTTGATCACCATTTGCTCCAACTCGACACGAAATCGTTCGAAAATACTATCATCGCTCTTAAGGCTGGTGGAGGTCATTCCATTTCAATTGCTTCAATCTATAAAAAACCCCAAAATAAACTCTGTCCCGCTGAACTTTTCAAAATTACTCATATAAATCCAATATTCTTTCTCTGCGGTGATTTTAATGCTAAACACCCCACATGGAACCCCTACTCTCCCAACAATAAAGACGGTGATATCCTCTTCGATTTCGCCCAAACCTATTTTTACGACATAATTGCCCCTCTAACTCCTACCCGTGTAACCCCAACTACAACCTCCACCCTTGATCTTGCACTGGCCTCTGGCATTACTCACTCCTATGTTAATAGTATCGCTGAACTCAATAGTGACCACAATCCAGTGGTGTTTAAAATTCACAATCCAAACTTCATCCCTCCTGAGCTCTCTCATTTTAAAATAACCAATTGGAAACATTTTCATGAAATCCTCCATCAAAAAGTACCCGGAAATCCCACAATAAATAATACGCTTGATATTGATATGAATATAGCTAATCTCGAATACCTATTTAACCAAGCCGTAAATTCCTCTAGTATCATAAAACCCAAACTTGCATTCCAGAAAAATGTTCCTTCTCATATATTAAACAAAATTAAATTAAAAAATCAACTTAGAAAACGCTGGCAAACCTCCCTCGATCCCAATTTAAAATGTCAAATAAACCGTATACAAAGAGAGATCCAGAGGCTTATGCAAGAGCAAAGAAATAACGACTGGAATGACTTCCTCCTCACCTTAACCCCTGAAGATAATTCCCTCTTTAAAATCAACAAAAAGCTAACGCGCAAATTTCAGCCTATCCCTCCCCTTCTTTCTCCAGCTGGGGTGGTGTTTACCGATCTTGACAAAGCCAATCTCTTCGGAAAAACTCTTGAAAATACTTTTACAATCAATTCGCAACTCAAAAACCCTTCCAACGACAAGCTTGTCGCTGATACGCTAAAAGAATTTTCCTCCTCTAAGCTCCGCCCACAACCTCCCATAATAGCTCCTCTCACCATCAAAGAGATAATCAAAAACCTCAATCCCAAAAAATCCCCTGGACCAGATAACATTAACAATAAAATGCTTAAAAATATACCTCCTAACGTCATAACTAATATCACAAAAATAATAAACTCTTGCTACAAGCTAAATTACTTCCCGGACAAATGGAAACTTGCCACTGTAATCATGATTCCCAAGCCTGACCAAAACCACAAATCCCCTTCAAACTTTAGACCCATAAGCTTACTAAACTCCCTTGCTAAAATCTTTGAAAAAACTGTCCTCTATCAACTTAAAAACCATTGCTAGTCCAGTAACTTGGTAGTTTTTTCAGGAAAAAAATACAGAAGTTTTTTTCTCAACGGTTTTATATGTTTTCGAGGGTGCTGAATCCGAATCTGAACTTTGCATACAAAATTTCGAATGGCATTTTGGTGAAAATTCGAAAAAACCATGAAATTTCACCTCATTTTTTAATTTTTTGTTTGTAGAACGGAAAGTATGGGTTTCTCATGAAAATGTTAAATACAAAAAATAAAGATGATAAAACAAGCTACAAAATTGTCAATTACAACTTTTTTGTCAGACTAATAGTTCGGCCGCTAGAGCGCGTTGAAAATAGGGCAAAATTTGCGCCTGCGGGTAAAAATCTAGAAAATCGAACTTTCATCTAAAAAATAAAGTATTTTTTAAATAAGGTACTTTAAAAACTAGTTTTATAATGTTTCACATGAAATAAACCATCTATTTAGTCTATTAATTAGTATTTAAATGCATTTTCCTCAGCAATTTTCCTTAAGACCTCAGTTTCAATAGAAGACAATAGTGTAATGATAAGTAAGTCACTTGTTGAAGAAAGCGTACAGAAATATTTTTCTCAACGGTTTTATATGTTTTCGAGGGTACTGAATCCAAATCTGAACTTTGCATACAAAATTTCGAATGGCATTTTGGTGAAAATTCGAAAAAACGCTAAAATTTCACCCCATTTTTTGGTTTTTTGCTTGTAGAACGGAAAGTATGGGTTTCTCGTGAAAATGTTAAAAGTAAAAAATAAAGATGATAAAACAAGCTATAAAATTGTCATTCACAATTATTTTGTACGACTAATAGTTTAGCGACTAGAGCGCGTTGAAAAAAGGGCAAAATTCACCCTGGCGGGCGGTGGAAAAATCCAGAAAATGACCCTTATTCCTAAAAAAAGTCATATTTCGATTTAGATAACTAAGAAAAACTACATTTATAATTTCTTACATGATATAACTCCATTCCCGAATGGAGCAAACCGTTATGTTCATCACTTAAAAGAATATACTAGGATAATTTTCTGTGAACATGGAATTTTATAATATAACCAAGTTATGCTTAATTTCATCCCTAACAAATCAATTGGATTCACGTTCCTGGGTGTAGAAACTGATAAATAAGTATTATAATTGCACGCAGGCCCGTATTTAAGTTTTTTGCCACCCTTTGCATATATCGATTTATTGCCGTCCCCTCTATTTCATTCCCAGTTTCAAGAAAGTGCCCCCTTGTTTCTTTTAAAGTCTACTGCTTAAAGGTGGGGGTCTTTACCTTTTGACTAAAAATATCAAAATGTTGGGGATTTTTTTAAAAGTATCATGTAAGATCCCCTTATGGTACCGCTGGGGGGTATGGGGGTCCTCCCTCAGAAGAAATTTTAAAATTCGACCTTTAAAAGCAAGGATTTAACTAATTTTGAGAACCTTTTTGGGTCCATCACTTTTATCTTTTGACACAAAATTTTGAGGATTTTCTCAAAAGTGTCACGCAATATTCCATGGTGGAACCGCAGGGGGGTATGAGGTTCCTCCCCAAGAAAAATTTTTTGAAATTTGACTGGTAAAAGTAGGGTTTTAACTCACTTTGAGAACAATTTTGGGTCCAAGAGGGGGCACTGTCCAGAGTGCCCCCTCTTGGACCCAAATGGGTGAAATCAGTATTTAATCCTATTTAATTAGGAATAGAAAATATTTTTTTTCTCGACGACCTTTTTCCTATACGCCGATCCACTCGAGCAAGCCCATCCATTTTAACAAAAAAAGCTCCTTTCCCTGAAATGAAGGGTAACAAACTGTCAATATCGGGATAGAACGAAGATGACCATGCCATCTGATCTTTTCCATTCCGGGAAACAAAAGCCATCGTTCAGATATTTTGGGGGGATGTGGCCGTTGGATGCTGGGAACGACTCAACCCTAGATACTAGAATCCACCCGTAGTGAAAACTGTGTGGTACATTTTTTCAAAAGTAGCATTTTGAATTGTTGTAATCTGCCGCCCCCCCAAAATTTTGCCGCCCTGTGCTTTAGCACATGTTGCACGTGCCTAAATGCGGCCCTGATTGCACGTGTCAAGAAACTATTGTGAAATTTTGGTATCATTACTAATAATCATGCCAGGAGTTTTTATAATCTACAACAGAAAATAATAGTTTTCCAGGAAGAAAAATTATTCATAGATTTTATAAGTTTGTGAGCAGGAGAGAATAATATAAAAAGCATTGAGTGTAGTAGATAAAAAATAAACCTATAACGCTTAACAAAAGTTTTCATTGGGAATCGGTGCCTAGGACAAAAAAGGAAATAACAACTGGATTTTTCTTTGCCTAAAAAACCTGCGTTTTTGGGAGGGAATTCCTAAAGAACATTCATTGAATAAATAATATTTGAGATAAATAGTAGGATTATATCATGAAAGAAATAATAAATGTAGTTTTTCTTAGTTATCTAAATCGAAATATGACTTTTTTAGGAATATAAGGGTCATTTTCTGGATTTTTCCACCACCAGGGCGAATTTTGCCCTTTTTTCAACGCGCTCTAGTGACCAAACTATTAGTTGGAAAAAATAATTGTAAATGGCAATTTTATGGCTTGTTTTATCATCTTTATTTTTTACTTTTAACATTTTTACGAGAAACCCATACTTTCCGTTCTACAAGCAAAAAACCAAAAAATGGGGTGAAATTTTAGCGTTTTTTCGAATTTTCACCAAAATGCCATTCGAAATTTTGTATGCAAAGTTCAGATTTGGATTCAGCACCCTCGAAAACACATAAAACAGTTGAGAAAAATATTTCTGTACGTTTTCTTCAACAAGTGACTTACTTATCATTACACTATTGTCTTCAATTGAAACTGCGGTCTTAAGGAAAATTGCTGAGGAAAATGCATTTAAATACTAATTAATAGACTAAATAGATGGTTTGTTTTATGTGAAACATTATAAAACTAGTTTTTAAAGTACCTTATTTAAAAAAATATTTTATTTTTTAGATGAAAGTTCGATTTTCTGGATTTTTACCCGCAGGCGCAAATTTTGCCCTATTTTCAACGCGCTCTAGCGGCCGAACTATTAGTCTGACAAAAAAGTTGTAATCGACAATTTTGTAGCTTGTTTTATCATCTTTATTTTTTGTATTTAACATTTTCATGAGAAACCCATACTTTCCGTTCTACAAACAAAAAACCAAAAAATGAGGTGAAATTTCAGGGTTTTTTCGAATTTTCACCAAAATGCCATTCGAAATTTTGTATGCAAAGTTCAGATTCGGATTCAGCACCCTCGAAAACATATAAAACCGTTGAGAAAAAAACTTCTGTATTTTTTTCCTGAAACACCCTATTTTTGACACCAAGTTACTGGACTATGCTCCCAAAATAACATCCTCCCTAATGAACAATTCGGCTTTCGTGAAAAACACGCTACTACACATCAACTACTTCGTATGGTAAACTCCATCACAGCTGGTTTTAATCACCACAGGAAAACCGGTGCTGTCTTTTTAGACATTGCCCGGGCCTTTGACAAAGTATGGCACGATGGCCTTATCTATAAATTAATTATCCTAAATTTCCCTACCCACCTCATTCTCCTTATAAAATCATACCTTCAAAATCGCAAATTTCGTGTTCGAGTTGGAAGTCTTCTTTCAGACTATTTCAGTATCAACGCTGGCACTCCCCAGGGAGCCCTCCTCTCCCCCATTCTCTACAATATTTTCACTCACGACATTCCTAAAACTCCCGATACCCTCCTCCATCTCTTTGCTGATGACACAGCTATTCTGGCCCAACACACTAAACTTCCTTCAGTAATAGCTAGACTCCAAAAAGCCCTCAAAATTATCGAAAAATACTGTAGAACTTGGAAAATTGCAGTCAATACCAATAAAACCCAAGCTATCATATTCAAGAAAAAATTCTACAAAAAAGTTCCCGAAAAGCAACTTAAATTCTTTAATGACTCCCTCCCCTGGGCCAAAGAGGCCAAATACTTAGGTATTACCCTTGATATAAATTTAACCTTCAAAAAACATATAGAAAAGCTTCTAAAAAGAAATAACTCTAGAATCCACTTAACATACCCCCTGATAAATAGAAAATCTGATCTCTCCCTTAAAAATAAGCTTTTAATTTACAAATCTATAATCCGACCCATTCTCACCTACGCCTGCCCTGTCTGGACTAACACTGCTAAACACAGGTTGTTCAGACTGGAAGCAGCGCAAAGCAAAACCCTCCGTATGTTAACTAATGCCCCCCGATATATGAGAAATCAATATATCAGACAGGACCTCAAAATGCCCTCCTTACTTGCCTTCATTGAAAAAACCTCCATCAAATTCTTCAACAGTCTCTCCTCTCACTTCAACCCCCTTATTAGCGTTCAAGATATACACTCCATCCTAGATGCTGAGTTCAAATACCCCTTCCAAACCACTATCCTTACTGAAAGATATCACCCTCCGTGAACTAATAATTCCTTTCAATTTATCACGCCCCAGATAACGGAGTGATCTCCCTTCGCGTGCTGCTCCCTGTGTGCCAGCAAACTCCCCTCACTTCCTTACCACTGGCCCCCCTTTAATATTAATTCAACAGATTTCATAACATCTCCGGTGACTGTCTCTTCGGAAACTTCATTATTTTCCTGGCCACCTCTCCTGAGACTCCGTCCTCCTTGCTTCTGCAGTTGATTCTATGTTTTTTCGTTGTGTGTCGTCTTGTTTTGTCCCTTTTCTCACTTCAAACCCCAGTTGCCTCGGCTGCTGACGTTCCTCTCCCTTGTTCCTGTTGTTCCCTCTTTAATTCCGTTGTTGGAGCGGCCGCTGGCCGCTGATACAACACAATTGGCGAATCAAGCAAGCAAGTAAAGTATACTAGGTCGGATGCTGGACTGTCAATATTCGATCATGTCGAATACCGTGCCTGCCTGGCATCAGATCTACCCGGGTGTTAAGCTGCCCTACCCTGACCTGCCCTACCCTGACCCTGTTCATGGCTTTTCTGGAGTGGAAAAAAGATGTGACAGTTATATCCTTAGAGGTTCTGTACCTTCCATTCCTGTCTCCAACTCCTTCTCTCCCCTGGCCGAGCTCCCCTCTGAGGGTGGTTCTCCTTCGCCGGAGCCAGAAATGACTCTTCCGGAGGGTTCCCCCGTACAGTCTGTGAGTCCGGCTAGGATGAGCTGCTCCACCCCCCCTCCTGCTGAGCGTGTTCCAACCCCGGTTCCGCTCGTTCAACTGGATAACAAGGGAGACCCCCTCCCCAAGAAGCGCAAGACAAAGCTAACAAAGAAAGCCATTAAAGGTCTACCAGCTGACCTCTGCCTCTCTGATCTGGCCTCTGACCTGAAGCGCCAAGGCTTCTCTCTCTGCAGCGCCAGATTTCTTCCTAAAGGCTTGCCGCCGGACCCCACCCCGATCTTCCTTGTGGTTTTCGTGGGTGCTGCTCCGCGTGGCTCAGATCCCTTCTTCATCTGTGGCCTCCCCGCCAAGATCACCAACCCACGTCGGAGGTCGGCCCTCCAATGCTTCCGCTGCTGTCGGTTTGGACACGTCGCCATGGACTGTCCATCCGACCAGCGATGTCTCAGATGCGGTGCTGACCACTCACACCGGGATTGCCCCGTCGACCCGCAGTCTCCCTCGCACTGCATTAACTGTGGCCAAGATGGCCTCATTGCTGCCTGGCGTCACTGCCCGAGCTTCAAGCAAGCTACCTGCGAGCGCTTCTCCTTACCCGCTCGTAGCCGAAAAAACCCTCTCCTACCACGGCATCACGGCCATGAGAACTCCCGGCAAAAAGAGCGCCCAGCTCCAGCGAGCGCTTCTCCTTCTCCTAAGCCGCCCCTCCCTCCTTCCTTCACCTCTGGTTATTCCGACCTTTTCGCTCTCAAAACCATTCTTTTTGAATTAAATTCTCTCTTTTCTTCTGTCGGCGGTATCCACCATTTCTCTCAAACTCTTTCTAATCTTACTACTAGAGCTGACAAGCTGTCGCTCATTCTTTCCCTCTTTCTAAACTAATATTCTGGCTCCGCCCATTTTTGTGCTGTCCTTTGTGTTGTGTTTGTGTTGTCCTTCTCTCCTTTTCAGTCTCCAGTTGCCTCGGCAGCTGAAGTCCTTCTCCCTGTTCCTGTTGTCATCTCTTTAATTCAGTAGTTGGAGCGGCCGATGGCCGCTGATACTACACTATTGGCGCATCAAGCAAGCAAGACACCAGACACTTCCAAGCGGAGCAAAAGCGCCTCCGGTGCTGTGCACTCCACAACGTGATGATAAAAGACACTGAAGAATGGGCTTCCGATATTCTTTACAGGTAAGGAATTGTTATTTACTTGAATATATTTCTGATTGTTTTAAGATCCTTTTCATCAAACTTTAATTTCACGTATTTAATATTAATACATATTTTAAGCATGGACGTGCGGATTTAAGGAGGTATGGTTGATTTTACTGCTAGCCCTAACAGATTCATTCATTTTAGGTTTGATCTTTCAGAGGTGTATAGACGCCAGATAGTAGACGTTACCCAACAGCAACCAGGTGATCGTCGACGGGTGTTGGTGAGTTGGCAATCTTTAGCTATGTTTTTAACGCGTTGTCTAAAAAGTATCGGATATCTTTAACCCATTACTGCCTGACTTCCCTTTTTAGGGACGTTTTTTAAAAATCCTCCTATTTCTACAAAAATTGTTCCTTTCAATTAAAATTTGCACGGATGTATCCCTGATCTTCATAGAACATAAAAAACGCAAGAAGAGAGCATAATTTTAAAAAATTTTCACTTTTTTTAAAGTTGGAAGATAGAATTTTTCAGAAAAGTGCTTTTTTAAAAATTTTAAAAGAAAAAGCTTAAAAATCCTAGTTATTATATAAAAAAAATTCAATGCCGATATACAGGGTGTTTCAAAATTGCGTTGCACGGCTTTTATTCGAAACCAGCCCTTCCTAGGGTCATGGAAGTAAGGTCCACCCCTAGGTAAGTGACCCTGGAGAATCCATTGAGATGACTTACATCGCCCCTAGTGGCGTAATTAAAAAGTTAAAAAAATTAATTTAAAAACTAAAGGAGATAGAGCAAAAACCCCAGTGAGAGTATTGTTGCCAACGTCAAGAAGAACTCATTGCAAAAAATTTGATCAAAATATCTCGAATATTCGCGGAGATATTGGCATGTGAAAATAGCACTTTTTCAGGGGTCAAAAAGTAAAAAGTTCGCATATTTGCAAATTTTTTAGATTTTTTGATTAAATTTTGTGTTCTTTCAACTAAAAAGACACAAAACTACACAATAACACTGAAAAATTTGCAAATATGCGAACTTTTTACTTTTTGACCCCTGAAAAAGTGCTATTTTCACATGCTAATATCTCCGCGAATATTCAAGATATTTTGATCAAATTTTTTGCAATGAGTTCTTCTTGACGTTGGCAACAATACTCTCACTGGGGTTTTTGCTCTATCTCCTTTAGTTTTTAAATGAATTTTTTTAACTTTTTAATTACGCCACTCGGGGCGCTGTAAGTCATCTCAATGGATTCTCCAGGGTCACTTACCTAGGGGTAGACCTTACTTCCATGACCCTAGGAAGCGCTGGTTTCGAATAAAAGCCGTGCAACGCAATTTTGAAACACCCTGTATATTACTGTTTATACATTAAATCAGTTGGGGTGTTTTTTTATTTTTCCAAAATATTTTATCTTGACCTTATTTTGGACCCTCGAAAAGCGTCCCTAAAAAGGGACGTCAGGCACGAATGCCCCCGTGGTTTTCCCCATAGTGAAATGCTAGTGTTTCCTTCATTTTTTCATAAAAACGCGTTCGATTCTTATGAAATGAATTAAATAACTGATATTTATAAAATTAATTTAATTTTAGCTCATAAATTTATTAATTTTGTTTATTTTTTTTTAAATACTGTTATTTCTGCTAAATTAATGGAATAAAAAGTCTTGAATTATAAGGAATTAATTAATTTGTGTTAATTAAAAGGAATAAATTATTTATTTTACTATATTTATTACTTATGCAAACATATTCCGGTTATATTTTAATTAAAAGTATAATAATTATTAGTTATAATGACCTTTTGTCATTAAAATTGCCAAAAAAGTAGCTTTTGTGATACATTTTCGGCATTTTTTCTAATTAGATGCCGCTAATCATTGTGTTCTATACTGCAGATCAATCTATATCATCTGGCTTGCTAATGCACATCCCACTAATGCTTGATTTTTGGGGAGAAATTCGTGTTCCGCACATTTAAATTAAATAAAATGAAAAAAGTATGGGCATTTGAAAGACTTAAACTTCACAAATTGCGATATTCTGATGGATTTGAGGTGTGTAAAAGTAATTAATACTTAATATTAGGTAACATATAAACAAAGAATACCTTTTTCAATTAAAAACCTTAATTAATTTCCAATTAACATAGATTTGGGAGGAAAAACGTGATTTAGAGCATAAAAAAATGCTCAAATTACGTTAATTAGGGTTAATTTTACAGTTAATTGGATAAATAATTAATATTTTTTGTTCATATTCATGTTACAGTATGGTTCCGATCACTTTTGCTGCACTTAAAAAGGTAGAAGATGTCTTTGAGGCTTTAAAAAAGTTTTCTACCATGCGTTTACTATAGGGAAAAACAACGGGGGCATTCGTGCCTGACGTCCCTTTTTAGGGACTTTTTTTAATTTTGGTGTAGAAATTAAAATTTTAACCTGGAATTTTTTTCACTATTTTTCCAGTTGTTTTGGGGCTATTTACTATGGTTTTACCAAATATTTAAGAAAAATAAAAAGTTGGGCATTAATGGGTTAAGGTTGTATATTTGCCCAAGACGTCTACTAAACAAAACTAAGCTGAACAATATATATAATTTATAGCGTAATTTTAATAACTTATATTCCTTATGAGTGTGTTTCGCTCTCTTTGTAATAGATCAGGGTTTCCCAAACTTGTTCATGCATCGACCCATTGTTAGTATTTTACCGAGGCCATCGACCCCCTTTCAAAAATCCGAAAATATTCCTTAAAAAATGAAAAACTAACTAAAATTTTACAGCCGGTTTCATTCACTTGTAAAGTTCAATATGGATAATTCATAGGTGAACCAAGTGAGCAATAGACCACCAATGAATCATTAATCTTTCAAAACTTTGAAATTAAAAATTAGTGTCTAAAGAAAGTTCAAGAGACCAAGTAAATTCTTTGAATCATCCACAGCATTGCTTTGTGCAATGAGAGATTACAAGATTTAATAAAAGTAAAAAACCTCTTAAGAAGAGACACATTTTGAAACACTCAAAATGAACTGAAATAAAAGTAAACAATTTTAATGAACGAATTCGGAAACAAAATTATTATTTTTATTATAGGGGAGAGTGTTGTACCTACGGACGGTTGTACCTTCAGCCACCTCATTTTAAAATTCGGGAAAAAATGTAAATTTGAATTTGTTGTCGATTTTGAATGTAAACAGATGCTATCTAGTTGCTAACGTGAAATCAGCTCTTTAAAATATTATTTTAATTTTCTATAATAAAAACACTGTTTTTACGTGCTTAAAGTTTTTTTAGTGCATCACTACATTAATTCTTTTCTTCCCCTATGATTTGATAAAATGGGATACATGGGGGAATCCTCGAGATTTTGACTTTTTAGTTTTGATATTAGAAATCGTCAGATCTCAATTCTTTTATCTTTTATAGAACTTTGAATGCAAAAACACCTGATGTTGTACCTATGGACACGTTCTTGTGGGTGTCTGTAGCTAATCGACGTTTTAGAATCGGGTTTCATTTAACTAAAAACATTTTAATAAATGTTAAATTAATTCTAAATGGTAATATATTTGTCGGCAATTATTTTCAAGTGAATGTTAGATGAAAAATCAAATATTTTGTGATCCAAACTACTTTTTTAAATTTATTATTCTACTTGGAATTTAATGTAAGTATGTTGTAAAACCCTAAGCACCCTATCGCATTTAAGTATGATGCTTAAAAAAACCTTAAAACTTCCACTGAAAAAGGTTTACCACCAAATTATTAAATGTTATTACCACCAAATGCTTGCACAACTAAGTGTCGATCGAATTGTTTTTTTTTTGATCAGTGAAGTTATCAGATCAATCAGCATGATTGATGCAACTGTTACCTTAAATTCTGATCTGAAAATACCATGTGTTTTTTGTGTTTTTGGTAAAAAATCAAGTTTTTATCATTCAACTTCGTTTTAATGATCATTTACGATCTAAAACTACATTACTTTAAAAATCTATTTTCAATTTTAAAAAGGCTTGAAATAGGTTATTAAAAGGTAATGCATCAATAAAAATGTTCAACTACAGGTTGTTGTACCTTTGGACACAAATTTTTCAAAGTTATTATAAATGATTAAAAATTCAATTTTCAAGATTTTGGCTAATAAAAATATCTCTCTACTCACAAAGGTTAGGACTATAGGTTGGGAACTTTAAATGGTCAAAATGTGATTTTACCTGTCTTAGAAAAACCATACGTGATTTTTGTCCAAAGGTACAACACTCTCCCCTACAAATAAAAGTAATTACGGAATATATTCAATGAGAAGAGTGAGCCTGATACTGGGCTGCTAAAGTGGGTATATTACACCTTTTCTGCATTTTAACGGCACGGTTATTGTATATATCTGATGCGTGTGTGTGTCAATTTTGATGCGTTATATAATATAGCGGACTCGTATTAATGTGTCGGGTTAATGTGTCAAATGGTTGCCTCTAACTGCATCAATTTAGAATTCTTGGGACAACCTGCTCCAAATTATAGTTTTAGGCTTATATTCCTGCTTTTGAATATTTAAGGTAAAATTCAAATGATATATTTTGCTAAATTAAAATTGCTGTAGAAATTAAAATCGTAAATTCATTTTGATACTTTTAATTTTAATTTGTTACTTCAATTTGTTGTACGAGGGTTGTTTTTTTAATTAACTTCCGTTTTGCTCCTGAAAAAAAAGTAGCAAGAATTTCGAAATAATTTTGCTACTGATAGATAGGTACATCCTTGAGGATCAATTTACCTCTTTACTGAAAAAAATCGGACGTTTTTTCTATTATTTATCGAATTTACAAGCGAGCTCCTCGAACTTATTTCCCGCCAACCCATAGAGAAATCCTCTTTTTCGAAATATTCCCCTTTTCGATTTTTTAAAAATAAAAAAAATAAATGAATATTTAAAAATAAGGTTTTACGGAAGGTTACAAACATCTTTAATTGCTTTTAAACGTAATCACCTTTAAATAGACCTTTTACCGTACTTTTTCACAAGTTTTTCGATCCCGCTTCATGAAAAGTTTGATTTTTCGTTGAGCTTCACATCGGTTCGGACAGCCGTTTTCCCCCTCAGCGCACACTTTGCCTGCGAATCTATCGATGTTGCCTTGTTTATTATGGCTGTGTAACTCCAGAATCCCCAATGCCTGGAAATTGGCAGATGCAAAAAATATGGTTTTGAACATGCACATTAGCATGCTGCAAAAATCACCTGCCTGCCGATTGTCTATTGTTAATGCGAACGAAGTTTAAAGGAATAGAAATTCTCTATGGGCCGGCGGGAAATGAGTTCGAGGAGCGCGCTTGTAAATTCGATAAATAATAGAAAAAATGTCCGATTTTTTTCAGTAAAGAGGTAAATTGATTCTTAAGAATGTACCTATCTACCAGTAGCAAAATTATTTTGAAATTCGTACTACTTTTTTTTCAGGAGCAAAACGGAAGTTAATTAAAAAACAACCCTCGTATAAAGCTTTATAATTGTATAGTCCGAGAGCTGGCTACATGAGAGTTTAACCAGAAAAACATATTTCTCAAAATTTTATAATAGATTGGGCACTTCTTAATAAACAAAATTCGCTCGGTCAGCCTGCGCAAAGCGGTTGCTTTTATTAATTGGGGGGTAATCGAAAAAGCAGAAAATTGCATCGAATTTAACCGGAAAAACGTATACATGATTTTTACGTCATTCGAAAGGCTTCGACCCCCTGAACACAAATATGCTGGTCAGCCGGCCGAAAGCGGTTGCTTTCGAGGGGTCAGCTCGGGTTAAAATAGTCAAAAATTGCATCGAATTTAACCGGAAAAACGTATCCATGATTTTTACGTCATTCGAAAGCTTACGACCCCCTGAACACAAATATGCTGGTCAGCCGGCCGAAAGCGGTTGCTTTCGAGGAGTCAGCTCCAGTCAGAGTGTCAAAAACCCAATTCAAACCTATGTAATCCTGTTCATTGTTTTTTATAAAAGAAATACATGTAGCGACCAACTTTCTACAAATATCTTAGTTTTCAAATGGTTAGTATGGGTTTTCCCATTGGGATGTCTGAAATGGAGATAGTCTACAAGAATTTTTAAGATGATGTAATTCTTTAGCAAATGTTTCTTTCAATGAGATTTTTGGAGAAATTATTTCGAAAATACCTTCTTATTCAAAACATATCCAACAAAACATTTTTTAAAAGTAATTTGTGTTTGAAAAATCGCTTTAAGTACTTGGAAGTTTTAAGGCTATTATTTTACTGCTCGCAGCTTTTTAAGAAAAGTAAACGATATTTTTCCGCTGTTTCTTTTTCTGAACATTAAAAAGACACTTATCTTTAAATTAACGAAGAACGAAAAACTTATTTAAATTTTTTAACAACTATAAAAATTTACATAGTTGAATTTTCAAATGTTGAGAAAAAAAACCTGATTTTAATTGCTTGTAAATTGGAATGAGATAATCAAAATTTAAAACCCGTACATTAATTTGAAGATAAATATGTAAGGAAGCTACCGGTAACAGTTTTGGACAATTTGATTGAATAGTTATAGAGATATTGTGCGCTTAATGCAAAAAGATGATACTTTTCAACGCGCCATATTTAAACAATCAGCTTAGTCCATATTGACCCGGATATTCAATATAACAGGCTGAAAATTGGTGGAAATGTAGAAGATAGTGTCCTTATTGATACCCTGAAATTCCAAAATATTCTGTGTAGGGAAAAATCCGCCATTTTGGAAAAACCACCGCCATCTTGGATTGTGTTTTCAAGCATAGCGACTGAACCAAGAGCCCGATTGAGTTCGTTTTTGTCCCGAATTGCTTAATAATGTGAATTTTGAGCGAAAACGTCAAAAAATTCGAAATAAAAAGCTTAATTGAATTATCATTAATATTTATTGAATAAAATGCTTTGTTGGGTTGAAATGTTGGTAGAAAATCAAAATAACAAGCTGAAAATTGGTGGAAACGTAAAAGATAGTGTCCTGATCGATATTCCAAAATTCCCAAAAAAACCCTATAGGGGAAAATCCGAAACACTTGGAACATCTTGGACTCTCGATTTAAGCATAGTGATAGTGGAGTTTACAACAATGAAATTTCCCCAAAAAGGATTAACATAGGTTTGAATAGGGTTTTTGAAACTTTGACCCGAGCTGACCCCTCGAAAGTAATCGCTTTCGGCCGGCTGACCAGCATATTTGTGTTCAGGGGGTCGTAAGCTTTCGAATGACGTAAAAATCATGTATACGTTTTTCCGGTTAAATTCGATGCAGTTTTTGGCTATTTTGACCCGAGCTGACCCCTCGAAAGCAACGGCTTTCGACCGGCTAACCAGAATATTTGTGTTCAGGGGGTCGAAGCCTTTCGAATGACGTAAAAATCATGTATACGTTTTTCCGGTTAAACTCGATGCAATTTTCGGCTATTTCGATTACCCCCAATTAATAAAAGCAACCGCTTTCCGCAGGCTGACCGAGCGAATTTTGTTTATTAAGAAGTGCCCAATCTGTTATAAAATTTTCAGAAATATGTTTTTCCTGTTAAACTCTCATGTAGCCAGATCTCGGACTAGTAGTTATACAGCTTAAAACTAGTTAATTTTTTGTTCAAAGTTTGGTTGTGTTGATCTAGATTAAAAAAGGAAGAATATATAACTCCATAGCTTTGTCACTTTTTTCTCCCGGAGTTTCTTTTTTCCCGGAGAACTCTCAAAAATTGTTCAGGATTTTTTCATGAGAAACTAATATAATTAAAGACATAATGTTTCAGGTTCCATTCTTCCATCATTAAATTTTTTATATGTTCAAAGGAATTTTGTAAAGTTTTTCCTGCATTTTTAAAGAGTTTTTAAGGGACTGTTCTTACGTAAGGCAATTTTTGGTAATTTTTGACCTCCCTTGCCAGCAAAGATAAGCTAACATCAACCCCCATTTGAAAATGAGTCGAAACACTACTTTTCGGGATTAAAATTTCAAAATGTTTTGGGCGTCCATCACCAGAAAAAAGTGCTTAAGTCAGATTTCCCAATTAATTTTTTTGTTAAATTTCTTTTTGGTTGAGTTTTGAAATTATTTATGCAAGAAAAAAGATTTTCGAAAATGCAGTATCTTATGTAAGCATTACTCATATCCCCCTCCCCCTTTGTCAGGAAAAATAAAAGAGGAAACCCCCTCTCCCTCTTAGGTGCTTACGTAATTTTTGAACGGTCCTTAACTGTAGAACTTGAAAAACTGAAGTATGGCCCATTTTGTTTCATAATTTTATTTTCTTTTATTTAATGTGCATCAAATCATAATCCCCATTTTTTAAAATCAGAATTTCAAAAAAAAATTTAAACTTGAAATTTGATAGTAATGTTCATTTTAAGAGTTGAAAGGCTTTTAAGGTAAATGTGGGTATAGTGGACACTTTAAGGAAAATTTTTGCTTAAATTCTTAATAAATACCAACCTATTTGCTTGGAAACGGATATCATCCTATTTTTAGGTTAATTGGATCTTCTTCTTTCGATTTTACCATTAAAAATTTTAATTATATTGGGTAAAGTATTTTTAATTAATTTTTAAAAAGTACTCCAAATTGCATCTATAGTGGCCACCTTGATGTAGCTGTTGTATCTATGGTGGACACCTCTTGCATCAATAGTGGACACCTCTCTTTTTCGGCCTATATGAGGGGTTTATGCATGAAATTGAGGGTTTTTCTTGGTATAGTCGTTTAGTTCTAATTAAATCTCCCTTCCCAACGAAATGTATTTTAGATCAAATCAAATTAGCTTTATTTAAAAAAATACTTGATAGTTTCGAGCCCAAAGCCTACGCTGTAGCTGATTTGAGAGGAATTTAGCATGTAATTAAATGCTTTAGAAACCTTGGTTCCCAAAGCCAGAATGAAACCAAATTCATACAACACTCATTTTAAAGCGCAATCAACAGTTTATGAAGAAAAACTGATTCAAATTAATATTATTTATGTTTCTTTTAGAAGCCATTGCAGTGGCCACTATTGGAAAATCTAAGATTATGTGTTGGTAAAGTGGCCACCCCCATAAATCCTCGTAAAGTCAAAATTTTCAAATAAATTTTATTCAGTATCATTTTATATACTCTTCTTTATCTAAATATAAATTTAAAAGTCAATCAAACGGTAATAAATACAAAAAAATCAGTTCCGAAATACCCGTTTCCTTACGCGATTCAATAAGCGAAATCAAATTTCAGTCACTCGGCCGATGATGTTATTTTCAAATACTATTTAAATATCCTTCCCATGCTGATCTGTGGTATCGGTGGTAATTTACCAGCTTACCTGATTGTACAATCTACTATGCCTATGAATTTTGACGCTGTTTGATGCCTCTAACTCGTTTTATTTAAAATTAATCAGCTATGTGGCCACTATTGGTACAGTGTCCACTATACCCACATTTACCTTACTAATTTTAAAAAAAAAGTTTGCAAAAAAATTTTTGTTAAAATTTTTTTTCACTTTTTTAAAATTTTGAAAAAAAAACGTTTGGAAAAGGATGGTCATGATGCACATCAAATCAAAGACAAATAATTTATGAACAAAATAGGACTGATTTCAGGTTTTTAAGTTGTATGGACGGTGTCAACCGGTCACTAGTCACACCTCGCCGCTAAACTTCCGCTTCATTAAGCTGAAAACTCCTATTACTTGCTGACCAGATCATTTAAAATTTTAAATATAAGTAAATATTTCGAATTAAACTAAACCATCGGCGCAACAGCTCTAGTGGGCCAAGGCCTACGATGCCCATCTTCGTTTTCGTGACCGTGGGGCCTGGGGTGCTAGGCAAACGTCCCGGTTAGGTGGTCAGCTTAACGCGAGACCCCCAGTGTTTGGTTCCCAAGCATGCTTGGTCCTCAGTTTATCAACCCACTGAAGGGATGAACGGCTGAGTGGACCCTGCCCAGCCCGGGATTTGAACCCCGGACCTGTGGCGTGGAAGCGCGATGCACTACCACTGGGCTTCAAATATTTCGAATTAATAATTTAAGTTTTCCGATAACTTTCATTAAGGTAAATGCGGGTATAGTGGATACTTAAAGGAAAATTTTTGCTTAAATTCTTAATAAATACCAACCTATTTGCTTGGAAACTGTTATCAACCTATTTTTAGGTCAATTGGATCTTCTTTCGATTTTACCATTAAAATTATTAATTAGATTGGGTAAATTTTTTTTAATTAATTTTTAAAAAGTACTCCAAATTGCATCTATAGTGGCCACCTTGATATAGCTGTTGTATCTATGGTGGACACCTCTTGCATCTATAGTGGACATGGACACCTCTCTTTTTCTGCCTATATGAGGGGTTTATATATGAAATTGAGGGGGTTTATTTTTGTTATAGTGGTTTAGTTCTAATTAAATTTTCCTTCCCAACGAAATGTATTTTAGATCAAATCAAATTTGCTTTATTTAAAAAAAAATATCTAATAGTTTCCGGCCCAAAGCCTACGCTGTAGCGGATTTGAGAGGAGTTAAGCATGTAATTCAATGTTTTAGAAACATTGGTTCCAAAAGCCAGAATGTAACCAAATTAATACAACACTCATTTTAAAGCAAAATTAACAGTTTATGAAGAAAAACTTATTCAAATTAAATATTATGTACTAGCTGTTACGACCCGGCAAAGCCGGGTCTTACAGCTAGGCTAGCCTTTTATGCGAGCTTCCCTCGTTACTACTTCAAGTTCCTATTAATTATACATTAAATAAGAAGTTTAACTTCTTTATCTTACCGCTGAAATATCACTAATTTATCATATTCAAATAAGTCACTCAATTTCGGCTGACCACCACCGAGCTGATTTGGGCAAATTTATTCTTAAATCAAATCTTACTACCCTTATATAAACTCATTTTAAATGGCATTCTCCCCAAACATTCCATTATTAAATTATTATTTGATTTTAATTTGCCTCATTATTTGAAGATAGTTTGTTATGGGGCGCCTACGGCGCCCACGTATTTAGGTCTAGCACGCCATCTTTGCTTTCTTTCTTTAGCTAAGCGACGTTTTTTTGAGGTAGGATCTTCATCATCACCCATGACAATGACTATGAGAAAGAAAAAAATGAATAGTAAAAATTGAGATGATTACTATTGAAAGCTGATTCTAAAAGTGAATAAGTTATATAAATCAGTTGAAAAATAAATAAAATTCAATTATTTACTTACTTAAGAAATAATTAATTTTTCGTTTCCGAAAGTAAATAAAGATTATTGCCAAAAAAAAAATCAAAAAGCGCTTTTTATACGATTATTTATTAGATTTATTATTGTTGAATTAGAAACCAACTTCCCTAAAAGTAACTTTTTAACCTTTATTAAGTAAACCAACTTTCTTGAAAGATATTTAAAAGCTATTATATTATTTTAATTTTAATTACTTTTATTTATTTATTTTTCTGATTATTGCGAGATGGCATCATAGTGTGCGAGCGTTCCAGAATCAGTGAGTCAGTGAGTCAGTGAGTGACGTGGGCTTTTATATGAGAGATGTTTCTATTAGAAGTCATTGCTGTGGCCACTATTGGGAAATCTGAGATTATGTGTTGGTAAAGTGGCCACCCCCATAAATCCTCGGAAAGTACAAATTTTCAAAAAAAATTATTCATTATCATTTTAAACACTCTTCTTTATCTTAATATAAATTTAAAAGTCAATCATACGATAATAAATACGAAGAAATTAGTTTCGAAATACCCTTTTCTTTACGCGATTCAATAAGCGAAATCAAATTTTAGTTACTCGGCCAATGTTATTTTCAAATACTTAAATATCCTTCCCATGCTGATCTGTGGTGTCGGTGGCAATTTACCAGCTTACCTGATTGTACAATCTACTATGCCTATGAGTTTTGACGCTGTTTGATGCCTCTAACTCGTTTTATTTCAAGTTAATCGTGGCCACTATTACAGTGTCCACTATACCCACATTTACCTTAATTAATAAATATAAATTTATGTTTTTTTTTCTTAAATTTCGTTGTAAATTGTGCTTACTCTCGTATTGACTTGTGCTTACTCTCGTATTGACTTGTGCTTACTCTCGTATTGACTTGTGCTTACTCTCGTATTGACTTGTGCTTACTCTCGTATTGACTTGTGCTTACTCTCGTATTGACTTGTGCTTACTCTCGTATTGACTTGTGCTTACTCTCGTATTGACTTGTGCTTACTCTCGTATTGACTTGTGCTTACTCTCGTATTGACTTGTGCTTACTCTCGTATTGACTTGTGCTTACTCTCGTATTGACTTGTGCTTACTCTCGTATTGACTTGTGCTTACTCTCGTATTGACTTGTGCTTACTCTCGTATTGACTTGTGCTTACTCTCGTATTGACTTGTGCTTACTCTCGTATTGACTTGTGATTACTCTCGTATTGACTTGTGCTTACTCTCGTATTGACTTGTGCTTACTCTCGTATTGACTTGTGCTTACTCTCGTATTGACTTGTGCTTACTCTCGTATTGACTTGTGCTTACTCTCGTATTGACTTGTGCTTACTCTCGTATTGACTTGTGCTTACTCTCGTATTGACTTGTGCTTGCTCTCGTATTGACTTGTGCTTGCTCTCGTATTGACTTGTGCTTGCTCTCGTATTGACTTGTGCTTGCTCTCGTATTGACTTGTGCTTGCTCTCGTATTGACTTGTGTTTGCTCTCGTATTGACTTGTGCTTGCTCTCGTATTGACTTGTGCTTGCTCTCGTATTGACTTGTGCTTGCTCTCGTATTGACTTGTGCTTGCTCTCGTATTGACTTGTGCTTGCTCTCGTATTGACTTGTGCTTGCTCTCGTATTGACTTGTGCTTGCTCTCGTATTGACTTGTGCTGACTCTAGTATTGACTTGTGCTGACTCTCGTATTGACTTGTGCTTACTCTCGTATTGACTTGTGCTTACTCTAGTATTGACTTGTGCTTACTCTAGTATTGACTTGTGCTTACTCTAGTATTGACTTGTGCTTACTCTAGTATTGACTTGTGCTTACTCCCGTATTGACTTGTGCTTACTCTCGTATTGACTTGTGCTTACTCCCGTATTGACTTGTGCTTACTTCCGTATTGACTTGTGCTTACTCCCGTATTGACTTGTGCTTACTCCCGTATTGACTTGTGCTTACTTCCGTATTGACTTGTGCTTACTCCCGTATTGACTTGTGCTTACTCCCGTATTGACTTGTGCTTACTCCCGTATTGACTTGTGCTTACTCCCGTATTGACTTGTGCTTACTCCCGTATTGACTTTTGCTTACTCCCGTATTGACTTGTGCTTACTCCCGTATTGACTTGTGCTTAATCCCGTATTGACTTGTGCTTACTCCCGTATTGACTTGTGCTTACTCCCGTATTGACTTGTGCTTACTCCCGTATTGACTTGTGCTTACTCCCGTATTGACTTGTGCTTACTTCCGTATTGACTTGTGCTTACTCCCGTATTGACTCGTGCTTACTCCCGTATTGACTTGTGCTTACTCCCGTATTGACTTGTGCTTACTTCCGTATTGACTTGTGCTTACTCCCGTATTGACTTGTGCTTACTCCCGTATTGACTTGTGCTTACTGTCGTACTGACTTGTGCTTACTCTCGTATTGACTTGTGCTTACTCCCGTATTGACTTGTGCTTACTCTCGTATTGACTTGCGCTTACTCGCGTACTGACTTGCGCTTACTCGCGTACTGACCTGCGCTTACTCCGTACTGACTTGTGCTTACTCCCGTACTGACTTGTGCTTACTCCCGTATTGACTTGCGCTTACTCGCGATAGACTTGTGCTTACTCTAGTTTGTCGCCTTAGAATCAAAAACTACTATCTCTGAAAATTCACGCAGCTTAATAGTTCATTCTGCTCGTTTTGTTGGCGGTTTTGGCGTTGTTAAAGGGTTGCTGCTATCCATTGTTAATTCACTTCAGTCCTAGAAAGGGAAAATATTGAGACTTTGAATCTTAATAATTCTAAAACTAATTCGAATTTTTAAAAAAACGAAACTACAATATTTTAATAAAAAATAATTGTATATGTGTTAAAAATATTGTACTTCTACCATGATTAGTTTTTCTTTTATAACGAAAAAGGAGTTCCAATTATTTCCATTGGCTGCTGCGAAACGAGCTAGATTCAATATTAATCTTGGCGGTTTGATATCGTAAGCAGGTTGCCATATCAGGGGCAATATTTTCTTCATCATAAAATCAAACAATACTGCCTTCTGGTCAGATTCGGAAATATTCGAAATTGCAAGCGAGAAAGCTCATTTCATTGGTTCGTAAGCGTGACTTTTCTATTTTCTATTTTCTATTTTCTATTTTCTATTTTCTATTTTCTATTTTCTATTTTCTATTTTCTATTTTCTATTTTCTATTTTCTATTTTCTATTTTCTATTTTCTATTTTCTATTTTCTATTTTCTATTTTCTATTTTCTATTTTCTATTTTCTATTTTCTATTTTCTATTTTCTATTTTCTATTTTCTATTTTCTATTTTCTATTTTCTATTTTCTATTTTCTATTTTCTATTTTCTATTTTCTATTTTCTATTTTCTATTTTCTATTTTCTATTTTCTATTTTCTATTTTCTATTTTCTATTTTCTATTTTCTATTTTCTATTTTCTATTTTCTATTTTCTATTTTCTATTTTCTATTTTCTATTTTCTATTTTCTATTTTCTATTTTCTATTTTCTATTTTCTATTTTCTATTTTCTATTTTCTATTTTCTATTTTCTATTTTCTATTTTCTATTTTCTATTTTCTATTTTCTATTTTCTATTTTCTATTTTCTATTTTCTATTTTCTATTTTCTATTTTCTATTTTCTATTTTCTATTTTCTATTTTCTATTTTCTATTTTCTATTTTCTATTTTCTATTTTCTATTTTCTATTTTCTATTTTCTATTTTCTATTTTCTATTTTCTATTTTCTATTTTCTATTTTCTATTTTCTATTTTCTATTTTCTATTTTCTATTTTCTATTTTCTATTTTCTATTTTCTATTTTCTATTTTCTATTTTCTATTTTCTATTTTCTATTTTCTATTTTCTATTTTCTATTTTCTATTTTCTATTTTCTATTTTCTATTTTCTATTTTCTATTTTCTATTTTCTATTTTCTATTTTCTATTTTCTATTTTCTATTTTCTATTTTCTATTTTCTATTTTCTATTTTCTATTTTCTATTTTCTATTTTCTATTTTCTATTTTCTATTTTCTATTTTCTATTTTCTATTTTCTATTTTCTATTTTCTATTTTCTATTTTCTATTTTCTATTTTCTATTTTCTATTTTCTATTTTCTATTTTCTATTTTCTATTTTCTATTTTCTATTTTCTATTTTCTATTTTCTATTTTCTATTTTCTATTTTCTATTTTCTATTTTCTATTTTCTATTTTCTATTTTCTATTTTCTATTTTCTATTTTCTATTTTCTATTTTCTATTTTCTATTTTCTATTTTCTATTTTCTATTTTCTATTTTCTATTTTCTATTTTCTATTTTCTATTTTCTATTTTCTATTTTCTATTTTCTATTTTCTATTTTCTATTTTCTATTTTCTATTTTCTATTTTCTATTTTCTATTTTCTATTTTCTATTTTCTATTTTCTATTTTCTATTTTCTATTTTCTATTTTCTATTTTCTATTTTCTATTTTCTATTTTCTATTTTCTATTTTCTATTTTCTATTTTCTATTTTCTATTTTCATCGCGCTCCCGAACAGGTAAAGATAAAACCCGGGCGGCTGCGCCTCGAGCATGACTCAGGTTGGGTGCTCGTCGGCGCTAGCCGACCCGTTAAGATTTCGCGCGAAATCTCGCCGGGCGGCTGCGCCTCGAGCATGACTCAGGTTGGGTGCTCGTCGGCGCTAGCCGACCCGTTAAGATTTCGCGCGAAATCTCGCCGGGCGGCTGCGCCTCGAGCATGACTCAGGTTGGGTGCTCGTCGGCGCTAGCCGACCCGTTAAGATTTCGCGCGAAATCTCGCCGGGCGGCTGCGCCTCGAGCATGACTCAGGTTGGGTGCTCGTCGGCGCTAGCCGACCCGTTAAGATTTCGCGCGAAATCTCGCCGGGCGGCTGCGCCTCGAGCATGACTCAGGTTGGGTGCTCGTCGGCGCTAGCCGACCCGTTAAGATTTCGCGCGAAATCTCGCCGGGCGGCTGCGCCTCGAGCATGACTCAGGTTGGGTGCTCGTCGGCGCTAGCCGACCCGTTAAGATTTCGCGCGAAATCTCGCCGGGCGGCTGCGCCTCGAGCATGACTCAGGTTGGGTGCTCGTCGGCGCTAGCCGACCCGTTAAGATTTCGCGCGAAATCTCGCCGGGCGGCTGCGCCTCGAGCATGACTCAGGTTGGGTGCTCGTCGGCGCTAGCCGACCCGTTAAGATTTCGCGCGAAATCTCGCCGGGCGGCTGCGCCTCGAGCATGACTCAGGTTGGGTGCTCGTCGGCGCTAGCCGACCCGTTAAGATTTCGCGCGAAATCTCGCCGGGCGGCTGCGCCTCGAGCATGACTCAGGTTGGGTGCTCGTCGGCGCTAGCCGACCCGTTAAGATTTCGCGCGAAATCTCGCCGGGCGGCTGCGCCTCGAGCATGACTCAGGTTGGGTGCTCGTCGGCGCTAGCCGACCCGTTAAGATTTCGCGCGAAATCTCGCCGGGCGGCTGCGCCTCGAGCATGACTCAGGTTGGGTGCTCGTCGGCGCTAGCCGACCCGTTAAGATTTCGCGCGAAATCTCGCCGGGCGGCTGCGCCTCGAGCATGACTCAGGTTGGGTGCTCGTCGGCGCTAGCCGACCCGTTAAGATTTCGCGCGAAATCTCGCCGGGCGGCTGCGCCTCGAGCATGACTCAGGTTGGGTGCTCGTCGGCGCTAGCCGACCCGTTAAGATTTCGCGCGAAATCTCGCCGGGCGGCTGCGCCTCGAGCATGACTCAGGTTGGGTGCTCGTCGGCGCTAGCCGACCCGTTAAGATTTCGCGCGAAATCTCGCCGGGCGGCTGCGCCTCGAGCATGACTCAGGTTGGGTGCTCGTCGGCGCTAGCCGACCCGTTAAGATTTCGCGCGAAATCTCGCCGGGCGGCTGCGCCTCGAGCATGACTCAGGTTGGGTGCTCGTCGGCGCTAGCCGACCCGTTAAGATTTCGCGCGAAATCTCGCCGGGCGGCTGCGCCTCGAGCATGACTCAGGTTGGGTGCTCGTCGGCGCTAGCCGACCCGTTAAGATTTCGCGCGAAATCTCGCCGGGCGGCTGCGCCTCGAGCATGACTCAGGTTGGGTGCTCGTCGGCGCTAGCCGACCCGTTAAGATTTCGCGCGAAATCTCGCCGGGCGGCTGCGCCTCGAGCATGACTCAGGTTGGGTGCTCGTCGGCGCTAGCCGACCCGTTAAGATTTCGCGCGAAATCTCGCCGGGCGGCTGCGCCTCGAGCATGACTCAGGTTGGGTGCTCGTCGGCGCTAGCCGACCCGTTAAGATTTCGCGCGAAATCTCGCCGGGCGGCTGCGCCTCGAGCATGACTCAGGTTGGGTGCTCGTCGGCGCTAGCCGACCCGTTAAGATTTCGCGCGAAATCTCGCCGGGCGGCTGCGCCTCGAGCATGACTCAGGTTGGGTGCTCGTCGGCGCTAGCCGACCCGTTAAGATTTCGCGCGAAATCTCGCCGGGCGGCTGCGCCTCGAGCATGACTCAGGTTGGGTGCTCGTCGGCGCTAGCCGACCCGTTAAGATTTCGCGCGAAATCTCGCCGGGCGGCTGCGCCTCGAGCATGACTCAGGTTGGGTGCTCGTCGGCGCTAGCCGACCCGTTAAGATTTCGCGCGAAATCTCGCCGGGCGGCTGCGCCTCGAGCATGACTCAGGTTGGGTGCTCGTCGGCGCTAGCCGACCCGTTAAGATTTCGCGCGAAATCTCGCCGGGCGGCTGCGCCTCGAGCATGACTCAGGTTGGGTGCTCGTCGGCGCTAGCCGACCCGTTAAGATTTCGCGCGAAATCTCGCCGGGCGGCTGCGCCTCGAGCATGACTCAGGTTGGGTGCTCGTCGGCGCTAGCCGACCCGTTAAGATTTCGCGCGAAATCTCGCCGGGCGGCTGCGCCTCGAGCATGACTCAGGTTGGGTGCTCGTCGGCGCTAGCCGACCCGTTAAGATTTCGCGCGAAATCTCGCCGGGCGGCTGCGCCTCGAGCATGACTCAGGTTGGGTGCTCGTCGGCGCTAGCCGACCCGTTAAGATTTCGCGCGAAATCTCGCCGGGCGGCTGCGCCTCGAGCATGACTCAGGTTGGGTGCTCGTCGGCGCTAGCCGACCCGTTAAGATTTCGCGCGAAATCTCGCCGGGCGGCTGCGCCTCGAGCATGACTCAGGTTGGGTGCTCGTCGGCGCTAGCCGACCCGTTAAGATTTCGCGCGAAATCTCGCCGGGCGGCTGCGCCTCGAGCATGACTCAGGTTGGGTGCTCGTCGGCGCTAGCCGACCCGTTAAGATTTCGCGCGAAATCTCGCCGGGCGGCTGCGCCTCGAGCATGACTCAGGTTGGGTGCTCGTCGGCGCTAGCCGACCCGTTAAGATTTCGCGCGAAATCTCGCCGGGCGGCTGCGCCTCGAGCATGACTCAGGTTGGGTGCTCGTCGGCGCTAGCCGACCCGTTAAGATTTCGCGCGAAATCTCGCCGGGCGGCTGCGCCTCGAGCATGACTCAGGTTGGGTGCTCGTCGGCGCTAGCCGACCCGTTAAGATTTCGCGCGAAATCTCGCCGGGCGGCTGCGCCTCGAGCATGACTCAGGTTGGGTGCTCGTCGGCGCTAGCCGACCCGTTAAGATTTCGCGCGAAATCTCGCCGGGCGGCTGCGCCTCGAGCATGACTCAGGTTGGGTGCTCGTCGGCGCTAGCCGACCCGTTAAGATTTCGCGCGAAATCTCGCCGGGCGGCTGCGCCTCGAGCATGACTCAGGTTGGGTGCTCGTCGGCGCTAGCCGACCCGTTAAGATTTCGCGCGAAATCTCGCCGGGCGGCTGCGCCTCGAGCATGACTCAGGTTGGGTGCTCGTCGGCGCTAGCCGACCCGTTAAGATTTCGCGCGAAATCTCGCCGGGCGGCTGCGCCTCGAGCATGACTCAGGTTGGGTGCTCGTCGGCGCTAGCCGACCCGTTAAGATTTCGCGCGAAATCTCGCCGGGCGGCTGCGCCTCGAGCATGACTCAGGTTGGGTGCTCGTCGGCGCTAGCCGACCCGTTAAGATTTCGCGCGAAATCTCGCCGGGCGGCTGCGCCTCGAGCATGACTCAGGTTGGGTGCTCGTCGGCGCTAGCCGACCCGTTAAGATTTCGCGCGAAATCTCGCCGGGCGGCTGCGCCTCGAGCATGACTCAGGTTGGGTGCTCGTCGGCGCTAGCCGACCCGTTAAGATTTCGCGCGAAATCTCGCCGGGCGGCTGCGCCTCGAGCATGACTCAGGTTGGGTGCTCGTCGGCGCTAGCCGACCCGTTAAGATTTCGCGCGAAATCTCGCCGGGCGGCTGCGCCTCGAGCATGACTCAGGTTGGGTGCTCGTCGGCGCTAGCCGACCCGTTAAGATTTCGCGCGAAATCTCGCCGGGCGGCTGCGCCTCGAGCATGACTCAGGTTGGGTGCTCGTCGGCGCTAGCCGACCCGTTAAGATTTCGCGCGAAATCTCGCCGGGCGGCTGCGCCTCGAGCATGACTCAGGTTGGGTGCTCGTCGGCGCTAGCCGACCCGTTAAGATTTCGCGCGAAATCTCGCCGGGCGGCTGCGCCTCGAGCATGACTCAGGTTGGGTGCTCGTCGGCGCTAGCCGACCCGTTAAGATTTCGCGCGAAATCTCGCCGGGCGGCTGCGCCTCGAGCATGACTCAGGTTGGGTGCTCGTCGGCGCTAGCCGACCCGTTAAGATTTCGCGCGAAATCTCGCCGGGCGGCTGCGCCTCGAGCATGACTCAGGTTGGGTGCTCGTCGGCGCTAGCCGACCCGTTAAGATTTCGCGCGAAATCTCGCCGGGCGGCTGCGCCTCGAGCATGACTCAGGTTGGGTGCTCGTCGGCGCTAGCCGACCCGTTAAGATTTCGCGCGAAATCTCGCCGGGCGGCTGCGCCTCGAGCATGACTCAGGTTGGGTGCTCGTCGGCGCTAGCCGACCCGTTAAGATTTCGCGCGAAATCTCGCCGGGCGGCTGCGCCTCGAGCATGACTCAGGTTGGGTGCTCGTCGGCGCTAGCCGACCCGTTAAGATTTCGCGCGAAATCTCGCCGGGCGGCTGCGCCTCGAGCATGACTCAGGTTGGGTGCTCGTCGGCGCTAGCCGACCCGTTAAGATTTCGCGCGAAATCTCGCCGGGCGGCTGCGCCTCGAGCATGACTCAGGTTGGGTGCTCGTCGGCGCTAGCCGACCCGTTAAGATTTCGCGCGAAATCTCGCCGGGCGGCTGCGCCTCGAGCATGACTCAGGTTGGGTGCTCGTCGGCGCTAGCCGACCCGTTAAGATTTCGCGCGAAATCTCGCCGGGCGGCTGCGCCTCGAGCATGACTCAGGTTGGGTGCTCGTCGGCGCTAGCCGACCCGTTAAGATTTCGCGCGAAATCTCGCCGGGCGGCTGCGCCTCGAGCATGACTCAGGTTGGGTGCTCGTCGGCGCTAGCCGACCCGTTAAGATTTCGCGCGAAATCTCGCCGGGCGGCTGCGCCTCGAGCATGACTCAGGTTGGGTGCTCGTCGGCGCTAGCCGACCCGTTAAGATTTCGCGCGAAATCTCGCCGGGCGGCTGCGCCTCGAGCATGACTCAGGTTGGGTGCTCGTCGGCGCTAGCCGACCCGTTAAGATTTCGCGCGAAATCTCGCCGGGCGGCTGCGCCTCGAGCATGACTCAGGTTGGGTGCTCGTCGGCGCTAGCCGACCCGTTAAGATTTCGCGCGAAATCTCGCCGGGCGGCTGCGCCTCGAGCATGACTCAGGTTGGGTGCTCGTCGGCGCTAGCCGACCCGTTAAGATTTCGCGCGAAATCTCGCCGGGCGGCTGCGCCTCGAGCATGACTCAGGTTGGGTGCTCGTCGGCGCTAGCCGACCCGTTAAGATTTCGCGCGAAATCTCGCCGGGCGGCTGCGCCTCGAGCATGACTCAGGTTGGGTGCTCGTCGGCGCTAGCCGACCCGTTAAGATTTCGCGCGAAATCTCGCCGGGCGGCTGCGCCTCGAGCATGACTCAGGTTGGGTGCTCGTCGGCGCTAGCCGACCCGTTAAGATTTCGCGCGAAATCTCGCCGGGCGGCTGCGCCTCGAGCATGACTCAGGTTGGGTGCTCGTCGGCGCTAGCCGACCCGTTAAGATTTCGCGCGAAATCTCGCCGGGCGGCTGCGCCTCGAGCATGACTCAGGTTGGGTGCTCGTCGGCGCTAGCCGACCCGTTAAGATTTCGCGCGAAATCTCGCCGGGCGGCTGCGCCTCGAGCATGACTCAGGTTGGGTGCTCGTCGGCGCCAGCCGACCCGTTAAGATTTCGCGCGAAATCTCGCCGGGCGGCTGCGCCTCGAGCATGACTCAGGTTGGGTGCTCGTCGGCGCCAGCCGACCCGTTAAGATTTCGCGCGAAATCTCGCCGGGCGGCTGCGCCTCGAGCATGACTCAGGTTGGGTGCTCGTCGGCGCCAGCCGACCCGTTAAGATTTCGCGCGAAATCTCGCCGGGCGGCTGCGCCTCGAGCATGACTCAGGTTGGGTGCTCGTCGGCGCCAGCCGACCCGTTAAGATTTCGCGCGAAATCTCGCCGGGCGGCTGCGCCTCGAGCATGACTCAGGTTGGGTGCTCGTCGGCGCCAGCCGACCCGTTAAGATTTCGCGCGAAATCTCGCCGGGCGGCTGCGCCTCGAGCATGACTCAGGTTGGGTGCTCGTCGGCGCCAGCCGACCCGTTAAGATTTCGCGCGAAATCTCGCCGGGCGGCTGCGCCTCGAGCATGACTCAGGTTGGGTGCTCGTCGGCGCCAGCCGACCCGTTAAGATTTCGCGCGAAATCTCGCCGGGCGGCTGCGCCTCGAGCATGACTCAGGTTGGGTGCTCGTCGGCGCCAGCCGACCCGTTAAGATTTCGCGCGAAATCTCGCCGGGCGGCTGCGCCTCGAGCATGACTCAGGTTGGGTGCTCGTCGGCGCCAGCCGACCCGTTAAGATTTCGCGCGAAATCTCGCCGGGCGGCTGCGCCTCGAGCATGACTCAGGTTGGGTGCTCGTCGGCGCCAGCCGACCCGTTAAGATTTCGCGCGAAATCTCGCCGGGCGGCTGCGCCTCGAGCATGACTCAGGTTGGGTGCTCGTCGGCGCCAGCCGACCCGTTAAGATTTCGCGCGAAATCTCGCCGGGCGGCTGCGCCTCGAGCATGACTCAGGTTGGGTGCTCGTCGGCGCCAGCCGACCCGTTAAGATTTCGCGCGAAATCTCGCCGGGCGGCTGCGCCTCGAGCATGACTCAGGTTGGGTGCTCGTCGGCGCCAGCCGACCCGTTAAGATTTCGCGCGAAATCTCGCCGGGCGGCTGCGCCTCGAGCATGACTCAGGTTGGGTGCTCGTCGGCGCCAGCCGACCCGTTAAGATTTCGCGCGAAATCTCGCCGGGCGGCTGCGCCTCGAGCATGACTCAGGTTGGGTGCTCGTCGGCGCCAGCCGACCCGTTAAGATTTCGCGCGAAATCTCGCCGGGCGGCTGCGCCTCGAGCATGACTCAGGTTGGGTGCTCGTCGGCGCCAGCCGACCCGTTAAGATTTCGCGCGAAATCTCGCCGGGCGGCTGCGCCTCGAGCATGACTCAGGTTGGGTGCTCGTCGGCGCCAGCCGACCCGTTAAGATTTCGCGCGAAATCTCGCCGGGCGGCTGCGCCTCGAGCATGACTCAGGTTGGGTGCTCGTCGGCGCCAGCCGACCCGTTAAGATTTCGCGCGAAATCTCGCCGGGCGGCTGCGCCTCGAGCATGACTCAGGTTGGGTGCTCGTCGGCGCCAGCCGACCCGTTAAGATTTCGCGCGAAATCTCGCCGGGCGGCTGCGCCTCGAGCATGACTCAGGTTGGGTGCTCGTCGGCGCCAGCCGACCCGTTAAGATTTCGCGCGAAATCTCGCCGGGCGGCTGCGCCTCGAGCATGACTCAGGTTGGGTGCTCGTCGGCGCCAGCCGACCCGTTAAGATTTCGCGCGAAATCTCGCCGGGCGGCTGCGCCTCGAGCATGACTCAGGTTGGGTGCTCGTCGGCGCCAGCCGACCCGTTAAGATTTCGCGCGAAATCTCGCCGGGCGGCTGCGCCTCGAGCATGACTCAGGTTGGGTGCTCGTCGGCGCCAGCCGACCCGTTAAGATTTCGCGCGAAATCTCGCCGGGCGGCTGCGCCTCGAGCATGACTCAGGTTGGGTGCTCGTCGGCGCCAGCCGACCCGTTAAGATTTCGCGCGAAATCTCGCCGGGCGGCTGCGCCTCGAGCATGACTCAGGTTGGGTGCTCGTCGGCGCCAGCCGACCCGTTAAGATTTCGCGCGAAATCTCGCCGGGCGGCTGCGCCTCGAGCATGACTCAGGTTGGGTGCTCGTCGGCGCCAGCCGACCCGTTAAGATTTCGCGCGAAATCTCGCCGGGCGGCTGCGCCTCGAGCATGACTCAGGTTGGGTGCTCGTCGGCGCCAGCCGACCCGTTAAGATTTCGCGCGAAATCTCGCCGGGCGGCTGCGCCTCGAGCATGACTCAGGTTGGGTGCTCGTCGGCGCCAGCCGACCCGTTAAGATTTCGCGCGAAATCTCGCCGGGCGGCTGCGCCTCGAGCATGACTCAGGTTGGGTGCTCGTCGGCGCCAGCCGACCCGTTAAGATTTCGCGCGAAATCTCGCCGGGCGGCTGCGCCTCGAGCATGACTCAGGTTGGGTGCTCGTCGGCGCCAGCCGACCCGTTAAGATTTCGCGCTTTTTGTGTCCAAAAATTAGGGCTTTTTTAACATTATTTAATAATAAAGTTAATGAATTGATTTGGTTTAGTTGCACATAACAGAAAAAAACAAATTACAATGCACATAATAAAAGCCACAATGAAAAACATCAAAATACGAAAAAAGAAAAAACAATGAAAATAGCCTCTGACATTTAGCTTTAAAAACATTAAAAGGCATACAAAATATACCGGGTGTTTCAAAATTACATTGCACGGGTTTTTATTTGGAACAAACGCGATAGTGGAGACGTTATGTTGAAAAAAAGACTAGTAAAAATGTCTTGTTAATTTTGTAAACTAATGTTTTTCTGTTCACTTATAGTATAAGGAACCCAAAAAGGTTTGGTGCCAATTTTTTAATTCATATTTAGGTGTAATTAAGCTAATTATAAGATTAATTAATGACTTTTAAGAAATGGGGATTTTTTAACATTACACGTTTATTTATTAACATAAAAATGTGAAATTTGGAGCATAAATGGAAGATTTAATAAATAGTTAAAAGATATTTTGAATTTTTGTTTAAAAATATCCTCACTACTTCCAATATCCTCACTACCGAAGATCTGAATATGGCCCTAAGTTCTTTGAATTAGTACAATAATTTATCACAAAAAAGCCCATCAAAAATTGAACCGTGAGCTAAACAATGCTGTACTTCATTATCTCCGCTCATTGCTTTTAATTACTTAATAGTATAAATGTAATTAAAAACAGCTGCTGATAAAAAGAAATCAAAATATTAAACTAAAAATTCAATCAAGAAATCTTTTCTGAACATTCTTGTTATGAATATGATAAAATTTATTTCGTGTTCTGCTCTGCCAAACTAATATATCCATTGTATCCAAATATTTTAGATTTTTAAGGCAAACAAGACCCAGTTGGTAAAATAAAAGTACATCAAAATAATGGAAAACAATTGACCAAAAACTGATTAAATTTTGTTTAATAAAAAAATTTAGTTTATTTACCTTGATATGATTCAATTTATCCCACTACAATCCAGTCAGCTTGTCTTGTTTTTATTTGAAGTTCAGAAATAGTTTTCTTAAATCGTCTGTCAATTAATAATTATTTATGTATTTTTACATTTTTACTTGCATTTTTTTTAAAAGTTGGTGATTATATTTATTAGTTTTAAGTTATATAATAATCTCTCTATTCTAAAAAAAAGTTTTCAGTGAACGGTTTCCAGAGAAAGGCTTTTTAATTACTGAACCGAATGACACATATATGGTATCAAAATGTCCGGATTCTTTCCGGATTTCCGAGTAAGCCCTTCGATTTTTCAAAAAAAATCTCAATTTTAAAATATTTCCATTTTTTTAGATAACGGATAAGGTCGCAGTTATAAAGCAAGTACTGTCAATCAAATTATTATGCATCCAATCACAACGTCCGATTGACGCTTTATTTTAAGATGAAACATGTTTTTTCACCTTTTAAAAAAAGTACTTTCTTGATGAAATATCACTCAAAGACTGATAAAAAAATATTCTAAAAACTTACATGAAAGCCATTTTATACTAAAATTTCACACTTTTTGACCAATATTTATAATTTTTAGTCTGATTTTATCGAAATTAATTGTAAACATAGTGATGTTTTGTCTCTTATTGTTTTCAATTGCTTAAACGGTATTGTTTAACAAGTCTGGGTTTAAAAAAAATATGAATGATAAACACTAGGCATATTATACTATCGAGTTACTTTAAAATAATATTTTTTGTTTGGTCCGAATATTGATAAACAATTAGAATTAGATATTTTTATAATCATAGATTAAAAATAATTAAGATGAATATTTTTAAAAACATTTCGTTTAAATTTTTGATAAGTTCGAGTTAATATACAGGGTGTATCTGAAATGGTGCAACAAACTTTCAGGGATGATAGTACTCATCAAGACGAACAAGAATCGGTATAGAAAGGGGGTCCCAGACCAAATCCCAGGGAGTTAAAAATGGAGCGACACCCCAAAAAATCATTGAAAAATTCGATTTGTAGAACAACTACTTTTGGTAAAAACTTAAATATGGTCTCAAAAATTGTGGTTTAATATGATCTTTCAAATAACCTCAAAAGTCTTCACTTTAAAATTTGTTTTATTATGAAAAATGTTAAAAACACAAAAAATGTGAAAACTCAGCCAAAACCTTATTTTGTATTTCGAAATCCTTTCTTTTGATTTGATAATCTGAAAGATCATAGTTGAAAACCCTTAAGTCCAAAGTTTCACGTAAATACAATCAATATTAAACGCTTGAGATCCTTTTAAAGTTTGTTTTTTGGGTGCGCAAGCAGTTTTTTAGAGCTGTTTCCAGAACAGCTGTTAGCGCATGCAAAAAACAAACTTTAACAGGATCTCAAGCGTTTAATATTAATTGTATTTACGTGAAACTTGACAAGCGGTTTTCCCAATAATTTTCATATTTTGGTGTTCCCTTACTTTTATTTGTTTTATAGCTCAGTGTATAAACCATGCCCGCTATGAAGCAATGAAAATTTAGCTCTGTTTCCATGGAAATTTTTCAATTCTTGCTATTCCATAAATATATTTATTTTTGATAAAGTTAATTGTTAATTATTTCAATTAATTTCGGTTTTCTGTAGTTATATTTAAATACAGATAGGATGGGTTGCCCAGTGAATGAACACTCCCAGTGAATGAACACATGGTCGTATTATCTCAAATATTAAGATATTTGAACTCGCTATAGACTATCACTTAATTTTAGTAGCTGCAGGAAGACCTACTAGAGCACAGGAAATCGTTGATTTAACCATGTATTCCGATTTCAGACTGTGAAAATTTTTTATATTGTCACCCGAGCTTCAGGCTCATGAAAAAGTCTCCGGTAAGTTAAGATTTGACTTGATTCATTCATATTTTTCTAACTTATAATTGCGTTTATTATGATCGTTGTTGTTTTTTATCAACTGTTTAAGACTTATTCTTTGATATGTCATAATTCAGAAAGCTGTACTTTTAAAATTGCGATAGATAAGGGGGTGTTCACTTACTGGGAGTGCAAACTGAGATTTTCCAGTAAATGAACAGGTGTTCATTCACTGGGAAAAATGCATTTTGCATGTGAAAACTCTGCCAAAACCTTATTTTGTATTTCGAAATCCTTTCTTTTGATTTGATAATCTGAAAGATCATAGTTGAAAACCCTTAAGTCCAAAGTTTCACGTAAATACAATCAATATTAAACGCTTGAGATCCTGTTAAAGTGCACAAGCAGTTTTCTAGAGCAGTTTGCAGAACAGCTGTTTGCGCACGCAAAAAACAAGCTTTAACAAGATCTCAAGCATTTAACATTGATTGTATTTGCGTGAAACTTTGGTCTCAAGGGTTTTCAACTATGATCTTTCAGATTATCAAATCAAAAGAAATGATTTCGAAATACAAAATAAGGTTTTTGCTGAGTTTTCACATTTTTTGTGTTTTTTAACTTTTTTCGTAATAAGACAAATTTTAAAGTGAAGACTTTTGAGGTAATTTTAAAGATCATATTAAACCACAATTTTTGAGACCATAATTAAGAATTTACCAATAGTAGTTCTTCTACAAATTGAATTTTTCAATGATTTTTTTGGGGTGTCGCTCCATTTTTAACTCCCTGGGATTTGGTCTGGGACCCCCCTTTCTATACCGATTATTGTTCGTCTTGATGAGTACTATCATCCCTGAAAGTTTGTTGCACCATTTCAGATACACCCTGTATACTCAAACTTTTAAGGGAGATTTATTCATGGAGGGGATGTGAAGTATTTTTAATAAGTTAGTTGACGTTTTTTCTGTAAATTGTTTAATTGTTTTATAAAGTGTGTTAAGTTCAACGAGTTGGAATTTGTGGGAATTGCGAAGCAATTCCAAAAGGTCCTGCGTCAGCAGTTTACGGGGGTTGGCGAGCGATAGCGAGCAGGGGGTAGTAGCTCCCTAGTAAATTAAATATTTCTTAGATTTCCACAATTAAGTGCTCAATCACCCTTTGCCAGTGCGAACGCCGTTTTAAGAAAACGCACTTTACGTTTAAGTGCGATATGTTTTAAGGGTACTTTAGCGGCAGTGCGAACGAGGTATAAGGGGTGATTTTCAAACACCCTTAAAATATGGGGCGATTTTGTTATTCCTAAAGTATGTTTCTATGGCAACTAAGTGCGAAATGAAAATAGAGGGTCTTTTTTCTGCCAGTGCGAACGGGGTATGATCCTCAGAATGTATTTTAATTGACCCCTTTAATTTTCTATCCCTTTACTTCTGCACTACACTATGCTTTTTAAAGAAGTATAAATAAGAAATATATTTATATATTTTGTTTGGAAGTAACACAAAACTAACGATAGATTTCCTTAAAAATTTTTCTTTTCATTTCAATACCCGGAATTTGTATAATTTGCTAGAAAATTTTCATTCATGACAAAATCTACCTAAATTATGAAAGATGGGGGTGTACTAGGGATGGGGAAGAACTACAATCTTTTCAACAAAACGAAAGGAAAATTAATTTTAAGAAAATTGATGTGCACTAAAAGATGACAATTCTATCGCCGGTGACTAAAAATTTTGAAAAGTCCCTGTATTTCTGACTATCTGGCCTTACTTTTTTATCGTGATAAACCTGCCGTTTCTGCTGGGGAATGTGTATGGGGTAAGTTATAATTTCAGAATTATTTCAACAGATGGCAGCACCAAAAGTTAAATGGAGGACCCGCAACAAAAAGTCAAATTAACATTTTTCCATTTCAAGTTGTAAAAGGTATCTGTTTATTAAGGAAACTCATTTTCGGAATAAAATTAAGTGCTTCAAAAGAAACCAGAACATGGAAAATATTTTTAAAAATGTTGCGATAGTGTAAATGCCTAAAATTTTGTGTAGCCTGAAGGGGTGTGTCAATTTATAAAAAAATTATTAAGTTCAGACTTTTACTATTAAATAAATAATATTTAAAAAAACATAATTTGGAAAATAAAAATATCGCCAATGAAAAAAGAAATTCTGTATATGGTTGGATATGACTACTATCAATAATGTATATTAAGTTTGAGTTTATTGTAATCAATATTACTAAGAGAGTGCGCGAAGATGTTTTAGGATTAATCTTTCTAAAACTCGTAAATATTTTTTTTTCGAGGAAAAAATTACCAAAACTATCTCATAACCCAGAAATTTCAAAGTAATCGACTAACATTTATCTGGATTGTCACAATCATAATTCATTATTTCTTCACTTTCGTAATTAGGTACAATTAAAATACAATCCAAATTCTTATACAGAACCTAATACTCTATCATAACTTACAAGACAAATTTTAAATGTTTTACTTAGATTGTTTTCCTAAAACAGAAATATTGAACCAAGGACGGATTAAGGGGGGGGCGGTGGGGGCGATCGCCCCCCCCTTGCTCCGAGACGAAAAAAAATTTTATGGTTTCAAAAACAAAATTTTTTTCTTTATAAATTTCGAAGAAGTAAAAGAGCTGCTAGTAAAGCACGGAAGGGTCAATCCATATTAAGTGATCCAGAGAGAGGTGGTCCAAATAATTTTTTGAGGGTTGATACTCACATCATTAGAGAGTCGATGTTTTACGAAAAGTGCTGATTTTTGCGTTTGTAAGGGGCCATTCATTAATTACGTAAGGATGATTTTGGCAATTTTTGACCCCCCCTCCCCCTATGTAAGGGTACGTGAGATTTTTCAAACCCCTCCCCCCTATTCTTACGTAAGATTCCATTATGTTTCTCAAAACAATAAAATGTTAGAAAACTCTTCGTTTGACGTAAATCAAAGATTTTTATTTTTCAACATATAAGTAATATTCTTGCTGTCAACTACATATTACTATTATATTACTATCTCTTGATTAGAATAATTGGAATTTGTTTATATTAGCTAGGAAAATCTTACGTAAGAATTGGTTTGACCCCTCCACCCCCAAGTAAGGGTTTGTAGAGATTTTTCCAACCCCCCCTCCCCCTCGGGACCCTTACGTAATTAATGAATGGCCCCTAAGGGGTTACGTTAATTTTCGTTACTCTTTACTAGTTTAAATTAAATTCATGCAACAAAAGCCATTTTACTCAGAGAGATACAGCCTTCATAATAAACGGTACAAATTTAGGAGAATCGTGTCCCAAATTTCGAAAATCAGCCTTAAAGTTGAACTTCAAAAACGATGATTTTTCAATATTCGAAGGCTTAGTAATCCCAAAAGGTCTATATTTTCTAAATGTTTTTGAAAACAATGTGTAGCCACTTTACTGGACTATATTCTGTAAAAAATTCAACCCTGATATTTTGTTCTTTTTTGTAGTTATAGGCCTCCAAAGTGGAAAAATTAAAAAAAAATCCAAACTTTAACTCTCTATAAAATCTCTGTTGGAGCAAAGTTTAAAAATCTGAAACTTTTACAGGTAAAGCCTCACTAGGGTATCATCCAACTGTAAAAATTTTACTTTTGGTAATTCCTTCTAAATTGAGTTTTGAACCTTCAAAATCTGACGATTTCAAAAAAACTCATTTCTCTGGCGGAACATAGTTTAAAAATTTGCAAACTTCACTGGTTACGCCTCACTTAGGTATCATCCTTCTGTACAAATTTCCTCTTTGGTATTTAGTTTTATGTCAAGTTACAAGACCGGAAAAGTTATGTTTGAAGAAAATAGAGAACAGTAAGCTTAACAATGAGGTATCGTTACAGTTAATGTATTTTAATCATGCTCTCAACTAAGTTTTTACGGTCCTTGACTTAGAAGTAAATACCAAAGATGAAATTTTTACAGAAGGATGATACCTAAGTGAGGGGCAACCTGTAAAATTTTCAAATTTTTAAACTTTGTTCAGTCAGAGATATAGAGCAGGGGTCTCCAAACTACGGCCCGCGGGCCGGATGCCGCCCGTAAGGCCCTCTTATCCAGCCCACGGATACCTTTCTAGTTTCTATCTACGAAAGAAAATGGATATATGTGATGTACTCAATTAAATAAAATATTCAAGATCCCCCCCCGAAATGAGTTAAATCCCTATTTTTTATGGTCAAATTTTCAAAAATTTTCTGGGGGAGGACCCCCAGACCCCCCTTTTTCTACTTTGAACTCAATTAATCACATTGCTTTTCATATTAAGTTCATAGAAATGAAAATCTTACCTAAAAATGATTAAAATATTATTAAACCTATTATTATACGCATAAGAGGAGGAATTTTAGGTCTCTTATTCTCTGTTCTCTGGTGGAAAATCTAGCTCGGGACATGATAATGACTTAATTTTCTAAGAGGACATTTGGACCTCTCCCGCAATAGAGATCTATTTAAAACTGATTTATTTTGAACGATACACCTGTCCTGTGCATATTTAAAATTTATAAGTTTCTTAAATGCATATTTTTTCCTCTTTTGTAAATAATAATAAATGTGATTTACTTATAAGGTTGTTATACTTAATTGTTCTTTCAAAACATATTTGTGAACCCCATTGAACTACCCGCGAGCCGCCACTGGTTTTGATTCTTTTTAATTCGACCTTTCATAAAATAAAAATGACCCTAAAAAATCAGACCCTTGAAAAGTTCCTTAATCCGTGCCTGTATTGAACCACCGCACCGGTTGAACTATAAACATATGGAATATGGATCAACAAGTATACTATAATGCAACTCAATATTCTATCATGATCAGGTATGTATATTGTTTTTAAAAATGATTTATATAAATAATAACAAGGGTAATCGTTTAATTTTAAGAACTTTAAGTTTCATTAGTAACAATTAAATTTAACAATTGTCATCAAATTTTAATTACATAATATTCTACTAATTATTCCTTATAACCTAATAAATAGCTTATTAAACCCAGTTCTAGGCTAGGGAAACTAATGGTAGAGAAGGAGACCATTTGCAGTGAAATATAAGAAATTAAAATTATTTTAGGCATAGAAAGAAAAGTTTTGTAATGGGATGGACCATATAATGGCCTTTTAATTAATGGCATTTACCCTAACTGGTATTTCTTAAGCTTTTACTGTCTAAAAAGGACTACTTCTGTGTATGAAGTATGAAGGTAAACTACCAAAGCAATGACAAATGAAAAAAATAGCAGTCCTCCTTTTTAGGATTACGTCATGGATATTAGCCCCGCCTTATCTCTTAAAGAAACTCATAACTAATGGATAGAAAGTCCCTAAGGGGGAACCTTTGATTTATCATTAAATGGCTTATAACTTCATCTAAGACAAAGTCCATCCTTGGGTGACACTCAGTTGTAAACAATATCCAAAAATATGAGTTAAAAAGTTATTTTTTAGGGTCGAATTTCTAAATATTTTCTGGTGGTGCTTGATGTTAGGGTCGTGCCAAACTAGCGGCTTGAAGACGCCAAAGCCACAAAAAATTCTGCTTATCAAGATAGGAGAGAAAGAATGGAATTGAGCCTCACTCTCCCCTCCCTTGATAAGCATCTTAACGAGTTTTTTATGGTTTTGACGTCTTCAAGCCGCTAGTTTGGCACGATCCTTCATTGTATTATCAAGAAAACGAAATTTATTGAGTTCATCAAAATTCAAATCTTGCCTGAAAATATTTTGAAAATTACATTGAGTCTATGCATGACTGGTGGTACTTCAGAAAACTTTCGCCCCCTCCCTCGAAATGAGTGCATGTGACCGGGGGGCCCGCTTTTTGACTTTGTCCCCGGGGCCCGGCTTGGCTCTCGGCGGCCCTGATAACAAGTTATTACGATTTCAGTATATTCCGCTGGCTCTGCGGTATGGTGCACGCTCTGCATGCGGGAGATACATATTTCTATCCCCGGTAATTATCTAATTTAAAAATAAACAAAATTATTAATTAGTGTTATCATTTGAGTCGTGGTAAAACATGGCGGCTAGAACGAGTGACCGGCCGTGATATAGATAGCCAACTTGTTTTCCATTTGGCTGCCACGTCGACTCTTACTGAAGCTGTGTCAAAATGGATCTACCTGGTTTTGAAACTAGACAATTCAATTTACTATTTCAATTATTGTAACTATAATTTAAGGGGGTACAGTGGCCCATCATTGATAATGGACTTTCCCACACATTTGGAACACTAACAAAAACGTCCCTGTCGGAATCATTAAGCAAAAAGTTTCCATTTATTTGTAAAGAATTTGATATTCCTGATATCCATGGGCAGGATTGTAAGTGCGGGGAATACCTGCAAATAAGATTTTTCCGAATGTGTATAAAACTCAATTGTTTGGAGGGCCTTGTACCCCTAAACTATTGTCAAGGAAATTTGATCTCGGGGCATGGCATAGATTCCTGGAATGTTTTTTGACATGAATATCATTTATAAAGAAATGACTTTTGTGCCACTATTCTCAAAATCGCAAACTAAATCTATCCTTACATTTTGGACACGAGTGTATATGGAGAAGTTATTTGTTTCGTATATCCTATATTTTGCTCTAACTTAGAATTTGGTTCACATCGGAACTGAAAAACTCGCCAAAAGTTTGATTTGTTCAACTCAACTATCAAATCGGCGCGCTTTTCACCTGCAGTGGGATTGCGCTTTTATGCGTGCATGCTGTGCTGAGTTGTTTCAGTTCCGCGGTCTCTCGTTTTCCACGGCATCAATGGAATGTCGTCCGAGAAGTTCTTCGCGACCCCCGGGCTCTTCTGCCTACCGACGATAATTATTATTCGATCGAAGCATGTCTCGTTCCATCTTATTATTTTTGCTTTTCGTTTTCTATTTTTTTCCTCGGTACGACGATTTGGGAAGGGGGACGGGCTTGACGATGTGCTGCGGAAAATCGTTTGCGTTTTCTTCACGCTGTTGCCACTGCTCACGTTTAAAGTTGATGTTAATGTATGTGGAAATGAATCGTTTGCTGTTATAAGCATTATAGTTTTAACGATAGTTATTTTCCATATTTGCAATCAACTGATTATTTTTTTATTAGAAATTGTCATTCATTCTTAATACCCAGGCTGCAAGCACAAATGTTCAAGATTCATCCAATTTTTGTCATGTATGGTAGCAGTTACGTCAACTTAACATATTTGGAATGAACTATGAACATTAGGCTGAAGAAAATTTGGGTTGCCCTACTATGTTTGGTCTGGATACAAAAAAGAGCTAATTATATTTTTAGGAGAATTTTGGTTATGATCACGATAGGTAGGACTAAAACTCTGAGTTTATTCGCATGTTTAGAAGAAAGGCTATATAACCATTTACTAAAAGTCTATAAATATAAATTTATTTTGAATAATTAATTAATATTAGTTGAGCAAGTCTTCAACTCGTAGTCTTTTTAACTGTTAGAGGTATTTGGTTTTATAACCGAGTTTTGTGTGTTCTCTTCAGGTAAATATTTTTTTATATTAACTTAAATAACATTTTTAAACCGATTATTGAATTTAAAATTTAATAGAGTTGTTTTTAACTCACTTTCATATCTCCAGTCTAAGCATGTTTTTATTACATGAAAACATTTTGCTTCATATTGAAAAATACGTTTCTCTATCTGAATTATATTTCGCTTGAATATCATTTATGGAATTTTAACATACTTGAAGCAACATGCTCATAACTGAAGTACTTTTCAGTGATCTTTTTTACTTTTATTTAAGGAAGATTTAGTATACTGAAGTTCATTCAGTGATCTTTATTTCCGGTGTGTGGGGTGGGGACAAGTACTCAGATGATTATCAAAAAAGGCATAAAATCCAATTTTCTTTTTACTGATTTATTTCATTCAGATAGTGTTACAATTTTCGAATGCTCTTTTACCTTTTATTAGTACTTAAAAATTCCACGAAAAGTCCGATATTCGCGATGTTGGCCAACATAGATTCTTCACTGATCGATATTTCTGTGCTACCTCTGGGTAGATTATAAGTAAAGATTGAAAGTGTAAAGTTGAAAAATAAACATACTCTTTATTTATAATACAAGGATTTTAATTGAGAAAGTTTTGAGCTAGAGTGTAATAAAACATGTAAATAAGATCTCACTCTTCATACATGTTATTTCATAACATATCTTTAGAAGAAAATACATTTTTCAATTTTGTACAATAACAATGCCTATAATATTCAACAAATCTTTCAAATAATACGTCACTTTAGATTTAAAAAAAATCAACAAAATCGTCACTTTCCTTAATAATGTTTTGTCACTGCACTGGAGTAAAGGCAGTAACGATATTTGATTGGTTGGTTCTGCCACCAAAAGCAGATGCATTCTTAGAAAGGATGGCAAAGTGCAAAGTTTGAAATATGATAATGCGAACAAATTTTTATTTAATTGCAATGATCTCTACTATGTGGTAGTTCAATCAAAATATCTATTAGACATACTTTTCCTACTATAAAAAATATTGATTAATTTTTATATAAGTCCCATTTTATTGAATGACAATAAATATTTATTTTACATCACTACCTTTTGAAACCTATGATAATTATTCTTGAATTAAAATTTAAATTAGTACTTGAAAGTGTAAGTTTTCTTTTAGGTCTAGGAATGAATAATTTCATTATCCGTTTACTGACGTATTTTAAGTCGAAGTGCATTCTTCGATAAAAAAAATATTTCATTTTTCACGTTGCCATCCTTGGCATCTGTAATAATATGTACAAAACTGTGAAAAGATCCGCGTTGAGATCTTATTCACTCTAAAGTTTTCGCTATGCTTGAGACAGCTCCATCCATACTTTGATCGACTGACCAATAGAATTCCTCTGAAAAATGGAACGAGGTTTTGGATGGGTAGGGGTAAAAATATTTACACAAGGGATGATTCTTCAAAATACACACTCTCTTTATCACTACGTGAATTTGCATAAGCTTTTTCCTTTATATTTTTAACTGCCAACTCATCATCCGACTAGTGATCGATTCTAGTGGCGGATCATATTTATATGAAGAAGGTGAATTATAAAAACCGCATTGGGTTTTAATAATAATCTTTTATAGATCAATGACAATAAAAGAAAAAAATATATGGATCACTTAAAAGTAAGGCCCAGCCTATAAATCTTTTAAATCTTGCTGTGTTTTCCCCCTGATTTAAATTTCTATTTATAATGGTAAATTATAGTTTCTATTTATGTCATATCATTTTGGTAAATCCTAAAGCCCGGTTAAAAATGGCGGCTTTTGGTGACATATTATTTTGCCAAGGCACTAAACACGGAACTTTTGAAACTTGAATGCAGTCACTAGATTTGGCAACCAATCTGCACTTGGTGCTATGACCAGATTGTAGGATTCAGCGTAATTGTTTTGGCTGTAGAACTGCTCACACAAGGAGACAAAAATGAAATGAAAATTTTGTAACTATAAACAAAGGTGAATGAACAATATTAACCGATATTGCATTAAAAGCTCATAAAGGTATGTAAGCATTTGTAATTTTCTTGGAGGCTTATCTACCTCCAGTGATAAGCTAGCATGAAAGAGAAATTAAGTGCTTAATTACAACTATTCCATTGAATGGTATTTAAACAGGAAGAACGGGTGAATTCTTATCAGGAAATGAAAAATATTCCTACTCACTATACTAGGAAAATGGAAATGGAAATGGCAAACAGTGAGTCGTACTCTAAAGGAAATCTAACGAAACATAAAATAAAAAATTCCCATTATGATAAAATTAAGTTCTGACGCTTGCTTTTATAAGTAGCACTCCAAGTATGATCCGCCACTGATCGAACGTGAGAATTTTCGATGCATCATCTGGAAATAGAAATCAAAGTTCATAGCTGATCCCTGAAATAGTGTGTAACTTGGCTGAGGTAGGCGGGCAGCGGGTTCGATAAATTTCGATGTCTCCTGAAAGGGTATAGTACGTGTGTTTAAAATGCATGTTGAGGATTTTTCTATACTGACCCGATCAAGAAAACGTCTCATAGAGGCATTACAGGTATAAAAGTAGATATGAAGATGACCACTTAAAATACTATATTTTTTTGTTAGAGGGTGCTGAGAAGATGGAAAGGTTTTTTTCTTAAAAAAAGGAAAGCAGTTGTCTTTTAAAGTGTGAAATGAAAATAAGGGTTGGTGAAGGTATATTTAAAAATTTAGAGTCCTATTACTAGTAGGGAGAAAATTTTACTTAAAATTTAAATTTGCAAACTGGTTTGAACTTTTAAATTATCTGTACCTGATCCAAGACTCTCCAACCTTCGTCTTTTTTACACAAGTGTTACGAGATAACATAGAAACATGGGCGAATTTAAGTGGAGGACCCTGAGGAACTCAATGGAAACCTTTAGGGGTAAGCTGTCTCTGATGGCTCTGATGATTTTCCCTTATAACAACGGAATTTTCTCAAAAAGTTGGAGGAGTTTCCACCCTATGACACCCCAAATATCTTCCCATGCATAGAAGGTAAAAGATAGAACTCTGAGTACCAAACAAGCATCACCTGAAAGATGGCACCGAGGTATTGTTCTTCACAAGGAGTTCAGAAAATTTTTAGAATCTGGGATCTGAAGATAGGGGATCTTGTCAAAAGCTCATGGAGGTACGCCTATCTGCATGCATGGGTGGTCCCCTTTTGGTCTTTGAGAATAACACACGAAACTCACCGACCCACGCGACACTCAGCCCCTTACTCAACGTCCACCGACCTCGTCTCTGCGATTGGCGACGGCGGTTCGTTGGGTTCGCTCGCCAACCCTAGCAAGCTGTCCACCTCGTTAGGGCCTGGAATGATGAGGGTCTTGGCGAACCCAGCCACGCTGTTTGGCGGCGATCCCCCATTCGCCAAAAGAGGTGGTTGCTGTTGATCGTCACCCCCACCGAACAGGGGGCGGTAGAGGGACTGCAACTGCGCCCTGCGTCCCGGATCGGCCCCTCCAGGGGGGCTGGGAAGCTTCTCGAAATGCGTCATGTCCGGTTTGATGACCGGGATGCTGACGGACACTGGCGGGAACAGAGGAGGTCCGACTCTTGCTGATGTTGCTGTTGAGGACGATTCCTCTGGAGATGGTTCTGATGGTTTTCTGGCTGGTGTGGACGTCAGTTGGGGACTGCTGGTATTGCTACTGCTGCTGCTGCTGGTACTGTCGAGGTTCAGATCCAGGTCGATGGTGAGGATCTTCTTTTGAGGGGCGGGGGGCGTTCTGGGGATGACCGTCACCTCCTCGTCTTCGTCTTTTGCTTTTTGGTGCAGTTGTATTTCGCCTGTCGCTTCTGTTTTAATGGTTGTTGTGATGTCTGTTGTTGTTGCTATTGATACTGGTGTCGTGTCTGTGAGGGTTAAGTCGTCGTCGTCGATTTCTTCTGTCTCGTCGTGCTTGCTGATTCCGTTTTCAAGGGTCGATAGTACTGTGTCCAAACCGTTCTACGGGAGGAAAGAACAGTTAGTAGATGATTATTAATTAGAAAAGGTTTTATACATTGTATTTTATCCTTCCTTTTAAGATTTGAACTATGTCATTTAGACTGCAGTGATCAACATAACGTTCAACGCAACGTTCACCATAGCACAGCTTCCCTTTTTATTAGTAGGCTAATGATTATAATAATAGAATTACTACCAGATAGTGGTATGATCATAGAGAAGAGATAGTGGCGGAATGAGCTATGGAAACTCTTAAGAGTGGCTAAGATAATTTCCAAAAAAACCGCCGTCCCGTGTTGACCGTTGATGGCGGTCTTATTGTAAATTGTTTTCACTGGCGAACTTTTATGCCGTACAGTGTTGCTATAGTCTGTTCATTTAGAATAGGCCGGTGAGATGTAATGTATTAGAAGCCGTTACTCTTGTAATTCTCATAGAAATATTTGTCTTGTGCAATAAATTACTAGGCAGCCTAAACTGATGGTGAAATTATAATCGGTCACCTAGTTAGCGTGAACAGCATTGTTGAGCGTTAACACCACTGTTTCAGTGGCCTTTTCTATATGAACAGACTAATGCGTGCTGCATTCCTGGAGTTGCTTTTATAGTTTATATCGCATTTTCGCCTGTTATAGTCTTGACGTTGATAAACAAGCCATAACGCGCTGACTCATCGACAAAGGTCCTAGCTAATGTCGGGTGCTCTGTTTTGGAGTAAATTTTTTGAAATGCTCTCACTCCACTTTTATTTCTCTTCTACGGGTGTGACAAACACATTAGCTATATTTTCACTACCTGTCTTCACTGGTATTTAAAATGCGTTTTAATAGATGCTGATGTCTATATTTCCGTACTACTTACCTCCCATCGCTTGAGCCCGTTCTCTTGAATGATCTGGACATCCAAGTCGCTCTCTTTGCTCTCCACGTAGTCGTCTTCGAAAGCCGGAGCTCTCAGGATCAGCTTCTGTTGCTTCACCAAGTTTTCTCCGGGCAAGCTCTGCTGCTTGAGAGAAGAAAACAAAAGCTTTAAAAGAATTATTCTCAAATTGTATCGCGTATTGAAATTACGTGAGAGGACTTTTTTCACTATAACCTATGACATGTATTAATTCAATGCTTCAAAAACTGTATTTTAATGAAGTCCCAAAAGGATATAAGGGGGGATAACCATAATGCTTGCTTAACCTACTTCTAAACCTAAAATTCTATTCCAGCTCATCTGCATCTCTTAGCATCGTATTTCTCTTATGCATTTCTTAACTCTTGATCATTACTTTGCACTTTAGCATCTATTTGCTAATGTGTCTTTCTGCTCTTCATCACCTTTTGATCCTTAATATCGTTTTGCTCCTTAGCATCTTTTTTGCTCTTAAGCATTTCTGCTCCTTAGCCTTTTTTACACTTATTACAACGTTTTTGGTGTTATTAATCTTTCAAATAATGATCCTCTTCCTGCTCTTCAGCATCAGTTTTTCTTAAGCATTATGTCCTAGATCCCTTAATTTATTTCAAAGTGTAACACCTCAGCTCTTCGCAGACCACTTTCTTTCAGAAATCTTAAGGTCCGCCGGTCGGTTAGACACCACTACTTTAGACTTTTACATGAGCATCAACACACGAACACCACATGCTATTTTTTTACCTCCATGAAAACCCCCCACAAGTTTCATGAAAAATTATAATTGCTGATTTGAAACTAGCGCAAAAGATTACTTTTTAGAGACACAATAAAAGTAGTTAATTGGGCCAAAAACCATGTTAATCAGAATAATTTCACTACTAAACTCACCTGTAGGTCCAAGGAGACTGCCCTTTCTAGGACAGCGGAGGAGGCCGCAGCGGCCTTGGCGTCGAGTCGCGTCAGGTCGCCAAGTGAGGCGGCCTTTCTCTTCCCGGGGCTGGAGGGCTCCTCGCCGACGCTCCCCGACATCGACACGGCATCCTCGCGCTCAGGCACAGCGCTCGTGGGAGGGGGTGGTGGGTCCTCGGGGTCCTCTGTGGCAGCCGCCTGTAACAGGAGATTGTCGATGTTAAAATTTATGTTTTGGTTAAATTATGTTGCCCACTTATTAACTTTCTTCGTTTAAACCCATTGAATTATGAGCTGAGCTTCCAGAAAGAACATTAATTTCAATAGCATTTTTTAGCTATGAGAGAAAAGTGATTTTCCATAAAATTACTAGTTGTCATTCTCCCCTTTTAAAGAAATTTCGGCTGTTCTTATTTGGGCAGGGCAGTGATGGGCAAAATTCAATTGTTTTTGACAATTAACAATTGACGATTTAATCAATTGTAATTAAACCATCTACGATTGACACGGACTATATTCGGCCACGCCCATATTAATTACGTGATCGGGAAAAAAACTCACTATCAAATCATATCTCACTACAAACTATCTCTGTGGTAACCAATTGCAAGCTTAGTAGGTCACATGATGGGGAAAATGTGACGTCAAGACGGATATAGTCCATTGTAATTGCGGGGTAGATGATTGACAATTAAATCAATTGTAATTCCGAAAGAATATAAAACTACCAATAAATTCAATCGTAATTCGCAATATCCCCATGTGACAATTAAATTAGTTATTAATTGTAGGGAGCATAAGATGTACTCGGAGTGTCTAAGTTGTGGTCTACGAGTATTATACTCTATTCTTTTTGAATAGGCGCCTGAAAATATTTTCTTCTCCCACCACCGATCGGTAACTATAGCAACTATCCTCGTCAAAGTGACGAAGAAGGCTTATAATTGGCTGTGCGAAGAGCATAACTATGGTTACGCTTCTAGCGAAGGGGAAAGCACCATTTCTCAGGCGCCAATTTTAAATGAACAGAGTATAAGGGCCTCGGGGGTGATTCCTTACTTCTCGAGGAGTTAGGCCAATTCGAGGTTTTCCCATATTACGACAGCAATATTCTACCTGACACTCACCTCTGGCTGTTCTTGCGTCTGCTCTTGCACCCTGTGCACTTGGGCAGCGGTTTCTGTAGGAGGAGGGGCGGGCGCCCTGCGTTTGGCGGGGGTGCCCGTTTTTCGAGGGGGTGCAGTGGGGCGTTCTTCAGGGACGGGATCTTCGGGGGGCGGAGTGGTTTCAGAGGTCGGCTGGGGCTGCTCTTGAGGTAGGGGATCGACTACTTGGGGCTTTTCTTCTGAAGGAGAAATAGAGGATAAGATTAAAGGTTGGTGAGGCGAAACGTTTTTGAAGTTTCTTATGTTTCCAATTCAATTTCCATGAGTTGGTTCTGTAGTTCTTGGATTTTCTCTAATGAAATGTTCATTTTCGCAGTGTTATGGTGTTGGGGATTTTGACATTAGAAACTGTGCCGTACAGCTAATTTCCAGTTTAGTGTTTGGTAGCCGCAGTCTTATTTCTCTATAACGCATCAAAGTAATTGTTTAACCTTTTTGTCTTTTAAAAAAATTATTAAAATATTTTTGCTTGTTTGACATTTTTTTGGAAAAAAATAGCGGAAAATTTTCCGACCCGCATCACTACAAATGTAATTATAATTGTATAATTAAGTTTTAACGGTATTTGTGTGTATTTAGCACATAAACAAGAAAAAATGTGACATAAACACCAGCTATAAAGCAGCTTTGATGATTGAAGCAACATACTATTTAGTGTTAAAACTTATTCGAAGTTTTATAGGGGTCTCTCTTTAAATAAAATTTTTCATTCATATTTTTTTTCTATAAATATCTTGAAATAATCTCTATTATTACCTTCTTTCTCTGGGAGTTTATCCTCCGAGAGGTCTCTGGCTGGCTTTGCGGGGGGAGCAACTTTAACAGGTGCCTCGCTCTTGACGTTTATTTGTTCCACACGGAACCTGGAACTCTTTACTTCTTTTTTAACACACACGGGTTCCTCTTTAACCTCAGCAGCTGGGAGCAGAAATCATCGTTATGAAAAAATGCCATACATTAGATAGGATTTTCAAACAGTTAAGAGAACAATAAAAATAAAATAATATTTTTAAACATCTTGTGATGAAATTGCATTACCACTCATATAGTATAAATGGACTGATAGAATCCTGTATTGTAGGAACTAAATACACTTTTATTTTAAACCAAACCCTACAAAATATACGAGTCTTGGGGATCTATTGAGATTTTTCATAAATTATACCCCTCCCTGCAGTACTGGATATAAAATTTCCCAAATCTAAGGACTGGAAAAATTATAATTTCCATCTCGTAATATTGTAATCTACTTTGCGTGATGGTGGTGGGACCCCATCCGGTCTAGCGAAACTAGACCAGATACATTAGAAGCCATTTATCTCTACAAAATCTAAAAACAGCAGGGGATCAACCCCAGCATAGCCTCTTTAAGGAAAACCCTAGACATCGCTGAAAATAGGGGTCTAAGGGCAGACGTTGCATTTAGTTGCAATGTGGGAATCTTTTTTGCCACTTTCAAAATTCATACACCTCAGGTAGCCAGTTGAAAATCGTGAGAATGCTAGAACTTTCGGATTTTACTATGGTCTTAAGATTTTGTCTCAACAAGTCTCAAACTAGGCTGGATTGAGGATGAAAGCCTTGGAGAGGAGCTCACTGGAGATCCTGATGCCAACAAATAATTAAGAATAATGCAATATCCTTGAATAAGTTGGAAGAACTTCCTCCTATATCCAATAGTCAGGGGTTTCAAAAACCTAAACGTAATGATTTCCTTTTAAATTACCGATTGTCACACCTCTTAAACCATTGTATTCAGTCAGTGAGTCAAAAGAAAAAGGACGGAAATGAAATACAATAGAGCCCCGATTATCCGCGGAATTGGGTGGCAAGGGTATCGCGGATAACCCGAAAAAAGACAGAAAATGGGGTGAAAACATGAAAAAAATATTTCAGCATAAAAACTATGTTTTAGTGTACAAAAACCTGATGCGTAAGACTTTTAAAATATGTACAGTACAGCAGAAGCCTCTGCTCTACATCTAAAATCTCTCTAATCTCATCTAAAATTTGCTTTCATCATTAAAATTTTTTCTTTCGTGGCTTTTCTTTCTTTTAATCTGGGTTCTACTGCACCATTCACAGTGTACTCATATACTATTTCGAAAGCAAGGATGGCAATACCTGCTTCTGGCAGAGGCGTGGTGGAGGGCTTGGTGGAGGCGGAGTCACAGCTGGAAGTGCTGGACTTGCGTGACTTGGCGTCGTCTCGCGGCTTGATGAGGGTGAATGCGGCCACGCGGCTCTTCAGGCCCCCGTTGCTGGCTTCCACGCTTTGTGAGCGCTTCGGGGTGGCCTCTTTGGGGCTCTTGGAGGGGACGGCTGGAAAGGAGAGAAGGGTCTGGTGACATACGTAAGGGAGTTTACTTGGTATGAATACTTCAATTGTTCATTGAGTTTGTTAATACATGTTAGAGAAACACCGTATTTGATACTTAAGTAATTAATTTTATTGGATATTCAATGCGAAGAAATGCAGCAAGTTGGGGACGATGCTGCAGTATTATAACTGGCCCTGGAAGTTTATTTCTAACCCTAGACGTTTGTCTATAACGGTCTATCTTTATTCGTTGCTCCGGGCAACACATTTCAGTGTTGCGTCTGGTATCATACTTTAAGAAACTTTAATGGTCTTCGAGTACTCTGAGATGTCTTCGATTTTTCGATGTCTTAATTGTCTTCGAGTACTAAGCCTCCTAGTGGTTTATCCCAATGCATTTAGTCGCTGGACACCCTGTATTGACTCGGTGGTTTTACTAGTGTAAAACCGGAGATTAAAAAAATATTTCTGGCAAAGCCCATGGAACTAGGCCTCAGAGAGATGGTCACTGAGGTGGATCGACTGTTTTGAAAAAGACCTGAAGACCCAACTCTAACCGAAGAAAAGTTGACAAGAACAGATTTGCCTGGAGACTTCTGGAGAAAGCTAGGGCCCACCAAGGGCTGTCGAGCTATTGAAGAAGAAAACCGGAGATTACCTTATTTATAAGCGGGGTTAACAGATTGATTGTTCCCAAAGCGTAACATAACCAAGGGCATTTGATGTTGCCTGACGTAATCTGTTGGGGATTTTACATAAATTTAACATTATTCTATTCGTATATAATCGTGCCACTAGAATTTTACTAAACCATCACTTACCTGGGGAATCAGTCCCAAGGTAGGCGTCCTTCCCTATCTGCGTGAGGTCATCGATGGACCGACTGCGGTAGAGGGGATGGAAGAGCCTCCTGGCACCCGCGCACTGGCTCCGGATGCTGGCCGCTCGCTTTGCCGGCTCCGGGGCCTTCTCCAGTTCCAGCCGAACGTCGTAAGGAGAGGCGTACGACAGGATAGTCAGAGCGTCCTCATACACCATGGCGCCGAACGACACGCGCACCCCTACGATGCGGTCGCCTGGAACATAATGACACTTCACTTAACAACAGTCAACACTTTGACACTCAGTAGCTGTTTAAGTTTAATATTATACAGGGTGTTTCAACAAGTTCACCCAAACTGAACAAATTTGCAAGTTTCTTTTACAGTTGAATATAATTTTTCTTCATTTAAATCAGGTATGAGCAACCTTTTCCAATCCGCGGGCAGGATTCAATGATTATAATGACGTGGAGGGCCATAGAGTAAATAATAGGTTATATTTTTTAAAGTAAAAAATGAGTAGTTTTACTATATATATTTACGAAGTTTAATACTAAAGTTAAAATTTAATCTGGACTTGTACAATATATTGATTACATACAATAATTATAATGTTTAAGTTACATTAATATGAGCTAAAATAATATTCAGAGCTCATAGTAATGAAAAAATATTTCAGGACAGACTTTTAACAATTGTCATTACATGATACAGGATAATTAATGGAGGAGGAATTAATACTCAGGAGAACAAATTATCTTTAGCAGCATTGGGAAAGGCAGAGAATGAACATAGTCCGTATGGTAGAGCCGGCAACAGCCGGATTTTTATGGGTGAGAACCTGAACCCGAGTTGCTATAATGACAACGGCTGGGATTAGGGTGAAACGGATCGTCCGTCGTGAAGTAAAAACTCTCCCACGCTTATAGACGCCTCCCAAGAACGAAATATAGTTGTAGAGCACGTTTTAACTGCTAAAATTAAGTTATTTTCGGGGAAAAGTTCTGTATCCCCTCTTTCGCTCTTGTTGACGAAAACCAGAGTGATTTTTTGTTACAATTTTTGAAATGTTCAGCGGGCCGGACCAAATGACGAGGCGGGCCGGAGGTTGCCCATCGTTGATTTAAATAAAAAAGCTAAATGATAACGCAATGAAAAACTTGTAAACTTGTTAACTTTTTTTGAGGCCTGAAAATACTATTTTATCTTGTTAATATCTCCTCTCATCGAATGTTTAGGATGTTTTGATGAACCTTTTTTCTGTGCGATGAAATTGCAAACGAGTTTGGAACTGAAGTTTCCGTTCAATCTCCTTCAGTTCTTTTTATCATTTTTAAAACTTCCTTATTTTACCGCTTGGGGCACTGGAAGCCTTTTCAATGGATTCTCCATGGTAGGGACCATTTACCATCCATAACTCTATGAGACGTTGGTTACAAATAAAAGCTGTGAAACGGACTTTTGAAACGCCCTGTATATATTCAGGGACAGTATTGAGGACACAGCTATACTCTATTCATTTTGAATAGGCGCCTGTACGTATTTCCTTCCCCCACCACCGAATCAGTAACCATAGCAACTATCAACGTCAAAGCGACGAAGAAGGCTCACTTCTTTTTTCCCACCTGACTTCCGTAAACCGGTAAAATATAAACATCTCCCAAAGATGCGCCTTATATTTTCTAGCCAGCCTCAACTGCAGTAGAAAAGTACAACAAACGAATTAGTCTCTGTGAGGCTGCGCGAAGAGCGTAGCTCTGATTACGCTTTTGGCGAGGGGGGAAAGCACTATTTCTCAGGCCCCAATTCTAAACGAACAGACTATAACCATATCTTTGCTGTTCATCCCCTTCTACTTTATTGTTAAAAGGGCGTTTTCCCAAACTTACCTGCTTTGATCTTGCCCGACTCAGATGCGGGTCCCCTGTGGAGGACATCTTTGACGAATATGCCGTCGCGCATGTTGCCACAAATGTCGAAGCCGAGCCCTGTGAAGTCATGGCCTCGCAAAGGCACCTCCACTCGCTCAGCAGCCTGCAAGCAATCGAAATGAAAACGAATATATGCTTCCTCTTTCTGAAAGTCATAATGATATTGGAAATTATTTGGATAAAGAAAGATTTTAAGAGGTTGTCAATCATGGTTTCACATATTACATCGCACATTTATAGCTACTAAGGGGGTCCTGTATGATGTGACGCAATGTTAAGGGGAATGGGCGGCAGTTTTGTGACCAAACATCTTAAAAACACTTCTTTCTTCTAATGTTGTGTATGATTAAACTGTAAAAGAGTTAGTATAAGTTTCCAAGTAAAGAAAATAGTTAGTATCCTTTATGTGCAATATCAAATCCTTGTCTGCAGCTAACTCTTTTTTGTATTAGTAAAACAAGTTCAATAGAATAAGGTTTGTTGGGTTTGAATTTTTGAGAAATATAAAAGATATTATAATTATAATATGCTTTAAATATGCAGATTTTCGTGGGGTTTTCATAAACACCAATTCAAAAGTTTTCAAAATAAGATAAAGGAAAAACTTGTACAAAACTCTTTCTTGTGGTTAGACATTTTTTTGCTATTAGTTCAATTAACGTTCGTCAGAGGTGAAAATTTCAAGGGATTACTATGATTATTTTGATGTAGTGTAAGGGCAGTTGTGAAATTTTCAGTTTTATTATTATTATTACGATACTTGCAATATAATAAAGAAAAATAATGTCTTAAAACGTGGTAAAGAATAATTTAAACTAGTTGAATTACTATAATCATTCTTGACGCTAAACATTCCTTCTAATGAACATAAACTGCTTAACTTTAGAAATAAATAAAAACAATTCATTCTTCTTTCGATTATGTTTTTGAGCAGAAAAAGGTTTTAAACAACCTTTACCGAAATATTTACTATGAAATACCATTCCTGCGGTATCAGAATTAGATATTATTTCACCGAAATTCGTGTTTAGATAATAAGTTTTCTTTTATCGCATTCCTTGTGATAAAACTCCCTTTGTCTTACTTAACCTTTACAGATAAAAGTATCCATAAACAGAGTCGAATGTTTTATTGCGTACCTCCAGCGTATTGTTTTGAAATTCTTTGTTCTTTCTATGGTTACCGGGGTTCGCTTCGCAAGATTAGCTTAAATGTGTGTGGGCCCCCACAAGATAGATAAAAATAACATACTCGTAGAAATATAAGTTAAAAACAATTTGAACTTTCAGGAAAATAAAATTTTTATCAATGATATAGAATTTTTTAAGAAGCTAATAGCTGTAAGCAAATATTAAAGTATAGCTTATCCAACGATAGTAAAAGGGTCACGGGATTTTTACAGACGTTGCACGGCCGATAGTACTCGACTTGTATGAAATAAAATATCCATATTGATATTAAATGGTTCCGTTCCTTAGTTAATATCAATATGGAGATTTTATTTCATACAAGTCGAGTACTATTGGCTGTGCAACGTCTGTAAAAATCACGTGACCCTTTTACTATCGTTGGTTATGAAGTTCATTAGTTTTTTATTACCTTAAAAATTAGTTTTGCTTTTTAACTTTATGTATTACCATAAAGTGGCTATGTTTTACTTTCAATGTATGACCGCAGCCATCAGTGCCGATGTTAAATTCTTGATCAGAGAAGGATTTTACCAATCGGAATTGGCGAAAAACTAATAAATCTTTTTTCTTTGACTGGTGGTTAACACCTACGCTGATGGCTGTGAATTGGACTTAAATAGATGGCATTATTCATATTTTTGAGCCACGTGTATGATAAATTTGTCAGACTTAAAAAAGATGCCTCTCACAAATGGGGCACATTTGAACAGAATTTATTTGAAATGGATTCTTGAAATGGAAAAGATTAGAAAAATCTTGATAAATGCATCTAAAATGGTTATCAAAATTCCATTAAACCTTTAGAATAAGAAATCTAGCTGGAAATTCTTGATAAATGCATCTAAAATCGTTACCGAAATTTCAGAAAACCTTTAAATTTATATATGTTACAGTTAAAGTCCGGAAATCAGTTAATTTACAGATAACCTAGCCCCTTCAGTCGGAATTATGAAATTTTTTTGTGAAAATTTTTTCCTTTGGTACACAGTATAGTATGGTGATAAATATCTTAATTTAAAATTTTCAAGTTCCTAGCTTAATATTTAAAGAAATTACAGACCGTCCGGTGGTTTTCAAATTCATTGGCTAATGGGTTGTTGCCAACCGGGAAATACAAATTTACTGCTTCAGAGATAATAATATGAATGTAGAGTATCAACTGAAAAAAATTTTCTGGATTTCGAGTGATTTTGAAGAAAATAACTAGGTTTAAAGTTGATGTCCGGTATACCGCACACCAGGTCCGAAGGGGGGAGTTGAAGACATGGTTTTCTGAACATCGGCTAATGGGTTGTTGCCAACCGGTAAATACAAATTTACTGCTTCAGAGATAATAATATGAATGTAGAGTATCAACTGAAAAAAAATTTCTGGATTTCGAGTGATTTTGAAGAAAATAACTAGGTTTGAAGTTGATGTCCGGTATACCGCACACCAGGTCCGAAGGGGCTAGGTAATTTGCAGATTAACGAGGGTGATCCGTTAAATAGCGAATTTTTTTTTCAATTTCTAAGATTACCTAGGTAATCTTGAAATTACCTAGGTATTCTGCACCCTACCGACTAGACACTCGTTAATCTGCATACTACCTGTAATCAGTTATTTTACATATTAACGAGGGTGATCCGTTAAAGTACAAAATTTTATTTTATTTTATAAAAAGTTTAAGGGGGTTGGGGGGGCTGCCGCCCCCCCCAATCCCCCCTGCCCTAACTATAACCAAACTCGTTTTGGGGGTAAACAGTAACAATGACGAAACAAAAAAGGGGGATCGGTACTTTTTTCATATTACACAAAACACGCAAATCCCACAAAAATAGTAATGAAATAGCAATTTTAAAACTAGAATATAAAAACAATAATAATAGAATATTAAAGTACCAACTGAGATTTGTATCAATTGTGGTTTTCGATCTCGATTTGACAGCGTATTTCAATGAGCACTTAAACTAGCAAATCGTAATGAAAGCGCGGTGTAATCGGCTGGCAGCCTGCACTGAACTATTGCTAGGATTCGCGATCGATTACATATGTTAAACCCTTTCCCAGGTTCCAGCGATTGTTGAATTAACGTTTGTTGAAAAGATATTTCAACAGCTGGGACATTTGCTTTCGTTAAAAGAAATCTCTGTCACTCTGAAGTCGGAGCTTCAACACAATTGTTTCAAAATACCCGTTTTAGTAGTAATATACTGTACTTAATCATGTAAATTTACAGTACTTACTTGCTTGTATTATTTTGTTTTAACATTCAACATGACAACTACCAGTGCTACGCTCTAAATTTGCAATCAAAACACCAAATATGACAACAAACTACGTATTGAAACCCAACTGCGCAGGGGTAAGCGCATGGCGCAGTAAGCACCTCAACATTTTAACAGAAAGTATTGAACGAAACAAACTATTTTGAACTTTAACGATCAAGAGGCCGTTATAGTGTAGATTCCCTAGGTAAAATGCGAAAAACTCAAAAATCCGCACATTAACGACAGAAATCAGTTAATCTTAAGTTTACCTAGGTATTCTTCAGATTAACTAATTATCAACTTTAGCGGTAACATATATACAACAGTTTTCGTTTCAATATCATGCAAAAATATGAAGAAATAGTCAAAAATGCACTTTTCGTTCAAATGTTCCCTCCTCTTCCCTAAATAAAAAAATACGTATTCCTATACCGTCGACTCCGCCTAATGTGATCACTTTGGTCCAATAGTTAGAATGATAATAATAAGAAATTTGATGCTAGAAAGTTTCAAACAGTGTAACTCGAAAGTGTTAGCCTTGAAATCACAACTATGTAGTAATGTAGTCCTAATTAAAGTATTCAAAACGATTACCCAGAATCTATTTTTCAACTAAAGAAAAATATGTGAGTTGAACCATGGCTTGCTAGATACTACTACAGGCTGACCGAGATGCGGAAATCTTTAAAATGTAGATGGCAATAATTAACATCTAGCAAAGCAAATCCACAGAGTTTAAGGCGGGGCTTAATGGCTTTATGGCCAACAGTCAACAGTTTCGCCTTGAAAATACGCCTTTGTTTTTCCTTATTTGTCAGTATGTTTATCCTATTGGTTAGGACGTTATTTAACCGATTTGGTGATTTGGGGTGATCCTAGCGGGAAAAGTTGTCAAAAGTTTAAATAATTCAAAACTCGTTCAGCCTGTAGTAGTATCTAGTGAGCCGTGGTTGAACATATAGTACTAGTAAATTGATGACTCATTTTATATGATTTTGTATTAAAATTGCCCTTTAAACGTGAAAAAGGAGGGTTTTAGTGGATTTTCACCAAATTTTGATAACATTAAACGATATACTGATCACATAAAACGATACATTTTGCGTTAATTTCAACAGAAGTGATCGGGACCAGTCAATTTCGATAACATTATCCGATTGATAACATTAACCGCTATCACATTAAGCTGAGTCGACTGTATTTCTATTTACTCTTTCATTGCGTATACCAGATGGATGATCCGGCACTCACCTTGCTGATGTATGTGTCGTCCATGGTGGCCTTCTGTTGCTGCTTCTTGCCGGACGGGTGAAAGACAGCATGGAACGGGAGGCTGGAGAAAGGACGGTTCTTCTTGGCCTGGCCATTCGCCTGAAAAAGTAAGTGATCAAATTAACATTTATATGAAGTTATTATAATTTGTTTCTCAATGGATGTGTAAGAAACACAAGAAATTTTTAGGAATTAAAATAGAGTTCCAGATTAAAAACTAAAGCATGCATGACTAACTCCAAACTTTTTTAATTTAACCTCATTCAAATTCGTTATAATGTGATACTTGCAAAACAGAAGACACTTTTAATCATTTCCTATTTGAATGCAATAAAGACGTAAGTAAGAAAGCAAAGTTAATCAACGCTAAATCAACTAAAATCGCTAAATTATCAAGAGCTAATGAAAATAATCAAAGATAGTAGAAGAACTAAAATCCAAGCAATAGCAAGATTCTTAAATGAAATAGTAGAATAACAAAGGAGAAAATATTTCTCCCCCTCCTAAAGAATTCCCAAGTTATAAGAAGTATTAGTACCGAAGATGTAACGAAAAACGGAACTACAAATGTTTGTCAGCAAATTTCTCATATCAATATCAACTCAACACAACTCAAAATAGAGTTTGGGAGTTCAGAGTTATCACTATGACTCCTGGACCGGATACTTTTATGTTTCTCTGCATTACTCTATAGAAAATTTTAAAATAATTTTTGTATACTCGATCATCAAACCATTTTTTTTGTCTAAAAAGTACTCCTATTTCTATAACAGACCTTGTTTTGTATAATGATTTGTAAGCTTACTCACCACCAAGAGTCAGATTATTCAAAATGGGTTATAGATATCGACTGAAGCAAATATAACTCCGGAAGTATACTTTTCAGTTGTGTGACCTTTGAATAGGTATCTTCCCGTGGCTCGCATCTTTCCACCAACTAAAGTATTGGTTGGAAATCCCCTTTCTTAAGTTTATAATGTCTTTTTATTTCTAATTTTATCAAAGAAATTTAATTATTTCATATCTATACAGTATAGACTGTTATGGTATTGTGTGTGAGGGATATGATGGTCTTTATCTAGTTTCTAAGTTTTTTTTATCGGAATATCAAATATATAACTAAGACAAAACTGTCTTGATCGGTTCGTTTGTTTGAAAGCAGTTGAAATTTTTACATCTCAATGGGTATTTTTCTTACTTAATCCAACCTGAGATAAAATTTTCCTGTATTAATCAAGCTCTTTACACAAAAAGTTAAGACTGAATATTTAAACACTCAAAAGTTTTCAACAAATTTGATGACGATAATATAGTTTCGTTCCAAGAAAATACCAAATGAAATAAATAATAATTTTTCTATTTCATATGATTAAAGTTTATACTTCAAGGAACTGTTTCCCCTAAAAAAATTGTGTGTAGCATTTCATAATAATTAGATCCAAGAAAAAGTACCTTTTTAACTATTTATACCATAAAAACACTTTAAATTTTGTCACGAAACCCAAGAGTTTGTTTCGCACATTTATTTCTTACCACCACCATGGTGATCAAACATGTTCTTTGGTAATTGCCTCTTGGTTGCGAACTGAAAAAACAGGATGTAGAAATAGGTAAAACCGATTCTTATCATTCTGCTAACATCACTATAAAGGCTTGCCTGCAATTCCATGTAGAGAATAATCTTTACATTGAAAACGGTAATAACTGCTCTTAATGGTAACCACAATAAAGGAGGTGTATGGAGAACAAATTAAGTGTGTGCTGAGTTTTTTTATTTTTAGTTACAAATGGGGAAAAGGTTATAAAAGAATTTTTTCCATTTAGTTTTAAAACAAGTACCTACTGATTCAGAGATAAATTATAACGAAGGTGGTAACAAATATAGTACAACCTCGATAACTCAAACTTTGATACCTAAGCATTCATATCTCGAAAAAAAAAATTTTCTTGAAATAAATTACAAATTAGGTTTATATTTGGAATAACCTTTTATCTCGAAAACTCGGTAGCTCGAATATTTTTTTGGGTTCTTTCAATTTCGAGATATTGATGTAGTACTGTAAAGTAAACAATATGAGGCGTTCGAGATAGAATTCCTTTTAGTTATTTATTCTGCTATCCAATTCCACCTAATTTTAAAGAAATTTATTCACGTTATTTACAATACTCGTTAACCAAAAAAAAGTTTCAATTCACGTATTAAAATGTGTGATTTAAAAAACAATCTTTAGACTAGATTCAAGATTTTTTTCCGGATTTAAAATTTATCCTTACAAAAATATTTGATAAATTCTATCTTAGATTTTATTTAGAACCATTTCTTGTATTTTGATTTTTTGCACCATCACTTGAAGCAATAATGTCGCAAAAAGGTTTGTCTACAATAAGGTATATTATTATTTATCTTTATATTATTTTCCACGAAGTGTCTGAATCCACGAAAGTTGACCCATGCTAAAGTATAAGCGAAATTCTTTAGAGCTGAGTTGTTACTTTCGTAGATATAGACAGTGCCTTATTTCCATCGCAACTTTTAAAAGAGATAATTTTAAAGAGTTTACCATTCAAGCTACAAACAACGGATAAAATTACCATATTATTAATTATCGTATTTTGGGAAAAAATCAAAAGAGTAACCTTTTAACCCACCTACCCTAATTAAGGCAAGGTGTAAAATGACTAAAACTTCACAGAACCTAATCAATCAGCAAAATTAAAAGTTCACATTACATTTTCCTAATTCATCAAGGTATTTATTTAATTTTAAATCTTGCATTTTATTCGTAAATTATTTATTGAACACCCAAAACGCCATTGTAGTGTGCAGATGTACACCATAAAGACTACGTCTATCCATGTTTACTATGTGAAAAAACAGCAAGGACATTCGATGGTAGCATGGAACTTTTAATTGTCAAAGCAGACAAAGCCGGAGACCTTGTTGACAAGCTCTTTGTAGTAGTGGGAAGATTGGGTGCATGCAATGAATAATCAGCTGCCGCTAATAAAGGGTGGCTTGAACAGTTAGTTTGTGAATGGAGCTTCGGAGTGGTTTTTAAAAAAATAATGTTTCGACATCATCCTTGGGAAAGGAGAAACGTAGTAGAGTCTTCGTTGGCGTAGGATGACAAGACTTGGTGGTGCTGTTAGAGTTTTATGGTTGTTCGTGGTAAAGGATTGTAGTTTTTCTAAAGATAATTTTATAAGTAAACTAATTAAAGAAAGTTAATTATGGGATATTATTAATTATTAAAATATTCCTCTATTAATATTTCTACCGGTAATAGAAAGTTATGTTATAGATTTGGAAAAAAGTAGCTATTTCTTTTCAAAGATCTACCTATTTACAAATTTTCAATTTAGTATTTATTATATTACATGTTCTTATAGCAATAACGTTAGAATGATTTTTCGTATGACTTATATTTTGAATAAGATAATTGTTCATTGTCCATGTCCAACTAGTGACCTTGGAGCAATGGCGCAATATATGATCTAACTTGATTCTTGTGCCATAAAACCCAAATAACAACAAAACCAAACCAACTAATGACTGAACTGTGCCTAAAAAAGGACTTATTCTGTCATAAAAGTTGCGTTTTTCTGAACAAAGTTTCTGATTAAAGTTTTTAATATATTTCATAATGACGGATCTTTTTAATCGTAGTGCCTTTGTAATATTTTTTACACACAATTGAAATCATTGATGATTTAGCATTGGATATTTGATTTTTAACCCGTCCGTATCGTCTCTTCAGTTATAATTACTACTTTATATTCGTTCTCAATAATTTTAGCGCAATTAACATTCAAGAGGCATTTATTACAAAGATTGTCATAGTTCTCATATTACACTGACTTCACTATACCAATTGTTATTCAGATTGAAACATTCTCTCTTTGGGTTACTCAAAAGGCTATATGAAATTGCTCCGTCATTATCTTCATTTTATCTCAAACTGTTTCGACTCAATACATTACGCATTCATATTTCTGCACAAAAGCACTATCTTTAAATCTATTATGAATAATCCATCCACCAATGCGTGGGAGTGCAAACGACAACGCGTAAATCATACATCCTGATATAAAAGCACACCTATCTACACCCCTAAAAAGTATAACGATAACATCAGCCTTAAACTCACAACATCTACCATCCAATCTACGCCGGTATTTTTCACCACCAAAACTGTCCTCCGAACTGTCAACAGTGCTTACTCCACCTTAATCTTTACGATGTTGCCGGAAGATGAATATATTCCATGTATTCAAACAGGATTGCGTATACGGGCTGATTTACATGCAACGAATCTGGCAACGCGACGGGGACGTCACGGGGAAAGTGGTCGAAAATTTCCTATCGTGTTCATCATCCATTACGAATCTTGTCCTGCCATTGGTCCTTAGTGATGTGACGCAGTAGTAACGTCATCATTTGCATGGAAGTTTCAACCAGTCGCGTCGCGCAAACGCTGCATGTAAAACCGACCTACCTCATCATTCAAGACGTGGTTTATTACATGGGCATCGCTTTAAGTGCCAATATTAGTCAGACCATTGTTATCAGGGTGTTCCGTTAAAATAAAAAAGTTCTATATCTCCTCCTACCTGATGGGTGTGTCGAGGGAAGTGAGGGACATCCGTTTTGAGTGGGTGTAGTTTTTAGGGGGCTTATGGGGTGTTTTTTTACGGGACGGATGTAGGGTGCGTGAGTGGAACGAAGTGGACATGACCGTGAATTATTCATTCATCCCTGTTTGCGGAAGGTGGAGGGCGCATGTGCATTAGAGATAAAGTTATTTAAAAGTGTAATAGAAGAGTCAACAAGGGTGTGATAAAAAGGCATTGAGCTCTTAAACTGTATGATCGTAATTTCGCTTGGAGTCGGGAAAATATTAGTCACTGGTAATAAATGGCTGATGATGCAAACACACAATTCTTATCTTTGATTTTTTAGTCGAGATTATTTGATTTAAAAACATTTGTATTGTTTCTTCAGTTAAATTGCATTGCATTTATTCTTATTTTTTTTCGTGCAGTTAAATTTTAAGTGGTACGTATCATTAAAACAGATAGTTCTCTCAATTCAATAATGATTTCTTATGTAACCTTATCTTTGTATCATTCTTTCAATTAATTAAATATTTTAAAAATGCTTTTCTAATAGAAAATAATAACGTTTTGAGTTGTTCAAAATGCTGGGAACTTAATTCGTTGTTATCATCGTTTCATCTCTGAAGCCTTTATTTATAAAAATTGTTGCTTATTAGTTTAAAGACTTTAAATGTCTTTCCACTATTTTGAAGGTAATTAATTAATAAACTATGATGATGATTTATAAACTATGTGAGTGTACCTTTACCCACGACACTGATGACTCAAATTCACAAGGAATAATCTAACAATCCCCAAGGTAAAAATTACTCTAAAATGTTTAAATTTTTGTGTTCTTAAATAGTGTTCTTTATAGTTAATTAATCCCTTTTTTTATTTAGTTCATTGTATTCTTTATGATATCGCACCCATAAGAAATTTTGTAAAACAAAATATGAAAACAAAGAACAAAATAGTAATTTTAAATCCGATGTTTTGTATAGTTCAGTAGCATATTCCCCTTGTGATACATACTTTATATTCTTCAATTTTTAGAGTTTATTTAAGCATAAAAAATAACTATATAATTAGTTTCGAAGACATTAATTTTGAAAGCTTTTTATCAATAAGGTTAATTATGCAATTAATATTAGTAATTTCATTGCACTATTTTTAATACAAGAGGTAAGTCAATCATTTTACTAAACATCCATAACACTAAAAAACTATCCAAAAAATTTTTATCAATAAAGTTAATGTTCATTAGAAAATTATACAATCATTTTTCTACTCATATCCAACCTTGGGTATATTTAATGTAGTCAAGTGGTTTGGTCCTCATTCCATTTTTCATTTAAATGTGCGAAATTGAGGTTCAAACTTAAAAAATTACCAAACACCAGTAACTGACCCTAGTGTTGCCCACATACAAAAAAAAAGTTGAGGTTACTTCTGACTCTCATTCTCTTGTAATGAGTTTGAACCCTCATTAAAATGATTGGAATCCATTTCCTTACAGTTAAAAGAAGAGTAAATAACAGCCTCCAATAATGAGATACGTACTAAGCATGCTTATTTTTCAAAGTTGTGCATAATTTGGGCATAAAAGATCGTTATGCGCGAGCTTGCGGTTTGCGTTGCTTTTGTACCCTCTTGAGGTTGCATCATCTTATGAATTAAACATTCAATATTTAGTTGAGGAATCTCTACCGATGCAATAGGAGGAGAATTTTGCTTTGCGGCTATCAGAAACTTCTCCGGTACATGTGTGTTTTGTCTATATAATGTATATTTATTAAGATTTATAGAAGTAGTTTTCAATATTCAAATGTTTGCATGTATCAAGGCTATGTATTAAAGAATAATGTGGAAACTTTATTTTTGAAAGAGAGTGAAGTTTTTCTTTGAGATTTGTTTGAGTATTGGAAGTGTTTCCGATATTATGGAAATGCAGCATATATCATCCTAATTTTAGGTGCTACAGTTAAAATTTGTTTCGAGGAAAATATGTTTTATGTTTTTTTATCATCACAGTGTAAATTAAAAATATAAAACTGAAAATAATAACAATTTTTTTAGAAAATATGTATTTAAAAACAAATTTAAAGAATACAAAGTTTTGTGTTTATAGGAAAATATTTGTTTACAACAATAGATAATCTGAAATTGAAGACTGGACTTCAAAAAGAAGCTAAGTGCCAAAAGTAAAAAATATGAATTAAACCCAAAAAACCAATCTAAGTACCATTGCCAACAACCTATAAAGTCGGCTTAGCACCACAACAATTATAAGAAGTTTAAAATTAGCCCGAAAGATGACTTTTTATGTGTATTCCTGTGGAGAATCAAATTTAAAATGATCAATTATAGAAAATTTACTTTTTGGCACTTAGATTGTTTTTGAAGTCCAGTCTTCAATTTAACTAAGTACAATTATATTAATTGAAATAATGTTAAGACAATAAGGAAGTTGCATGTGTCAGATTTTCAAAAACAAACAAGTGATCCGTATGGTTTTTTGTATGGTAAAATGAAATATCTAGTTAGTTTTTCAAAAAAATGTACAGGTGTTAAGGCCCACTGTTTATCTGAATTGCTATTTTTTACTCTGTGCTATTTTTACCTCTGTATCATTATTCAGGTTTTCAATCAGGTTTAGTTTAAGTTGTGTGGCAACGGCAATTGTTTGAGAGTGTATATAAGGAGGTGCAATTGTAAATATGGATGATGATGATTTTTTTGTTTTAAATAAAAGTGTAAATAGATACTGCTTGTTTTTCTTCGTAATCAGAGTCTCCACTGAGATCGAGCTTATCCAGCCATCGTCTGGACATTGGTGCCGAAACCCGGGATATAATCAGCGACCTTAGGCTCGATTAATTAGCCTTCAAGGATTTCAAAAATTCTCTCAGCATGGAGACCTTAAAGGTTACGAAGCGGATTCTCAAAAGCAAAATCACAAGAGTGGAAAACAAGCTGACCACTTCAATCGGCTTGGATTTAGATTCTGTAAAGCAGAAAGCTGACGCGCTGGAATCTGAACTGAATGACCTGCATCAAAAAATCATGGTTTTATCAACCAAAGAACCGGATCAAGTGGAAGCGGAGAGGGAATTCTTTGAGCTCCTGGACAGACTTGATGAAATCAGGAAAGGCATCCAAGAAGTTGCGCCTTCTCCAGCCCACACTTCAAATAGCAATCCACCGGAGAAACCAGAGGTCACCTTAAATCTTCCGAGAATCGATCTGCCGATATTCTCTGGAGACTTCAACCAGTGGCTCTCTTTTAAAGACATATTCGATTCCACAATCATTCAAAATCAAGCATTATCAGATCTTCAGAAACTTCAGTATCTGAAAGTATGCGTCAAGGAAGAAGCCGCTATACTAATTCAAGCGCTGCCTATCACCAATAGGAACTTCAAAACTGCATGGTCTTTGGTGTGTGGGAGGTATGACAATCATTCTGAAATTCTTTCTGCTGTTTTGGACAAGTTGCTGTTACAACCAGTGATCACCTCAGAATCGGCGTCTGCTCTGAGGAGGCTGTTGGATGTTACTAATCAATGTCTCTACAATTTGGAAAGTTTAAAACAACCGGTTAGGCACTGGGACAGCATTTTGATTCATCTTTTAAGAAAGAAGTTGGATCCGGAGACCTTGAGGCAATGGGTGCTTCGCAGTTCGAGTTCACAGTCATCGAGCGAGAGCAGAAGTGTCCCTTCATTTGAGGTCTTTAGACAGTTTTTGGAAGAACGAGCTCGTGGAATTGCTGCTTTGCCTTCTGTTCACTCCAGACAAGTGAATCCAGATCGATTTAAGTCATCTGCGCCCAGGCAATTCCAGCCTAGAGTTCTCTCCTACCCAAGCAGCTCAAATGGATGCAAACTATGCTCATCGTCTCATCATCAGATCTACAAATGTGATCAGTTCCTCAAGCTTAGTACCAAAGAAAAGAAAGAAATTGTAAAGAAAAATCAGTTGTGTTTCAACTGTCTAAGATCCAACCATTCGTCCAGGGACTGTCGATGTTCAAGATGCAAGAAATGCAACCTCCTGCACAACACGCTTCTGCACGAAGATGGGGATCAGGCTGAGGTTTCAGTATCCAGTCACAGCGCTTCTCTACAGCAAAGTGGGAACAGTCATGTCACGTTACTACCAACTGCTATTGTCAACATCATCGACATCCATGGGCTACCTCAGCAGTGCCGTGCTCTGATTGACAGCGGCAGTCAGACAAGCTTCATCCGCGAGGACTGTGCTCAGAGGCTGAGACTTCCTCGTCAAAAGGTCCATGTTGAAGTGTCTGGAATATCCTGTGTGGGGTTGGTACCAGCTAGAGGTGTCGTCAATTTCCGCATTTCATCCGTGCCTTGTAATTATTTGTCAGTTGATGCCCTGATCCTGCCAAGGATTACTGGAGAATTGCCACAGACACGAATAGATAAAAAACAACTTGAACGTTTTAAATCCGTGAGACTAGCTGATGACCAGTGCCACATGCCTGGTCCCATTGATGTGCTTCTTGGAGCAGATGTCTTTCATCGTGTTCTGCTGCCGGGACGCCTAACTTCACCTGACCAATCAATTTCTGCTATCGAGAGCATTTTTGGATGGATCATCACGGGAAGGTTGGAGAGTTCATCATCATACAATCATGCAAACGTTTTCACTCATACAGCCCAATGCAGTGTCCCACTTTTCGAACTTCAAAAGTTCTGGGAACTGGAGGAGGTACCACCTAGTGTCAAGAGTTACACCACAAGAGCAAGCTTGTGAGGATCACTTTCTGGCCACCTACTCTCGGAATGAAGATGGAAGATTTGTTGTGAAGTTGCCCTTTCACGACAACAGCAGAGATTTGGGGTCATCGAAAGAACTTGCAGAACGCCGCCTGATCCAAACTGAAAAAAGATTCAAACAGCAGCCACAGAAGTTTGAACTTTACAAGGATTTCATGAAACAATATATGAATCTAAATCACATGAAAGAAGCAGACTCCTCCACCAGAGCGCTTTATTACTTGCCTCATCATGCTGTGATGAAAGGAAGCCAAGATGCGAAATTCAGAGTCGTCTTTGATGCCTCGGCTAAATCTACAAATGGAGTGTCCTTGAACGACAAACTGATGGTTGGACCCACCATTCAAGACGACATTGCGACAATTCTTCTCCGATTTCAAAAACACAAAATTGCCTTGTCGGCAGACATTGTCAAGATGTATCGCCAGATTCTCATCCATCCAGATGACCATGACTATCAGCGAATCCTGTGGAGAGAGTCATCCGAGGATCAGATCAAGGAATTTGTTTTACTCACTGTCACGTATGGAACAGCTTCAGCACCCTATCTGGCAACTAGAGCTCTTCGTCAACTTGCCATTGAAGAAAGCACCAGGTTTCCGGAGGCCTCTTTGGTAGTCAAACGAGATTTCTATGTTGATGACCTGATGAAAGGCGCGGATTCATTGGAGGATGCTGTTAACCTTCAGAAAGAGCTTCAGCAGTTATTAGGGCAAGGTGGATTTGAGCTCAGAAAATGGTCGTCCAATGAAGATCAAGCCCTGAAACATCTGCCAGATGAATTAAGAAGCATGTCATCTAGGGAACTAGACGAAGAGGTAAAAGCATTGGGAGTTCTTTGGAATCCAGGAGGTGATGTGTTCCACTTTAGAGTAGATGCCATACAAGATCAACCACCTTACACAAAAAGATATGTGCTATCAAGCATTTCCAAGATCTTCGACCCACTCGGATGGATATCCCCAATCGTAATCAGATTCAAGCTGTTCATTCAGGATTTATGGAAAAGGGACATTGATTGGGATGATCAGTTGCCTGAAGAGTACACCCAGAGATGGAAAGATTTCATTCAAGACCTAAACAATCTGGAAAGCATCAGAATTTCTAGATATGCCCTACAGCCTGATTGGGAGGTCATGGAACTTCATGGTTTCAGCGATGCATCGGAGAGAGCTTACTCTGCTGTAGTCTACATCCGCACCATTTCCTCTGCTGGGAACTCCAAGGTTAAGTTACTGACAAGTAAGACTAGAGTTGGCCCAATAAAGCACACTACTCTTCCCCGGCTAGAGCTGTGTGGAGCTGTCCTGCTGGCGAAACTAGTAAGATTCACCAGGCAATCTCTAAATCTGAACTCCTGCGAGACCTTTTGCTGGACAGACTCAACAATTGTATTGGCCTGGTTGTCTTCTCATCCAAGTCGCTGGAAGACGTTTGTTGCTCATCGGATAAGTCAAATCAAAGAGACTCTTCCTGAGGGTCATTGGAACCACATCGAAGGAGCATCTAACCCAGCTGACTGCGCTTCCAGAGGGATTTCTGCACTTAAACTGAATACATTCAGTTTGTGGTGGGAGGGACCTGAGTTTCTTTCATCCCAACGGAAAGTTCCCACTGAGCCGGCTGAGTACTCAGAGACAAATGAAGTTCTGGTCGAGGAGAGGGGAGTCAAATCAACTCTTAGTCATCATACCAACTTGGATGTATCTGGAGAATGGGATTTGCTGCACTGATTTTCATCTCTTACAAGGCTTCAAAGGATCATTGCTTATGCTGTCAGATTTTTGAAAAACTGCAGATTACCTCCAGACAAGAGACGTTTGGATTTCATCTCTTCAGATGAGCTAAAGTATGCCTTGCATCTTTTGGTGAAAAAGGTACAGCAGGAGGAATTCAAAACGGACCTGGACAACCTAAGAAAATCGGGATCAGTGTCTTCAAAAAGCAATCTTTTGCCATTAACCCCTTTTTTGGATGACGAGGGAATCATCAGAGTGGGAGGAAGATTGCATCATTCAAATTTGAGTGAAAACAAGAAGCATCCAATTGTTCTACCCAAACGGCACTATTTCACTAATCTTGTGGTGCTCCATTTCCATCTAGCCAACCTACATGCTGGACCACAACTTCTTCAGTCATGCCTGCAATTGGAGTTTTGGATTCCTGGAGCAAGAAATGTGGTACGTCAACTTGTGCGAAAATGTGTCACATGTGCTCGACATCAACCCCAGTCCCTCAAACCATTGATGGGTGACCTGCCTGCTGCAAGAGTGGTTCCTTCCAGACCATTTGTGCAATGTGGTGTGGACTATGCGGGTCCTTTCCTACTTCGTATGCATAAGGGTTCCCGTAAACAATCAAAAGCTTACCTGGCCTTGTTTGTGTGCTTCACCACAAAGGCTGTTCACTGTGAACTGGTTAGTGATCTTTCTACAAATGCCTTTCTAGCATGTTTAAAGCGCATGATTGCTCGTCGAGGCAAACCTAGTGACATTCACAGTGACTGTGGAACTAACTTTGTAGGTGCGAACAGAGAATTGAAGGAGTTGTATAACTTATTTAAATCTAGTAATCATAACAATTCTGTGTCTAATTATCTATGTAATGAGGGAATTCGCTGGCACTTTAACCCCCCAGGGTCACCCCATATGGGTGGTCTCTGGGAGGCTGGTGTCAAATCAGTAAAAAACCACCTAAGGCGAATTGCATCTAATGTAATTCTAACTTTTTGAGGAATTGTATACTCTATTTGTGCAAATTGAAGCATGTTTGAATTCCAGACCTTTATGTCCATTATCTAGTGATCCTAATGATCTATCTGTGTTAACCCCAGGTCATTTTCTAATTGGAGGTCCTTTGAGTGCATTACCTGATCCAGACTTTACTAGTTCTAAAATTAATAGGTTAAGTAGATGGCAGCTTGTCCAACGACTTCTCCAACATTTTTGGAAACGTTGGCATTCAGAGTACTTGGTACAACTTCAAAAAAGATCTAAGTGGAACAAAAAGGGTTCTGTTTGTGAAGTTGGTGATTTGGTGTTAATTAGAGATGAAGGGATTTCCCCTCTTCACTGGAAATTAGGTAGAATAGTGGAGATACACCCTGGGTGTGATGGTGTGGTTAGAGTTGTAAAAATTAAGACTTCTAATGGGTTTCTTACAAGAAGTGTTCATAAAATCAGTATTCTCCCAGTTAATTGTGATTCAGATAATTAGGTATTTTTAATGTGTAATTCAAGTGTTTTTTCTATAAGTAATTTTTTGTGGGATTTTCAAACTTGTTCCTTAAATCATCTTTTTAATGTTTTTCAAATTGAAATTGAATATTTCAAGGCGGGCGGTATGTTAAGGCCCACTGTTTATCTGAATTGCTATTTTTTACTCTGTGCTATTTTTACCTCTGTATCATTATTCAGGTTTTCAATCAGGTTTAGTTTAAGTTGTGTGGCAACGGCAATTGTTTGAGAGTGTATATAAGGAGGTGCAATTGTAAATATGGATGATGATGATTTTTTTGTTTTAAATAAAAGTGTAAATAGATACTGCTTGTTTTTCTTCGTATTCAGAGTCTCCACTGAGACCGAGCTTATCCAGCCATCGTCTGGACATTGGTGCCGAAACCCGGGATAATTAAATATTTTAATTAAATAAATATTTAAATTATATTATTTATAATATTAGGTAATTAAATATTTTAATTTAAAAGTCGAGAAAAAAACACGTGTCTGAAAACGTTTATTGTTTAAACTATAAGATGACGTCAACAATAATACCATCAACTCCATTGCTTTACAACAATGTTTAGTATAAGATGACGTCACATCCAAACTCTTGGCGTTTTCGCGCGCTTTTAAAAAGGGGATTTTTGTTAATTTTTTTGGCAATCAAAAAATTTCTCGATCGGCCTCAAATTTTGGGTAGTTTCTTATTTTTGCAAGAGGAATCGATTAAAAAAATAAAAAAATATCATGCAACTTCCTCATTGAACTGTAAGTGTATCTACTAGTTAACTAGGTCTAAAATATAAATAGTATATTGATATGAAATTGGTATTTATTTTATTGACAACCTGTCCCTTCGAAATTTTTATGTACCTACAAAAATTTTTTTGCTTTTAAAGGGATTTAGAAAAAAATAATTAATAACATTTATAATATGTAAGAGAAGACAAGATTTAGTAACTTTCCGCTTTTTAACATAACATTCCAAACCAGTTTTATTTAAGAAATTGTGTAGTCTGCCAATATTATCTCTATTTTTAGAACAGTATTATTTGAATTTCTCCCTCGTAAAATGAATTGTGTTAAAATGAATGATTTTAAGATCGAGAAATGAAACTTTGAATAAGAGTCTAAACTTGTTGAAAAATCATTTCCCTTGTAACAACATTCTTTATGATATAGTGAAAATATCAAACCTCATACATTTCTCACAAACCTTTTGGACACAACAACTTTATTTGTAAAGATTCACTGCATGCTTTGTGTACCATTCATTCATAGAACAGATTCTCACCATTGAATCTACATAACTCTCACATGTTCAATGAAGAAACCGAATTGGGATCCAAAGTGGGATGGAACACTTTGTCTTTGAAATTGAGCGAAGCGCGACGACGAGTTTGTTTGCATAGAATTCGCAAATTACGTGCTTAAGTGACAAACAGTAACAAATGCAATCGGCGTCCTTTGAATACAGTCGGTTGTTTCTCTGTTGGTAACGAAATCACGAATTGACGAGACTAGTAGATTGGGGAAATTGGTTCGGGATGAATATAAATGGCGTCGATTTGCATTTTTCATTTTCGAAATGTTAAGTTTGTTTGAAAGTCGCCGAAGTTTCTTCGCCTCTTTTGGCAGTAGTTGTTGGGAATATTTTATCGTAGTTTGGACGGGTTGTTATTAGTTGATGACGTGCAAATGTGTCATTGTACTTTCGATACTAAAATGCTAAGTGGCTGAGTCTAAGAATTCCTTATAGTGCTTTTTAAAGTTTTGAAGGCAGATACTGGTTTCTAAGGGTATGAAAAAGATTTACTATCCTGTAAACTTAATAGAAAACAAATTCACATTTTATATAGCATCCTAAAAACGGTTTTTGTACTTGTGAAATTTAGACGTATATATTGTTTTATATATTTAAAAAGAGTAAAATTATCTCTCTATTCTAAAAAAAAGTTTTTGGTGAACGGTTTCCAGAGAAAGGCTTTTTAATTACTGATCCGTATAACACATATTTGGTATCAAACTGTCCGGATTCTTTTGAGGATGTGCAAAGTGCCTTTAGAATTTCTAAAAATTTCCATTTTTTTAGATTTCGGATAAGGTCGCAGTTACAAAGCAAGAAACTATGAATTTTAAAACAATTGAAAACATATTTCACTGGTTTTTTAATATTCAAATAGATTAAATAATCATCTTTCTCTTTATAACACGAATTTAAAAAATATATTTTGTGTTATTTTTAACAATATTTATATTTTTGTTGTTCAAAGGGTTTAATTGTTGTTCAAACGGTTTTCATTATATTTTAAACTTATTTATAATTAATTTATTTTTTATTTTTTAAATAACAAATTAATACTTTTATATTTATCTTTGTAGTTGTGGCAACCTAATCATTACGATATTTACAATAAAATATACACTCGCTTTCGGAAATTTTGCATTTTGCATTTATTTTTTATATCCTTTTGCAAGTATGTTTTTTAAGGTAGTAAAATGTAACTCTTTATTTCATAATGACAAAACGCAAACAACTAAATAACACGGGTGAATGTTTTAGAAATAAGGATGAAAATGTTGGAAGTCTTGACATTCGGTGTCGTTGCTATGAAAATGACACAACTTCGAAGTTTGTTTCTCATGAAGATAAAATTCTAAATTTTTGCAATGTTTAAGATAATTACTACATTTTTAACAGTCAATCATTACAAATTTTAAGAAAGTTAAATTTATTCCTGAGATATTTCAATGCTTCCCTTAATGTATCTGTGAAAAAACATTACTTTAGGGAAATGGGTAAAAGAATGTTTACATTGCTTTGTTGTTAATTTTCTTGGGGTTCAATTCCGTTATAGTTCCCGCTAAATATCGCCAATCTCTTTCGAACGCTCAATATTCAAATGTAAATCAATTTTTCTAATTTTTAATGATAAACTGAATAGTTATAGATCTAATTTAACACTTTAATCTATGAATTTGAAACAATTTAGCAATATTTATACTTTATAGTGTCCAAAAGAGATTAGTGATATTTAGCGGGAACTATAACGGAATTCAACGCCAAAAAAATTAACAACAGAGCAATGTAAAATTTTTTTACCCATTTCCCTAAGGTAATGTGTTTTTCACAGATACATTAAGGGAAGCACTGAAACATTAAGGGAAGGTTCATATTTAGCGGGAACTATATATGAACCTTTCTTGGAATTATAAAGCGATCCGCCAATTCATGTTACCATAAAGGAAATGATAAAATTCTACCACTGAATAAATATTCGCCATTTTTGAAAGAATACCACGGAGAAGTACTACCCCTGTGTTAAGAATGTTTTATAAAGTGAGTAAGTGCAGTGAGCTGGGTTTTGTGGGGAATTGTGAAGCGGTCCAAAATTTACTGCGTCAGCAGTTAACGGGGGTTGGCGAGCGATAGCGAGCAGGGAGCGGTAGCCCCCTAGTGTATAAAAATAACGGAATATGGAAATGTTCTTGTAACAAAATTTATACCACTTTTGTAACAATTAATAGGAAAAATTTAAGTGGGTACCTATTAAATAATCTTTTGAGTAGTACTGTAAAGTAATCCAAGACATTTCCTTTTAACATTTAAGTTATCTTTGGTCAAGACTGAAAACTCTAGGCTTTTATAAATCCATACCTTTTCTACAACTGATGATTAACTTGTAAATTTCTTTATAAATAATAGAAGAAAATTACACAAAACTTGTTGATGCATAAAAGTAACACCTATGACACTTTTCTTAAATATCCTTTCCATAGCTATATAACAACAATAAATTTAATAAAATTGAAGGAAACTCTAAATGTAGATATGAACCAGTAAGTGCGCTTTCATAATAATTTTACCATTAAAAAGTATGACAACAATACGTAATATCAATGATTTATCTTACCTTGGTATTGTTCTGGGAAGGGTTGATGTCTCCATTATCCAACCGGAATCCAGACTCCCCTAAAAAAGAAAATAAACATTTAAGAAAATATTATTTGGTAGTGATCTTATTAGCCTCTTAGTATTAGGTATTATTAGTATAATTTGTATTAGGTAGTGATATTATTTGGTAGTTTCATATCTTGTGTGAGTGTCCATGTTTCAATAATGTTAGAAATCATATTTTTAAATAACACATTTTTAATCTCTCAGAAATTTTAAACAGTACATCTTATCTATATTTTAAAATTGTTCTTAAATTCATTCATTTCATTGGTGTTATACATCACGAATAAAGTTTGATAATGTATATAATTTCATCAACTTTAAACCTACTCTTTTAAATAAAAAATTTAAATCATAGGTGTATAGACTGCACTAGAAGAGAGTTGCGCCGTCTTAAAATAATTTTATTTATAGGCCTTGTGCCATAAAAACACAACTAACCAACCAACCAACCTTTGGTTCATCTTGAGATCCAGTACTAAAACCACCCGACTCCGGCCTTCACTAACACTTTAAAAAACCAACTTCTCAAACATAAAACGTGCCAAACCTCCTCAAATGCATCCTGATCGTCCCTAATCCCAATATTTATCCTCGCCTAACGGTGACCCGTCGCTGGCCCGAGGTCCCTCTCATTTGCAAGCGTCGGACCCCGTGACCGAGCGTATGTACGGTTCCAATTAAAAACCGATTTCGACACACGGAAGATCCACGAAACGGTTCCTTTTTTTTCTCTAAGTCGCGGGAACCAGTTCCAGGTGTGTGTGTTTATAGTTATAGTTTCTTCCGCCTGGTGCTTGGCCTTGCAGTTTGTTATTTGGGAAGAATGCTTGGAATTTTTCAGCGGTATGTTGGGTCGATAATTGAATAGGTAAAATTCAGAAATGTTGAATTTGATGGCGTTTATATTTTTTTTGTTTATGTTATGTTTTTGTTGTTATGAGAAAAGATAGTTGATTTTTTCAAGGAGTTCTCAGAAATATATAGGTGGAGAAAGGCGGCGAGAAATTTCTTATGAACTGTTTTCAAAGGATATGTCAATTGTGTGAAAGTAGGAAAGTGTTATTAGGAGTGAAAGTGTGAGTGAATAAAATTTTAAGTATTTTAATCGATATTTATCCAATTAAAACGCGTTTAAATGTCATTTTAACGTTGTTTGGTTGACAGTTAAATGAGAAAACGTTTGGAAAATATGTTTTAAAATATTAAGGGTGTGGAAAAATTTATAAATTAAACTTAGCATCCATAAACGAAATAAATATAAGTTTGTGTTAGTAAAATATTGTATTCAAGGGATTCAGTAGGGGAAGTTTCACTCCAAATAGGCGCAGCAGAAATTAGTTCATTGTATTGAAATTAATCAAAACATCAATTTCAAAATAATTACACTAGATCATAATCTATGTAGTATGTGTACTTAATTTAGTAAAAATACCTATCATAAAAGGAGGAAAAATATAAAAACCTTCAATACTAAACTTTTATCAACAAATAACAGTATCAGAACTCAAATTAATGAAGACTTTAATGTACTTCGAGAATAGTAGATTTCAGTCCTTGGCTCATGGTTAACATGGCCTGGACCAGTGGCGTATCCAGAAAAAAATTCAGAGGGATATATTGATATTTAGGGATAGGATTTGGAGTAGTTGTAAAGATTTTTCAATGGATCAAAATAAAAAAAATTATCAGATTCGTAGAAGTTCAGTTTGGGTATATATCCCCTGTTCCCTCCCTCTGGGTACGCCCTTGTCCTGGACACCAACACTAAGTGCGGGTATACATGCAGGAATTCGAGCGATGCAACTGCGACGGTTTCATGGGGAAAACTTGGGAAAATTCCTATCGCCCTCGTCATCTGTGTAGAATCTGGTCCTGTCATTGGTTCTTAGCGCTATGACTTAGTAGTTACATCATCATTTATAGGTAATTTACGGAGAAGTTTCGACCAGTCGCGTCGCTTAATTCACTGCATGTAAATCCGCCTTAACCCTTTTCAATTATACTAACAGCAAACGACGATCCGGCCGCGTCGCCATCCTTCAAAACAAGCCTACTCTTCTAGAGTTTTAATTGCCGGTTTCGCAATGAGAAGGGGGTATAGGGAGGGATGCCATCCAAACAGGTGTCGGGCGGCATTCCGTCTCTCTCTCGGAACAGCACCTGAGGATCTGGCAGCGGGCCAGCGCATGGGCGATCCCGCATTCCACACTCCCGCCTTTCCTCTTGGATATGGAGGTATATTATGCTAAACCCCTTCTGCCCGGACCTTGAGGAGTAACGGGATGGACTGATGAGTGAAAAATCTGCCTATGCGGAGGGAATTTTCATTAAGGACAGAAGAGATGATCTGGAGAGGGAATATTCCGGAGAATATTTTAATTATTAGAAAATTATGGAATCTAATGAATACCCTAATTTTTGTTTTTCGGGGGAATTTCCTTATTTTTATTTTGGGGTATAGATGTACCCCAGCAGCACAAATGTTCAAGATTCCTCCGATTTTTTGCCACGCAAGGTCAAATTTCGTTTACTTCTAGTTGGAGTAACGTAAACTTGGCATATTTGGTATGAGTTATGCAACTAGACTAGGGTAGTGTCCAGCCTACCAATGAAAGTTCTGATGGCAGAGTTGGTTTATATGGCAACACTGATATTGATCAACAATATTGCTCTGTAATATCAATCAATCAGTAAATAAAATATCAACCAATTTATAATCCATTTATCCCATCAATACTTAGATGAATATCTTTAGTTGAAATACTACGGTTAAATAAAGGGGTAAGAAGGGGATCACAACCAGCAAGAAAATTAACACAAACGCAAGTAAAGAACAACAAACAAATACTCATAAATACAACCAAATAATAAATAAAACTTTGTAGTTCATGACCAACCATTTGGTAGCATACCTTTCTCCTTAAATGAACACCGAAAACGAAGTATTTAAAATAGTCTATATTTTAAAGATATAATTTAATATGAAAATTATAGGCTACTTTTAAATTTAAGGCATCTGCTTGTTGAATAAAATATTTGAAAGAAAAAAGATGAAAAAAAACCTCTTTAAGAATCCTGAATACAAATTTTAATAGTAAAATAGTTTTACAATATATTGTAAAAGGTTGTTAATAAGCTGGAATGCTGACCAACTCCAGCTATTACTATTAATAAATATTGTTTTTTACCTATTCCTTTAATTGCCTAAATCTATTTCAACAGAAAAAACACTACAATTTTCAATACTTGTCTATTTATAAACACATACATTTATATTCAACAAACAGGCATATAATCTTCCTCGCATCAGTAGATGTCCTCTAAAAGTCCAAGAGTTCTTAATTACTTATTAACAACGAGCCTATATCTATTGTTTTCGACGTTGCGTCCAGTGACTGGACATACTTTCAGCGACGTTCCCAAATGAGTAGACAACGTTCTATAGTGTTATCAAAGCGTGTCTTATGTCCTACAGATCTAATGACCCAATTAAAAATTACTTTTGTAAACTGAAGCTATCTGGGACTGTAAGGAATATTGATGCATTTAGGGATATACGTTGATTGTATTCATGTTCTTGAAATTGCATTTTGTAAGTTTATTAATCCCTAATCTCACCTATGTTCAACTTTAACTATTTTGGGTTTTGACTTCCAATGGATTTTTAGTTTGAAAGTTTATGTATACTTACGCACAACAGACGGAAAAAACGTTCAGGAAATTTGACACAATTTTTTAAAGAATAGTATGCTGAAATCAACGTAAAATAATAAAACGAAAATTTAATCGCGCATTCAAAATATATATATTACGGGCAAAGTGATTAATTGGGCATTATTAATAATGCCCAGAGTGGAGGCGGGCAAAGTGATAAATTTCATTGATAAATACCATTGAATTTATCACATTGCCCTCTTCCACTTGGGGCATTATTAATAATGCCCGATTTATCACATTGTTCGTAACATATGTAGTACTCAAAAGACCTAAAAAAATGTTTGAAACTAAAAGTGTTTCTCTTCCAGTAGTCTGTTAATCAAAAGCTTTATTACATGGTACAACTCTGGACTGATGATTTTTGGCTTCCCTGCACAAACACAACATTCACCGAAAAAACGCATTCACAGATAGAGAATCGTTGTTAACAAGTGCTTTTGATTAGTAAAATTTAAATTTGAATAATCCTTAACTGTTTAAATGAAACTTTAACGTTTCATTATAAATTTTTTCGTCATTGAAATATTTTTTACAAGAAAGCATCCAGCACATCATACATCCGTTTATATAAAATTATTTATATTTGCAATTATTGAATTTAAATGTCCACTAAAATAATTTTTAACGATTGTAAAAAAATTTTTCGAGTAACTTTTTTATCAGTAATAAAAGATACGATGATGTTTTAAAACTTTTCAACAATATTTGTTAAAAATTTAGCTGTTCTCTAATCTTTTTTATGTTAAATAAAATTTATATTTTTAGATTTAATAATGAACCAAAAGAAAAACCATTTACAAGGCTTTTATTAAGCGTAAATTAAACTAAATATAGAACTGATTTCTACATGGCTCTTAAAGTTTAACTCATATTCTTCTATTCATTTAAAATTGACACAAAACTGTAAAAAAACTCTATAATGTTCATATTCCCTTACAAGAGAAATATTCACTTTAACGTTTATGTACTAAAACATGAAGTGAACAACATTCTGACACTGATTAACAACACAACAATGTGCTTAAGTGATTTTGAAGTGTAGGTTATTCGAAACCCTATCCCCCTCCCACCCGCTTCAAAAATCTCAGCGGCTTCGTTTCATCTCCCTCGAACTTGTTTTTCGGCACACGGGAACGTGCGATGACACATTTAGCTTTCGCCTCTCTTATCCGAGTTCAAAGTGCCCTTTCATTAGTGCTGAAGTAACACAGGAGCTGCTCTAAAACCACTTTGCAAATATACTGCATGCTGGTTGGAACGCCTAGATTGTTTTACTCGGGCTTGGATTTCACGAATGTAGCCTGTATTCCACTTTCCAGTCAAGTTTAGCTTGACTTGTGGGTTTGGAAAAGATTGAATGATATTCCTACCCATGACATTTAGCTACTTAATTTGTATGGATAACAGTGTTTTATCTCTTTTTCAAACTCTTTGGGGAGCTCCTGAAGGAAAAAGCTACTTGTAAGTGGCAGAATTCTAAAGGGGGAAAACTGTGTAACCAACGTAAAAATTTTAGAGGGGGCTGGGGGTCCTCCCCCAGAAAATACACTCTTTTTGGGGAGGACCAAAAAGGAAAAGCTAATTAAATGAGGCAGAATTTTCAAGAAGAAAAACACTGTTTAACAGAGGTCAAAATTATAGAGGGGTATTCCCTAGAAATTTTTTACCCCTTTAAACTAGTGTTTTATCTCTTTCAAACTCTTTGTGGAGCTCCTAGAGGGAAAAGCTTCTTGTAAATGGCAGAATTCTAAGGGGGAGAAATCTGTATAACTGACGTAAAAATTTTATAGGGGGCTGGGGATCCTCCCTAGAAATTTTTTTTAAATTACTACTTTAAACTAGTATTTCTCTTTTTCAAACTCTTTGGGGAGCACTTAAAAGGAAAAGAAGCGGCAGAATTTTCAAGGAAAAAACACTGAATAACATAAGTGATAATTTTAGAGGGAGGCTGTGGGTCCTCCCCCAGAAAATTTTTTGAAATTTGACCCTAAAAAGTAGTGTTTTAACTCCTTTTGAGACTTTTTGAGTTGCGACCAAAGCTCTTTGTGGAAGTTGAAGAGTTTCCAAGGGACTTGCAGCTATTTTTCACATAACAGTGGAAACCTTGGGGGGAGGTTGCCCCCCTGCCCCCCCCCTAAATGACGCCCATGATCCTGAAATTGGGTGATGAGCAAAGGATTTTAAGGTATAGGATGGTTCATAAAAGTTCCAGTTTTAGGTGGTCCACGGACATCTACATGTTGGCAACCACTGCTTTAAATCTAAGTGCAACCCGAATGGGCATATATCCCTTCCTAAAGATCCCAATCCATAAAATGAAACACCCAAAAAGGTTTCTCTCCCCAGTCTTTCGAAAAAAGATTATTTTCCTCTCCCAAATCCTTCTCCAGACAACTTCAGTAACTAAGCTCGGTATAATGGCAACTCAAGCGCGTTCAATCTTTATCTCCTCCACCCCAGACTTGTTTGAGCTCCCGAGGACGCTTTTTTGGCAAGAAGCCCCCCAAGTGCGGACGATTATGGGGAATTGTAGGAAACTGTGACGGGATTTTCCTTCGGGAAAAGTAGGTCCGACGATCGATCTTGTGAGATGGATACAGGAGAAAAAGCTTGGGGTTGTGTTTGTGCATGGTAGCTTGAAGAAGAGCGGTATTCAGACATAGTGTACTACTTCATAAGTGCGAAACTAGTAACAAACTATTAAATTTCTAGCTTTTTTAACCAATCATTAATTGTCTTTTAGTTTTGCAGTAGAATTTCGATGGGATAATACCTTAATAACTGTCGGTTACATCAGATAAAATGTTTTTTGGAGGAGGTTATCGAAAAAAGGGGAGCATGAGAAATATTTAGTACTTTTCTACGGTCAAGAAAGGGAAAAATTTCTGAATTTCACGGGATAACAACCCCTAAATTACCTCTTATTTATTATCACCTTTTTCTCAAGCCCATTATCTTTTTCTACATTTCTTTACCCACTTTCCTTCTCTTTCCCTTTTCCAGAAACAGATTGAAGAGAAGGTGCGGGGGATTATTCCAAATATTAAAGAATGTTCTTGTTAGTGTAACTTATAGTTGAGATATTTTATAGCAGTCACCCATCAGTCTATTTTTTTCTCTCATTCTTTCTTCCCTTTTCTCTTTTTCAGATGTTCCTTTCTCCGAATCTTTGATAATATATATCTCTCTCTTTTTAACCTCTTGCATATAAGGGACAGCAATAGGAGTAGAAGGAAGCAAGAGACTTTAATTTGAAACCGAGTTACTTTGCCATAATATAAAATAAGATTCCTACAGATCCAACTCCGATTGTTGATTTCTGCTTATTTCTCTTTCCAAAATAAATCACTGACTCACTCTACAGTTCAGAATCAATCTTCCAATCTTTCTAGGATATAACAGCAAAACATTCCTATCACTCTCCACAAACAAATTTAAAAAAAAACAAGCATATAATACCACTGACACTGACCAAAACACGGCCTGTTATCTCCGTGTAGCAGAAAACGAAACCATAAGGTCACCGTCTGCAGCCAACCGTGCCGGTGTCCATTACAGTTGCAGTTACGCGCGCATTGTTGGCGGTTCGCAGCATAGGTTCGCAGTGATGAATGGGGAGAGGAATTTGCGTAATCTCAAACCCCGACTGGCCAAGGTTAAGGATGGAAGGAAGGTCGGGGTTCGTCTCTTGCAAGAACAATGCGAGACGGTATACATGGGTGTGAGCCGCTAGGTCTTCGGTTAAGGTGTTTTTCAAGGACATACCGGTGTTTATGACTTGGGCTCACTGATACTACATCTTCATTAATAAAACTTTTTGAAGAAATTGAACTTGGATGTCTCGTAGGTGTCTCGTTAGAGCTAGGGCTGCCGTAAGGTGATGGGTTAGGTAGTTGATATGCTTTGGTATGGTTGATAAAAGATGTCCTTATCTTAATCTCTATGGTAGGAGCGAGCGAAGCAAGATTAAAACAATAAGAAAAAAGAACAGAACAAGTGATTGATTTGTTTTGATATCGGTTTTTATCAGTTATAGATAATAATTTGCATTTAAAATATCTGCTCAAAAATGCTCCTCCCGTCATAAAAATATTGAAATTCTGCTACATTTGGGTGGTTACGTAAAATCAAATTTGAAATTCCTTCGGTGGGAACCCTCTAAAATATGCCAATAGGCTAGAAAACAAGATTGGCTAAGTTTCTGATCGATCGACTGATATTAAGACCTGTCTTAAGGAATTAGTATTCATGCTTTAGAAAGTTAAAAAATCACATTCTTGATCTATTTTCGTGAAAATTCTTCGATAGTTATTTATTTATAATCAAATCTATAAATAATGACACTAATAATTAACTAGGCAAAATTATTGTTGCACTCAGGTTTTATTCAATTTTAAATGAGTAAAAAAAATTGGAATTTTTGAGTTATAACTATTTGCGTATCTATGCCAACAAAAAAAACCCACATGTTTGAAAGGATCTTAATTTTATCACCTACGCATTGTTGAATTTTTGAGGTGTACAAAAAATAAAGTGTTCTCTATTTATGAAATTAATAACACCATTTGATTGGAAAACTAAATGCCATATAAAACATTTATGAAGACTCGCTTAAGCTTGGATGATGTTTATGCAGCAAAATTTAAATCAAGTTACTCAATGCAGTAATTTTTGCGTTTTCCCATGTTGAAAACTCAGAAATTTCGCTATAAAAAACAAGCCAAATTTGAATATTTCATCGCACAAGTTAAGGGCATAAACTGAATTGCAGAAATAGTACAACGAAATATCGCATATTACATGGAGGTAATCTTTTTTTATTTAATCTACGAGAAGAATACAATAAACCTATTGTTTCAAAAATCACTCTGAGAAATCAGCATAGAGATCCCGGTGACCATTGCATGTTAAAATAAAAAGAGAAAGTTATTCAAATTACCCGAAATGCTGTGAGGTGAAGTGAGAAAACAAAAGATTTGCATCGTATGCAAAAACATTCAGCGTTCGCGGGTCAGGGTTCTTTTTTTTAACAATTCAACATTCCAGAAGTTTTTGAAGAAGTTAAGAACACAAGTGATTTTCCTTAGTTAAATGAACTAAACTCTTACAGCCAAAAGGATGATAACAAAATAGTTTTCCATAAAATAACTTTTAATAAACACCAGAAAATACTAATATAATTGGAAAATAATTTAAAATGTGCTAAGAATTACCTCTGAACTTAGAGTGTCACAAAAACAAGTTGAAGACACAACCAACTGATTTATTTGGTTGTTATGCACTATTAGAGTCTGGACATAAAGATTGAAACAGAATTAGAATTAGGAAAATTTTAATTTAAGATTGAAATATCATGATGCGAAAGGTGATAAGATCTTGATTAAAGTTTAATAATTTAATGAATATTAAAGCCAATCAAATTTTTTCACGCATCTAGATTATGATATTATATTAAGCTCTAGCTTACCCTCCAACTATCCCTTTATTAAAACTACGTTTTTTCCCTATTTTTTCAGACATTATCTGTTTTCATTATAATGTAACATATAATCTATCATTACTGTTTATGACTCTATTACAAATTTTATATGATAAAATTTTAAGGTGTCAAAGGCAATTTCTATTTAACTGTTTAAAAGGTTTTTTTTTAATTTCCTGTTTAGAATAGTTTAAGTTTTTTACCTTAAAAAGAAAATCAAGCTAAAGTGATACCCTCACTATAATGTTTATTTAATTTAAATTTAACTTAATTTGTTTTTCTTTTCTTATCCTGTGTTCTGTTAAATCGTTGTCTTACGTCTTTGTTATTGAACTAAGCTAAACAATATTAAATAGTTTTAAATTTAAAAGTGCATTTACTTTTTTTAAAAAGTGAGACATGCATGACTCTATGTATATTCGTTTAACTGGCTTAATGACTCAAAATCAAATAATTTGGAACTTTATTTGTCTTAGTCTTTCTATTTCTAATATTTGTGTTCTGAATAAAGTATAAATATACTTGAGAATTATTGATTTAAATGGTTTTTAGGATTTTAAAATAAGGAATGAGTCCATCAAATGTAATTCTAAATAGAGTCCTGAATTTCTAGTAAAAATTTGGTTTATATACATTGAAAATTCCAGCAATTTTCTCATTTTCAAACTCACGATTCAATTAAAACTTGTATCAAACAATAATTGGAAAATTGAAAGAAACTAAAACATTTCAAAACCTCAATTAAATTCCTCTACGTCCATATATCCACGACCTTGACATACCTTTCGCTCGTAATCAAGAGTCTCCAAATAAGCCGTACTAGTTTTTCCTACCGCCAGAGCTTTCTATTCCAGCGCTCTCTCGTGACGTTGTCGATAAAAAAGAACATAAATCTAACTTTTTTCTTTTTTGCTGCTCTGATTGTTGTCCGTGCTCCCTCAACAATGTTCTGGCACTTGTTTTGATCCCCCTAATTTGTATGCGTGTCGGAGGCTTTTCTACGTGTGTGCGCACTTGGCGGTGTTGTTATGTAAGGATGGTGTAGGAGAGTATTGATGTGATGGAAACTTTTGAGTGGATTTTTGAATTGATTGCGTTCAAGGTGCTATCCTACCTTGGAAACAGTATTTTTGGTTGAAATATCGAATTTTTAAATTAGATGTATTGAATTAAATAAGTTTTTTTTTAACTTTTTATAAATCTTTTCTAAGTAGTTTTCTTTCTAAGTATTAATTCAAGATTAACTGTCCCATTAAATATATCCTATAGGTGTGTTTTGCATGAAAAATATTCAACTATCTCCAAAGGGTTTTATGGTTTTATCAATTTAACTGAATATTTTAATCTTTCAATTTTTGGCGATTAATATTAGGCATATTTGGTGGGACAGATAACGGAATTAAACCAGGTCAAGATATAGATATTTGAAGTGAACTTGATAATGGATAAGATAATGTTTTCTTTTTTCTTTCTTACTTTTTCTCAATATCACATTTTACCATTTTTTTCTTCCTTAATACATGAACTCGAAAAGTAATGGCAAGAAATTTTGCATTGATACAAATGTCACCATTAACTCCATTATAAATTTGGAAAACTTTCACACACCGATAAACTGTTTTTACGATCCTAAAACCTTCTCTTAAACAACATTATTGATATGGAAGAAGGCCACACAAAACTTATTATGTTTCTGAAGTACTTTAAAAGCACAGTTTTTAAAGAAACTTAGGATGTTGTAACGTAGTCTTTCTAATTTCCCTTACATTTACTTCCAAGTTAAGTCGTAACAGAAGTAGAATAATAATAGATCATTTAATTACCTTTCTCAGCGGCGTCATGTTTTGTGTGGTCTGTCTCATCGTCTTTGAAGTAGGGGTTGTCGAAAGCATAGTCGCTGTTCTCCTTCACTATCAACTGCTTGTCTGGAGACATGGGAGGGCCTTTCTCATGTGCCTTGTCCTCCCCATAGCCATCTGAAACAAAATACAATAGACGCTTAGAAAACACCTAGGAAAAAGAAGCGAGCCATGAGGGTTACTTTTCATCAGGGTTGGCAAAAACCCGGGTTTTTTTTAAAAAAACCCAAGTGGGTTGGGTTTATTCGGGTTTTTTCAATAAAACCCTGAAAAAACCCACGTAAAACTGGGTTTTTTCGGAAAAAGTGTGGGTTTTTTCAAAATTAAGTGGTTTTCTCCTATAATGTAAGTGGGTTTTTTCAAATTTTAGTGAGTTCTTTCTATTTTAAATGTGTTCTGTCAAAATAATGTCAGTTTTTCCACAGTTAAGTGGGTTTTTTCAAAGTTTTTATACTTTGAAAAAACCCACTGAAATTGTAAAAACACCCCTTATTTACTGAAACCTGGTTTAAGTTTTTAAAAAACCCACTAAAATTTAAAAAATATCCTAAACTTTGAAAAAACCCACTGAAATTTAAAAAATCTTCCTTATTTTTTATATCTAGTTTGAACTTAAACGTCCTAAATTTTGAAAAAACCCCATTCAATAATGAAAAAACCCACTGAGAATGAAAAAACCTTTTTAACTTAAAAAAAAACTCCCTGAAATTGAAAAAACACCATTTCATTTTTAAAACCTAGTTTAAATTTTAAAAAACCCATCAAAATTTTAAAAGTATCCTAAACTTTGAAAAAAAACACATTAAATTTTGAAGGAACTGCCAAAATCTTGATTTTTCTTGAAAAAACCCAAAAATGGGTCCAAAATGTGGGTTTTTTTACATGGGTTTTTTTGAAAAAACCCATTGGGTCCAACCCTATTGGGTCCAATCCAGCCAACCCTGCTTTTCATGCTTATTAAGAAAATTAGATAATTTCAGGAGGGCAAGGAAAATGAAAAAATCTTAACAAAATTAATCTTAAACGTGTTTTAACTTTAAATAGAGAAATTCATATCTTTCTTCTTAATATATTTATTTAGTATCCAAGACAGATAGAATGTCCAGTTACATGGGTAACAATTAAAAAACATGCAAAGAAATATAAAAGGAAAACACACTTTAAAAGACATACAAATAAGGCACTTACAGAAAAAAGAACGTCAATAGACATTAATACAAAATGACAATGCTGATGACAAATTAAAGTGAACTATTAATTATATCTCTCCTGAACTTGACAAGACTGTCAAAAAAATATCATTATGCGGTAAATTATTGATAATTTTTATAAATTGTACTAATAGTTGGTCTTTCAAATAATTTTTGGTCAAAAAAGGTTCAAAGTATGTTGTTTGATTTCTTATTAAATAATAGTAACAGTACGGTTTTAATAATAATAACAGCATAGAAACTAACCACTAAAAAATACACTTTGTAAAAATTATTTTGGTACGTAATTTGCAATGGCTAATGCATCTCAATAATAATGAAATCCGTTTACACATTTTTAACTTCTTCGTTAAACTACGTTAAACTTTTTTTAACTTTAAATATTCAACAGCTGAAGTGGAAGTAATTTAAAATATTTCGTAAACTTTTAATATAAAAATGGGTTAAATTCCATTAACTGTTCCGTTAAATATCGCTATGCTGTTTTAGACGCTAAGTACTAGAATAATCTCTCTATTCTAAAAAAAAGTTTTTGGTGAACGGTTTCCAGAGAAAGGCTTTTTAATTACTGAACCAAATGACACATATATGGTATCAAAATGTCCGAATTCTTTCCGGATTTCCGAGTAAGCCCTTCGATTTTTCAAAAAAATTCTTAATTTTAAAATATTTCCATTTTTTTAGATTTCGGATAAGGTCGCAGTTACAAAGCAAGAAACTATGAATTTTAAAACAATTGAAAATATATTTCGCTGGTTTTTTAACATTCAAATACATTAAATAATCATCTTTCTATTTATCACACTAATTTAAAAAATATATATTGGATTCTTTTTAACAATATTTATATTTTTGCTGTTCAAACGATTTTAATTATATTTAAAACTGATGTATAATTAATTTATCTTTTATTTTTAAATAATTAATTCATATTTATGTATTTATCTTTGTCGTTGTGGCAACCTAATCATTACTATATTTACAATAAAATATAAACTCGCTTTCAGAAATTTTGAACTTTTGCATTTATTTATTACAATAATAATTATTTTTATATCCTTTTGCAAGTTATATTATTTAAGGTAGTAAAAGGTAACTTTTTTTTATAATGCCAAAACGCAAAACTAGATATGGCGGGGGAATGTTTTAAAAATAAAGATAAAAATCGAAAGTCAGAACATTCGTGTCATTGCTATGAAACTGACACAATTTCGATGTTTATTTGTTCTCATGAAGCAAAATTCTAAATTTTCGTGATGTTTACGATAATTACTACATTTTTCACAGACAATCAATGAAAATCATTACAAACTTTAAGAAAGTAAAATTTATTCCGGAGATGTTTCAGTGCTTCTGAATGGATCTGTGTGAGAAAAACATTACCTTGGGGAAATTGTAAAACAAAGTTTACACTGCTTTGTTACTAATTTTCTTGGAATTAAATGGCGATCCGCCAATTCATATTGCCATAAAGAAACTGTTAAAATTTCGCCGCTGAATGAATATTTCCCTTTTTTGAAAGAATACCCCAGAAAAGTAGTTCCCCTGTTTTAAGAATGTTTTATAAAATAAGTAAGTGCTGTGAGCTGTGTTTTGTGAGGATGGCAAAGAGATCCTTAAGTATCAGCGTCAGCAGTTAACGGGGGTTGGCGAGCGATAGCGAGCAGGGGGCGGTAGCTCCCTAGTTGCAAAAAAATTTAAAACTAGCCAATAGAAATATAAATTTATATCAAAGACATAAAAAATAGCGATATTTGAATATTTGGTATCTAAACCATCCGGACCATATTTAACAGGAGATTATATTATTTCAATTATAAATATTTTATAAATAAAACTATTTACAAAAGACAGGTGTAATGTTCATTAGATTTATATAAATAACTTAGTAAAACTGTTGATTATAAAAGTAAATAATATCGAATTTCGTAAATGATTAAAATAAATGATAAGAACCATTCCTCCCCAACATTTACTCACAACCTATTAACAATAAATAACTATTAAACTCATTTCTATTAATAGGCATTTTCAAACCTAATATAACAGTATATTTGTCCACCTTTCTTCTAAGGCTTCCCTAACATTTACAACCTTTTAACAATAAATAAATCTATTAAACTCTCAACATTTTACTAAGAATTGCCAAATCATTCTATTAGTCCACCTTTCTTTTTAGTACTTTTCTCTTTGAATCTTAAAGTAAGAGCATTTCGTCATCTCACGTAACGAAGTCCCGTGTTATTCTTTCGATTTATGTCATTACAAAACATTTAATCTCGCATCACAGCCGAAGGAAATTCCTCTCGACAGCCTCTCAAACGCGTTGCAAAACATTGTAGCGAAACTAATACGCGTCACATCGAGGCATTTTTAGACGTCTATAATAACTGACGGCTTGGGTCTATAACAAGTTATTCTTTCCGACAGCCGTGAGTAGGTCAAAGATAGCAAAAGTGATTCCCCTCCCAGAATTTCGCGTCACTTTCTATTTTTTTTCTTCTAGTTTAGGGCCCATCATCCCACTTGAAAAACCAGACGCCTGATGGGATCCTACGCATGCGCAGTGGTGATGGAAAAAATATGAAAAATTGGAGTTCTCTTAAAACAAACCTTTCGACACAAGATCACCTGATGAGGTGTCACGTGAACTTGTTTTGGAAACCCGCCCGCCTGGGTGTATTGCATGTTTAAAAAGTTGTCTTTGGTTTGCGTACGTATACCCTTCTGGGAACTGTTTTAGAGTCAAAGTGTTCATATTTTCTACAAGGCCATATAAGGATGCAGTGCAACGATTCTGAATATTGGCCAGAAAATCATTTTTTTAAATCTAGAACTATAGAAGTTTTTTTTATTTTATTGTAGTATACAAAAATGTGAGAGTGAAACTGTATTTAGCGTTCTTGAACTTTTGACCAACTCAATTATATTAATTTCTCATTTAAGAATGGAAAATTTATACGATAAACGGAACTATAAAAAAATCAAGCTTTAGATGCTGTAAAATACTGACTAGGTAAAAAATCTATAAAATTATGTTTCAAAATTTTTTTACTTTATTCCTAATGGTAAGCAGTTTATTTTTAATGCTAAATACATTTTTTACAAATTAATTTTAGTCCCTTGTTTAATCATGTCTACTGATGAAAATTATTGTCATCAGTTTCAATAATATGAGAGTTGAAATGTTTAAGTTTTCATATTTTATCATAAAATGCTTAATAGCTATAAACCCACTTGAAAATTGTAACTTTTTCTAAAGTAATTCAGGCAAAATGTATAGACATCTAGAGTTTAAATGTAAGTTTTATGCACTTTTAACTCATCACCATTCACGGTATGGTTATGAGTAAGATGTGGATTAACTAAAATATAAAAAGGCTTATAAAATAACTTCAATCCAATTGATATAACTATTTTAAAATAAAAAAAACTCTTGAGAAAGCTTAGTTAGAGATTCGATCAATATTTTCAATATAGGAGAGTGTGCATGTGCAATAGTAATCCACGCTCGTTTCCTTTGGGGACATCCATAAATTACGTGAGGTCAAAAAGGGGGGAGGGGGGTCGATTAAAATATCACGTCAACTTTTTAAATTAGAAATTAAACGATTTTTTAATCATGAGAAAGGAATAATACCCACAGATAAGATACTGTGGTGACTTTTTGGCAGAATAATGTCCTTTTTCCTTCACATCATTAATAATGGAAAAGTTTTAGGTGCTGTGAAGCACAAAATGCAAACGAATAGGATAGAAAATTATTTTTAAAGGTTGTAGGTAAATCTGACGTGGGGGGAGGGGGGTCCAGATTTTGGAAAAAACACTTCACGTAATTTATGGATATTTACAACAAATGGAATAATATTTTGAATTAAATTTCGTTGGAAATTCTACAAATTCCCACAAAAATTTCATCCTCTTTTGCTTTTCATCTTCTCAAAAACCTCACGTTAAACACAAATTTAAGATCATCATTCCAAAAATAAATTCTCTCCAACCGAAACCCCACGATGGCCAGACTGTTGCCACTCTCCAACAAACAAAAGTTCTCGCCCAAGGGGATGAAAATGAAACAAAGTTGAGAGTAGAGATTAGAGGAGAGTTGTCTAGCTTGCCAAAGCAACAGACCCGATCTCTTGGGTAAACGTTTGGACCGATTATGCGAATGAGTTGAATCTGTGGGAGAATGTCAGTTCAGTTTGCTTCAGGCTGGCGTGATGCTCACTGGATGCCTGGAGAGCTTTTCGCATGTTTCCAGCAGCTTGAACGAAGGAACTGTAGTGGTTAATGTATTCCTTTTGTTGGGCTTTATTGTTCTGTAGACCGTGGACTTTTCTTTTGGTGAAGATTAAGAGGAGCTAATGTGAACGAGTAATTAATTTGTTCTTTTTTTAATGGAGGAAGTGTAAAATTCTTGTTTAAGAGATGAGGTGTTCAATCAGTGACCCTAGTGGGATCCATAATGTGTATATCAACGATGTGACCGAAGAAGCTCGTAATATAAGTTGTGTAAAAGCAATTTTAACCGACTCAATTGATATTTTTACTCTGATTATATAAACATTTAATGTTCTTAATTATTTTCAATTAATTAATTCTTTCATTAAATGTTGTTAATTCTTTTCATTAATATTTTTGTCAAATACTGTTATTGATGTATAAAAATATTTTCGATATTCAATATACGATTTCTCTTAGTTCATAGTTTTATAGAAATATATTTGAGGAGTATAATTTTTATTTAAAAAAAGTAATACTAATTGATTGTACTACCATATACCCTAACTATATTGTTTTATTTTTCCTTAAGAAGCTCATAATTAAACATACTTCCAAAAGTGTTTTCTGTACAGTGTTTTAATATTTGATGCTTCAGCTTAAATTTTTTTTGTTGTATTAAAAAAGTTGCAATATAATGAGTATAATATAGGCAAATGATTTAGTGTGAAGATCCCTATGTTTTTCTACCTTAAATTGAAATAACTTAAAGAATCATACCTTAAAAATGCTTGAAGTGACCAAATTTTTATAAACGAAGTAAAACTTCCTATTTTTCTTTTTTTCTATTAGTTGGAAGAAAAGTTCCTATTTTATTGACACTTTTCAGATAACAAGCTGGCATAAAATTTTTTTGAACAGCTTTCATGATTTACCTTTCAGCAGTCTGCTATAAATTAATTTAATATTTCATAATTACTTTAACAATTTAAGGATGCAACCAGTAGGAGTATACAATTAATTTTACAAGTAAGCAATGAACAGTTTAGATCAGCTCTTTCACACACACTGGAATTCCCTAAAAAAAAACTCGTCCTATAAAGCTAATTTAAATCAACCCCTATACAACATTGTACTGTCCCAAATGTAACAATTGATCCTCAAAGCAAAACAACACAAACAGGAAAACAAAAAAAAGGAACCGTTTTCCCATGCCACCAACAAAAGCAAGTCCGACGCTCTTGAACCAGGTCCACCACCAGTTCATTACCGCATCCCAACGTGAGCTGGATTTCAATCACCGCTATCTTTGTGCTCTTTGCATTGTTGTGTGTGTGTCTCTATAGAGCAGCATCAGAGTATGCTCAAAGAAACGGCAATCAAGTTCTCGTTTGTAGCCCCATTAACATGTGTCTCTGAGGCGTTTTGTAGTAGAGATAAGAAATTGAGGTAGTATTTAGCTGTACGAGTATGCTGCATTAATGTTTTCTTTGAGCGTGTGGAGTGGAACGTTTGGTAGGGTTTTATAATTTACACACACACTCTGGAAGAATATTTATGCAATTACGTCGATGTTATTATAAAATGTCATAATGAAAAATGTACTTTTGTCAATAGTTAAGAAAACTCTACGTTTTTTCTATAACCCTAAATTCTAATACTTTTATGATATCTAACTTGAGTTTTAGTATTGTCGGATGTAGAATGTAGATAGTGCAGTGGATGTGGATAAGAAATAGTAAATAAAAGTGCTTTACATAATACAGTATTAACGCAATTAAAAATTATGCAAATTCGTCAAACGGAATTTTAAAATTACAGTGAGGATATGCATTTTTCCGGTCCGTGTCGGAAATCGCTTGTACTAACAACTATTACACTAAGTTTAAATTTACTTTAAACTATTTCACTATCAAAGCCTTAATGAATTTTTTAAAGTGTTTATGTAAGAATACTAAGAAGTACTATCAAAACACACATTTCATTCACTTCACTATCCTAACACATTAAGGAGTAAAAGTGTTTTGCCCAACAACACATCTAATTAAATATGTTTCTTTTTATGTGTGAGACATAGCAGTGCAGTTAATTTCAAGGAAAATTTTCATTATCGTACAATAAATAATATGCTTCAGAAAATGACCTAAAACAAGCTTTAAATAAATCTCATCTCGCTCCACGAACTCTTCTGCGAACACCTTTTAGTCGAAAAGAAAAAAGCTTTTTCACGCCGTGTTAAGTAACACCCCATTTCTCTTTGTCACTTCGAGATTGCAGAGGATTTCTGCATCGTGAGTCCAGAAACACTTCTCAGTGGGATTATACCTGGAGATTTAGCACTACTGGAAATCTCTCTTCCAATGACACTTCTGTAACTAATGTCACACGCAAGTAAAAAAACCAGGGAAGTGTGTATGGGCGTAAGATTGAATAAACTTATGCGGAGAGTCGATGGTATCAAAGAAGCCAGTGGGTGCAATGACCCTGTGGGAATTTTTTACGTGTTGTGATTCAGCTGATATAGGGTTACCTTAATATGGGTTTAGTAATAAAATATGCGTCTAAAAAGGGGCTGCCCAAAATGATGTCACGGGACACAACAAATGATGTCTTAGACGGGAATCCCATACTACCTCATCAATTTATCTCCCCATAGATATATAGGACCGTCTTTTTGACCCCTTGATGGGGCAGAAGAGTTTGATTATCCAGAAGGAGCCGTGTGTGGGCCAGTCTGTCATCCAGTGAGTCATTTGTTTGGATGATTGGACTTCTTTTCGGCCGCGAGTACCGATAAGTACTGACCGAGGATGGAACCGGTTCAAGTGTCGCGACGATGGCCTATTTCGGAAAATTGGTGTGGGTATTAGAAGAATTTATCTAATGGAAGGGAAGATTCTGAGGACTAAAATGGGGAGAGAGAGGTAAAGGAAATGTAGTTAAATAAAATTGCGTTATTGCATTTTGGGAAGAAACATTTTGTAGTAGAAATATTCTTTTGGTGGACGAGGTTGGAGTAATGAACGGATTTTTAAATTGAAACGTCAGTTTGAAAAAAGGATTAAGTCCTAAAACCAAGTTTTGAGAATATCAAAAACAAAAACTGTATATGTAATAAAATTTTCCGTGAATAATCACCACAAATTTTTACTGGAAATTTCATCGAAAAAAATGCATACATTCAAAAATATTTTACAGTTGAAAAAACTAATGTATTAAGAAACTACTTAAATCGACAATCAAATTGTATTTATGTTTCGTTCACAGTACTAAAGCGAAAAATAGAAAGTCAAAGACAAATCAAATTAAAAACTACCATATTAGTATGAAACTGAGTCATTAAGGCAGGATCAATGGAGTAAGTGAATAAGAATGGGAGTCAAGTATTCACTGGATTTAAAAAAAAGGTAAAGACAGTTTAAAATTAAAATAAATTTCATTTTGGCTTAGTTTACAGCATAAAGAACAAAAAATAAATGTATATTACAAATTTAGTAAAAAAATAGGATGAATGGACACTGATTTAGCCAAATTCAAGGGGCTATGTCAGTATATCACCCAACAGGGGGTAGTTACTTAGTCCATCTTTCTAGACATTTCTAACACTTTTCAAACGTATTTAATCCATCACAACACAAAAAAGATGTTAATGTATTCCACCTAACAACACAACAAGTGTTGTTGATAAAGTTTTCAAATAATGCTTATTTTTGTGTGGAGCAGTGCATTTCCAAACCCTATTCATATGGTCTCTCCGTGCTGAAATTTCTTCGTCTGAAAAAGAACACCCATATATATTTTATTCATTCCTTAATCCATGTATCAACCTCAACCTCCTCTGGTATTCACAAGCGAAGTTAAACGAGTAGGGTCGATTTCCCGACTTGGACAGGCGTGAAACACTTGCCTTTATACACAAACACACAACAAAGCAAACGGGTTGTCTCAAGAAAGACATCATCGTCATGCTGGCACAGCGACAGACAATCCCTTTAAACGACAAAGCAAAGGGTTAGCACAGCGGACCCTTTTCAGTCCAGTTGGTGTGAACAAGACTTGGTTGATACGGGGCAGTCGGAGCAAAGCGTTTGCACAAAAGACGCGGTGTATTATGCTAAATGTGGTCATTATGATGGAAAAATAGGTAAATGGGGAAGATTTTTTTGCCGAGGTAAAGAGTAGAAAAAGAGATGAAAGGAAAAAAAACATGTTTCGTTATTTTGGGGTCAAAAAAACTCAGAGTGATTTTTAGCTACGTGTCTATAACGGCAGTTAGGTTGATAAGTTTATAATTGTAATATTTTTTTCTGAAAAGTTAGTACTGCGTACTATACTTCTAATTTCAGCAGTATCAACACTAATTATAAAAGTAATTGTATACCAGAATCTAAACTTTAAATTTGGGGATAAACTATAATGATATGCTTAAAATATAACTACAGTAAAGCACCGTTTATACGTCTCTCATTTATACGTCTTTTACATTTATACGTCGTTTTCGCTAAGTCCCAATTCATTCAAATAATTAAAATTGTTTTCAATTATACGTCTTTTCATTTATACGCCGTTTTACGCCGGTCCCTTGAAAGACGTATAAACGGTGCTTTACTGTATTATTAAATCTTAACTAATGCAATAACCGTTTGAGTATTTATTATTTGGTTTATTAAAGATAGGAAATTAATAAAAAAACATACACACACAGTAAATATTATTTGTACAAAATTGGGGATTGCACTCATCTTCAGTGAAGTAACATAAAAGTTTATGTTTTGAATTCAGTAACTAAATAACATTTTATTTTTACTTTGCTTTTATAAATGCGTATTTGAAGCTTGTAAATATCTATCTTTATCTCCTTAATAAAGTCTCCTTAATAATAATATAAGTGTTTACACTCCTTTCTCAAGATTCTTAATCTTGACATTTTCAATTTCATGTTTCTAAAGTAAAAAAACTATGTTAAAATGAGAGACAGTACCCACAATAATTCCAGTACTTTAAAGTCATTAACAATCTAATACTAGTTTGGGGAATTTTTACAATTTACTTGAAACAATATTTTTTAAGTAATGTAGAAAAACATATGTTTTTACACTTAATGTTACTCTTGAATGTTTTTACTATTTTCTCCTGTTATGCTTTATCCTCCCATTTTAAATTATGTTTTCTAATTTTTTAATTTGCGATGTTCCCGGATATATTTAAAGAAATGTTAATGGTTAAAAATGACAATAACAACAAAGCTTCAGTACTTAAAAACCTTCAACATTCGTATTATTTATGGTACTTCTTTTTAATTCATGTGTGAAGTATTTATTTAGTTCTACTAGAAATATTATTACCGTGAATTCCTAAAAAAATCTAAACTGAATTCTTATGTAACTCTTCCAGAATTTTCGCGTTTGATTTAGAAAGAGTTGGAATCATAGGTTATAGCTTATCAACTTTTCTATTGTGTGCAAATGTTCAGTTGAAACAGATGTAAGGGACAAATACCAAAGAAAAATTAGTTTTATCAATTTAGCTGTTTTAACGCTATGCCCTCTGTAGTAATCGGTCGATCTTATCTGAGACAGTCTATTATAATCGGTGTTTTGGTAATCTGTGCAAACACGACACGAATTTTTTTGGTTTATAGTAAAAACATTTTCACGAGATAAGTAAAAATATTTTCTCATAAATTTGTCAAGAAAACCTACTTATCCGTGAGTATCTTTAGTATGAACAAAGTGTTGGACAGGAAATGAAATAATTTTGTTTTATGTAGATACTTTTTTCCATTTTTGTGCTTTGCAAGCACGTACTCTAGTAAATGTTTCTTGTTCTGTACTCAAGTGAAAAAAAATACACGAAGAAAGAAACTAGCATCTATCATAACTATACTATAATTACTCCCACATGAGAGAGTAAAATGAAATTCAATAATAGTTATGTTTTATGGTAAATGTGATAAACGATTAATAATTTGCAAATGTTATATACGAATATCTAAATATAAAATGTTTTAAAAATGTGTACTATACTAAAATAAGAAGAGTACTTTAATTTTACTATTTTACTTACTTTTTTACACTTTATTTTTCTATATATAGATAGGACTTTACATTATAACAGTAAGTAATATAAAAGTAAGCTAAATATATTAACCCCAGGTTTTCAAAGATGTTTAGAGATTAAATATACCGGATACCTATATTTTATTTCATATTTAATAATTTTACTTATAGAAGTTGAAGACCAAACTTCTTAACTTTTGATAAGATTTGGGAAGATATTTTGAAAATAATTTGGTTGTTGTGTGATAGACATAAATGTCAGTTAAAAAGAAAATATACTAAACTAGATAAATTTTTAAATTTTATTTATTTATTTCAAATAACTATATCTTTAAGATTCTTGATTAACGATTAAATATTTATTACCTCTTTTATAATTTTAAAAAGAAAAGAGTGTTAATTTTAAGAAATTATTTATTTAAAAGTAGCTTTACTTGGCTATACATACAGTGAATCTCTAATAAAGAAATTTTAGTTCCTTAGACTTTGAATAAACTAAAATATGTGATTATAAAAAGATTTTTTCCAAGGGAAACTGAAGCTAAAGGATCAAATATATTTTTAATTGTAGAAATAGAAACAAGGCATCAAAATAATTCTAGTGGGAAAACTAGTATTTTCAGCCGACAATCTTTTTTTTTCGAACACACATTAAACTTTCTGTCTTTTAGACATAATGGTAATTTCATTTTTAATTTACGAACTCAAATTTTTTAATGACTTTCCAAAAACATATTAAGAAATTCCGTGACCGATTCCAATAAAAAGCAACATAGATTTTAAATATAAAAAAATTAGATAAGGTTTTGATTTGATTGTTTTTTAGTGCGATACAATAATTGATAATTTACCATTTAGTGTAATGGCAAATTCATAAAAATAAAAGTAATATAAATTTATTTCGTTATAAGTAATATAGTGTTTAAAAAACTAAATTATGTAAAAGAAGGAATTATAACATACTATAACCAATTACATTATGTTATTTTACATATTTATACCCTATCAGATCCTTAAGAATTTATGAACTCTCGATATCAGAAGTTATTTGGGTATCCCCCTACAAGTTTGTAAAAGCGAGGGTTGATTGTAATCATCATGTTTAAAATAAAACACTAAATGAAAGTCCGTTGTTGATTGAAAGGTTTTGGAAACTTCAAAAATACATATAATAAATTATTATACAGGGTGTTTCAGATAAGTGTTTCGTAGGACCAGTCAGAGGTAGGCTGAGAGGCTCAGTATCTATCAGTGGCATTATCCTCTGTAGTTAAGAGGCTCAGCTACAGAAGGTAAGATCCCTGATTGGAGAGGCGGGGCGAACTTCAGCCTTCTTTTACTGACGTCAGCTATCAGTATTCGGGCTTTCTAAGCTATAGAGCAGGGGTCCCCAACCTTTTTGTACCGAAGAGCACATACCAGAATATCGGTCGAATGGCGGGCACCATTTTTTTTTCAAGATAAATTTATAGTTGGTGGGCATAGTTAACATGTAACACACTACCTGTTATGCACAAAAAATTTAATTTTAAAAACTAATTTAACATATGAATATAATTAGCATTAATATTCTTTTGTAAAATGAATTATTACTAAATTGCTGATTAATTGCTAAATTATTTAAAATTTGCATACCATTTAATGGAATAATGGAAACCTGAAATATTTTATTATTGCACACAAGCAGCGGGCGCACCTTGACCAATCAACGGGCGCCATGGTGCCCGCGGGCATAGGGTTGGGGACCCCTGCTATAGAGGGTACTGCTCGGAATCACATAGCAATGGGTGAGGGTCGGAAATGTACCCCTAACGAGCTAGGGGTTTTTATAAGCGGGCATGGGAAGTTGTATAATAAACAGCAGAAATTGACACGGAACCTTTTATTATTGGATTAAAATCAGCAAAATCGTTCGATTCCTGCATTTGTTACATAAAAACTAATTTAAGAGCTGGAATTTCAGCTCTTTAATTGATTTTATGGAATAAATACTGAATGGGATGGTTTTCATTCGATCTTAAAAGGTTACGTGTCAATTTCCACAGGCAATTTTACAACTTCCCATGCCCTCTTATAAGAACCCCTAGCTCGTTAGGGGAGCATTTCCGACCCCCCTTTTCCCATGTGATTCAGAGTCGTCTAGGTGCGTCCTCCTAGAAGTTATGAAACACCCTGTTCCCTATTGCTGACTTCTTGTTGACAGCTGGGTTTTCTTTTCATTCATAAACTGAAACAAGCTATTCCGTTATATAATTGAAACGGTGTGATTTCACAAAGGATAAAAAAAGAACGGAAACGTGAGTGCGCGTCTTGGAAAGAATTTCCGTCTTGGGGCAGACCACTTGTTGCTTCAGGTGCGCTTGGCTCGCGCGTTCTAATCGGACAAAGCTCTGTTTGCTCAGGTGAGTCTTAAGGAAATGGACACCCCTTGCCCTTTTTTCATTGAATGACAGTGCGCATGGTAAGGAATCATTCTGTCAAAATGCGCGTTGGTTGTTGGCATAAATTAAAAAATTATGTAAATGTATGAGATTCCTTAGGAGATTTAGAGTTTAATACATGGTTTTTATGAAAAATACCTGGGGTATAATGAGAAAAACATGGGTGTTGGTATGTTGGGATCGCAGTTCTAAACTGAAAAATTCAAATACTGTCTAAGCTGGAATGGAATTTGTTCTGGAACTCTGGGTGTATTTGTTCACTTTTTTATAAGTTCCGACAAAACTCGTTATTGATCATTTGTCAATATGAACGGCTTTAAACTAAACTACTAAATAAAAAAAATTTTTATGTGCATTGAAAATATTAAATATAATTTTCCCATCTGTAAATAACAAAGTACATAGTTTTATTTACAAAAATTTTTCACAGTATGACCTAAAAGGATAATACCTAATTATTTACCACCGAGCACGCGCTTGGATATTTTACCTCACCACACACATTATTGGTAATCATGTCAAGGTTCGACAAATTTCCAAGTTTTTACATGCTAGATCGAGCTTATTTGTAAAGAAAATATACGCTTAAATAAAGTTTTAGGATGGGAAATGCATGTTAGTGTGAGTACCCACATGTCCTGGACTTCTCTATCAGAAACGGGCCAGGTAATATAAAATTTTCAAACAGGTCTTTTTCGACATGGAATACAGTAAGGATTTAAAGTTTTTCAAATACTGTGTTAATTTGTCTAACAAAATCCTTTGAAATGTAAATAGGAAGAAAGTATTCCTGTGGATAGCAAAATGGTTAAAATAGCGCAAATTTTTATTCCTTTGAGATTAGCAAATACGCTTCATACGTAATATGAAATACAAAAGCGGCAAAGCAAACACGAGAGGAAACAAACCCATTACAATAAGATAAATAACTACAATACTTCGGGCTGTAGGGGGATGTAGTAAATGCTCTATCTATTTAATACTAATTACTAATAGCTAGGGCTGTAATTTATATGTAATTAAAAATCCAAAATAGGGTAGTGGTACCAGTAACTGACAGTGCACCAGTAACTGTCACTTTGGAATTTAATTCATAATAATAAGATTATTATTGTGAACTTGAAATAAATGGTGGTCTCTTTTAATATTTTATACATTTATCTTTAACTTTATGCAGCATTTATTTTCCACTAAAGGGTTTTAAGTGTAATAAATTGAGAATTCGCATTTAGTGTCAAAAAACTTCCAATTTTCAGAGGTCGGCTTAATGGTGAAATTAAGGAAATACATTTTTGTTCTGTGTCCAAATTAAGCAAAATTTTCTTTTGAAACCTATTTGAACACTAACATAAAATTAATAACAGTACATGAAATCATGCTGAGCAGTTATTTTTGAAAAACATTTTTTATTTATTTATTGAAAATGGGGTGTCAGTTACTGGGTCACAAAAAACCAGTAATTGACATAGGTGTCATTACTGCTGAAATAATAATAATACATAAAAATATAATCACCCAATCTTTAAAAAAATACAAATAAAACTACAAACAAAGATAATTAATTAAATGACAGACGATTTTAAGAAAATAATATTTCCGAATCAAAACAAAACAAGCTAAATGGACTGCAGTTGGATGAATTATTATTGAAGGTAAACAAAAAGGTCTAATAAATCTATTATTTAACTAAATTAATCAGATCTTAGTTTTTAGAATTCTATATTTGTTCGGTTGGTTCTATTCTATATTTTCATGTATACTTATATGTTTCAACTGAATCTTTTTGTCTAAAACTAATCTAAAATGTTTCGATACAATGGAATGGATATTAAAAATTGACATAGCAAAACAGCGAAATAGATTTTATCAAAAAGAATGTTCTGAAAAGTTCCTCATTATTGGATTTTTAAGTTTAACATTTTGTTTTCTTTGTATAATCAGCTGTTTTTCATTACATTTAGGCTAATTAGTAACTAAAAGCTTATTTAATAAAGGTATTTCATTGTGCCAGTTACTGGTACAGGATACGTCAGTTAATGGTGCTCAAAATTTTCCCGGTATGTCAGTTACTGGTGCAGCTACCATACCATTTTAAAAATTATTTTAAAAATAGAAAATGTTTACTTATTCAAACTAATTGTACTCTAAATAAATATTGAAACTTCATTTAATTTTTCAAGACAGAAAGTTTTTTCCAGGATAGTTTTATAAAATAGCAATAGCTAATTAATTAATATTATTGCTCTTAAACTGCCAGTTACTGGTACCACTACCCTATGTACAAATAATATGTGTTTATTTTAGCAAAATATGTATTAAAAATGCCAAATGTGTAATAATAAAAAGAAAATGTTAAGTAATTTTTTAAAAAGGGCTCTTCAAATATTACGCAAGCACATAGTAGGGAAGGGTGGTTTTCGCTATTTGCCGATAGCTCATGTTTTTTTTGTTGTCTTGTCGCGAGAAAAAACGAAAACTCCTCTCGGCGCGCCGACACGTTTGATCTGATAATCCCGACTTCACAACCTTAAGTTAAATTCAGCATTGGGTGCACTAATTTTAACTACAATTGAATCGTCAGTTGGAAGAAGGGAATAAGTCCAAAATCCAAGTTTTGAGAAAATCGAAAAAAACTGTATTAGTAATAGAATTTTCATTGTATAATCACTAAATTTTTACTGGAAGTTCACAACCCTATTTAGAAAACAGAGCAACCATCAAAACAAATATAAGTATATTCAAAAATATTTTACAGTCAAAATAAGTTGATGGACTTATTCCCTTCTTCAACCTTATAAAATTTTTCTGATAAAAAAATCTTAAAAAAACCTTAAATTCACATTTAAATTATATTTCTCTTTAGTTTACACCACAAAAGGGTGAAATAAAAGGAATAAGACAAATAAAATTCAAAATTATAGTGAAACTGAGTTATTAGATCAGTATCAATGGAGTGAGTGAATATGAATGGAGTCAAACATTCCCTGCATAAAAAAGTTTGAAAAAATTTTAAATTAAAAGAAAATTTCCTTTTAACTTAGTTTACAGCTCAAAGAATAGGAAAAGAAAGACAAATGAACTTTAACTCCAAATTAACTTGAAAAATACAATGAATGGACATCGATTTCACAACTTCAAGGGGCGATATCTCCCTATAGGGGTTAGTTATTTTCCCCCTCTTTTCACCCATGTGTAGAGCAAAGCTTGGAGATTGTTTTGAGCACAAAAAGTCAATTTGTCATTTTTAGGACTTATTCCCTTCTTCAAACTGACGATTCAATTTGAATGCGTATTTTATGGGTGATGGGTGACTTTGATTTGAAAATCGGTCAAACTTGTGATATTTTTAAAAAACTTGAAAATGGATAAATATGTAATAATTATAGGTTGAATATGTAAAAATATGTAAATAAACCGAAATATGTGAAAATATCTAAAATAAACATGGTAATCGATTCAAAATCTTTTAAAACGTATAGAATTCAAGAGCACACTTTAATATCAGATTCCTGAACAAATATGTAATTACATATAAATCCTAGCCCTACAAATAGCCATAATAAATTTTTATTGTCGTTTTAGACTCCCAACACCCTCATTATAGTAAACACGGTACAACTGGATACCTCCGTCCCTTTTCACCAAATACATAATGTCAAGACAAAAATATTGACCTCATTGCAAACAGACCACCAAACACACAGCTCCTTCCTATACTCTCCAAAAATAAGACTTTTAATCTATACTCCAGATACAAGTACATGACTAGCATAACTGTTGATCCATCAAACAGCGCCAATGATTCGAATCAGAAACGTTCGACCCTTCGGAATGCACGGAACAAATCCTCGACAGCGAGAACCATTGTTTCATAATGACGTACGGCACGTGCTTGCACGGACCACCAGGCTGGACAGTGTCATTTTGTGCCATCAGATTAGCGATATTAATGGTGACACTGGGGATCATTAGGGAAGCGTATGTATAAGTTGAGGTGGATGTATGGATGCCGATAGTTCCCATTTGGAAAAGCGTGTGTTACGAAGAGAGCTAGCTATAGTGGAGATTTGGGTTTCGGGATCATTATTTAAATAAATACACTAACACAGCAAATAAGTATTTGTACACTTGCGGTCTCAAAGAAAAAACATAAAATTTTTATTTTTAATACTTGGTTTTCAATACTCTTTCCCAAGTAGTGAAGATCATAAACCATTAACTCTTCGAAGCATACTCTCAACCAGTCCTTGTAATTTTTTTCAGTAGACATTTTCGTTATTCAGCCTGGAAAAGACCAGTGCATTTCATACCCGATATTGGATGGTTGGAGTATTTCTTTATTTAATTTTAAAACTCGTTCCAAAGATGTTCAATAGGGTTGAAGTCGCCAAGCTATGGCGGCCCTCTCTAAATTCAGTATACCAATCATCACGACAGACCCCAAGAAGGAGTCCAAAGAGACTTGAAATAATTTTCAGCTGTAAAATGTTGTTTAAATAAGAAAGTTGAAAAATCAGAAATTTACTAGTGAAGTTCGAAAAAATTTTTTAAAGCATTTACGTTAAAACGTAAAAAAAATAATATAAAAATAGCACAATAGAAAATATTAGCCCTTATTAGTTAGAAGCAATAATTTGTAAAAATCTGATAATAGTTGTTCCGATAAAATTTTGGATGCTAGTTGATTTTCAATAGACTACAAAACTGTATACAGTGTACTATGTACTCTGATCCATGGTATGTAAGCCTGATCAATGGTGTATTAAGTCCTCTGCTTCCTTTCATCCGTAATACTTTCTAAGCATTGAATAAATCGTTTGCATATACAGCAGAAAAGACGTTTCTGATCGGCTGAACACACGTGAGTTGCCCGCTCTACCTTCGAGGAATGTGAACGGCTTGCGACAACTCTCATATATATCGACACGGTCCCCGATTTCGGAAATACGAGACCTTTTACGGCATTCAAACATGAGAACATGGCGTATGAATAGTGTTATATAGCTGAGTTGCTTTCCATTGTCGGTGTTTTATATAAGGTTGCCAACAAGGGATTATAGGGATAAGGGAATTCCGATAAAGTAAATCAAATTTAGATGCTATTTTAGTAAATATTTGATGGTTGAAATTGCAATTCTGACTGCCTCTCCAACTTCAGTCGTTTCTAAAAGAATCGAGGTTTTTATATTTCTTTTTTACTAGCTCTTACTAATAATGGGTGGATTTGTTTTCAGCCTATTAAAAAAATTCATCCCTCAGCTTTAGATTACCAAAAAGAGTTTTAAGATGGGGTAGTATGATCTACAAATTTATCTACATGCTTCTAAAGAGAGTAAATTTAGTGATGGTAAAATTTGCTGTCTCGTTCAACAAAGCGCATATGTATAATGTCATATTCAAAGCAAAGTGTATAGAGAAAGCTACTGTGTGTAATGGTTTGGAACAAACGCTGTATTTATACGATATTAAATTGTTAACTCCCTTAATTTGATAAAATATTTTATAACACTTCGTTATCAATTATAAACCTGAATTTTTTAACCCTACAATGCAGGATTTTTAAATTCACTTGAAAATCATTTATGTGACTTCTATAACGGTGTAAATTAGTAAAAAAATACTAAAAAAAATAATTTAATTTTTTTTTTACTTTTTATTGGCAAAAAACTTTGTCCTTGAGAAATTAATTTGTGTCTCTTGTGAAATTAATTGTGAAGTGAAATAAAACCAAATGCTCTAAAAATATAAAAAAAACAACTTATCTTTTCAAAACAATTTTGTTTCAAGCTGAAAAATTTTTTTATTTGAATTTATAAGGTCCTTTTAATTTGGCATTTTCTGTCTCTTGACTTTCGTCTCACAAGCTAGTAACAAATGTCTCAAAATAGTACCCCTGCTGCAATCTACTGGCAGTCTAAAGTGCTAATACGATGAAATGTTATATCTATTGTACTTATTGCATGGTGTTGCCGTTTGGAAATGGAAGATCGAGTAGGAAATGGGGAAAAATGTCGTGTTGGAAAATGGCATCAGTATGCACTGTAGGGTTAAAGGTATAGTTTTTGAAAACTTCGATTTGTACATTGGTATTGTTAATGTTCTATTCAGAGTTAAAATGGTCATAGTTTATGTTAGTTATATTTAGTAGTATAGTTATAGTTTTATTTATCTAATTTCCTGGCAAAAAATTGCTTAAAAAGTATAGTCATACCGTCAGGAGAAAACCTCTGCACACTTATTTTTATAAGAGTTCTTATAGGGAGCTCTATTTCAAATCGAGAAAACCAATTTATTCCAAGTTAAATAAGACAACTGAGTAAACATCACGACAAGCGAAGCATTTGTATTTATTTATTCTCAAAGAAACATCCAAGAAGGAGAAAAGAACAACACAATCAAAGACTTCCAACTATCTTATCTAAAAAAAAAAGCGAACCACGATCTGATACTATAATTCCGATCAAAACGTATCGAGATAAACTGAGATCGGGAGCTCACCATGCCACGAGGGAGAGAAAAGTTGCCGGTAAATCTCTGATAAGGGGGAAGATGTCATTTATTTCCACTTAGAGCATCGATGGCCACGATGTTCTCAGTCACGAGAATTGATGGCTTCTGGTCACGCAGTTTCAATATCATCCGGATGGAGGTGCTTTTTTAAACGCTTTTATTCTACTTGCTTTTGGCGGCGTTTTACGGGTGGAATTTTAAAACTCGATTTTCGGGCACTTCCCGATATGTTAGGGCCCCGAAACTTCGAACATAGGTGTAACCCTCATGACACTCCAATATCCAACCATTATCTAGTCAAACAACCAAAGGATTAAGTTAATTAACGAGTATTTTTAATTAACAGAAAAACCAGATTTTGAGACCTTTCCCAAGGGGCTATTCTACCTAAACCGTGCACAATGTTGTATAAGGCATAACTTCATCATATTCAAAAGTTAAAACGAGAATTGCCCAGTAATTACGATAATTATAGACGATTAATCACTTTTTTCTTTCCGTATTCTTGTACATAAAATTTCAGGCACTTCCAAACGATATAAAGTTCTGAAACTTTGCACCGTGGTGGAAACTCGATGACAATGCAATATTCAATCATCAACTAGTCAAAACCTCAGTAATTTAGGTAATTAACGAGCAAGGTTGTTAAGTATTTAAATACTTAGTAACGGAAATACTTTTTAAATACTTTAAAAGTATTTAGTTACATTCGTTACTTTTTCAGTATCGAACTGGTATTTAACTACAAAAATTTAAAAGTAACTCAAATCCTTGTTACTTAAGTACCTATGCTGTACTTCAGTTACTTTCTAAACCCAGAATTAAAAAAACGCAATCCAAACATTGGAGATGGGAACAAAACACAAAACACTTCTTCCTGCTTTCGCATCAACCGAAGGGAAAAAGCGTCCCCGGCGGTGGCCGACCACCCGAATCGCTGACAAGTGACAATCCTTTTAAGAATACTATTTATTACCCCCCTGTGTTGAAGAAAGTGCCGTTTTTGTTTCACCCACCCTTGGGGGGTCACCAGGAGCCGGCGAGTGTCTTTGGGGGTCCACCTCGCAAGGTCGAATTGCTCGAGATCGAAAAGCCGATAGGACACCCTTTTATGGCCAATTATTGTTCGTAGTTCCTTGTTTTTCCACGAACCAAAGAGAGGGGGGACATTTTTACCGACAGATCAAATTTTACGAGAAGATGTCATTCAGTCGCTTTTTTGTTGCGCTCTCCGAAAGGCTGTTGGTCTACTACAGGGGTCCCCAACCTTTTTGTACCTAAGAGCACATACCAGAATATCGGTCGAATGGCGGGTACCATTTGTTTTTTCAAGATAAATTTATAGTTGGTGGACATAGTTTAATACACACTACACATAATGCACAAAAAATTTAATTTTAAAAATTAATTTAACATAATGAATAGGTATAATTAGTATTAATATTCTTTTGTAAAATAAGTTACTACTAAATTGCTTGCAAAACATACGAAGTATAAAAATTATTTATAAAATATATAAAATACATTGCATTTGACTGGCCAGCGCTTCATAATTGGGAGAGTATGATGAAATTCTTGCCCGCAAGCTATCGTCAAGGTGTTCATCTGTACGTCGTGATCTATATTTTATTTTATTATATTCATTGTCGAAAATGATTCGTGTGTGAAACTAAAGAACTACTTTATTTTATATGCTGCTCTTTTCAAGAATGGAAATTTATTTCTATCAACTATATTCCAGAATTTCTCACATCTAATCTGATAATAGTTTTGAGGATGATGTCATTCTGAATATCCAAAATTTCTAGTCTCGCCTTACTTGAAGAAATTCTGAAATGTATGTTGCGATTTCATTTATAGAATTTTATGAGTTAGTGGAAAACTAAAATATTTTATCGTTGGGCACAAGCAGCGGGCGCACCTAGACCGATCGACGGGCGCCATGGTGCCCGCGGGCATAGGGTTGGGGACCCCTGGTCTACTACTATTCGACGCGGCCGTTTTGGCACGTGGACGATATTCGGCTTGAGAAATAAAATGAAATTAAATACAGTAAAATCCCGTTACAACGAAAAATCCCGTTATTACGGAACCTTTTCAAAATTATTCTAAAAAAATAGACAAATATTTTTTCTGTCTCGCGCCGAATCGTCCCATTCCGTTCCTGCTTCCCGGATTACCATTGTTTGTTGGAAGTATAATGTCCCCAAAAAGAGGTAGGTTTTTTAATAATTTTTTAAAAAAAGTAGTGAGGGAATTGACGATTTATATTCGCTTTGTATTTTTATCTAGATAATTGCAATTGATTTTTATGTTTTGATATTTGTATGACATGTAACTTAAAACTTCGCCCACTTTTGCCCAAAAGTGTTAAAAGCCGTTTTTAAAAACTTTTTACTCTAATTCAAGCCTTTATGTAGTATATTCTTACAAGATTCTATAAAAAATTCACTTAAAAGTTTATTATAACATTCTTTCTCACTTTCTTGAAGAAAAACTAAAAGTAATAAAAGAGTTACTGACTTAAATTTAACTTTTTTTAATTTTTTAAAAATGACCGAAATAGTTTTCTGCTTAATATGAATATTCCATTTGAATTGAAAAAAGGCAAAATATCAATTAAAAGATTAATTTCAAAAATTTGATAACCTAAGAAATTAAAACATCGCTAAAGCATTTAAGACAATAATAATATAAAGTATTAATAATATAAATGCTTCACACAATTTTTAAATTAAATTAAATTTCCAAAGAAAGAGTGGGGAAAGAAAATGAAAAACTTTTTTACCAGCTTATGAAAATAATTATTTTATTAAAAATTGGATAATAATGAAAGGTAAGGAGGCGACCATTATCTTTACAAACTTTCAAGTGTTTATAGTAAAGTAAAAGTAACCTTAATTTTTTTTTGAGTTAAATGCAACTTCTTTTTTTAAAAACTTTAGCAATTTACTGTAGAAACTTACATTAGCAATCTATAATTAAATTTCCTTTAATTTTAAATGTTATGGTTTAAATTATTAACTTATTATGTAGTCGAAAATTCAAAAATTTGGAGTATCGATTGCGTCCACCTTCTTCCTGTTGAATAGACATCGTTCTCTCAATTAAGTTTTAGTTCAAATATTAAAATTTCATTTTATTATTAAAATTATATTTCAATTTTTTAAAAATAATTAAAATAAATTTTATTAATTAAAATTAATTTTGAAAATTATTTTTAAAATGAATTCATTTTATTAAGTATTAGTTTAAATTTTATTTAAATTTTTAATTTGTTTTATTAAATTTTATTTAAAAAAAAAAATTATTTTAAATTTTGCGGGTAAAGTAACTGAAGGTAGTCTTAAATACTTTTCATATACTCTATTTGTACTCTATTTAGTTACTTTTTTCGGGTATTTGTACTTAATACTTAGTTACTTTTTCTGAAATACTTGTATTTGTACTCAAATACTATTTCAAAGTAACTTTAACAACCTTGTTAACGAGTGTTTTTAGTTATCCTTTTAATTCAAATTTGAGACACTTCCGTGAAGCCAATGGCTCCCAAAACCTGTAAGATAATATATTAGGTATACAACTACAATATTTAATCTTCAAAACGTGATTTTTTACCTTCCAATTAACAATTAAGATAATTAGCGATTTAAGATAATAACCGAGAAAGAAATCTCCAGAAGAGCGAGAAATCGCCGAGAATTGATGCCCATCCCGAGAGAAGATAATATGCTACTTTTATAATTTATTGACTACTGAAAAGACTGGATGGTACTGTTTAATCCTTGATACACACACACACACTAATTCTGAATTTTTTACGATTGGTTATTTTTTTTAATTTTATTGAATGCTTTTCTTTTTCTTGTGAATCTTTTTGATATCGATGGATTTCATCGGCGAGATAGCGGATGCGAGGAATATTCTTTGTGGGCGCCCGCTCAGCTCTGTTATTTTAACGTACCCAGCAATATTAAATAGATTTTAATTAACTTTGGAGTTGATTGTCCTGCTGAGTCGTCAGAGGATTTTCTACTTAGTCAGATAAGTGAAAAATTTTTGTTATGCATGAAATAAAAATCCATCCTATCATAAGATTAAATATGGTTGAAATAAATACATTTTTTCTTGTGAGTTTTTGTTAAAAAAAATACCATCACTAAAAAGTAGAAAATAAAATAAGTAAAAAAAAGATTTTTTAAAAAACGCTTTTATTGAAGTGTTCTAAAAGGTCAAAAATAATTTATTCGGTTTGACAAATAATTTATTGGGAAGTAGAAAATAACTTTTTGGTAAGTAAAAAAAACTGATTTTCTAATCACTAAAAATAAAAGCGTGGGCGCTAATAATTCCTTTCACTATTTATTCTAACTTCTTTATTCTATGTTCTACGAGGTTAAATTTACAATTTTCTCATTCATGAGGTTAGGGTGGGATGGATTCACTTTAAATTCTCTATTAGGTATTTTTATTTATGTAAAATTATACATAAATGCCGACGTAATGGCCTAGTGGTTAGAGCATCTGACTGATGCAAAGCCGTACGTCTGGGGTTCGAATCCCCGTTTGGCGGGGATGTTAATGTCACTGTCCTGTAAAAAAAATTTAAATTTAAAAAATATTAAAAATTACTAGCGCCCACGCTTTTATTTTTAGTGATTAGAAAATCAGTTTTTTTTACTTACCAAAAAGTTATTTTCTACTTCCCAATAAATTATTTGTCAAACCGAATAAATTATTTTTGACCTTTTAGAACACTTCAATAAAAGCGTTTTTTAAAAAATCTTTTTTTTACTTATTTTATTGGAAGCTGTGAACGATTTCAGAGGCTTAAACGGTAGCTTTCAATGGGCGCTCCATAGGGTTTAGCAATAATGTTTTATACAGGGTGTTTCAGAAGTCCGTTTTATGGCTTTTATTTGGAACCAGCGTCTCTAAAGGTCCCTAGGTAAGGGGGCCATGCTAAATCTATTGAGACGGCTTACAGCAACCATAGCAGCAAAAGAAGAAAGTTGAAAGTTTCATGAAAATAACGTAAATAATGGAGGAGATATTAGCAAGTAAAATAGCACTTTCAGGTTTTTCAGCTAATAATACCTTTTTCAGACCTGAAAAAAGAAAAAAGTTCGCAAACTGATAGAAAATTATCCAGCAATGGATTTAATGAAGAATTACGCATTTCTCTTATCTTGAGATCCTTATGATTTTTGATAATCATTTAGTTTTTATACTGCATCCTTTCTATTTTAAAAAGTGAAGCTACTTGTATCATCATTTTGAATTAATTCTATTTGTATCATTAATTATCATTGAAATGGAAACATGGATTTCTAAAATTATGTAGTCTATAAATTATTTAGTTATTCATAGAGTAATCTTAAAAGTATATAAAATTCAAAACATTTTAACAACAAAACTAATGAATTATCAGAAACAAATCCAATGACCACATACTCGTTTAGTCGTGAAGTTAGCTGTTGTGTACTTGCAAACCAGTTTGGCGTTTCCGCACTACTCTGAATTCCCACGACCTTTCAAGAACCACGCGAGTTAAGTGGGTAACTAATCAAGCAGAGTAATTAGCGTTTTTAACTGAAGGTGGCGCCGCATCTGCTGGTATGAACGAATTTCGTGGAGAAAAATGGCCGGCGTTTAATCACGTTTGATTGATTTCAAGGTTTTTGATGCAAATGAACGCAAATATATAAACATAGTTTTGAAAGGGGTATACAAGAATATTTATATTCAATAACAAATAGTAAAAAGCAATTAAAAATAAGATATACTATAAATTATAAATTATCTCTCAATCCTTTTCCTTGTTTGCCATTCCTTTCATTTTTTACCACAAGGTTTTCCTCGACCTATTTAACTTCCTTTCTCACAATTATCTCATCTCTTCTTAATCTTATTAATTATGTTTGTTTTTATCGTTATCTCTTTTAACTTACACATAGAATTTTAAAATGTCTATCTGTCGAAGATGGTATTATAAATAAAGGTGTTATGTGAAAAGGTTATCGAAAGGCTATTTATTCAATTTATGTTTAATATTCTTATGCACCTCATGTACTGCTTAACCAACGATAGTAAAAGGGCCACGGGATTTTTACATACGGGATACACGAGATTTTACACGGGCCGATAGTACTCGACTTGCATGAAATAAAATATCCATACTGATACCAAGGAGCGGAATCGTGTAATATCGATATGGAGATTTTATTTCATACAAGTCGAGTACTATCGGCCTTGCAACGTCTGTAAAAATCATGTGACCCTTTTACTATCGTTGGCTAAGCAGTAATTCAATTTGAATTTCAAATAGAGTAAGAAAACTATTTATCACTAATGAATTTAACATTGGTAACCCATAAAGATATACTTTACTTCAAAAGTTATCGTTTCCATACGTCACATCACTTCTCCTTTTTCTATTTTCGTAGTGCTTTTCGACATGAAATTTACCAAAAAATCCCAAAATACTGTGGTTTTAGTATAACTGGCCACCTAGGTAGATAGACTGGCGGTGAAACCGACCAACATGTAATATTTAAAGTTCGTAAATAGGTACAAAAATATTAAAATGAATTTGTCGGATTTGTAGAAAAGAAAAGGTAGAAATCTTCAAGATATCCAGTATAATGAGGTGTTTGCATGAGTGAGGGATTTGATTGATTTTATACTTTTTTGATGCATTATGGTTTAAAACTCCCAAATTTGTGATTTTTAAGTTCAAAAATGTGTTTTAAATAATTTAAAATTAATATTTATTTTTTCCAAAACGCCAGAAAAGTGACGTTATCAGAAAACGGGCTTCTATTGGATGTGTGACATCACAGCGCATGATTTGTGATTCGAAAGTGTGTTCGCGCCCAAACCAAAAACGAAATTTCAAAAATTTATATCTCAGAAACTAGGCTACGAAAATACTTGATGTAAACGTCATTCTTCGTGGTTTTTTATCCTCTATTTTAATAACATTTAATCTCAAAACGTGAGAATACCTCATTGAGGTGCTTGAACAAGGAGCTAATTCTAATGAAAAAGCTGTTGGAGTTAGCTCATTGTTACTGCAAACACCTCAGTTGTCTTTTTTCTTATGGATGAACTAAAAGTAGGATTTCATGGATTCAAAATTTTGATGGATATTATTTTCAGAATCATTCGATTTTCTAAGAAACAATTTAATGACATAACATCAAAATAATAAAAAAACTCAATATTTTCTGACAAACTCCACTTAAAAACCCATCGACACTCCATTCTCATATTTCTAAAAACATTTCTGCAGTTGCGTTTGGCAACGCGCGCTCTGCACGGCGCAACGTGGCCCGAGAATCACGAACTCTCGTGACGGAGAGGCTTTATTGCCAGGTTATAAAAGCCCATGTTGCAGCCGATTACAGAGGAGGAGTCTAATATGTTCAGTATTGCAAGAGTCGGTTTGCCATTGCTGATGCGTTAAGTACCCTGTTTATGAGACCCTTTTTCGTGACTGGTAGCTGGCTTTTCAATGAATATTCAGAGCTTCAGGCTATGGCTGAGTCTCTGCTTGATTTGAAGTAAGAAGAAATTGTCTTAAAAGAAATTAGTGAATGGTGTGGGTATTAGATGTTCTCTTGTAGGGCCACCCTATGCGTGAAACTCCAATTATTAGGTTTTTTTGTAACATAGTGGCCCTAGGGCCGATAAACAAAATTAGCCTCTTTTGATACACTTTTGTGCATATGCTTCAAGGGGTTTTATTCGTTGCTTGAGAACCAAATAAAAATCTGTCGTAAAAGGAAAAATTTCCCTCAACGTTGTGAATCAAATTTAAATAGTAAATACAACTCGAAAATTATTCTTGGGGGTAGCTTAAAGAGGTTAAGAAAATATTAAAAAAAACTTATGGTATAACAAAACTTAAAAGGATGCTAGTGTTTATCCTATTCCATTTTTTAGAAGATCGAGGGAACAGGGAGGTATATGTTAAACGGTGCTAGGGAATGAAATATTTTCAGCCGCCTATTCAAAAGGAATAGAGTATACCTAATCATATTTCTAAAGTAAAGTGCTTATAATTTCACTCTGCATTCGGACATTTCTCTGGCAATTACTTCCTTCTTTTGCTCTCAGTTTAGTTACCTATTGTAAATAAACGTTGGAGTCTACACTTCACAGCAACGTTTCCTGAGCCCACTACGTCACTACGCGGAAGGAGAAAGTGAGTAAATACAAAACCTGTTGGGTTGAAAGGAGGAATTTCGATACGCGAATCGTGATAAAAAGACACTATTTATGCACGGGTTTAACGAAATAATCATATTTTAAAATTGACGTTCTTTGTTTCACTCGAAATTCAGACACCGCGATGGGAACTACTTTGTTTGTTAGTAACGTAGTAGGTTCAACTTAAAGTTGCTGTCTAGTATAGTATGGTTTAACTTTAAAGTGCCAAAATATTTTTTTAAAAATGGCTTTCAAATGAAGTCATGGCTGGTATATTAGATAAAAAAGCTGTTTCCTTAAAAACTATCTATAGTGCATTCACATTCACACAGGAGGAATTTCGATACGCGAATCGTGATAAAAAGACACTATTTATGCACGGGTTTAACGAAATAATCATATTTTAAAATTGACGTTCTTTGTTTCACTCGAAATTCAGACACCGCGATGGGAACTACTTTGTTTGTTAGTAACGTAGTAGGTTCAACTTAAAGTTGCTGTCTAGTATAGTATGGTTTAACTTTAAAGTGCCAAAATATTTTTTTAAAAATGGCTTTCAAATGAAGTCATGGCTGGTATATTAGATGAAAAAGCTGTTTCCTTAAAAACTATCTATAGTGCATTCACATTGTACCATGCAAAATAAAGTTATAAACTACCACCGCGTACAAATCTCAAAAAACCTTCAACCAAGCTTAAAAAAATCACCACTTTATAGCAACCTTACACATTCATATCGGGCGCACATTCCAATCAAAGCCGATTGTTCGCAATAGCTTTCCGTCACGCTTGGCTGGGCCTCCGTTAAATAGCTAATTGGCTCCTTGCATTATTATCCGTCCACACGCTGATGAATATAGTATACGGGGTGCTATGACCCACATGCATCAATGTCCGAGTATCGAAGGACGAAACGCGTTTAACGGACAAGATGTCCATTGTCGAATATGGGGTGGTACGTAGATTGAGATGATTAGGTGTAGTTTTGAAATGTAATTTGTTGTCGTTTTTATGTGTAAGGAGAAATTATCTTTTCTTCTGTCTGCGTTTTATTGATTAACAAGTAGTGTTAGTCTTGAATTACAAGATTGGAGAAGTATTATAAATAAAAGACGACCGATTTGAGAGTGTTATTTATGTTAAACAAGCTAATTTACCGATGTGTTTTTAAGAGCACAAAGAATCACTAATAAATTTTATGAACATAATCACGTGAATGAGATGTGAAAAAGTGAACTGGGAATCCAATTGATACCTCCCGAGATAACCATAACACTGGGAAACAGCCATTTCGTTGTCTTAGAACTGTGACTTGTTTTTGAATCACTTTTGGCCCCTGAATCCAAAAGTAACTGTAGTTTTTGTCTGTCACGTCCACTTTTTTGGCAAACAGCCCCGCCCCCTTTTTACGTTTTTCAATGACTTAATGACTTTGAATTCGATTTTCAGGGTCAAAAATCATTACTTTAGTCTTTAAATTACACCCGAGAGGACAAGAATGGTTACAGTTTCTAAAATATGAAAATTTGTGGCCAATGGATAGGTTAAAGGGGTTATTACCCCCCTAAAAACGCAAAAAAAATCGGTAAAAATGATAGTTTATTTTACGCTATTTTTTACACTTATTTTTTACGCAATTCCTTTTCAAAAGGTCCTAACCCATCACCAAGGACCCAAATTTAATGAAAATAAGCAGCAATGATTTTTACAAAAAGCGGTTGAGGCATTAGCGCCCCCGAAGCACCTGCGGAAGGGTTCGGAAGACTCTCTTTCACTTCGGGGACGATAACACCTCAACCGCTTTTAGTAAAAATCATTGCTGCCTATTTTCATTAAATTTGGGTCCTTGGGGAAGGGTTAAGACCTTTTAAAGAGGAATTTCGCAAAAAAATAAAGAGAAAAAACCCTGAAATGCAAAAAGGAACGTTATAAAGGATATAGGTTATTTTAAGCTTTTCTTACTCTTATTTTTTATGCAATTCCTCTTTAAAAGGTCTCAACCTTTCCCCAAGGACCCAAATTTAATGAAAATAGGCAGCAATGATTTTTACTAAAAGCGGTTGAGGTGTTATCGTCCCCGAAGTGAAAGAGAGTCTTCCGAACCCTTCCGCAGGTGCTTCGGGGGCGCTAATGCCTCAACCGCTTTTTGTAAAAATCATTGCTGCTTATTTTCATTAAATTTGGGTCCTTGGTGATGGGTTAGGACCTTTTGAAAAGGAATTGCGTAAAAAACAAGTGTAAAAAATAGCGTAAAATAAACTCTATCATTTTTAACGATTTTTTTTGCGTTTTTAGGGGGGTAATAACCCCTTTAACCTATCCATTGGCCACAAATTTTCATATTTTAGAAACTGTAACCATTCTTGTCCCCTCGGGTGTAATTTAAAGACTAAAGTAATGATTTTTGACCTTGAAAATCGAATTCAAAGTCATTAAGTCATTGAAAAACGTAAAAAGGGGGCGGGGCTGTTTGTCAAAAAAGTTGACGTGATAGAAGAAAACTAACAACAGTTTTCTAATCAGTGTGCCCAATGAACTCTAAAACAGCCAAAACATCGAAGTCAACAGAAATTATGTTAAAAATTGTTCCCCGGTGTAATTATTATGCATTATGAGATAAGGCATAGATTCATAATAATATAACTGTAACCATTTTTGATTTACTTTTATGCACATATATGATCTTAAAGTGACAAAATGTTTTCTTCCGTTTATTTCTATCTGTAATAAAGTCTATAAAAATGTGGAAACACTTTATCGAAGACAGTAAATCCCTCTTTAAATCCTCTTTAATCCCTCTTTATGCTATAGAGACAAGGAGCAAATTTAAAACTGATAAATACTTTCTGAGAAGAAATTAATGAAATTAAATATATATTTAATTTAAGGGAACTGTACGTAGAAGTAATATATACGATATTTAAGTGCTTAACAAGCTACACACAAATAAAAAATAGGAATTTGATTCTAACTTTCAAGCAGCATTTCCGTTACAGACCCGTGTTATTAAAGAGGAAGTGCGCTTTTTTATCTGTATCTTTTGTACTGATAGACGAAGCATAAGCTCTTTTAAGCAAAAAATATTTCACCAAGTTGGGAAAAACTTAAAGTAAGTGGAATTAGTAATTTGCCATTTAGATAGGCAAAATTTTTGAGTACGGAGATAAAATCTCCCAATAAATGAGACTCAGTACGTGAAAGGTCACCCAATTGATGTTTTTGAAGGGTGACATAAAATCGGAAATGTTCAGACAAATCTTAGCGTGAGCGTTTCCGGCAATGCTATTATTAGCCCCATTTATCGGTAATCTGCGGCATCGCAGTAGATTGGTTTGAGTCACGGAAACCATTACTTGGGAAGTTATTAGTAATTTCACCGTGAACTTGACTTTTTTCATTAAATGTTCTAGTTTTGTGAGAGTTGAGAGGAAGTTCCCTTCAGCATTGCCTAACTTAAACTTGGACTTCTCTGAATTAGAATTACGTTGTTGGGTTGTATGGTGGGATGGATTGCTTGCCGACTAGGAACTGGAAATAGTTTTTTTTAAGGAAGGTTTGATGATTGAATTTTGGATATGGACAAATCCAGTAAAATTACATCGGTAATGTTATTGTTGAAGAAATTTTTGAGGTGGAATAAAATGACTTTTATAAAGAATGTTTGCTTACTGATAACTAACTTTGTTATACTTATTTTTATGATTAATAGGTAATATCTGTAGAGGAGACTAAATAATATATTTTGTATGAACAATGAGGTATTCTCACGTTTTGGGATTAAATTTTATTAAAATAGTAGATAAAAAACCATGAAGAATGACGCCTACATCAAGTATTTTCGTAGCCTAGTTCTGAGATATAAATTTTTGAAATTTCGTTTTTTGTTTGGGTGCGAAAACACTCTCGAATCACAAATCATGCGCAGTGAGGTCACATTCAATAGGAGCCCGTTTTCTGATCACGTGAAAACAGAAAACGCAATGTTTTTCATGCGCTGTGACGTCACATCCAATAGGAGCCCGTTTTCTGATCACGTGAAAACAGAAAACACAATGGTTTTCATGCGCTGTGACGTCACATCCTATAGAAGCCCGTTTTCTGATCACGTGAAAACAGCAAACACAATGGTTTTCATGCACTGTGACGTCACATCCAATAGAAGCCCGTTTTCTGATAACATGACTTTTCTGACGTTTTGGCAAAAATAAACTGAATTTTAAATTATTTAAAACACATTTTTGAACTTAAAAATCAGAAATTTGGGAGTTTTAGACCAAAATGTATCGAAAAAGTATAAAATCAAGCAAATCCCTCCACTCATGCAAATACCTGATTAAACTTTAAACTCAAACTTGAGAGGGATAAAAAACCATCAAGGCCTTTAAAAATACACGATTGTAAATTGCATCCCGAAGTTCCTAATATGTGACAGCTAACTATTCTTTCTTTAAGAGCATAATATCTTTGACAATTTGTGGTTTTAAAAGGTTTACTTTAATAGTTTGTTTTAATTCCGTCAAAATATTTTCTTGAAAACAAAATCCACGATTAAGTCAAAACTTAAATTTAAAAATGTCCGCAAAATTATCCTCTATCGTCTATGAGCAGTTACTTTGTGTAAGAAATTGCGTTGGATATGCCAGGGATATCAAAGAGGAGTTTTAAAAATGCTTTCTTTTCAGAAGAAGTTTGGTTTTAAGGGGATGTTTGATAAGCTAAAACAAATAAAGTCGATGTTAACCGTCTCTTCAACTAACATCCTTATGGGTTTGATAGAAAAAATAGTTTTCGTAAGCTTTAACTACTTACTTTTTTGTTTTTAAAGTAATTATACTTCTCCCTATACTTTAAAAAAACTAAAGGTTCAATTAATTCAATTTAGAAACAGCTAATAAAATCCTCCCGATTACATTACAACCTGTTATCTCGTCCCCTCCGGTTACAGTGAAGTTTATCCAACAAAAGCGAAACTTTTTCTCTCCGTAATCCCAACCCTTCGCTTCCATAACGACTTGTAGTTGGCCCCTCCCCCGGGGTCTGATGACTACCATCGTCCACTTAGGAGTCATAAAAGGGATTATTAAAACGGTCAGCAAGAATCATCATTTCGAAGAGGTCGAGTCATCAGAGAAGATTTGATGGAAAAGAGAAATGAAAAGACGTTTGGTACTCATGGCAACGGGTTACTCCGGTGGTCTATTTATTTTGGTAGTAGTTTACTACCTGCAGCAGTTACTACCTGTTTATTGATACGCCGTTCTTGGAATGACTTTTTGTTGCTATTATTGTCGATTGAATTCGCTTCCTGACAAGTTCAAGGCCTGGGATTTCGATGGGTAGTAAGAAATCGCAAACTAGTTTTGGGAAAGGGAAATTGTTTCTAAGATTGTCGCAAGTTGAAAGTGAGATTTCCATTCAGTTGCACGTCAAAGAAAAATAAAAGTAAATTGTATCAGATGTATTAATGAAAAAAGTCGATAGAAAGAAATTTCAAGTCGCACAAATAAAAAATCACACATAAAAGGTTCGCACAAAAGCAGGTTTGAGTGTAGTACCTTTTGATTCAGAATGGGATAATTATATCAAAACAAGCTGTTCACAATGGGCTTATTCTAAACTGCTTAGAAAATTTCTATAGGTAATTTGATAGTACCATGGAATGCTGACGAATACAAGCATAATTCCATGATTCCGATAATAAAAGTAAAGGGACGTTAGTTAACGTTCAAAACACGTTACTAAAACGCAGTACCCAAATTCAGAAACGTATGCACGAAAATCCTGAGTCACCGGACATTCAACATCAACATGCATGTTTTCTAAAGCATGCCACCAACAATAGTAGTTATTCCGAGGACTATTACCAAGACAATCGAGGAGAAAGGACACAATGATGTCGACTCCAAGGTTGTCGCCAGAAGTCCCTTACATTTTTTTCTCCACTGAATCTTTTTCCATTCCTCTTTTCTCAATACGCTTTCTCTCTCAAAGGTCTCGACAATGCACACTTGTCCCTACCGTTTTGTTTGCATAACAGTTGCGTCATAAATCGGCAGGAGGAATGTCTCGGAATGTATATGCTTTGCCGAGAAAGTGCGATTGTTTCTGATAGCGTACACATTTTTTTTGCAGTGCGATGTGTCGGGAGATAGGTACTGAATGTGTGTTTCTTTTGTGTTCTCCTCTTGAAAAGGAACAAGGAGAAGAAAATGATGTGTACATGATATTCTATTATTTTTATGCGCTGTGGTGGTTTCTTATCATTTTCTTTTCCCTCAGAAACTTGTGCAAATTCTTATGCAAATTGAGCCTTTTTTACATATTAAAGAGTTTCATATGTCTTCTTCTAATAAAGATGAAAGTAAATTATGCTTCCAAGGAATTTTCTGGATATATTTATTAGCGTTTTTCTAAGAGAATATGCTTTTTTTCTCCCAACTATATCAAGATAATATCTTAATGTTATGTAAAGTATAGATTGTTTTACTTCATGTTTAAATGTTTCAAGGAATAAAAATAAAATTAATGTTCCCCATCTGCGCAAATTTTGAAAGTAGTTTAAATGTTTATATACTCTTCAAAAATATTACCCAGATTCAACATAGAAAATTCAAACTGCATATCTATATATAACATCTTATAACAGCCTAAAGATCTTCAGAGAATAAATTTTAAGTATTTGGAATTAAATACATGAATTTTATGGCATTATTTTCGTTGTGATATCCGGACAAACATTATATTATCTTACAAAAAAGGTAAAATTTCGAGCTTCAGAACTCTTGAATACCTTTAAATATAGTAAAAAACAAACAGCTTAGTATATTTCTCAGAATTTCATATAATCCCATAACACAGCTTTTCTCAAAATGTTTTCAGAAATTTCATTAAATTTTTCATTTGTCTTATAACTGAATAACAACAAACCCTGTTAATCAACAAGCATAAATATAATAGCCTTGCAATTTCCTTTCTGTCTGAGTCACCAAACCTTCAGAATTTCTTCACAGACTGTCGCAAAAAAAATTGGTTGACGTGTTGGCAGTGCTAAAATAATTTTGTTTTTCTTACATTGAAAATTTCACCTCGCGATTTCTACATTTGTCCTTGAACACCACTGGGTGTATAATCTCTTTGGAGTTATACGTTCTTTTCTTAGAATTTAAATTTAATGGTCCTGATAACGTCGTTGATAATTTTAAGATTCATGAATATTGCCTACGAGCAGTTCTTATTTATAATACATTTGAAAATATTGTATTACCATAGAAAGCTAATCTAGGGTAATACAATAAAATATTGTTCTTTTGTGTGATAATAAAGTTAAACAGAATTAAGCTACGGCACAGTCATTTCGAAAAGGAAAATTTAAGATATATATTAGTTTTTGTAATTTTTCTCATGCTAAAATATGGTTTATGCTGACAAGTTTAGCTAATTTATTTTCTGATTACATAGGGTAACGATGTATTGTAAGTGGAGGAAACACTCAATAATGATTTAAAATTTTTTATTAAAAAATAACTCAAAGGTAGCAGGTACATTAATATCAGTTATTATGAAACATTTACATTACTCAATGCCCATATCAATGAGAAATTATTACGAGCATGTGAACAAAGTGAAAACTACAACAAGGTATATTACTTTCTTTATTTTTAATATGATTTAATTAAATTTAGAAACTCCAAGTATCAGTCTTATATAAAGTCACTTACTATTATAGTGTGGAGTTTTATATTTTTATTATTATCAATACTTAATGTGAGGTGTATCATTCAATGAAAATAAGCTTTTGTTTTTTTTAAACTTGCTTTGTAAAAGAAAATAAACAAGTGGTTTAATTTAAAATTACAATAAAAATAAAGTACACACATTTTTATCCATTAAAAAGATTAGGGTGATAAAAGGTTGAGACAAGTATCGTTGTAATGTATTATATTTGATTCTAAAGGAGTGTTTCAATATTGTGAGACGTAAAACGGAATCTTTGTTTTCTAGGTGCAAGACATTCTTAAAGATCTGGATAGTCTGAGAGGTAAAAAGTTTAAAAATTTTGAAATATTTTCTGAATTTAGATAATTTTTTGATTAGTGTTAAACTGCAAATTTCAAGCAATGAAATACACGTTATTACAACAAATATATAATAAAACCAATCATAATATAAATTATTAAATATTATATTTAATTCAATTAACCCGTTGTGCTTTCTATAGTTCAAAATAGACAAAAATCTGAATTTTAATTATTATTTTATGGACCCACATTTTGCTTTTTAGTTTTATAAATCTTTTGAAGAAGTTTTAAAATAAAGGAAACACACTTGTATAATATTTTTAAATGAAGATTACACTCTAAAGAAATTATTTTTCAATTTTACAGCAACATCCACTATTTCTTATACTCCCAGCGTAAGGGAGATATCGTGTCGACCTTGAAAAACATTTTCTTGTATTCGAAAAAAAAACTGGCTTCAATTATAAACGCAACTGTGGGATGAATTTTTAAAATGGTTTTTTATTATTATCAGTAGTTATATGGATATGGTTTGCACCACTTTTATCCAGAACGCGTCAGGTAAAGAAGATAACGGGAGATAGAAAAGAATAACTGATGTGACTTGCATGTAAAAAAACGATTAAAGTCTTTCTCCGTTCCCAATGGCTTTGAAAAGACTATCTATCTAAGGGCATGCAGCTTGAATAGCAAAGGTTGTTGGCGACGAAAAATATAACAATTTGGGGGAAACCATTCCATCCGCTGTTTTTCCATGGATTGTAATCATGCTATAATAATTATAATTATTGAAGGTACTTCTTAGCCAATACTTTCATTGCATTTTTTACGTATTTGTATGTGATATCACTGTAATTATATTGGTTGATACTATTTTTCTAATTACAGAACTGAGATTTGTGTCATTATTCAGGAGAAATAAAACTATCCTTAATTTTTGCGCGCGAGTGCACGCACAGTGCAGCTTACTTTAAACTGTAGCTATAGTTATCAAAAAAGAGAAACTCATGTAAAAGTGTAAAAGGGGGCATCTATAAATTACGTGAAGGCGAAAAGGGGAAGGGGGTCCAGCAAAATCTCACCAAGTCTCATCAGAGGGGTGTCACGTCAGCTTTTAGTTAAGAAAATATGCGCATTTTCCCCTTATTTTTTAGCGCAAGTTTAGGAAAAATGCACATATTAGTCAAAACAACGAACCATTAGCCAGTTTTTCATGATAATTACAAGTTGAGACCATGTTTTGGATTCCAACATGGATTTGTATCAAAAGCTTTTGCAATGTATAAGTTGAGTGTAATGCTGATAAGACGAAACAAATGTGGCTAAAACATATCAAATAAATTTGCTTACTGAAAAGGTATAGGGAAAATATCACGTGAGAATTTGAGGGGGAGGGGGGTTAAGCAAAATATCTCTTAATCTCAGCTAGGGGGAGGGAGGGGTCAAAAATTTTGAAAAAGCACCTAACGTAATTTATGGACGTCCCCAAACGAATGTAAGTGGTAAAAAGGTGTTAAGTGAACCAGGAAGACTAACGTTGACGAACGCGATAGAGAAAGTACATATAATGGACTAAGATTGATTCATTTCAATCCTTTTATAATACATAATTATATTTGACAAAGAAACATAAAAAAAAGTCACTCCAAAACCTCTAATTCATCTCTCTCAACATTACGTAACTAACACACTCCCGAAATTACTAGATCTCCACATATTCCTTAATGAAAAAAAAAGCGTCAAAAAGGAAAAGCAGGCCGAAGTATATTCGTGTCACATTCCATCGGGGTCGCTTTCCTCGTTTTGTCACGTGGCCCCGGGGGCGAAAGGAATCGGTGGAGAAGCCCAGTTATCTGCGGCCTCGAGGCTGCTGATTTCAGGGTCATGGTGGAAGGAAAAACAGGACCGGTGGATGGAATAAGGAGTTTTGTGGGGAAACACACACAGCACTGATAATAAACTCTCTGACTGACCTGAAATTTTCAGGTGCAGTTAAGAATACCGGAATGACATGAGAATTTCGATTTTATACTTCCTGGTCTTTTTGAAGATACCGTATGTTTCCGTATGAGGCCAATACTTTTTGAAAGTATCGGCCGATACTTTGAAGAAGTACATTTTAGATATACTTTGAAAAGTATAAATTCGATCCTTTTTTTTTCAAAGTTATTTCCTATACCAAAGATGGGGGATCGCCTTAGTCAAATACGCTGTATTTCAAAAATAGAAAGTATTTTCCTGGTAGATGAACCATGCACAACTTAAGATATTTAAGTATCCCAAGAAACACAACAAATTTAGAATTTTTAGAGTAAGCGGTGTTGTTACAGTGATATAAGCAGAAGTCCATATTAAGCATAGCAGCGTTTTCTTTAAAAGGAGTGGATAGCTTCCATACCACGATGGATGCTTTTTAAACAACTGCGTGATTATTTTTACGATTAAATAACTTCAAAAGTAAATATAAATGTAGTTTGATACTCACGTTTATAAAAAAATTTCATATTTAATTTATTATAATTAATTTCATGTTCTAAACAGTTTTGATTTATTTTCTTGGTTTGATATTCCTTTAATTAAAAAATTGGCACGTATATTTAACATTAAATTATAGAAATTTAGCATGAAAGTAATGTATGGACTTGTTTCATAAGGTTTACGAAACATTTGAAGAAAAAACAGTCAACAAGATATAAAACAAAGGATAATTATATTTTCAAACCTTTGACTGAAAATTCTAAAAAAAAGATAAGGAAAAAAATTCTTAATTATAGACATATAATATTAAACACCTTCAATCAATAATAAATATCCCGTGAATAATCCCGAAATTACGACTATAATAATAATTTATTAACGCCATAGAATGGTATAATACTAATAACGAAAGAACAATTTATCCTTGAAGTAATTTCAGAAACACACACTCAATAAGTTATCTATTAAAAATATAAAGGACGTAAAATTTACATTGCCTAAATCAGCTTCATCATCTCATTTAAGTATATCTTTTGAAAAACTCATTTTCCAACAGACATATAATTTTTCAAATAACCATTTGGATCTCTCGTGTATTTACTGAATGTTAGATAGGAGGAAGAAAGATTAGGACATTTCTAGTTTAAGGCTTCATTTCAGGAACAATCTAATGAAGGAAACCCATATCAGGAATTTTTTACAAGACTTAACGGTGAAACTTTCGTTAATCCCTATTATTTACTTATTGGACTTCTCTCCACCAGTGGAGGTTATTAGACCCAGTAACATCTTCCTTGAGGTCAAGAAAATCGTGAGATATAGGCCGGGAGTTATGGTGTTATTAGGCCAATTTAAGGGGCCTCAAGGGAGCTTTCGGATTTTTTTCTACCCCGATTAACTTTTTTTCTACTACTAAGACCCTATAACCTCTCATTTCATGGTGGTTTCATTATTACAGGCTTGCACAACGTAGTCCGTCGGCCCTCTTTTTTGTGGCCTTGGATGATAGTACTGAAAATTAAAAATATTGATGAAATTTAATTAAAAATATCCTTTTAATGGTTTCTTTAAAGTTTTCCAAAGGAAAAAGTAGAATTTCTTAGTTCACCGATTTAAAATACATATAACTGGAAAAAAAGGCATCTTTTTTATAGAGCATGTAAAAGTTTCAAGTTTTCAAACAAATATAGAAAATTCACTGAAATTTATAATATAAAATTTTACAATAAGTTTTGAATTTACATCATATTTTGTTCTTCTATAACAGTGGTTCCCAACCTGGGGGCTATCGCCCCTAGGTGGGCGATTTGTGTTGTCTCGGGGGCGATAAGTAAGTGGGGGGCGATTGGGGGCGATGAGTATTCAAAGGGGGAAAATAAAATAGTACTGTACTGACAGAATGTATTCACACTTAATGTACCAAAACAAGTTAAAACCCTGTTTCTTAGGGTCAAATTTCGAAAAATGTTCTATGGGAGGACCCCCAAACCCCCCTTTTGGACTCGGAACTTAATTTTTCAAAACTTTTTAATAATTAGTTCATCAAAATCAAAATCCTACCTAAAAATATATGTCCGAAATTCGGAATAGGTGTACCATAACTAGTTAAAAACCTGTTTTTTTACGAGTCTTATTTCCAAATATTTTCTGGGGGAGGACCCCCGGACCATAAAATTGCTTTATTATTTACACTTTACTTACAAATTACACTTACAAATTAAAATTAGACATACAATGAGAATGAAAGGGGGCGATAGGTGTTAGTCAACCTCTAGAAAGGGGGCGATGGGCCACAAAAGGTTGGGAACCACTGTTCTATAACTATTATTCCTTTATTTATAATTCCTCCTAATGATATGAAAAAAGCATCAGTTTGTATTTGATGCAAACAGCTTAAAATCAGTCAACCAACCAAACCAAAGAATCCAATCCAATCAGTTTGTATTTTCACCATAAATATAACCAAGGCCTATTATTTGGTTTACTATAAGGTTATGATCACAGGTTAAGTACAGGTTCCAAATATTCTTACATTTTATCTGAGCTTATGAAAAACACCATCTCGATAGAAACCTTACTATCGGGAAATTGGGATTAAGGGCCGTATTCAGAAACTTTAACACGAGATGGAAACGAGAACGTTATGGAAACGATGAATTTGAAACGATATTTTCCCGAAACACTAACGGGAGCTTCCGATCCTTTCCCTCATTGGATAAAATCTCCTACGTCACCAAGCAGACCAAGACGAGATTTTTTTTCAGCCAATCAGAGTCAGCTAAATTTCTCGCTTTTGAAGAGACGGGTGCTCTTGAACCACCATTTCCAATTTATCGTTTCGTGATCGTTACGTGAGAGTTTACAACGTTTCCATCTCGTTCTCATCTCGTGTTAAAGTTTCTGAATACGGCCCTTAAATAGTAAACATTTTAGGAATTGATGTTAAAATACTTATAATAAATACCTATCGATATTCTTGCGTTATTTTAATCGGAACGACCAACTTAGGTAAATAAACTGACATCGGTCAACCGTTATAATTTCTCTGACTAACGTCATTACTCAATGTTTCATAACGGTAATTTTGAACTTTCTCGCGAATGATTATGATCTACCTGAATTCTTTCTGATCTCTCTTCCTGATCTTTCTGAATTCTCAAGGGCATGTCTGAGCACGCTTTGCTGAGCACGAGAGTGTCATCGGGAATACTCTCGTGTCGTTGATCCTGACAATGTCTCTTTTTTTTTTTGGAAAAGGCCTCAGATTTTTCTTTTTTTATGGTACTGCTTTTAGTTTGAAATCTGTACTATGGTGTAAAAAAGGCTATTATGTGAAATTGCTAATTATAAATGTACTGAAGAACTTAAGGGTGTTGGAAATAGTTTTCTATTATGAAGTTTTTCTGAATCATTGATGTACAATACTGGAAAAAAAATCGACTCAGACCCTATATCTCCTGAACGGCTTGTGATATAAAGACAAATAAGGTATCATTTTTCATAATTTGAAGTATTCTATATACAGAGTTCTTCAAGTTCTTAGGGGGTCGTCTTCATATTAAACGAAGCACTAACTTTCGTTTTTCCTATGGGCTACATCAAAGATTATTCCCGATTCTTAAAGAGCACCCCCTAAAACCCCCCAAAACGAATTTTCATGTCATTTGGTCCCCAAATAAAGCCAGGAGTAGGGGTTGAAATTCGTCGAATTTACGTTGAAATCTCGTTTTTTTACGTTGAATATTCTCGTGCGGGGTTGATGGTTGTAAGGATCAAAATCGAGAATTCAACGTAAAGAACGAGATTTCAACGTAAATTCGACGAACTCCAACCCCCATTCCTGGCTTTATTTGGGGACCAAATGACATGAAAATTCGTTTTGGGGGGTTTTAGGGGGTGCTCTTTAAGAATCGGGAATAATCTTTGATGTAGCCCATAGGAAAAACGAAAGTTAGTGCTTCGTTTAATATGAAGACGACCCCCTAAGAACTTGAAGAACTCTGTATATAGAATACTTCAAATCATGAAAAATGATACCTTATTTGTCTTTATATCACAAGCCGTTCCGGAGATATAGGGTCTGAGTCGATTTTTTTTTCAGTATTGTACATTGTTTTTTTTCAGTATTGCAAACGCTTCGCACAAAAATAAACACTTTTAAGGGGGACTCGGTACCAAAATTTGGTCAAAATTTCGAATTTGAGAGTTTGCAGTAAAAATGAAGATAACACCCTTAGAATTATTCCTAAAAAGTTTCATAATGATATGGGGATTCTAAGTTTAAAAATTTTGAGGTTTTTGAAGCAAAGATATTAGGTCATCCCGAAAGTTTTGTCGCTCTTGGGAGCATCTGTATATAAGATATTTTTGACACTTTTCCATTATGTGATACCAATATAAACTGTATCCTTATCTACCGTCAACTTGGCATCTTGGCTTGATTTTGGGGATTGATCGACAACTGGGTTTTCCTTAAATCTATGATAACATGTTACTTCATTTCTTTTCTGCTCAAAATTTTGCATTTTTCCCAATTTTTCCTAAAGTTAAGATTTTTAAATTAAAATTAACTGACTACTTCCCTAAAACAATTAAAGTTTTAAGTATTTTTAAAAAGTGTGGAAAATTTAACTTAGATTTAAATTTTTTCTGAGGCATACGGAGAGTTTGATCACAATCATCCATATTAAATTGCTGGATTGCTACTCCTAACCCTCTATTAGGAAAGATCCGGATGATCATTTAGAGGAATCTAGATAGCTGGAAATTCTACCACCGCTCTACAAAAGTAGTATAAAATGAGTTTCAATTTATTACAATCTTAATATGACTTAAAATAAAAGTTAAATTACTTTAAATTTTAATTTTTAAAGTTTTCAATTAATGGCAACTTGAAGTAAACAAAGTGTTATTAATCGTAGAAACTAGGAAAGCTGGAAAAGTGAGCCAACAAAAAAAGAGCCAAAATTCTCCAAATTGGCTTTAGATAGAAGTAGAGTACTTTACTGGGTTACCGTAATGGAAAAGTACCAAAAAATACATTGTATACAGATGCTCCCAAGAGCGACAAAACTTTCGGGATGACCTAATAGAAGGCAGAAACTTAAGAAGCCTAGTTTTCAATCTTTAAATGATTTTTTCTTAAAACTAGGTTTTTAAAGTTTAAAATAATGAGGCCTTTTTATAATCATCCAAACCACTTCAAACTTTGTAGTCATCATCAATAACATATGATTAACATCTCTAGGCAAGGATTTTACAAATACAAATACAAATTAAGTCGACCAACTACAGGAGTAAGCCCAGCAAGGTTGGTGCCAATATATTTACATAATTTTTTTACAAAGTAGTAAAGAGAAAACTTCTTAAAAAATGCCAAATTTCAGAGTTTTTTTTATTTTTCAGAAACTTTAATAGATATTCAAATTTCCATGCCTACAAGTGACTATATATGCTGGATTTATGTTTTTAAAAAATAATCAAGTCAAGAGAACATATATTAAGGAAGGAGTATCAGTTTAAATTTAGGGTAATTTCAGGCATTTTTTGCAGTATTTTGTAATTAAAAAAAACATTTGAATTTGCTTTTTTGCTTAATATGAATTAGTATAAGATAAATAAATAATTTAACACCTAAAAAGGTAATGAAATCCGGTTATTAGAAAAAAATTGTTTTAGGTCTTCTTCTTCTGAATAGTATTTTGAAGTGTTGGAAATGTGCTTTATTCCGAAATATTCTAAAAGTAGTGTTGTAATTTGGGTTTTTATAGAATCTTAAAGTGTTCTCAAGTTTGAATCGCAAAAAACCATAAAAACACATTTTCTGTTTCCAGCAACACTTTTACAACACGATATTTTCCTCAAACATACCAATTGCAAAAAAATAGAAACACTTTCGATCGGAAGTGTTCATTATTGTGTTTTCTTAGCGTTTCAAAAGTGTTTCTCGTATTTGCAGTTATATCTTGCATTGTTTTTCTCGATGAGGAAAATATATTTCATTCTCATATTAGTTAAAAAAAATTTGACACGGAAATCTCAAACTCATAAATTAGAAAGGCAATATTTTGGCACAGTTTTAACTTTATCCGATATTAATATTATTAAAATGTACTTGATCCATGTATCCAAAGTTGTTATCTTATGACTTAGATTTAGATGGGAGTTTGAGATAATTATAAGAACGAATCAAACGTTACTATCCAGTAATTAAGTATTATTGTATGAATTATTAGATAAATTCAAATATATGGTTTTCGTGACCGATTTTCTATAAATAAACTCCTTACCCTTCAAAGAAAAATCACAACTGAACCATTTGGTTTTAATTAGTGAAACAATATCTATTACCTCAGAAAATCACTAAAGAAACGTTGCTGCTCTAAGGGCCGTATTCAGAAACTTTAACACGAGATGGAAACGAGATGAGAACGAGATGGAAACGAGAACGTTATGGAAATGATGAATTTGAAACGATATTTTCCCGAAACACAAACGGGAGTTTCCGATCCTTTCCCTCATTGGATAAAATCTCCTACGTCACCAAGCAGACCAAGACGAGATTTTTTTTTCAACCAATCAAAGTCAGCTAAATTTCTCGCTTTTGAAGAGACGGGTGCTCTTGAACGACCATTTCCAATTTATCGTTTCGTGATCGTTACGTGAGATTTTACAACGTTTCCATCTCGTTCTCATCTCGTTTCCATCTCGTGTTAAAGTTTCTGAATACGGCCCTAAGACACAAGAGTATTAGATCTACACAAGAGTATTAGATGCGCAACTTTTCCCTGATCTAACCATATCTATATCTTTTAACCTCTTTACATTCATCAAATTTTCCGAGAGGACCCACATCACCTTTTTGACGAAAAGGGAAGGCAAGGATGCATTAAAGAGCGGTCACATAGGATGGGAAGAAAGGCAACATATTAGAATGGAGAGATCAAGCGGTTAATCATTTAAACACCAAAGTTAATTCGGTCAAATATCATGCTTAGAGGTAATGAGGCTGCAGAAAGCTATTCAATACTTAACTAAGGCTTTAGTGTAGTCATTAAAAATTTTTTCTTTGGTCACGGATTGTCTATTGTTTCGATTGATAACTCACTTTTAAGCTAAAAAATGAAGTATCAATGAACTAAAACGTTTTTAATTTATTGATTTCGACGAAATTCTTTAATATTATTATCTGAATTATGCTATTTTAACTAGGTTTTCCTATTAAATTTACTGCATGGATTATAATTTATATTCTGATAAAAATGGATATAAGCACAAATTCTATTTTTGTTATGGTGAAATTTATTGCATGTATCATACTTTGAGTTTTTTTGGGGTAATATTTTTCTTATTTAAAACACAAACTTGGAATTTAAAAAATTTCGGGTAATTTTTCTAATTTTGCCTTTTTTTACATCAGATAAAAATATATCTTACTAACTTTGTTTATTGTCTAATTTGTATTACACTGCTTTGATCTTTTCATCAGTTAAACAGATTTTAGCGAGGAAGATTTTGTTTAAAAAAATTAACTAATGACAAATATAATTTAATTATAATGGATTGCTGCATTTTAGAAAAGTGAAATGCTTTACCTAAATTTCCTTTATTGATTTCCTTCGATTTTTCTAATTATAATATAAAATAAAGAAATGAAGTTAGTTAAACATCACTTTAATTTAAAGGTTATGTAATTAAATGTTATGTTATGTAATTAATTTAAAGGTAATGTGTATCGTATATCTTTAGCTTTTATAAAACGGCTTTACTTGTGTAAATAATTATTGTTTATATTAAATTCATTATAATACAGCTGAAGCATTTTATGAATTGCATTGCACGTACATTTTTAACTTATAATACCCCAATGAGATAAAAAAAAGTAATGAAATATCCCAATTTGGCTTTTACTTACGTTGAAGTACTAAAATATAACCAAAAACTCCTAGAACAACTCATGACATAGACTGTAATAACATGAACATTTCATTGCTTAAATATTTTATCCCTTACTTAATTTCATATTTTATAACACATTTATGCCATTTTATAATAAATAAATAAATATATATTAAAGACTAATGTGTATAAAAGAGTTCCCCATTCAAACCAAAATCTATGTGTTCATTCAAAACAGTCATCACCAGTAGTAGACAGCCGTTTAAACTATCGTTTGCACGTAACGTCGGAACAATAAAAAGAAGATTCCGAGGAGGGGGACGCGGGGCAGACGATCTTTTCCGTATTCCAAGTCTGACGATGCGGAAAGATGGGGCATTTAGCGGGTGAAAGTATAGTGGTCGCAGCCCAGTGAGCATGGTCGCTCTTTTTTTCATTGTTTATTTACATAGTTCGAATGTAATTGTCATTTTCTTCCATAAATCCTCGAAGCAATGCTCTCTCAAGAGCGTTTGGGGACACTGTGTTGTTCATTGGACGGAAAACATTACATTACTCTTTTTTGGCAACAAGAAATCATTGCATGTCGCATGATGAATGGGAATTCCTGGGTTGTAATTCGGTTCGAGAGTTTCTTGTTCGTTCCGTTTGCCCTCAGGGTCTAACCTTCAGAAAACTTACTGATTACAGAATTTTTTTTAAGATGGGAAGTTCCGTTTTAGGTTGTGTAAGCAAGTTGGTGGCTGAATGGCTATTGTAATTTGCAATCGTGTCCAAAAGGGTAATTTTATTTTTGGAATAAAGACAGAAATAATAGTTTATTATCAATATATTTATGCCGCATAGGATCAAATTACCATTGCAATAGTTTAAGAGGGTACAGAAGCCTTCCATTGATAATGGAGTTTTACACACATTCGGAATGGTAACAGAAAAATTAATGTTATTCTTATTTAGAAAAAATTATCTCTTATTTCTAAGGAATATTATATTTTTTAACTCCCATGCATAATGAGATAAATATCCTTTGTGTTAAAAGCAATAAATGAAGAATCAGAAAAAACAACGAGCAAAGACACGAATAAAGGTTTAAAAACAACCTTACAGCTGTTTCAAATGCCTAAATGGCTTTCTACGTCAGAGGTTAAAAAATGTTGTTTACCATGCATTATTTTAAGTAAGGGGAATACCTTTATGGCATGACTTTTACGTTATTTAGTTACTATCTTCATTTTGGGTGGAATTCAGCTCTTGAATCCTTTATTGGTGGTCATATTTTTTGAAGCTATCCAATGTGTTTGTTTTGACTTATGTCTGGGACCAAGAAAATTATATTACAAGAACAAATATTTGGGGTCATTACTCCCAAAAATTAAATATCATTACGCCTTGGACAAGCGTGTATCGGAGAAGCATGATATTGTGACCAACAGGGTTATAAGATTAATGTTTGTAAAAGGGATTTTAGTTATTTAATGCAAACGAATGCTTGTCATTTGAATCAAATGAAAATAAAATTTGTAGGTATTACACTATGTAGATTTTAAAATACAAAGTACTCTGATATGAATTTTGACCTTTAAAGATGCTTTTAATCGAGGGAAAGGTTATAAATTTACTTAACGTCATAAATATTTGCTATCTCATCTTGGATAATGCTATGTAAACTAATAGCATAACTTTTCATTAAAGCCATAATGTAGGTACATATCATTAAAAATTACGTGTGGTTTCATTTTGATAAAGGTTTCTGTCATCCTTATCAATCAGATTCCTATCGTTAAAAATACGCAAATAATTGAATAGATCATTTTCTAACCATAATACCTTTTTTCAGGATAAGATAAAATTCTTCTAGATTATACAAGAGAAGATTACTTTTTACAATCCAAACTTCTGGTTTATAAAATTATCTTTGAAAATTTGTTTCGTTCAGTTCTTTTTGGACTTTCGAAGTTTGTTTGAAAAAGACTTTTCATTTCATGTGTTTTTTAAACTATTTAATTATTTTTATTAAAGAAATTCCATGAAAAAGTTTAAATAAGTTTGCTCAATTAGGAAAATAAGTTAATTGCTCCTTTTTAAGTTTCTATATAATCTTAGTAATGAAACAAGATGAACTGTAGACTTTTTCTATATGAAGCTAGGTAAATTTAGAACAATCAAATTTCTTGTTTAGTATGTGTTTCTTTTTTATGTGTTAATAAAATTTTAATTTATCTATAAAGCAGACATGCAAAACATGTACTGCCCGCGGACCGCATGCGGCCCGCCAGCTTTTTTGTGATGCCAAAAGTCCTAATATAAAGGTTTTTAGCTTTATAAAATTAAATATCAACTTTACTTCATTGAAACGATAAATGTTTTTTTCAGGTTTTCAAGAAATAAATATTGAACTGTTTTTCTAGCAATCTACAAATGAAGAGAGGTACCAAAGGTTTAATAAAAGCCTGTAATTGGAATTTAATATATAAATTACAGTGAAATTACAATATAAGTATGTTTTGATCACACGTTTTAAGTGATATCCTCTTCCCTATTTAACTATTTTCAATACCATCATTAACAAGCAATTGAAAGTTTGGGTTGATCTTTTGTCCCGCGTAGATTGTTCCAAATAAATATACTGTCCTGCGGAAAATAGGGGGAGAAATTTGGCCCACATAACAGCTTAAGTTTTGCAGCCTTGCTCTAAAGCAGTGGTTCCCAACCTTTTGTGGCCCATTGCCTCCTTTCTATAGGTTGACTAACACCTATCGCCCCCTTTTCATTCTCATTGTATGCCTAACTTTAATTTGAAGTAAAGTGTAAATAGTAAAGCAATTTTATGTCCGGGGGTCCTCTCCCCGAAAGTTTTTGTAAATAAGACTCCAAAAACAGGTTTTTAACTAGTAGTTATCGTACTCTTCCAAATTTTGGACATATATTTTTAGATAGGATTTTTATTTTGATGAACTAAATATAAAAAATATCTGGGGGTCCTCCCCCAGAAAATTTTTGGAAATTTGACCCTAAGAAACAGGGTTTTAACTTGTTTTGGTACATTAAGTCTGAATACAGTCTGTCAGTACAGTACTATTTTATTTTTCCCCTTTGAATACTTATCGCCCCCCACTTATTTATCACCCCCTTGATAACACAAATCAACCTGGGGGCGATCGCCCCCAGGTTGGGAACCACTGCTCTAAAGCAATTTGTTTTCCTTCTACAACTTTTAATGTAATTCTAGTAAATGAAATGCTAACATTCATTCAATGAGCACAGAAATTTTCATTTATTGTTGCCAATAAGAAAAGTGAAACTTACTTTTCCTCTGTTTCCACAAATACCAGATGAACGCCGCTGCTAGTGCAGCTGTTACAAGAGTAACCACAACCGTTGCTATGACGATACCAGCGATGCTCCCGGGTGAGTAGCACCCGTCGTCTTGTTGTTCTTCTTGGGCCGAAACATTTCGCGAACACTGCAGCAACACCACAAAACACAGAAAACACCAGGCCGGCGACATTCGAAAAATCGGACACAATCCCACTAATTCCAAAACTCGCGCGCGCGGAAGAGAAGAAAACGTCAGCAAACGATTTCTTTCGACATATTAATTAATTCTTTTTTTTCTGATGAATTAGGTGAAAAACTGGTAAAATATTCCACAGAGAGAAAGAACACAAGCACAACGCGCGGTAAAAAAATATAGTTTTCGAGAGTATTTTTTGACGGTCGTTTCTCTTATCCGTAGAACGTTTGTAATATCCAAGGTGTCTGGTTTGTTTACCGCTGCACGTGAGGAAACCTGGTTTGGCGGCTGAGTTTGGCGAGGGAGGGTTGCCGGCCTTGGCGACCGCAGGGGCAACAGGTGGGGAATTAGCCGATAGATAAATTGGACTTTTGGAGCTCGTTTTTGCAGGTGATAATGGCTTGAGGCGCGTGATCACCTGTAATAATTATTTTCTCTCTGCAGACCTTCTATGTAGTACGAATGAAAGTGCTTCAAAAGATTAATTCTGTGAAATGGGCAGTATTATTACCGATTCAAAGACTCATTACAATTCAAAGATACATCTCTAGTGGAAATACATAATTTGTCTTCATACAGATTGGAGTTTTATCTAAATTTAACACTATTTATTTTTTAAAAACTCTTAGAAATATGGTAAATTTTATAAAATAATAACTAGCTAACTAATAATAACTAACAGGCATACAGCAGTTTGTAATACAAGGATTATTCCAAACTTTAAGAGGGCTAATTTTCAAATTATAAGGGATGAATTAAAGGGGGCTTTTAGTAATGGGGTTAAAAGAAGTACAATCCTGCCAACAATGGGAAGAATTTAAGGGGGTTTTAAATAAGGTGATGGAAAATAATGTTACATTTAGGCAAAAGGGAATAGCGCGTAAATTGACACCCATGTGGTTTTCATGGGAATGAGAAAGGCATTGAAGTTGAAACAAAAAACCTATTGTACAAACGTACTGGGAAGGATAGTGATAGGGGGGCTTATTTAAAGGCTAGGAAAGACTTCAAAAATATCAGTAGGAGGCAGAAGAGGGCTTTAGAGGAAAAACTGGCTAGGAATATCATTAAAAACCCAAAAGAATTTTATGCTTATGCAGGGGAGAACAATAAGTTAAGCTCTACTTTGGGGCCATTAAAATTAGGAGAGGACACAATTATTCAGGATGATATAGGTATGGCAAAGGTGTTAAATGATTTTTTCATGGAGGTTTTTAATAAGAATTTTAAATTAAGGGGTGACTATGCATTAGAGTATAATGGAAGGGTGGAAATTTCAGACTGTTGTTTAAAAAGGGAAGAAATAATATACATCTTTTAAGAAGCATAAAGCCAACTAAAGCTCCAGGACCAGATGATGTTTATCCAAAAGTGCTTGTGGAATGCGCAGAGGAATTAGGGAACATAATAATGACAATTTTTAAATCAACATACGAATCGGGTTAGGTGCCAATAGATTGGAAATTAGCTAATGTAACTCCAATATATAAGAAGGGACCAAAATGGGATCCAGGCAATTATAGACCAGTAAGCTTAACATCAGTCATTTGTAAGATTTTCCAAACCATACTTAAAAAGCATTAATGTTATACTTGGAGGAGGGTAACTTACTTTCAGACAATCAGTTTGGATTCAGGAAGGGTAGATCCTGTCAAACTAATCTTTTAAAGTTCTATGACGAAGTAACAAAGGAGTTGGATCAAAAACATAGTGTAGGCATATTTTACATAGATTTTCAAAAGGCATTTGATAAGGTTCCACACGAGGCATTGCTACTCAAATTGGAAAAATTGGGTATCAGAGGTAAAACTCTACTGTGGATTAGGAATTGGTTGATAGGTAGGAAACAGAGAGTGCAAGTCAAGGGTAATTATTCTCAGTGGGCAGAGGTCATGAGTGGGGTGCCACAGGGGTCAGTATTGGGGCCAATTCTCTTTATAATATTCATTAACGATATTAGTCAGGACATTAGGAACAAGATCAGCATCTTTGCTGATGACTTAAAAATTTGGGGGAGGGTAGATACTCAGGAGCAGGTACAAAGTTTACAAAGGGATCTAGATATGATATCACAATGGGCTGAAAAATGGGGTATGTCCTTTAACATAAGTAATTGTCAGGTACTTCATATAGGGTGGGGGATTGGTAGGGCAGAATTTTATCTGCAAGGGAACAAAGTTAAAGAAGGTAATATGATCAAGGATTTAGGGGTGATAGTAAATTAAGACTTTAAATGGGTTCATCAGTGTTCATCTGCTAGTAAAAAGGCTAATAGGATATTGGGATAAATTAAAAAACTGTTTCTTCAAGGTCCGAGGATATTATTTTGCCACTATACAGAGGCTTGGTGAGACCTCATCTAGAGTATGCTGTTCAGTTTTGGTCTCCATACTTAAAAAAAGATATTGATTCAATTGAAAGGGTTCAGCATAGGGCTACTAAAATGGTCAAGGGTATATCCAGTTTAAGTTATGAGGGAAGATTAAAGAAGCTAAATATGTTCACTCTAGAGAAAAGAAGGATTAGAGGGGATTTGATTCAACTTTTTAAAATGGTAAAGCAAGGGGACACTGAGGGACTAGATTTCAATACGGGTAATAGAACAAGGGGTCACAAATTCAAATTGAATAAAGGAAAATTTAAGACGGATTGTAGGAAGCATTATTTTTTTAATAGGGTAGTGGATAGATGGAATGCGATGCCTGAAACAATTGTAAATTCAAGTGGGGTAAACGAGTTCAAGATTAAAATTGACAGATACTGAGACTCCGGTAGTGTGGGTTAAAAAGACTGGACCAACCTTGCTGGGCTTACGCCTGTAGTTGGTCGACTTAATTTGTATTTGTATTAAGTGGAAGTAAATTAAGGGTAAAGGTATATAGTAGTATCTCTTAAATTAACTTTCGTAATTTTAATGAAGTTTTTAATCCAATTATATAATTTTTTACTGAAAAATATTTCTGCTTTTTTTTCTGCTAAAAGGATTAATAATAATGATAAGAATAATTTATTTACAAAAACAAAAAAAGATACAAATACAAAAAAAAGTTGTTCACTAAGGGGCCCTAGCCCTTCCAAGTGAAACATGAAATTAATAAATTAATATTTATACACTCCATGGTTGAAAAAAAATAATAGAAATAATCGTAAGTAAAGTATAAAGAAACATACACACAAGAAAGAATACAACTAAAAAAAGAACAAAAGCATTTGGCAAAAACTCAGAGCACAAAAAACCCCAGTCAATATTAAGATCTCCAACAATTTGATTTACAGTGACCACTATAATTCAGATCCTTTTAAATTTAATCAATGTAGACAGACTCTTTTTGAATGAAAATTAATTTGAATTAGAGTTTAGATAAGGTTGGCATTTGTTATAAAAGAGCGGACCCTGATGAAGAAAACTTAACGCAAAATCTCTTTGTAAGACTATGGGATATGTTTTATCAAAAAACTTAGTTATTTTATTTTTCTATTAATTTTATACCCTTGAACTCCAAAGTCTATTTTTATTTATGTTTATGCAATATCTTTAAAAAATCTAAAAGGATTGTCCTTTATTATACGGTAATTAAACTGTCATACCTCTTAACACATTACACAAAATAGGTGATTGTACCGGCCTATAATCCAATTCATTAAAATAGTAATAATTTATTTTTTAACGTATACTTTTTCTATGACAAATTTCCTTAGCTATTTTCCTTTTTTTCTAAGTGTGTTTATTGGGTTACCTGTTTTTTGATATTTCATGTACAATGCAATTGTAAAATCAATATTAGATGCTTGAGATCCTGTTAAAGCATGGCTTAAGTTCGTTTTTTGCGTCCGCAAACTGCTGTTTTGTAAACGGCTATAGGAAACCAGATTGCGCACGCAAAAAACGAACTTAAACAGGATCTCAAGCGTTTAATATTGATGGTTTTTACGTTAAACTTTGGACTTAAGGGTTTACAACTATGATCCTTCAGATTATAAAATCAAAAGATGATTTCGAAATACAAAATGAGGTTTTGGCAGAATTTTCAAATTTTTTGTGGTTTTTTAACTTTTTTCATAATAAAACAAATTTTAAAGTTAAGACTTTTGAGATATTTTTAACCTTCCTACCCTCTTGAAAAAATAGTCACATATTCCCCTCGTGGGGTCTCTGAGGACCCCATGCGTAAAACATGCCTATGACTCTAATAAAGGTTAAAAATTCCTTAAATGGAGAAGAATTGTCATTTTTTATTTCTAGAAAGATGCTTTAGAATAATTTACCCAATTTTTTTGGTATTTTTCTCATTTTTTTCGTCTTATTACGGCTTAATTGGGTTTCTTTTGATACACGTTTTTTATAACATCTGGACCTTCAAACAAGAATTAAATTACAGAAATGAACTACATTGAAGTTGTTTTACTTAAAATATTTATAATCACACTGTTTAAAGCATACTAGTTGATATACCCGGTCTTGCACGGGTAGAATTTAGTAGTTTATTTTAAACGATTTATGAAGCTGCATATATTCTCTATTCTGCATTATCAGCTACCTGTCACCCCAGATTAATTTATTTAGTATTATGAAACATGTAAAGTTTGGATTCTTCTTTTTAAAATTGAAATAATACAAAAAAAAATGATCGGTTCAGATTTCTTAGTGAAATCAGTATCTCGCTTGCTTATGTAAGTTTAACATAAAATTGGTTTTTTTCTTGATAATTCTTCGAAATCACATTCTGGACTTCCGTAAACACTCATAAATATTTGAAAGCATTCTTATTTTTCAAAGAAGACTGAATATAAAAGCCTATTTACAATCAACCATGAATTTATATTGTTTTTGTAAAGAATGTGTTCAACAGGAAGTAATGGCGACAGTTGTCTGAGTTTTTTTTGCTGCAACTGTTAGATACTCAAAAGATTTCTATAAATAGCATATTTTTCTTAGAATGTGAATAAAAAATTTAAGAAATAGTGAGTGATTCAATGTATTTAGCCGCAATCTTCTTTTTGTAAAAAAATGACAATTTCTACGAAAATATCTTTCTAATATTTCTCCAAACGTTCTAAACAAACATGCAAACCTTTTTTTATCTATAATACAACAAAAAATAAAATACTAAACTTTATTTGATACTGTTTTACCGCCATTCATGGCTGGGGTCTCAGAAGACCCCAGAGGGGGAATATGTGACTATTTCTCCCAAGACACTTAAAAATGGAATAATAACTCCAAAATTTTTACCCATTGTAAAACTTTGCGTAATTAAGGAATAGTAGCATCGGAAATTGTCAAAACAAAAATGCATGGGAGATATCAAGCGTCAAAGTGCGTCTGGGGTCGAAAAAGACCCCAAAGGGGTAGGAAGGTTAAAGATCATATTAAACCACAATTTTTTAGACCATAATTAAATTTTTACCAATAGTAGTTCTTCTACAAATAGAATTTTTCAATAATTTTTTGGGGTGTCGCTCCATTTTTAACTCCCTGGGATTTGGTCTGGGACCCCCAAATCCTATGTGATTCTGACTAGTCTAGGTGTCTACTATCCCACTAGAAGTGTGACCTATTATTTATGGGACACCCTGTATATTACTATACTTATTTCGAAACACTTTCAAAATTTAAGCAACAAATTTGTATTAAAAGCCTTTTAAATAACGAAATAAAATTTAATAGAAGAAAAAGAAATTTTATTTTGGCTCAGGTCGAAACCAGCTCCAGATATTCATACATGCATATATACATCCATACTCTACTCATGCTTCTAAAGAAAAACTCTCCAGCAGGAACTGGTTCATTTTCTTTGCTGCTTAAATGAAGTATGCTATTAATTTATATTTACCATGAATGTATGTTAGAAAATTGTAAAAACTATTGGGGAGATTGACCAAGGATGAAAGATATTTTGAACGATAAAAATTATATACAGGGCATTCAAAAAATACGTGCTCCCAAGTTTCAGATATTTCAAGATTGCAGTACTTACAAATAAGGTCTGCATGAGTTTTAAAGATTTTACCTTCGAAAAAAATGGATTCTTGATATAATCTTAGTTGGAATAAAATTTTCTTAATTGAGTAATCCACTATTGAAACAATATAATCTTCAATGAAAGGATTAAATTTTATATGTTTATAGTGAGGGTTATGTGAACTGTTAGTCATACTAATTATATCCATCTGGGCATATTGATTAACATAGCTTAAGAGAATTTTTAATAAATATTTCACAGCAACTTCAGGATCTTGTGAAATCCAAACAAAAGAATAACCCGAGTTATCAATTATGGATTTGATATTTAATGCCCAATTAAATTTTAGTGGAACTGATTGGTTGTAGTAATAATATTGTAAGTATGCAATTTTGGTAAGCCTATGCTCAGGCATTTTGAGGATTCGGATCCAAAATTTAATTAGCAGTTTAATTATTGTTATTGAGAGGTTAGGTTGACCAAGTTCTAATATTAAGATGTAATTGGGAGTATATCTTGAAAAATTTAATAATTTTCGAATATACAGACTTTGAATATGTTCTAATTGATCGATAAAAGAGATTGCCCAGACAGGGGAACCGTAACTTAGAACAGATAACACAAGTGAGTTAAACAGTTTAAACCAGACCCCCGGAGAGTTTATTCTTGCACTAGAAAGAATTGGCCACATGGCATGCAAAGCAGAAATTGATGTGTTACAGAAATGCGTTTTTGCTGTAGAGAAGGAACCCGTAGAGGAGAAAGGTACACCGAGAAAAATATAACTACTAACTATTTCAAGTCTGCAGTTTTAATAAATTTAATAAATTATAATGATGCTTTTTATTACTAACTTTTTATAATCAACTTTAATTAATTCATATATAGTAATATTTTAGAGTAAATGTAATTAAAAGACTATTTACATCCGTGTAGTATAAAATTAAAGATATTTTTAAATTTAATATGTTTCAGAAATTTTTATTCAAATGAGGTATGAAAAAATACGAAATTAAATTTTAATTTTATAATACGAAATTTTATTTCAATGTTGTATTTGAAAATTGATCTATTTACCTGTAAAGTAAATTATTTATCTGTACATTAGAGGTTTCACTATGAAACATTTTGAATTATTTTTACATTCCGACTACATGCAATTTTTATATACAGTTACGTTTAATTTGTAAGGTACCTGTGCCTAATATGGACACCCTAAGGAAAATGTATTTTTTTCACCCCCTTGTACACCTCATAGGACTCCAAAAATTTATGACCACTATCCCTGGACTGTTGACTATCATTATTAAAATTAGTGAACTTGTAATTATTCTGGTTTAATTTCTATGATAAAAACAAAAAATGTTTGCAAGTGTCCATATTAGGAACCACCTATCCCTATTATGGACAGGTGGCTAATTATTTACCTACACAAGGTGTATGGAAGAACCACTCTTCCAAGGGATTTTAGAGGAGAAGGGATAATGAATTAAGTATTGCGGGGGAGGGGGGCACAGTTTATATCTTCAGAACATGCACTTCGTAATTTTATGTACGGATACTAAAATTAAGATCAAAAATAAATATAAACATTAACTTATTATGAATTACCTAAATAAAATAACATCAAACAGAAAATTATTTTAAAAATTTCTGAATCTGAAGATTCACTCGCTGTTCTTACAATGTGGACATAAGGTGTCCATAATGGGAACAGGGCGTAGTTTTACTAAATATTGTTATAAATAAACAAAGAAAACATTTTTAAGCAATATACGCAATAGCAAACGAAAATATATTTTATCCGCTTTCTAAAACACTCTACTTTTTAATATTTAAAGTAATTTTACCATATCTAATAAGAATTTAAACTTAACCTGTAATTACTATCAGCACACCATGAAAACACAAATTTCCTTCAAAATGGCGAATAGCGCGCTTTTTTGCACTTTAAAGAGTAAATTATCTTTTAAACTGCTTTTCTTCATGAACACGTAGTGCCAAATCTCCATCAAGTTTCTTTTTTTTAAGATATTAGGGGTGTCCATATTGAGAGCCCTGTCCATATTGGGTACTAGTACCTTATAATAAATATAAGGTTTTGCGGTATTAGTATTGCAGCTTTCAAATTCGTTATGATCAGAAATGTTACTTTCGCGATTATAACATTATGATAAAGCACTTGACAACCCAAAATGTTATACCAGATCTCTTTATAATGTTGTTTTTTCATACTGCATTCAATATAAGAAAAGCCTGTTTTACAGGTAGCGTTAATGCTAGGTACTAGTAATATTTCCTACACTACACACTAATATTTAGCTCTACCAAATATCTTACCAAATAAAAGATGAGTGTAGCAGAGATGCCAACCATTCCGGAATCATTCCGCATTTCGGCCCCGAATTCCGCAATTACGGATAAAGCTAGAAAAACTACGGAAACTACGCTGCTTATATTTTAAAGACAATGTCTTAAATTGTTCTTTTTAATTCTCTCTTTTTAGCCTTCAATCCTTACAATACATATTTTTTTACTTAGATTTGCGAATAAAAATGATAACGCTAGCCGCTAGTAACTGATGAGATGGGCAATAAGAAGTGGGAATCAATCGGAATTCGGAATATTCTAATCTGCATGGATGATTGATTCATGGGGAGAAAAAAAGGCCTCAAATATTTTCTCAAATATTTGCGTTTTCAGGACCTTTCTAAAACGGCACTGTCTATTTGGACGGCCTTTTTTCAACTAAACTCTACTCTAATTTACCACGGCCATTCCATTGGTTCTATCACTAAGCGCCAAGACTGCTACGTAACCACGAGACCTACAGCGCATGCGCCACGGGCCGTTTGGGCCGTCCAAATACACTTCGTTCTAAAACTTATCAAAAGATAGGGGCATTTTTCTACATTCAGAAGGCGTGGCATCGGTCGGCAAGCCCCACGTCACGCCGAATTTTTTTTGTGGGCGGGGCGATTACTGATGGAGCGTTGTCTCAGGTTGGCATCCCTGGTGTAGAATTGTATGGATAGATTAATTTATCAATTCGAGAATTGCTCTTACATGTTTTAATATTTTTTACTTTAACTAATTCACAGATATTGGAGCTGCGCCCTATTAAAATTTTTGTCCGTTTCGAGTTCGTAATACAGAAAATTTCTTAATATGAAAGAAAACTACTTTAACGTGATAATGAAGATAATTTATTGCTATAAAGACAACGACAATTTGACAGATTGGGTGGACTTATATACAGTTTTTTAAATTTTATAAATTTTTCCTGCATGAAAACAGATCCAAATTAAGTAAATTTGAAACAAGGGTAAAAATATTTAATAATTGCATCCAGTTAAAATAAAATAATATCCAATAAAAACTTATCCAAATATTTTTTTATCGTTGAAAATGTTTAACTTAAACTAAAACACATGTAGGATAGTTAATATTAACATAAATTTAATACGATAAAATATAAACAATCTACTCTATTAAGGGGTCTCAGGACTCTTAACTATGCAAAGGGTAGAACTAGTATTACACAAAAACTAATTTCTGTAGAAACTTTAAATTTTTACCGCATAATAACTATATATTTAATACCCAATATAATAAATACCCAAAGTTTCAAAAGTTTTGATTGTTTTTATAGGAGTAATCAAAAAATGAAAAAATAAAAGAAAATAATCTTTATTTTTTTTAAAACTGTGATTAAAATTACTTTGAACAGTATCTTTTTTTAAAAGGTATGTATAACTTATTAAGTACCCGAAGATAAGTATTTGTACCCAATTTCATGTTTATAACTTGAATAGTTTTTGAAAAATCTTGCGCGCAGTGAAATTTTATCCTTTTATTAACACTTCTATCAAAACCATCAAAACGTTTTGAAATTTTGGGTATTTATGTATTGATATAAAGTTATTATGCGCTAAAAAGTTTCTACAAAAACTAGTTTTAGTGTAATTCAAGTTCAACCCTTTGCATAGTAAAGAGTCCTGAGACCCCTTAAATAATACATTATAAGCAAATTACAATAGATAGTAAAAAAGGTTATGATGATCTATTTCTATTTGAATACTAATGTGTTCAGTAGAGACATCAAAAAGAGTGCTAGTCTGTTTACAGACATTTTCATCAGTTAAATCCTTTTTGAATGAAAACTATCAATTTAAGAGCACGAATATCTCAAAAGGATAACTATCTCCCGATTCAGGTTCTCCCCTATATTCACGGCTGAGCGGAAGAAATAGAACAAACTTCTCGGCATTCCACATCTTCTGGGCGAAAACTCGCCAAAAGCGGCAGACCTCCGCGTACCTGTTTCAGAGGACCAATGGGCGCGCTTTTCGAACCTACGCGAAGGCATGCGCAGCTCCGGGCGAAAAAGCAAATAAATAAATCTGCGAAAGAGAAAGAAAAGTAATGAATAATTGAAGAAGTTTCTCTCTCCGAAGTGGGGACACCTTCAGTCAAAAGTATTTCTCCTTAAGAAAGGGAGAGAGCTGGCTGATCTGCGTTGTTGCGTCAAGAACATAAATATTCCATCGCTTCTATTTCCCCGCTCGCGCGAATTTTAGCAGACGATCTTTTACTGCCGCAATGTTCTCTTTGAGATTGGTTGTAAAAAGGTGGTGGGTCATTTTTATTTTTCTGGTATTTTTATTTATTCGTGAAATTTTAATTTTTTAATACAGTGGTTACACACCGGTAACTTTTTATGCACAACCTAAATTCAGATTTTTGTATTTTAAAAGTATTATACTTTTTTAATAAAGAGGTGTCATTTGCGCAATAGCTTTGTTTTGGAATACCTATTCAAATGTAGTTTATTATTTTAGAGAAAAATATGGTGACACTCTAAAAAAATCCCTCTTAGCGGAATGGGACGATTCGGCGCGAAACAAAATGTTTTCTTCTAATTTTTAGAATAATTGAAAGACTTTCATTAAAGAAAGTGAAAGACTTTCATAACGTTCATATACGTACTTTCATTTTATTTCTCGCGCCTAAACTGCCAGCGTTGAATAGTAGTAAACCGCGTTCTTAGAATGCTTTGAAGAATGCCTTTTTAGAACTATGTTGGGAAAATTAAGTAGTTTACTTTTTGAATTATATTTAAATTTGCTTCAAATTTGTTTTTTACAAAATTGGGATATTGCTACTGAAAGTACGTTTTACTTTAATGAATTCTAATTTGCAGTTTATCAAAAACAATATTAACTGATAAATTAAATTGTAAAATTAAATTATACATGTCCTTTAAATTGTATTAACTTCGTCAAGGAATAAGTAAAGCACATAACGTATTTTAAATTTTATTCAACGTACTCTAAAACTAATTGCAAAAGTTTATGTGAACTTAGGCTAAACACGCACTGGAGACTTCCGTCACGGTGACTGGAACATAACTGTCATTCGAGAGCAATGGATCTCTATGACGAGATTCTTGTCAATCGGGAGTCTCGTCTTAGTCCTTACCTCTACTGTGATTGGTTGATCTCAAGAACAAGAAAAAGCATCATCAAATGATTTCATTTGACCAATGAGAAAAGATATTGGCATTTACTTAACACTAAATAACTCTTACAATACTTGTTCTATATCATTTTACTCAGCTTAACATTTCCTTTTTACTCACTGATCTCGTGTTTTCTTTTTGCCCGTTTTGTGCATGTCAAAATATCTAATATTTTTCAAGTCCAAAGCTGATGGTTTCAGTATAGTAAGTTACAGATAAACCATAAATTTCCTTACACGCACGAAGCAAACACAGATAAATTTTGATTTTTTTATTGTGAATTCTATCAAGCCCATATGGCATGACTTTTCCGCATTGCAACTAAGGCGTTTTAAAGAAAAACCGTTTTTTTTTCGGCTCGCCATACTGTACATCCCAATAAAAAAGAAGAATCTACCAAAAACATGTACAATGCGAACAATTCCTCTTATCCCATTCTGGAAAGAGTAATGAAGCTCGAATTACAATAACAAACCTCTATTCATCAACCTGCCATCTCGAGGGTCGAATCCAATCATCCAGCAAAATTCACCGCTTTGTGAAAAGACGAAAGGAATCCCGAGAATTTCCCACAGCTCCCGATAGAAACCGTTACCTTCATCAGGAGAAAGCGGAACTCAACCTCAGATTAACCCGTTTTTACCGAAAAATTGATCGATTCTTATTCTTTGATGATGCCTCGTTTTCTCGGATGACACCTCATTTCCTGCTGACCCACAGGAAATGGCGTAAGAACTTTCTTATATTGAGGAATATTTTTGATATCCCTTCCCTGTTTGAGTCGTTTGGGGGGCATTCAGATATTACGTAAGCTTGTTTTTGTTCATTTTCGACCCATATTCCCCCTTGTCAGCAAAAAAATAAACTGTCCCCTGAAAAAACTGCTCCCTCCCTCCCAAAAAAAATTTTTACCAAGGTAAAATTTTTTTAGCATCTTAAGCGTAAGCATTATGCATGCAACCCCCTCCCCAACTACCGAAAAATAAGCAAAGACCAAAACCATTCCCCCCAAACCCAAACTTTTTTGCTGACGGTATAATTCAACTAAGCACATTTAAACACATACTTTCTTGTTTCTTAGCCTTACAATAAGCCAATCAAATTAAGCTTGTAATGTAACATTTAAATACCAGTTTATACTATTTTTAAGCCTGAAACACGTAACTTGAGCATAATCCAATGCGATTATAAAAGCAAATAATAACAAAAATATGCCCTTTTATGTGGTCGCACAGGCGTGTCTGTGAACGGTTTCAAGGCTATAGGGGAAACAATGTCGGATCATCGGCTGTGAACTATGCGACTGCATCCGCTATATTTGCATAATTCCCATAGCCTCATCTGAATAAGAATTGCTTTGCTGGCTCGTTCAATTTTGCTTGATGAACCTCTTTTAACACCGTTCGTAGAAACGCATTCCATCATGTTAGGGTTTGGTGATGGTCGGATGTTTAAGTATTGGAGAGGAATTGAATACAGCCATGTTTCAGTAAAAAAAACTTTAATACCTTTTTATGGTTAAAAATTTTGAAAATATACATTTTTTTTCAGGATTTTAGGAGCAGAATGTTGATAATCATGGGCTACATTATTTCATTATGGTACTTTTAGAAAAATATAAATACAATTTAACCCTTTCAGTACGGTTGAAAATATCAGGTTTTAGTCCGCCTCATTACCGCGGGAACAGTTATTTCTCCACCGAGTGATTATTACGATGAAATTACTTTGCTGTCTGAAGGTGAAACGCATAAACGGTCCCATAACCACGTTATAACAACAATGGTGATGCTACAAGCTAATGTTTAAATTTATTCGTGGAACAGCATATATCCCGTCGTATGGAAAGAGTTAAAAAGGTATAATGAAGCAGTCATTAAATAGGGGTACAATTACTAAAACCACCCAATTCCACCTACCCCATTTTTTTACACTTTTAAAAAGTAACCCAGTCTGTTCTGCTTAAAGAATGCTTGATTTACGTATATTTCTGTCATAAATAGTGCTTCCATAATAGACTGTTCAGTTAATCTTGCATTCTGTGCAATGACCTTTAATTGCGTTTTACTCCATGCGTATTCTTTTTTTAAAGAAAGGAAATTTATTATTAAACTAGCGCTGACGCGCTAGACCCGGGCTTCACCCGGGTTTCTGATTTTTAATAAATATCACCTGGTGGGTTACAGATGGGCTTCGCCAGTCCATTTTTAAAGAAAATTATTCTGGTGTGTTACAGATGGGCTTCGCCAGTCCATTTTTAAAAAAAATTATTTGGTGTGTTACAGATGGGCTTCGCCAGTCCAAATGGGGAAATGGATTGGGGTTAAATAAAGGAGCCATTTTTATGTTTATGCTACAAAAATGGATTTTAAACTACAACAGTGGATTTTAAACTACAAAAATCGATAATATGCCTACAAAAATTAAAGTTACATCTTCTATTGTTATATTTACAACAATGTGGTTTTGCCCTGAAGTTAGGCATGAAATATGGGTTTTTAAGCATAAAAATGACTAAAAAAGTTGTTGGAACGCTTCGATTTTAAATTATTTTATTCAGAAACCTTCCCTGGAGCGAGTAGATCAACGTGGTATAGTTTAACAAATAATGTAGGTTCGAAAAGTTTAAAACTATAAAGGAATATACATACTATAAAAAGGACTATACATAAGGACTATACATACATACATACATACATACATACATACATACATACATACATACATACATACATACATACATACATACATACATACATACATACATACATACATACATACATACATACATACATACATACATTTTTATATATATAGACTAGCGCTGACGCGCTAGACCCGGGCTTCGCCCGGGTTTCAGTTTTTTAATAAATATCACCTGGTGGGTTACAGATGGGCTTCGCCAGTCCATTTTTGAAGAAAATTATTCTGGTGTGTTACAGAGGTCCATTTAAAAAAATTATTTGCAGTGTTACAGATGGGCTTCGCCAGTCCAAGTGTGTTAATAGTTAAATAAAGGAGCCACTTTTATGTTTATGCTACAACAATGGATTTTAAACGGCTACAATCGAGTATATGCCTACAACAATTAATGTTAGATCTTATGTTGTTATATTCACAACAATGTGGTTTTGCCCTGAAGTTAGGCATGAAATATGGGGTTTCAAGCATAAAATCGATCAAAAAAGTTATCAGGATGCATCGATTTTAAATTATTTTTATTCAGAAACCTTCCCTGGGGAGCGAGTAGATCAACGTGGTATAGTTTAATAGTTAATGTAGGTTCGAAAAGTTTAAAACTATACATACATACAGACAAACAAACAGACATTCGTTTTTATATATATAGATTACAATTAACAACTACAAACATCACACAAAAGAAAATAGAAAGAAAAGAAGAGAAAAAAGTTATATACATATTGTCCAATAAGGGGCCAAGGGCCCCTTCCAAGTGAAAACATTGAGCAAAATACATATATGCAAAAAAAAATAGAAAAACAGACCAATTTTTTTATGACCAATTTTAAGTTAAATAATTTGGGAGTTGATTATATAGCAGTGGATCTTGATACAAAAAACTTTTATGCATTATTTCTTTATATGGTTTAGGAATTTTTAATAAAGGTGTTTTTCTTAAGTTATATTGGGTAATCTTCAGGGTTGGCAAAAACCCGGGTTTTTTTGAAAAAACCCAAGTGGGTTGGGTTTTTTCGGGTTTTTTCAATAAAACCCTGAAAAAACCCATGTAAAATTGGGTTTTTTCGGAAAAAGTGTGGGTTTTTTCAAAATTAAGTGGTTTTCTCCTATAATGTAAGTGGGTTTTTTCAAATTTTAGTGAGTTCTTTCTATGTTAAATGTGTTCTGTCAAAATAATGTCAGTTTTTCCACAGTTAAGTGTTTTTTTTCAAAGTTTTTATACTTTGAAAAAACCCACTGAAATTGTAAAAACACCCCTTATTTACTGAAACCTGGTTTAAGTTTTGAAAAAACCCACTAAAATTTAAAAAATATCCTAAACTTTGAAAAAACCCACTGAAATTTAAAAAATCTTCCTTATTTTTTATATCTAGTTTGAACTTAAACGCCCTAAATTTTGAAAAAACCCCATTCAATAATGAAAAAACCCACTGAGAATGAAAAAACCTTTTTAACTTTAAAAAAAACTCCCTGAAATTGAAAAAACACCATTTCATTTTTAAAACCTAGTTTAAATTTTAAAAAAACCCATCAAAATTTTAAAAATATCCTAAACTTTGAAAAAAAAACACATTAAATTTTGAAGGAACTGCCAAAATCTTGATTTTTCTTGAAAAAACCCCAAAATGGGTCCAAAATGTGGGTTTTTTCACATGGGTTTTTTTGAAAAAACCCATTGGGTCCAACCCAATTGGGTCCAATCCAGCCAACCCTGGTAATCTTACTTTCATATGAATTTATATTGTAATGAATAAAAATTAATAACCTAAAGCAATGCAGTTTTTTTAAAGATGGAATATGATTATGCTGTTTATCATTAATATGTTTGAATATTCGTTTTTGTGAATTTATTAGTGGAACTAAATTTGTTATATAATCATCTATAAATCATTAACATATTTGAATATGTTTTTTGTAAATTTATTAGTGGAACTAAATTTGTTATATATAATCATCTGCCTAAAAAACAATTCCATATTCTTCATCTTTAAATTTATAAAATCAAAAACCGTTCCAGATAAAGTATTAAGATTTGAAACTAATAATTTGCAAACTTTTAATTCAGCAAATTCAAAAAAAATTTCACTTTTGCAAAAATGATTTTAAAAAAGTTAAATGAAGGTTTTAAGAAATGTTCTTACCTATATTTGTTTTTTATCTTTTTACAAAAAAATTTCTTAAAGTTGAACCCAAACTAAATATTTAGGAAATTTTTGTTTTAGTTCGTAAAAATGTAAAATTTGAAAATTGAAATTTTGAGTTATTTTCTTTTAAACTGTTTTTTATGTTTGGCCGAATTTCGTTTTTTTTCTAAGCTGCAGGTACGCAAACTCGATATATTTGGTATGAGCTGTGGTACTAGGATCTGATCAATTTCAAATTATTCAAGCGCCAATGTTAACGAGGTCTCTTCCCCACACTAACAAGACGATCTTCTTAACAAGAAATACTCCGCCACACGCTGTTGAGACGCTTCAGGAACGCCAATTCGTTACCTGGATTTGGCAACACACTGGGAGACGCACGTTCCAAGGATGTATTCTCGCTTCCATATTACATTTTTTAAAATTATTCTGAAGAACTGTGGTGAGAGAGGATGGAATGAAAACTCGTTAATTTTCATGCCGACTAATTAATATTAAAAACAGGAGTTAATTAAGACTTGAGTTATGGAATGTCAGGCTAGTAGGTAGGTGACTCGGGGTGTCGAGGAATAATTGCTTGGTGTCGGATGGACCATTTTTCACGGGATTCAATTTTGAAGTGACAAGCACCATCAAGAGTAGGTATAGTCTGACCACCAAACAAAAAACCTGGACAGAAAAACTAAACTTTCAAAAGAATTACAAAGTTAAATGATAGCCAAATAGATTTGAGACAAACCGTTTTTTTTCAGAGTGTATGAATAACTATCCCCTTCAAAATTGAGTGGAATAACCCGTTTCTATAGCAACCAACAAAATATTGTTCAACATCAAGTTTTTTTTTCGTAGCTGTCTTACTGTAGTAAGTTTACTACAAAGTGAGTGGTAAAAGTGATATTCTCACGTTTTGAGATTAAATTTTATTAAAATAGTAGATAAAAAACCATGAAGAATGACGTTTACATCAAGTATTTTCGTAGCCTAGTTTCTGAGATATAAATTTTTGAAATTTCGTTTTTTGTTTGGGCGCAAAAACACTTTCGAATCACAAATCATGCGCTGTGAGGTCACATCCAATAGAAGCCCGTTTTCTGATAATGTTACTTTTCTGGCGTTTTGGCAAAAATAAAATTGAATTTTAAATTACTTAAGACACATTTTTGAACTTAAAAATCAGAAATTTGTGGGTTTTAAACCATAATGTATCAAAAAAGTATAAAATCAAGCAAATCCCTCACTCATGCCTCTTTATAAATAGTTCAAAACTATGTTTTATCGGCAGGGATGATCTTTTTATATAGGATAATTTGTTTGATTCGATAAAAAAACGAATAAATTGTTTTTCCACAGCTGAAGGAATTTGAAATAAAAATTGGTAAAAATGAATTATTTATAAATTAAATATTTTTATTCGTTAATTGCTTAATTTTGTTCAAAAGTAATTAAGATGATAAAGTGTTCAAAATTAATATTACTTTAAGAAAATAAGTTAAGAAATAAAGAACTTCAAATACAAGGACTCCTTGTTGTTCAAAAGCTCCTTTCTTGGCTTTTATTTGAAACTAACTTCTCCTAGGATCATTTAACCCTGCTGTTCTGCTCCGACTTACTACACGCACGTAGTGTTCGGGTCAATATGACCCGATACAAAAAATATCACTTCTAGCGGTAAATAAATGGTGGAATTTAAGAAATAGGTTAAACAATAGTAAAAAAACATTAAATAAATGTAATTATAAAGAAATAATTCAGTTAAACTATGAAATACGTATAAAATAATAAAATTAACTAAAAAATATTTGTTATGGAAATTTGTAATTTTATACTATTTTGACAATTCATATACATGAAAATGGGTTTAAAACAAGTATGGCATAACAAAGTAGTAATTTTTTAATTTTTTTTCATCTGAGGGACCGTTATAAATTTCAATTTTTTCTTTTACCTTTTACTTTTTTTTTAATTGATTCCTCCCTTCATGGCAGGTTTTAATCTGCTTTACTGTATAAAAATAAGAGTTATTTCCTAAAATATTCAAAACTAATCTTCATTTGAACATTTATTTTCCCTCTATTTGTACTAAATCCCATTGAAAACGCATTGCAGGATTTGCGAAATTACTCACTACTCCAATATCTAAATTTTTTTTTTGGCGATGGTTTTTGATATTTTTCTGTAATATATTTCATGTTTCAGTTCTTAGGAAGTTATGATACCACTAAAAGTCCACATTTACCCCATATCTAATGGTTAACTAGGTCAAAAGACAGTGGCAATGAAAAACACCGCTAATTTCTCACTATGAGTAATATTTTCATTCGGATAGAACAAGTTTCGTTTCATAACCTATTTTTAGCATTCTAACTGAAAGAAAATACTTCAAAAAAAAATACAACAAGAAAAAATAAAATTTGGCAATATTTTTGCTTTTTTCCAACTGAATCAACCTTTTGACCTTCCACGTGCTTTAGTGTCAAATGCATAAAAAAAACAAGATAGAAGAAAATCAAAATACAAAAAAGGATGTTTCAATAGTTTTTATTCTTTTCTGATGAGTTATTCCACAAAAAATTATGAAAAAACTTGAGTAAAACGAAAAAATTTAGAATCGGGTCATATTGACCCGAACAGTACATTAAGACTATGTTGAAAAATATCCCTTGCAAATTTAAATAATTAAAATTCCTTTTAGATGTAGATATTCATATGCCTTTCCAACAAAGTCATGAAGTTTCATTAAAATATCTCTATTGAATTATTTTTGACACGCGATTGAAAAAATTTTTGGGTCAAATAGACCCTAACAGAACAGCAGGGTTAAGTAAAATATAACATATGGTAAATTACCATGTAGAATTATTAGCAGCTAAATAAAATAATTAAAAAACAATAATAAAAAGAAAACCTAGTGGAAATAGAGTAAAAACTTCAATGAGAATATTATTGCCTATATTATTATAGGGGAGAGTGGGGCACCTTGGAACACTTTTCCTTTAATTATTTTTCAAAAATTTTTATACTATGTTATTTATTCAAACACACCTATTATATTAAATATAGTCCTTTGCGCATCTAATTAAACAATTCCCAACTAAATATCTCTTTTAGGGAGTTCATTATAACAAATTAAGGACAAAAACTATTTTAATGTCCCAAAGTGCCCCACTAGTGGCCCACCTTGGGATGCTTTCAATAATAAAATTTATGGTTTTTTATTTTGAAAAATACAAAAATAACACAAATAAGGAAAAAATTATGTTTGATAATTCTATATAAATTAGACATCCAGCATATTTATAATTCCAAATTTTTCCCTTATTTCTTTAATTTTGTCATGGGCTAAATCACTGATTTTTTTTTGTTTACTTCCAGAAAAAATTTGCATCAATTTCTTAATTACAATGATCTTTATTCATAAATTATATAAATTTTTTAAAATAAAAAAATTTTTTTACTCATAAAAGGTTTCAGGTACCTTTTAACATATCCCAAGGTGCCCAACACCTGCTTGTCCCAAGGTGCCCCACCTTGAGGCTTTGGATATTAAACTGATTACTCTTTTAGGTTTAGCAATAAATTGTCTTTTTCTTTTCTAAAATATTAATGGATGTACTTGTACATACTTTACTCTGAATATAATTTATAATGACATAAATGTATTTATTTTATTTTAAAAATGCTTTTGAAACCACAAGTGATTGTAACTTTGCTCCATGAAAAACATGAAAGTAGAAATAAATAATTATCCAGACGTACCAAATATTCCAAAACACGTTGAGGAGTAGATTGAGTTCTAATTTATTAGTACCTAAAAACACAAGTTCATAACTATTAATTTGCTTCTGAAAAATCGAGTGTCCCAAAGTGGGCCATGTCCCAAGGTGCACCCCTCTCCCCTACTATGAAAAACTCGCTGAAAAAAAAGAAAAAGTTTACAAATTTGCTAGTTTTTCCATATCATGTAGTGATTTTAGTTAAATAAAGACAAATTTTGATGAAAAATCATAGAAACTAGCAAATTTGTAAACTTTTTCTCTTTTGAGGCCTTCTTCAGACTGTAGGACAATAACTGCAATAACGATACAGCGATAGGACAGTTCGGGATTGGATATTCACAACGATGGGACAGAAATCTCCGAACCAACATTCGCCTTAAACATCTACCATTTGTATGTGGCCATAACAATATCGTAACTTGTCAAAGACCGTGAAGAGAAATGTGTCATAAAAACAGGCCTCAATCAGGTTTTGTTCGAAGCTTCCGCAGGGATGCTCTCTTCCTTGTTTGCAGAGAGATCTTCTCTCTCGGAGGGGAGGGACTGGCCCAAGGGTACGTGAAGGTCATCTTCGGCAGCTGGGAAGGCCGCATACCACCCGCATGACACCTTGCTGATTGATTTGGAACCACATTCTTCTGCTGAAGTTAAATCTCTATGCATACATTTAACACTTTTTTGTACTCAAATTATCCATACTTTAGTCGTGTTAGGTGTTAGGTAGAATACTTCAGCGTCTTATTTTGTTGTAAAAGTGTTCTGTGTTTAAAAAGATGCTAAAAAAGTATTCTTTCCGTATCTAAGTATAATTGGGATTGAAAACCATAATAACATTCATTTTCTGCCTCTTAAGGTTTTAGTAAAAATTTAGCAACACTACACTGCAAATGCATGATACACTTTTGGAAGTTAACACAATAAAGGGTGGTCCTAAATTCGTGGTACAAACTGGGTAGGGTAGGTAGAGTACATCAAGACGAACAAGAATTGGTATAGAAAGGGGGGTCGCAGTTACACCGTTAAAGAGCTAGGACCTAATGTAGAGCGAGAGTGTTACAAAAGGACGTTTTGCCAAGGCCCGTTTAACCAAAAAAACATAATGAAATGAAAAAATTTATTGTGTGAGGTACAGCAGTATCCTTACTACTTACATCATAAATTTGATAGAAATTGGACCACTTGCTAAACCGTGGAGTGAGTTTTAAAACATGCAATATTAATCTTTTAGCCAAAGAATGGAGTTCCTTTAAATTAGTGTAATGGTATTTAGAAAAATGATGATCGGGGAAGGAATTTTCAATGATCATACAGTTTCAATGATCAATGTATGATGATTGAAAATTCCTTCCCCGATCATAATTTTTTTAAATACCATTAAGGGGTTCAAACCTATTTTACAACACTATTTTTAGAACACAGTTGTCCTTTATAGAAAACATTTACAACACTTCTCAAACATATTCACAACACAATACTGTAATAAAAGGTTCTACTTAACTACTCAACCGAAGTGTTGGAAGTTTGAGGACAAAATATAATGTTCTTAAATATATTAACGATGTGTTTATCGTTGTGTGGAGCGTTTCCCGTGTTGGAAACACTTTAGCTGGGGTATTAGGTTGAGCACTTTAAATGTCTTATCGTGTTGTGATACTATTCTGAGTATGTTTGGGAAGTGTTAAAAATGTGTTCTATGAATGGAGTTGGGAAATAAAGTAAACACAAATATTTATGCCCTGAGTTATTTTAATAATGAACAATATATTACATTAATAAAGTGTGCAGAGTAAATTCATGCAAGATGCCCGAAGGACCAGTGAAAATATTTCTATCATTTTCATTTTTTACACTTCTTGGTCTGGGAGACTACAATATATGCTGATGTTGACCAATATAAGACTGTCCATTACGTTTATAAGCATACGTTAGTGACCTTAACAGCTATCCACCATAAAAAAACCTAGCCTAACAATCCCACAGATTAAGACGTCTGTGTTATTATCTGCCCATAAAGAAAGCAGCCATTCTCATTTTCAGGCCCATCCCACTACGCCTCATTGTTTCTTGTGTTCTTCCTAATTGCTGCAATGCTGCCCTGATTGTACTTTTGCTAGAACAAGATAAAGGGAATCCATTGATCTGCCACCTATTTGCTACAGGTAATTTAAAAAGCATTCAGCTCAATGACAATACCAAGTAACGGTCATTCCTCTTTGTTTCACTACAATACATCCTCCTTTATGTAACCTCAAACAAATATTTCTTCATAATGTTTTTCATGGATTTAGCGAACATGCTCTGTAATAAAGGCATATATTTTATGTACACAACTAATGTTAGTTGATACATAAATATGATTAAATATAGTTTTTTAAGCATATGTTATGCATAAGGAGAAAAACTGACTTAATTACTTTAAAAAATTGCAGAATAAACTAACTTATAAATAACTGGAAATTTATATAAATCATATGACAAATACCTTATCTATTATATTGAAAAGTTTAAAATTATAAACAAAGAGAAGACAATTTGGGAATTGTTCTAAAGAATGTTTACAAAATATATAAGTTCAATTGAAACAATTTGTTTGTGAACTGAAATATCAGAATTTGTATTCCAAATACGAAATACGCTAGTTGTATCTATTCTTAAACTTTTGTACCATGAAACAGATATTGTCTTCTTTTTAGAACTTCATCTTTCAAAATATTTAGATTTTTAATGAAACTTATTAAAATTTCGGGTATATTTTTTAACCTTGATATTGATAACTTTAAGGATTTTTTTCTATATTTTCGTCTGAAATAAAATATTGGCTTTACTGCAACAAGTGTAGTGTTGCAAGAAAACAGCATTTACAAGAACTACTGAATCTCGAATACACACAAGCGCCATCTATTTCTTAATAGAAGAAAAATTAATAGTAGAAGCTCTTTTTTGTATTTAATATAGTCGTTACAAAAATAATACTAACTGCTAGTCGAAAAAAAATACTTTTTCTGAAGAAAAACCTTGGCATTTTAAGGAAAATATTTTTTTTACCATGGAAATATTTTATATATTCTCTAATTTTATTTTTATGGAAGTATTTGATATTTTTTGTGCTCAGTATTTCATGTTTAATGATGATTACCCTGACAGCTGGAAGTTTGCTTATAATAAGATGCCTACTTATATATAATTGTTGCTTTAAAATAAACACGAACAGTTGTAGATGAAAGTTGCTGAAAAATCACACGATTTTTCTGTTGAACATATTAAAAAGTTTGTAATTTAAAATAACAATTATTTAGAGAGATTAGTTTACAAATAATATAAAAACTTATTGTCATATTTTCTTTATTATAAAGGCTTCTAAAGTTTTGTAAAAAGAATATCCTTTTTTCCGATTCCTTCTTTTTTGAAACATGTTATTTTTAACAATAAAAAAACCGCTGTATACATCAACGTTTTAAACCAAAATAAAGATAATCAGTTTAGCTATAAAACTTTTACAAACATGTTTTTTTTATTTTCTTGGAGTATAAATTAATATTTTTGATTAATATTTCTATAATTGTAAAAGAGTTATGTGAAGTATTTAAAGTAGGTACATTTATTTCTTTGTTTGTCTGACTTTATAACTTAATATTTTTCATAACTCTCTTTACTCTACTCCAAATGACACCATTTTTACAGTTTCAACTTTGAACAAGAGATGACGCCACAAAATATAATATTCCGCTCTGATTTTGCTCAGGTTCAATTACGAACGTTAACCCTTTTTGAACCTTGCGCTTGTAATCACACAGCTTGTAACCTTGAAAGGGAAAATATAAAAGGGGAGAGAATGACGCGGATCCATTAAGCTTCCCACGGAATTTGGGCAGAAAGAGGAGATTACACGCAGTTCTGCACTTAGCGGAGCAGCCTTCAGAAATGTTGAGAAATGTTTTGGCTGTCTCTTTTTCCGAATTAGAGAACATATTTAGTTTCAGAAACCAAATAAAAGCTTACGTGTGTAAAAATAACATAGATGGTAGAGGGGACTATTCAATAATATTTCGTATGGGAATAGGGGGGCGCAGATGCGAACTCAAAGACGTTACGGAAAGCAATTTCTTTTAATGAAAGGAAAAATACAGTAGAAGAAGGGGGTAGCGGGTAAAAGGAGTCAAAAGGAAAACTCCGAATATCAAAATTCTAGGACAATCTTAATTAAAAATTTCTTCTCTATATTGCATGATATGTATGGTTATAAAATGAATTTGTAGGTGATATAAAATATAATAATTGATCAGAAAAACCTTAATGCAAAACGTAATTGAAACTTTAAATACTATTCTATCTAATGAAATAATATTGCTTCTAAATATTAAGACATATTTATCATCAGTATTCTATCACTAATAATGCTATTATTTTACATAAAAGTTTAAATTTTGAATTAATATAAGTATGTATACGATACAATTTTGCATCTTCAAAATTTTATTGAATTAAATTTTTTTGTCAGGTTTTTATATTTTTTATAATAAAAAAGCTCCTATTTAAATCTGAATGACGAGTGAAAGAACGTTAGTATGATAGAGAAATTAATGTTTATTTATTTCGGAACATTTCCTCAATAATTGCTGTTAACTTCTGTATCAGAAAAATACGTTTTAAGCCCTTTCGACTGTTGGTTTTATTGCATAAGTTTGGAAGATATATTTATCAACTCAACTAAGAATATGTAAGGATGTGTAATGTTTTTAACAAAAAATGCATAAAATAAATATAATTTCCCTTCCAATTTAATTGTTATATATTTCTATAATCCTTCTAAAAAATCAAACATAAATTTTTTAATGTTTGAAATTGCTCGATACTTCATATTTAAACAAATTAGTTTGGTTTAATTTTTAAAAGTTTTCAAATTTTCTTCATATAATTTATTCTATATGTTGTTTATTCTCTCTATAGTATTTTTGTATATTAAAAAATAAATAATATGTATTTACTATCAAAACGCGTTCTTATACGTTTTCATTTAAAAAATAACTACATTTTATTATATAATAGAAACCATCAAGGAAAAACTATATTAAATCACGTTTCTTGTTATAAACTTTTCATCCTAGTGTGATAATAATCTTAGAGTGATTCTCTATGAAAGAAAAGATTGGTTCTAATCTATTAAGTGTAATTTTTCCCTTTAACTATTTCCCCTTTACTTTTTAACGCAGAAACAAATGGTATAAAATGATGTAAGTTATTTATAAGTATAAATTTATGTTGATATTCTGGCAAAATATTATATTTATCCGTATTCCGATATTAGTACCCTGTGATGTTCCCGAATAAAAAAACTAACAATGGTGATTGAAAAACAGCTTGTTTTGATGCAAAAGAAAGTGCACAAACACTATCCTTCCGACTAAATTTAAGATCCCCATATTGATAAAGTTATATTTATCGCAAGCCTTTAATGTTATTATATATTTGAAACTACATTAAAAGGATCTGACGCATATCCGAAATCCTTTCCGTCAAAGTGCTTAAAATATTCATCAAATATAAAATTAATTCCAAAAAAACCCTTTAAAATACCAGTAACTTATTTTATGCTTATAAAAATTCCCCCCCCCTTTATCACTGAGTTACTTACACTTTTACTTTAGAACTATGAAAAACCTCACTAAACAATAATTATTAAATTGATACAGGTTTTTATCTAATTATGAAAAAATCTATGATACTTAATGGTTAAAAAGTGTTTTAAAGCTGAATAGTATATTAGTATTTTTTAAACTCGGTTTTGTGTTAATCTCAACTCTTGTGTAAAAAATCATTTTTACATATAAGGATCTAATCAAGATTCATTTTATTAAGTACTTTTTCCATCATAGTCCTATGATCACACTTTTTAAAACATTATATTTCATTTTATAATTTCAAAAACAAACGAAAAGACTTTTTGAAACTGTGTTATAAATTTTAAATATCGTTATTTTACAATTGCTTCTTTGTTTAAAAAATTGTGAGGAAAGTAACCATAAAAAATATTAAATTAACAGTAAAATTCGCATACCAAATAGAAGTTTCTATGAGCTGCAAAAGAATTACTTTACTATTTTCCTATGTAAAATAACATTTACGTTTCTAATAATCATAATATGTAAGATTGGGTAAATATCTTTTAAACGCTAAGTAATTCAGAAAAGAAGCGAAAATTCAATTAGAAATATCATCACTACTTTGATTTTTCAAAATATTTTTTAGTTGATTTTGTACACATTTTACTGAGGTTGAAAAAATATATTTAGTTCACACAAGAGGTTTTTCTTAACTTGAATCAAAATTTGTTATATTTAATTTTTATTTATTGGCATCTGAATCGGGTCCTTTAGGGAATTTTTATAGAAAAATGTAATGTAATGACTATATTTTAAAGCTTACTTTACAATTGAAATTTAAATAAGTACTACATGTATTAAACTAGCAAGTTTTTATCATACTTCTTTTGTTCAAAATTATTATCTCAAAAACTATTTCTATATAATAGTTAATTAATTGATAAAGAAGATCATAATATTCTACCCGATTTGTTATTCAGTTGTATTTGAACAACTGATTTAAAACGCATTGTTTTAAGACCAAACGCGACGAAAACTAAATTTCAAATGTGATGAAATAACTTTCGCATCTCCTTTTAACTGTCAAACTTTTTTTTGGGGGGGGAATTCTAACTCCTTTGTTCATAAACATAAATAAAGTTCAAATAACGGATTAGTAAATAAATAAACTTTATTTTGAATAAAATTTTTTCTTCTTTGTCAATAAAGTGTAATACAAACTTGTTTTGTAACGTTGTATTCTCTGGCTTTGAACTAGTGAGTTTAAAATTGTTATTTTGTTTAAATAATATTGAAATAAGTATTCAGGATAAGTAATAAGGAAAATATTAAGTAACGTTAATTGAAAAGATAATTAAAAGAAAATGAGATTTGCCATTTATATCTTTTCAATGCCTCGCGATAGTTTATGGTTTGTTGAGTTAGGATTATTATATTTTTTATCATCAAAGAAAAAATTAAAGTTTAAGTAGGCAACTACTGTCGAACCAAAGATAGTAAAAGGGTCACGTGATTTTGACATACTCGGAGGGGAGAAAGGAAGAAGCTGAGGGGCAGTTGATCGAAAGAGGAAGATACATTTACTCCCTCTAACCTTAGTTATACCCTCTATATACATAAAAATCAGTGTATTTTAAATAAAATACAAAACACTGAAGCAAAAAATCACGTGACCCTTTTACTATCGTTGGTTCCACAGTAATTAAAGAATTGTAAAATGTTGCATGTGTTTCATTTTTCCTTTAAAAGTATAACAAACAGTATTGTAACTTCACCTTTTGGTAAAGTATGTGCACTTTTTTACTTTATGAATCTATTATATCAGAAAATAGCATCAATACATTATATGTATTTTAGTTAACAATCTTATCCATTTTAAAAGAAAGAATGAAACATGAACAAATCCTTCTTGAATAATAAAAAGTTTCTATTTTTAAAATTAGCTAAGTTTTTTTGACTGCATATTTGGCTGTTATTGCAAATTTTTCATTAAGCACATAATTTTACAGTCGTTTAAGTAAAGTTAATTATGTATTTAAACACATAATTCATCCAATTTAAATAAATTCCTTAAGAAATATTATAAATATATTCCATTTATTTAATATACTATTCTTGCTTTTATAGTAGTTTTTGAAAGTAACACTTCCTTGAGATTTTCTTGCTTAACAGAAGCAAGGAATTTAAATATCTACATAAAAATAGCAAATTTATCTTTTTAAACTCAAATTTACATTCGATTTTACTACATTCCTTCATTCCTACATTTTCCTCATGTTCCTACTATTTCTACTGCTGGTTGTAGAGGAGAGGAGGGTATTATGGAAAAGTCCGGTAATATGGAACACCTGAGTTTCTGCTCCCCCTCGTGCTGCTATCACGAGGCAATGCCACGAAAGTCTTAAGAAATCCCCCATGGCCATGATGCAGTGCGCAGAGTTTAGCTTCTTGTTGTTGTATGATCAGTCGCAGCAAAGCAAAGTGTGTTTTAGGATTTTCGAAAGTTTTTGACGGTAAATGTTCAAACCTATTAACCTACCAGTAACTATGAGACTTTGATTTTGTTGTTAAGCATAATGTACACTAAAAGATCAGTAGTTTCTTATGCAGCAGTCGTTTTTTAGCTATCCATGTTTTATCGGTCAGTAAAAGGGTTCATAGTACAAGCTGGTGTGTCGGGTATTATGGAACACTAGGTCCATTCTGATGTGTCATATGAAAAATACTCCCTGCCATCAACTACCAAGCATCTTAAACTAAAATCTTTTGCAATGAAAAATTTTCCGAAGATCAACCAGGAGAAATTTAGATCCAATGTATTAGCTGTTTTTTATGGGCTATTAGCAGAAAAAGACGATTATGCTTGTGACTATTGCAAATAGACTCATGAACAAAACTATTTGAACGTAAATTGTTAAATATATTTTTATAGTTAAGATTAACTATTTTCTCTAAGGTCTAATTAGTTTTCAATAGCTGTAAATCCAACTGTTCCATATTACCCGACTGTTCCATATTACCCTCCATTTGTAACTTTTTCTTAAAGTACATTTTTGATTAAAAAATAAATGCTGATTTATTTGACCATTGACCCTTCATTGTCATTAGTTATAGTATGTACTTAAAATGATTCGGCAGATTTTTATTAAAAACCAATAGAGTTATTCTTAAATATATAAAGGGTGTTCCATAATTCCCTCCTCTCCTCTATTAAAAATTCCGGTTTATTTTAAATACTTTCTTATTCCTATTTTTTCTTTAGAAATTTTAGTATAGTATACTCTCGATATAACGAATTTCGTTATTCTGAAAACCTCTGTTTCTCGAAAATATATTTTCTCCCTAGACATAAGGTATTCCTCTAATGTTAATTTCTATACTTATATCGAAGATTGATTTTTAGCGAGAACACATTACATTAAGTTTATTTAACGAGAACATAAAACACTCTGATAAGTATAGGAAAGCGTTGCTATATTTGATACAGCGAAATTCAAATACATTTTTGAATATAAAAAAGTGGTGTGTGACTTATTCAGAATCTTTTTTTCAAAAAATATCTTAGAATAACTTAATTTTATGAAACCAATTAGAAAAACAATTAATTTTGATAAAAATTAAAATATAACTACTTTTGTTAAAAGAAATTTGTATCAATGTGCCCCACCCGTGGGGTGGTTGGATACATTGCTTGGGGCATATTGATATAGTTATTAATTTTCTCAAAAAAAGTAATAATAAACAGAAATTTGGGAAAATAATAAACGTTATTTTTTATAGATATCCAAATCCCTTTTACATTACTGTTTATTAAATAAACCATAAAAATTCCCCATTCAACATTTAAAAATATAAAAAACAAGGAAATAGTGTAATTTTTTCAAAAGTCATACTAAATATTTTGACATTGGTTCTTGTTTTTAACTCTGTCAGTCCTTGCTGCCAATAAAATTACCCTAGAATTTAATGGCAATCCCGGGAGGTCCAAGGAGGACTTGAACTTTAGTTTTTAAATTTTAACAATCATTTTTTTCTTCACAGATATTTCTAAAATATCTTTGTAATATATACTCAACTATCTCGGAAAAGGTTTGGTTTTAGTTTAGTTGGGGTTTTATGGCACAAGAATGAACAGAAAAGGATACTTTTTATTTCCTTCCTTTAGTCACCCTTCTAATGGAAAGATAAATATCTTTAAACCATAACATTATTTAATTGTAAAAAAATATGATAGAAAAATTATTTCTGCATTCTGTATTCTTAAATTGAAGTACGTGAACTTTAAATTTTCAAAGTTTTACAAAACGTAAGTTTGCAAGGACTTCAAATATTATCCCCTCCTTTTTTATAACATAACATAACATAACGTTTATTATTTTATATTGCAATTTTAAATGGAACATAAAAGGAACAAACAAAACACAGAAACTAAAAATGTACATAAGAATACATATCTACTATAAACATTAGAGAAAAAAAATATTAATAGAGTTGTTTGCATTACTCAGGGGTCAGCGCAGTGACCCATACGAGAGAGTAACTAACATAGCTCTTCCTATTTTACATTCATGAAAAAAATTATTTAATTAAACTTAGGTAACCAAACAAATATAACCAAACACCCCATACAACAACCTAAATCCCCTCTGTGACAAAAAATAACTTTTCTTTACCCGGAAAAATGTCCCGATGTAGTTGTTTTTAAAGTAGCGGTACTCGATATTGTAATCAATAAAACCAGGCATAGGACCAAACTAAATCTTGGAATTTACTATGCTTTACTCACGGGAAAACCAGCGATGAGTGTTCCCTCTTCATCGTCAATAGCATGCAACTCCCCGTTGCTAGGTGATAAAGAAAGTGAAAAAATGTTTTCAAAAATCAACTTCGTGCTTGATGAGTTACTTTATAGTATATTAACTTGCACTTAATGCTTACTTGCATGCTTAAAAAAGTTTGTATTTATGAATGAAAACAAGCATTCATGTGCACTGCAAATGTATAGAGATTTTGTTGTGGATGTGTTGTGTTTGAAAAATATTGTGCTGTAAAAGTGTTATTAAAAAATTTCAGAATCAGAAAACGTTATGTTATGTTTCTATCTAAATTGAATAAAGTACTTTATAACATATTAACTATATTAATAAATGAAAACTATTATGATATTTAAATAAATATTATGGTATATATGCATATATGCCTACCCCTTTTTTAAAAATAATGTTGTCAAAAGTCTATAGTCAAAATTTTTAGTTAAGCATTTGTTATTAGTTAACATTGCAACCTTATTAATTTTATGAAACGCATATTTAATCTTTTTAATAACTTTTTTTGGACAAGTTCAATTACTATTTATGAAACAAATAGTATAAACTTTTCATTTTGTTCAGGGATAAATTAACTCTCGCTCTCTATAAAAAATGTGTCCTATATAAATTGTCCGCATAATCTAACATTGACAATTTTTTGGGGTATGAATCAATTGAAAATAAGGTGGAAAGATATCTGTTAATGTCCTGTAAGATCTATGTTTTAAAGTTTTTTAAATTCGCTCATTTTTCATTCAATATGAATTGCACAGAAGGTTCTTATTTTACAAGGATCGTTGAAGATATGAATTCAAGATGATCTTTTCATCCTGTATTTACCTTATCTTTATCAATTAAGGTCCTCTTTTTATTTTAACAACTTACCTATATTTATGAATGAGAGAAAACTGCGATATTATAACATTCCCTTTCATTAAGTTGACCATTTGTAATTGCATAAATATTTCAACAGATGTTTTGAGTAATTCATAAAAGTTGGAATTTCGTACTCCTCTTTAAATCTACCTCGGAATTCAATTCAAGCGCAAAGGACATCCGTCAAAAAAATCCGTGGCCAAAGTAACATTTCAATCCTTCATAAAATGATAGCAAGAACCCGCATAACTTATTAATAATTTTCGACACAGTTATTGCTCCATTATAAAGTTACAAATCGGTATCGAATATATTATCCAGCAATTGTTCTCAATGGCGTCGACGAGACAAACTCGACATGCAGTATAAAATTTAAGCATTCCATTGTTCATTTCAATAAATACATCTTTGTTTATAGAATCCCAGCTAACTCCCTGAGGCGATCGCTTGAAATTGAGACCATGCATCAGGAATGAAATTTCGAAGAATTCTTTCAACACTGACAGGCAAGCTGGATTTTATTATTACAGTATCATAACTTACCAGTTTGCAAATTGCACTAGATGTATTCACAAATGTAACTTATTCAGTCACGATGCAGTTATTAATAGGTAAGTGCCGTATTCTTCTAAAAAGGGAACTATTTTCAGTGAAAGTCAGTGATGAACTGAGTGATTAGGTCAGAAAAATCTTTTGGTTGATGGTTTGTTAGCTATGTCATCATCAAGGAAGAATTTAATTTAATGAGAATTTTGAGTTTTTTAGACTTTCTTTGAATTATTATGCTATGATATGCTTTTCAGATTTCTTTGATAAATACCTAACTGCCTTATTCAGAAAAAAAACTGTAGGTTCAACTTTCAAAGTTATGAAATTTGTATTCCTGAGCGGGAAATCTAAACTTTCAAAAAGAATATATTTTTATTAAAACATTGACTCACACTTTTCAATATTATTTTTGAAGCGTGGATAAAGAGAAAGTTTAGGCCAACTAATCATGTTAAATTCAAAAGTTAACTTAAAAAATAACAATGCATGTAAATTAATTTTATTCATGCTTATAGCTCTTACCTTATTAAAAAGAAAGCTATAATTAAATATTTTTTGTTAATAATAGTGAAAGTTTAAAATGGATATATATAAAGGAATAATTCTTATTGTTAATATTATTCGGTGCAGTATTATTGAATAATTTGTAGCTGATTACTTATGTTTCACTTTAAAAAAGTGTATCTGAAATTTTACACTCACATTATTTGTATTATGTAAAATATTATTCTACACTGTAAAAAATTTTTAGCCGTGTTGCACCAAAATCTGGTATTTATTTGCTGGCTACAAAAAATGGCTCATAATTTTACCATACTAGGGAGCTACCGCCCCCTGCTCGCTATCGCTCGCCAACCCCCGTTAACTGCTGACGCTGATACTTAAGGATTTCTTTGCCATCCTCACAAAACACAGCTCACAGCACTTACTCATTTTATAAAACATTCTTAAAACAGGGGAACTACTTCTCTGGGGGTATTCTTTCAAAATAGGGGAATATTCATTCAGCGGCGAAATTTTAACAGTTCCTTTATGGCAATATGAATTGGCGGATCGCCATTTAATTCCAAGAAAATTAGTAACAAAGCAGTGTAAACCTTAAATAATGTTTTTCTCACACAGATCCATTCAGAAGCACTGAAACATCTCCGGAATAAATTTTACTTTCTTAAAACTTGTAATGATTTTCATTGATTGTCTGTGAAAAATGTATTAATTATCGTAAACATCACGAAAATTTAGAATTTTGCTTCATGAGAACAAATAAACATCGAAATTGTGTCAGTTTCTTAGCAATGACACGAATGTTCTGACTTTCGATTTTTATCTTTATGTATAAAACATTCCCCCGCCATATCTAGTTTTGCGTTTTGGCATTATAAAAAAAAGTTACCTTTTACTACCTTAAATAACATAACTTGCAAAAGGATATGAAAATAATTATTATTGTAATAAATAAATGCAAAAGTTAAAAATTTCTGAAAGCGAGTTTATATTTTTAATGATTAGGTTGCCACAAATACAAAGATAAATATATAAATATGAATTAATTATTTAAAAATAAAAGATAAATTAATTATACATTAGTTTTAAATATAATTAAAATCGTTTGAACAGCAAAAATATAAATATTGTTAAAAAGAATCCAATATATATTTTTTAAATTAGTGTGATAAATAGAAAGATGATTATTTAATGTATTTGAATGTTAAAAGACCAGTGAAATATATTTTCAATTGTTTAAAATTCATAGTTTCTTGCTTTGTAACTGCGACCTTATCCGAAATCTAAAAAAATGGAAATATTTTAAAATTGAGATTTTTTTTGAAAAATCGAAGGGCTTACTCGGAAATCCGGAAAGAATTCGGACATTTTGATACCATATATGTGTCATTTGGTTCAGTAATTAAAAAGCCTTTCTCTGGAAACTGTTCACCAAAAATTTTTTTTTAAGAATAGAGAGATTATGGTGTTATCACTTGCACCAAAAATCAGTAAGAGGTTGCATCATAATATGGCGTTTAAAGGCACTCAAAATTAGAGAGGGGTTGCTCCATAATAAGGTGTACTTTTTGTTGTTTTTGGAAATTTTAATAAAATAATAATCACTGGGGATAGAACCCACGAACTGCCGCATGCTATGCTTCAGCGGGGATTCAGTAACTTTAACTTTAACACTTATTATATAATACCATTTTCCTTTGTGACGCATACAAAAACAAACACAAATAAACAACGGTCCCAGTTAAGAGCATTTTTACCAAACTTTGGTGCAACCGATTGCACCATAAAAGTATTTTTAAATCATACTACCAGTTTTTGGTACAATCTAGCTTTTTCATTGCACCAAAGTTTCGGAAAATTAAAAACTTTGCACCAAATATTGGTTTTACATTTACCCAGATTTTTTACAGTGTACTTATATATGCTTAGAAAAAGTTATTACAACACAACTTACTATTTGATAGTTTTTAAAGGGGTGGTTATCTTAAAAAGTCATTTTCATTTGTTTCCTTAAAATAAAGAAATTTGTTTCAAATTTAATATAATATTAACTGATAATATTTTATAGTTTAAAAAGTATATTTCAAAAAATAAAGGAAGTTTTAAAACGTAATAATAAAATAATATTTAATAATAATAATAATCTTTATTCACAAGGGCAGAAAAACAAATACAGAAATTAAGAACATATTAGTAGCCAAGGGGATAAATTCAGAAATCCCGTTCAGGCTACCTAAAAATAAAATCTTACATGAATTGATCAACATAATTGATTTTCATAAACGCAACTTTGCTATGTCTTCCTTAATTCCTCTCCTAAAAACACTTAAAATATCCGCAAATAATAAATATTTGCATTGTAGAGATATGTGCTTAAATATTTGATTGGTTAGATATTTGATTAGATATTTGCAATAAATTGCTTGAATAGGAATTTTTCAATTAAGTAGTACTATTTAATATTTTTTAAAGTTATTTTGTAATAATATTCCTATTTTTGTGATACTCCCTTAAATGAGAATCACAATTATGTTTCTCTCTTTGATCTTACAATTTTTTATGTTATAAAATCTTTACTTTTCATAAACGCAACTTTGCTATGTCTTCCTTAATTCCTCTCCTAAAAACACTTAAAATATCCGCAAATAATAAATATTTAATATGAAAAAGGCCGAGTAGATATTTTATAACATTCAACTCTGAAACTCTATTTTCAAACAATATTCTTTAATAAAGTATATTTAAAAAAGAAGAAAGTAATAGGTACAAATCTTTGATCCTATTTTGCACAAATTAAATATTATATCTTACTGTTTGATTTTTATTTTGTAAACACCTGAAAGAAATATTTTAAGACTGCTTTTTGACCGAACGACAAAAGTTTTTTTTCTTAAACAACCTTAATTTTATTCATAAATTGAAAATTGTTTAGTACATTTATAATTGTCGACTTTTTTTAGTATTCAGTTTTATTTCCAAGCTAATGGAAAAGCCATTTTTTGAAAACATCCCCTACACTATTTTTCCCATTCCATTCTCATTTTTAAGTATTCCCCTTCATAGTAATTGGAATAATAATATTATTAATATTAATATTAATAAATGAGTTGAATGTTGAGTTGAAGGATGCTGCAATATAATGAAATGAAAGTTAAATTGGAATGATGGAAAAAAGCAAATAATGAGGATGAACTACAGAAAAGGCATTCATGGTATTCGTTTTCGCAATCAAAGACGACTAGTGCCGAAGAAGTAGAGTAGATTCTTGTATCAATCGTTTTGTGTAGTTAAGCAGTTTATTAGTTTGTATCTTTCTATTCGAAAAAAAGATTTTGGTGAACGGTTTCCAGAGAAAGGCTTTTTAATTACTGAACCGAATGACACATAATATGTGTCATTCATATGTACCATATATTATATGGTATCAAAATGTCCGGATTCTTTCCGGATTTCCGAGTAGGCGCTTCGATTTTTCAAAAAAAATTTCAATTTTAAAATATTTCCATTTTTTAGATAACGGATACGGTCGCAATTACAAAGCAAGTACTGTTAATCAAATTATTATGCCTCCATCCAATCACAACGACCGATTGACGCTATATTTTAAGATGATATATGGTTTTTCACCTTTTTAAAAAAGTACTTTCTTAATGAAATATCACTAAAAGACTGATAAAAACGTATTCTAAAAACTTACATGTACGCCATTTTATACTAAAATTTCACACTTTTTGTCCAATATTTATAATTTTTAGTCTGGTTTTATCGAAATTAGTTGTAAACATAGAGTGATGTTTTGTCTCTTATTATTTTCAATTGCTTAAACGGTATTGTTTAACAAGTCTGGGTTTAAAAAAATATGAATGATAAACACTAGGCATATTATGCTAACGAGTTACTTTAAAATAATGGTTTTTGTTTGGTCCGAATATTGATAAACAATTAGAATTAGTTATTTTTAAAATCATAGATAAAAAATAATTAAGATTAATATTTTTAAAAACATTTAGTTTAAATTTTTGATCAGTTGTGGTTAATGTATATTCAAACTTTTAAGGGAGATTTATTCATGGAGGGATTTGGTGACGTATTTTTGGAAAGTTGTTTGACGGTTTTTTTGTTAACTGTTTAATTGTTTTATAAAGTGTATTAAGTTCAGTGCAGTGAGTTGGAATTTGTGGGAATGGCGAAGCTATTCCAAAAGGTCCTGCGTCAGCAGTTTACGGGGGTTCGTGAGCGATAGCGAGCAGGGGGCGGTAGCTCCCTAGTTCTTAAAAAGATAAATTTGACTTGTTTAAGAGTGTGTTAAAAGAAAATCTGCTCCATAAATATTAAATTAGAAAATTTAATGTCACTAATAATTGTCAAACTTAAAAATTTAAGAATTAGGTTAACTATATATTTATGTAACTTTTTCATTCATGTAGATTATATTCAACACTGTATTTCTGTTTTTATATTAATTTTAAGTTTTATTTTTGCTCAAATTTCTTTTGAAAATGCTTCGATAAAATTTTCTTTCATAAATTGAGACAAGTATGATAAATTGAAATTGTTTATGAACTTTTGTGATAAATTTTATTATTGCTTTCGACTACAGTTTATAAATTAGCAATTGACCTGTGTCACTATCTTTTTAATTTGATTAAAAAAATTTTTAAATGAAACTAACCATAAACTAATGAATTATATCAACGGGCAAGTTAAAATTAAGTGGATTATAAATATTGTTAAAGATGGAAAGATTTCACACACGCGTATCCCTTGAAAATACAAATATTATCCTTATCTTGCGTATTTTCAATGATATCAAAAATAACAATCCTTTGCCCATTGCGTTATTTTATATTTTAAATTTATATTAAAATTAAAATTCATTCAATTTTCCAATTAAAGTCATTTAATTTTTAAAAAATTAGTGATACAGATTAACGATTAACACATTACTGTCGAAGTAAAAATTTAAAGACACCCTCTTTAAAAAACTTTTGAAATAATATTTTTATAAAACTTGTTTAATAGAAACTTAAAAATTTGCGTGTCGTTTAAATTTATAAGTAAGGCAAACCAGGTTTCTTTTGGTTTTATTTCCTTCAAGCTCAGTAGTCTCATATTTTTTCCATCTCATCCAGTTTTTCGCTTGAACGCCTAACATATGTACAAAGTTATGTTTTATTAATTTATTGATCAACATCATTGGTTTGCCCTGCTTTATTACATGAATTGAATTTTACATTCCTAAATAAAATACAAGAAATAAAATAATCAGTAAAGAACCTTGTTACCATAAAATCTTATGAATCAACCTGTGTTTCCTTTTTTAGTTTGTTAAATTGGTGAATAATTTGCCTGATCACAGTTATTTGTTTTTGATACATTTTGTAACCTATAAATTTTGATATTTTTAACATATATTTTAACTTGTGTAGTTTTTGTATAAAATGTAGCATTTTTGATCCTGCTATGTAATTGCTATATTTTCTTTGTTAATATAGTATAAACTAGCGCTGACGTTCAGTTTTTTATAAATATCATCTGGTGCGTTACAGATGGGCTTTGCCAGTCCATTTTTAAAGAAGATTCTTCTGGTGTGTTACAGATGGGCTTCGCCAGTCCAAATGTGGAAATATTTAAATAAAGGAGACACTTTTATGTTTATGCTACAACAATGGATTTTAAACTGCAACAATCGAGAATATTCCTACAACAAATAATGTTACATCTTCTGTTGTTATATTTACAACAATGTGGTTTTGCATATTTTGTGGCATGAAATATGGGTTTTTAAGCATAAAATTGGCCAAAAAAAGTTGTTGTGACGCTTCGATTTTAAATTATTTTTATTCAGAAACCTTCCCTGGAGCGAGTAGATCAACGTGGTATAGTTTAATAGTTAATGTAGGTTCGAAAAGTTTAAAACTATACATACATACAGACAAACAAACAGACATTCATTTTTATATATATAGATAAATAAATTAACAAGTCCGACTCGTATATTGATCACTCGTATGAATTTTAGAACTCTAATTGCAAAATTACATAATAACAAGTAACGATATTTATATAAAACTTATTCAAAACATTTTAAATATTTAATCATTTAAATTTAAACATTTAGAAAGGGCGTACCTCCTATCAGGTTTTTTAAATAATTTATTTAAACCATTAAACAAACCTTAAATGTTCCTAACTAAATTTTCGGAAACTTTTCTGCAAAAATGCAAAAAATAGTTTCCACGTGTTGAATGGAAGACTGTAGAAGCATTTAGCTAGTGATCTGTTTTTTCAGAAACTCTCAGGGAATGGGAACTGATCTTTTCTTTCGGGGAGACTGTAGTATCCATCCCAAAAAGGGCAACTCGACCACCAACCCGTTTGGAATGCGTGGTGGAGGAATGGAAGGAACCGGTTGAGAGGAGGAGGTTCGGATGATGGAAAATCGTTTGGGCTGGTCTTCCCTCCCTCCCTGAACCGCGTCGGTCAAAGTTCTGCTGTCGAACGAACAATGCCGCCGTTTGACTCCGATCAAAGGATGCGTGGAGCTTTCTCTCTCTCTCTCTGTTGAAACCATTGGACGTGATCTAGATCTTGGTTATGTGGGTTTTAATGCAGAGTTTGGGGTGTTTAGCATGTGACCAAATCTGGTCTTAGTCGTAAACCCTAGAAAAATGAAAGTAAAAATATCCTTCTAGTCATTGGTGTGTTGTAGAAAATTGCATATTTTATAATGAATGATCAGTATTGATAAGCCCGATGTTAAGTAATAAACAATTATTATTTATTATGGGACGTTCCACAATTATCGTCTCGCTAGGAGGGGATGGAGACAATACTAAGACGGGGATTACAGGAATTATTGCATCAAACAATTAAAAAAAATTAAAAATATAGTACAAACCAATGGGGTTTTAAAGATAAGATATAAAGAGGTATAAAACCATTAAAATACTAAAATTAGAATTACAAGAGAGATATCATTATGAAAATACAAAGGCATTCATAGCTCAAAATAAAAGTACTATAGAAGTAATTCATAGTGTACATTTCATCTGGTATAAAAACTTCAAGCCCCCTGATCGAGTCAACTCTTAATGTGACATAAAGAAAGAAGGGATTGTAACATCTAGGGACTATGACATCTTATAGTGTTAAAAATATGAAGAAAAGTGCGACCCTATTTTGGATGACTCTATACTTTGCAAGGTTGTTTTTTTACTGTTAATTTTTTTTTTCAATGAAAGAGAACATATGGTTTTGTTACAGCTTTAGCAAATCAGGTCTAAAACTAATTCTACTACTAATAATAAACAGTAGAAATGACAAAAAAGACAAACTTAGGGTTTTTCATCCATTCCACCATTCTTATCTTTCTTCCCCAATGCATCATTTGCGTCATGTGTTTATCATCCTTTATCCCTAACTGGTGTTATGAAATCAAATCAATATCGTGCTTACGAAGGTTTGATAGTACGAAGGATGTTTTGAATCCTGAAAATAGAATTTTGTAGCAGAGAGAATTGATAGAAAAGGAGAACACAGGATTGTACTTTGTTTTTATACCCTTATTCAAAATGTTCTGCATAAAAAATTCCCTGAGAGATAGTTAATAAAAAGTAAATATTCCGGACGATTTATTTTTTACATTCGATTAAACTTATTCAGCTGTTTTTTTTTCTTTTTATCGATTGATTATCATATTACGGAAATAAAATATGGAACAAACCAATACATGGAAAAAAAGTTTCCTGATTTTATCAATCAATGAAAAACTGTTCTGTTAAAACATCAATTTATGTGACAGATGTTTCTTGGTTATTATATTTTATGTATTTTAAAACTATCAATTAAAAATTGTAATAAATATTCCAATGACAATTTAACAAATAAATATTTTATTATACATTATACAAGTCATCATACCTGGTTGTAGTTAAATCCCTACGAATTTTTCATTAAATATTTAACATTAGATTGAGATCATTAATTGTGGTTAGTTATGAAATTTTATTTCAAACCATAAGGTTATTTACTTGATTATTTAACATAAAAATTTAATAAAAATAATATAACTCATAAGGTTTCAATTTCATGTTATTATTAGTTATTATTTATTACATAATAACAACACAAAACTATCATAACCTCGTTTTCTCGAATTTTGATATCTCGAAAACCTTTATACCTCAAAAAAAATATCCCCCTCTTTAATTTAAGTATTCCCGTTTTTCCTTGTTACCTCGAAAACTTGATATCATCTCTAAATTTTTCCAGGTCGCCTCTATTTCGAGATATTGAGGTTATAACTATAACTTTTTAACAACACAGCATCTGCAGATGTTATAGCTTTCCTCAGGTGAAATGCATTCCGAACTCTTCCATATTCTGAGCATGAAAAAATTGTTATTCTCAAAAGTTATGATGTTATGAATGATCTCGAGTTACTCTTGCGTCACTTAGTTGTTGTCTGTGAAAAACCCCTACCCTTAGAGAATCGGAGCATTCAACAGCACACTGATAGCACCATTTTTGTATCGTGTGTTGTTCTGATTTCTAAACCTTGATGATAATAATGTCGCTTTCCACCTTGAACTTTCGCTGTTTTTCTCCTTCGCCTTCTCTTTTTGTTTTCCTCCTTTTTTTGTATTACGACGTTGCCATAATTATCATTTCTGGGTGAATACAAATAGTGTCTTAAAGGGCCAAAAAATTTAGAAGAACGTTAGGATAAAACCAAATTTTTTAAATCAACAGAGAAATAATTAATTTTTAATTAATTAAATTTAGATAAAACTGTTCCTACAACAATTGAATCGTCTGCGTCAAACTTGCCTGGAGTATTTTCACGCTTTGAATTTTCAACAAAGGTTTAGCTTAAAAATGCACGGAGCCCTACCGAAAACAACTAATATTTTTTGTCTAAAACACCAACTTTTATATTTTCTACTAATTGTTTGGGTTGTTTTGTTTTTACTTGTTTAAATTTTTTCTAATTTGTTTAACATTTTATACAAATACTTAACAAATTCTTTATCTGTTAAAAACTAAATAGCATTATTATTTTTTATATCTGTTTTGTCCATTAAAAAAGTAAGCTTTTTTATAAAAATTGTAGTTTATGTTATTTCCGTATTTCACTCCTCATAAAATAGACAAGGAGTATTTTTACTCTTCCAAAAAATCCTAAGAATAACACTGGTTAGACAGTGAAATTTCTATTAATATGCAGGCTTACACTGCCTAGGTTATAAATTAAATCAAATTTTTTCTAATTTGTTTAACATTTTATACAAATACTTAAGAAATTCTTTAACTGTTAAAAACTAAATAGCATTATGATTTTTTATATCTTTTTTGTCCATTAAAAAAGTAAGCGTTTTTATAAAAATTGTAGTTTATGTTATTTCCGTATTTCACTCCTCATAAAATAGACAAGGAGTGTTTTTACTCTTCCAAAAAATCCTAAGAATAACACTGGTTAGACAGTGAAATTTCTATTAATATGCAGGCTTACACTGCCTAGGTTATAAATTAAATCAAAATTCAACGGGGCTTACGGGAAAAAAGTGAACTGATAAAAACTAGAAAAGTCTACTTAAAATTTGAGAACATAATTCACAGTTCTGTGTTAACGCTTATAGCTCTTTGCGCAAGTTTTAAATTGAAAAGTTAAATTTTAAAATGGGGTGGTTTAGTATTTGCTGATTAGTATCTGTATATGTGTATATGCTGATTATAGTGCTGATTCTGTATAGGCTGTATATGATCTATGTCGGCTGATTATAATTCTGTATTAGTATTTCGAAACAGAAAGGTTACCCTGTATGCAACCGTTGGATATTGCACCCATAAAGAAGTTAATTAGTGGTTTATTAATGTAAAAATATTTTAAAATTTAAGTTTTCGATTTTTAAGAGTTATCTTAAAAAGGTTATTATGACTTAAAGTCAGAATAACTTTTAATTTACTGATGGTGACTTCCGAAGTTGGAGTCGAAATGCTTAACATTTTACAATCTTCAAGACTACAGCCCGTAAGCCCGGATGTTGTTGTAAAATTCCGTTACTTATGTACAATTTTTTTTATTCTCTCAAAACTTGTTTTTTCGATTTATTTTCTCTTTCAAACTGACGATTTAATTCTTCTCTTCGTAAGAATTCAACTCCTTGCTTTAGACCTAGCTTGTTATGTTTAATCTTTAAACACTGCATAAATATTTATATGAAACCCAGAACACATTTCAAAATAAATTGATGCTTGCCGATAACATTTTTTAAAAGTCTCACAGATTTAGTCGGGGAATTATTTAAATCAAACAAACTCCTTTAAGGAAAAACTGACATTAATCAAACGAAAAACGCTTCGTTTTCTTCAATTTAGAGAACTGCGTTATAATTGAAGAAAAAACTATTTCATTAGTATTGCAAATGTTTTCCTATCACTTTTTAGTCCCCTACTCACTACTAATGCGATAAAATATAAATGCTTGTCATGGGTAGGGAATATTGAGTTTTTACATTAAAACTCTGATGTAGAAATTAAAGGACGCACTTAATCGATTTTACGATGATAGTCTCATTTAGGACTGATAAAAACGACTGTTTATCTGCAGTTCAGAATACGTTTTAGCCGAAAGGGAATTTATTTCGTTCACGGTAATGTTTTTTTAATTAATCAATCGTAAATTTTGGGAGGATTATTTTTATCTGTGTCCTTATGATACCATTAAGAAAAATTTATAGCTGTATAAAAAATTTTAAATTGAATTTGTATTGCAAAATTTTATTTCAATGTATTAATTCAATCCAATTTATATAAAAAGTGAAGTATTATATTAGTACTCAAACACACTAGCTATTTTTCTCATACATAACAAAATAATTTAAAAAAGAGGGGAAACATAACAATTGGTGTGTAGCATTTTATTTTTTTTCAACAATAGAAAGCGTACAAAATAATTGTTCATCATTATTAGTGCAACAATTCATTTTACAACAATCATGATGTTTCAGCTGTTTTATGAAAAATTAATCACTGCGATTTTATTCTTGAGCAAGAAAGCTGTAATTTTTCTCAAGTGATAAAAATATTTTGAGTATGGATAAATCTACCGTATTTGGTGGCTTATTCGTGTTACCCTTGCTGTGGGGAGTATGCCAGATGGTTTTCACAGGCAATCCAGGCTACGCCCTTTTCCTGGTTGCCTATGGTCTGATGGTAAAGGCTCTGACTGATGGACCTGAGCATAATGGCTCTGAAACAGGCGAAACAGACTCGGCAATCCTTTCTGACGAGTCTGTGGAGGTCAAGCCTGATGAAATCGCCATTGCCGTGGACACCACACCTGTTGATCTGGGTGCATCAGGAGTACAGGCTGACCCCCTCATGTCTGGAGACACGGTCGTGCCAGGAGATATCGCCAAACCTGTTGATGATCCAGATGTAGAAGTCAAGGCAGACACTCCAGCAGTTGGAGATGTGTCGCCTATAATCATGGCTGCAGAGGAAGCAGATTTGGTCAAGTCTGTGGATGACCCAGATGCAGAAGCCCAGGTGGACACTCCAGCAGTTGGAGATGCTTCGCCTGCCATCATGACACCAGCCGTTCCAGATGGCCTGGACTTGATCAAGCCTGTGGATGACGTAGATGTAGAAGTCCAGGTTGAGATCCTAGCAGTTGGAGATGGCACAGATCTGGTCAAGCCTGCGGATCACCCTGATGTAGAAGCACAGGCAGAGACTACAGCAGTTGGAGATTGCACAGATCAGGTCAAGCCTGTGGATCACCCTGACGTAGACGTCCAGGGAGAGACTCCAACAGTTAAAGATGCATCGCCGACCATCATGGCTGCAGAAGATGGCGGAGATATGGTCGAAGGACCGATGGCAATCCCACCTGAAGGATACGGAAGTCCTCTTCCATCGTGTTCAAGACAGGACATTCCTACTGCGAGGATGGAGACCCCTGAAGCCAAACACGGGGACATTGCCAGGCCCGATCGTCTGAAGGAGTCACGCCATCCAGGTTCCAGCCGACCTATGCCACATCGTGCCAGCCACGTCTTCATTGACCGAGGCCTCAACATGGCCAACTTGAAAAGGAAGGCTGACTTCTCGCCAAGCCTCTCCTATATTGAGGATGAGCACTCAGGAGGACATTACAGTGCCATGCAGCACTTTCCTGGTGCTTCAGCGTCCAGAGCTGATGAGGACTCTGGTGCTCCAATCACAGGAGCTGGACCCAAACGAAAGGGAGTTGGTGCTTTCTTTCGGCGGTTTTTGATGTGCTGCCGCAAGTAGTGAGGATATGAGATGTTGTATATAGTGTATATATTTATGTTGTCTTGTGATTGTGTCGTCTACAATAGAAATAGCAATAGAACCATTCAATAGCCCGATCATCAATAGCCCAATAAAATAGTTTTTACAATAGCCCTGTGTCTTTATTTGCTTTGGATTCTATATTGATTGTATTCCTTTGAGATTTTTAGATTATTGTGCCATAATTTTTATTCATAGACAATATGTATTTTGGAACTATTGGAATATGTTTGGGGTGTTTGAAATAATTAGCAAAAAAGTTCCATTTTGAGTCTAAAAGCAAGGTTTCTGATTTTCTAAGGAGGGTGATATAGTTATATCGAAAATATCCGAAAGGCAAAGATAAAGTTTAAAAGTATTTTACTATATAAAAAACATAAGTAGTCAATTTCATGTAACTAATATTTAATATTGAGTATAACTTGCTTTCATGCATTTTCTACTGATTATTTGACTTAATCTTTTTAAAAATAAATAATACTATAAATAGAGTCTAGACATGATAAGAACTCACTCATCAAATTATGTTTAAATATCAAGATATATAGCTTTAAAGTATTATTATTACATATTATGATAATTATTTTTGTAAAAATTATGCGATACGATATTTATACAAAATTTTCGGACAGTATAATATACTCTATTCATTTTGAACTGGCGCCTGAAGAATAGTGCTTTCCCCTTCGCTAGAAACGTAACCATGGCTACGCTCTTTGCGTGGCCAATAGTAAGCCTTCTTCATCGCTGTGAAGTTAATAGTTGCCATGGTTACTGATTCGGTGGTGGGGAAGGATATATTTTCGGGAGCCAGTTCAAAATGAACTGAGTAAAGATTGGTATCCTCTGACGTTGAGAAATTTATACATGAATCTCTCGAGCTTTCCTTTTGTTCAAGTTGTACAGTTTTGACATTTACTGATATAATTTAATAAAAGGAAGAAAATCACCTAATTGGACTGAGTGTCAAAACTATCCAGAGATCATAGTTTGAAATCAAAAGTTTAGGTCTTGGAAATCACAATCAATCTTGGATTTAGTTTATTATATTCCCTCATACCTGGTTTCAAATGTATGTGCCACCTATGAAAAAATAAAAAGGAACTAAGAGGTTTAATCACCTTGCCAACAACAAGATATTTTATTTAAGACAAAGTTTGTAAGCTGGATTGGAATTAACTAATTTGCATAAAAAACGCGTATTTGGGTCAGAAAAACCTGTTCGGTTCAATGAGCTTTCCAAATCCTTTCTCGTACAAGTTCCTCGTTTCTTGGGATCGTCAAAGAGATATACTTAATGACAACCAGTGTAAACATTACTAATACTACGAATTTAACCTTTAAAATATAATTTTTCAACGTTTAATAAAAAGATCTGAGTGGCTATAATATTATGGGGTTTCCAAATCGTTAAGTTCATATTCCTAGGAAAATTTAGTTTTAAATTGAATAATCTATTGATTACTCTCACCTTAAATCCTGTAAAACCTTTCCGCCATAACATCCTGAAAAGTTCCTGAACTACAATTTAATCCATATTCTAATTATATTCTAACTTAATTTTTGGAATTGATCAGCTGGAATCGAGAATTTTCGCAGAAACGCACTTTTTATAATAAATGTTCAATAAAAGGTCTAATTATTTCTATTTCACTGACATTTATAATTTAAAAGATCAATTTAACACCAAATGGCATCATTAGAAGGAATTTTTTTGAAGAAATTTGGGATTTAATTTCTTTAGTCATCCGTAGTGCACTAAAAATACATTTGATCCAGTTTTATAACAATATAAATCTTGAAATATATATTTTGAACTACTTTGAACTACTACTTGAACAAAATGTCACGGAACTGTTAGGGGGTTGGTTAAATTTCAGGGGACAAGGGAGGGAAGAAACAGGTGAGAGAACTCACAATATGGAAACTCCTTGACAAATTTATGACTTGTAAATCTCCAGATTAGTGCACCTATCCCTATCCTTTGCTTTCGATATTAAATGAAAAATTAGCTTAGAAATTGTAGTGAGGCAACTACAGAAACGAAATAACTCATAAATTCATACAGCGTTGAAAAATTTTAGCCTGTTGAATTAGGTGCGACTCGAACTCGGGTCACTTAGCGTTGGTTGATGCAACAGCGACCAATAATGGGTTAAAAAAATTGACTCCTGTCTTTCTTAATTTGATGGACCAGTCATTTTGGTTGAGGACCAGTGGATTTTTTTCCAATTTCTAACTCTGCTTAAAACGCCTTATATATAAGAGCATTATATATGGTCGTTTTAACAAATTAAGTTTTGTTTTTATTCTCAGCTGCAGGATGTGATGTCCCAATTTTTGAAAGCCCCTCCCTCTCCCTTGTCACCAACTATCACAAATTGATTAACCCCCTCCCTCCCTCCCTACCTCTGAGCGTGACGTCATTCTTGGAAGGTCCCCCACTATGAATATTTTACTCTCAGAAAACAACTGAACTAAACCATACACTGTTAAAAAAAGTTCGACTTTTCACCAGAAACTGGTTCAAATTTAGCTGCAACCTAGGTTCGGTAACAGGTTTCACCAAATTTTTGGTGCTTTCACTAGTGAAGGGCACCGAATTGCGCAAGTAAAAGCACCGAAAACTTGGTGAAACCTGCTACCGAGCCTAGGTTGCAGCTAAATTTGAACCAGTTTGTGGTGAAAGGTTGAGCAATTCGAACTAGCTTGTGGTGAGAGGTTGAACTGTTTTTTTAACAGTATACAATACAACCCCACCTTCTCTTCCAGTCTTGGCACTTCTCCAAACGGCTTTCACCGGGGACGTCTGCCCTTCCCAAAACACCCTCCCCGCCTGCACCTGCCACAACATCGTTCTAGAGGACGGACTACCCCTCAACAACGAGACCTACACCACCCAACCACCGCCCTCCATCAACAACCTAGCAACAACTTCTTCATATCAACACCCGAAGCTTGGGCGCAGGTCGCTATACACGTTGGTCAAGTGTGCCAGCTTCCACACCCCCCAGGCTCTAGAGGAAAGTGTTCTGCAGGGGCTGCACCGGAAGAGCGTGGATGAGTTGGTGGTCAGCGCCTTGCCGCCCCCTAAGGAACACGCCCTAGCATATCTACCCAGTGAGTGGCTCAAGTATGTCAGGGTCAAGCAGTTTGAGGTGCGTATATGGTCGTTTGTATATGGTACTTGCAACGACTATCAATCTAAGAGAAAACTATCGTTTTAACTAACATTTCTTAATTTTTTTAGCAGCATATCTCTATTTAATAATAATGTTTTAATAACTGATTTTATTTACTACACCAACAACCTTATACAACACAAAGGAAAAATAAGGAAGAAATTTAAACTGTACACTATTATGGGATTGCAATCCTTTACAAAAGCATTTCTAAGCCTTATAATAAAACATGATGAAGAAAAAAGGAAAATAGAATAGTATTTAAATTTTTTTAAATGTACTAGAATGAATTAATACAAAGTAAAAGATATATAAAAATTCAAATAAAATTTAAATCTAAAATATACAAATTTTATATATCTGTAATACAAAAAATACTCCCGTGTTTGCAGATACTTTACAGTCCTGTAATAAAAAAACCTCCATTTTACATAAAATGCAAATTTTCTCTATATCTCAGCTTCACTCTCTTTGGTGTCATGTTTTTTGTGTGTTCTCTTTCGAGTGTTTGGTCTAATCATTATCGATTGTGTTTCTTGTACAAAAACTGCGCATTTTTTAAAATTATTATATTACATTTCTTACTTTGGACGTACTGTAAAACCCAAGAAAAACGTTGAAAACTCCCCCAACCTCGAGAAACCCACTCCAAAATTTTGCTTGTAAATCCAAGATCGATTTCCAGTGTTGACTGTTACTTTATAAAACTGATATTTTTTAACATCTAAATTTATAGAAGGCCTTTTGTTCACAACCTCGCAAGTAATTGTTTTATTAATAAATTGTTACCTTTGGCTTGAAGCTTAACTGATTAAGCTACATTTAATCCGATAAAATTAATTAGTAATGAAACAGATAATCAGTCACAAAAAAGTCATTATGATTATTTCATTACAAAGCTTTAAATGGATGTGATGCGTTGCGTGTTTTATCTACCTGTGGTATCAAAAGGGCTGGAGAGTTTGCATATTAGAAGATGCTATCCAAAGTGTTTTCCTCCTAATTTCCAAAACCGGTCCTTTCCACGATTACTCAAATGGTTATTTAATAACGTAAGCTTGTTTGAGTGCAAAAAAAACTAGTTTGTCTGTAATCCTCATTTTTAATGATACTCACTAAGAATCACCCCACATGAAAAATATTTTCGAAACTTCCCTTATAAAGTAAATAAAATCCATGACTGCGGTTTCTTCTATACCTGGTGTTTTCATTACTTGATATTACTTTATTGTATTCTTAAGGGTTTGATGCATGGCTATGGTTGATGTGGGTTTTAGATATATTTATTAACCTACTTAATTTAAAAATAAATAAAGACCACTGTTAATAGATGGAGATTGACGGCAATTATATGTAATGTATAATTAAACAAGAGTTATGTGCTAGGAAAGTTTTTGGAAAACCTCTTCAAAACTATACTTTTTTTACTAAACTCTGAAGAAAAGAGAAAATATGAATAACACCAATTATTTCATCACAAGTTCTTTAGTCACAACTTTAAAAATTGTCATAAAATGTACATCTTCATTATGAAGACCAATTACACATGTTATTGGATGCCTGTGGCAGAATAATGTTAACACGAGCGTCCCTAATTTCCAAATGAGAACACTGAAAGATTATTGGCGTGAAGATTAATAAGTCTAAAGGGGAAATGAGTATCATTAGAACGATTGTGTCTGTAATAAGAGACAAACGCATGACCTGAAAAATTTAATGGGTGATTAAAATGCCATTAAAATAAAAATGTCGGAATAAGTGTAGATGAATAGCTTGAGGAAACGAAAAAGTTTGATCCTCTCTACATTACTCAACAGACAGGAAGTTATAAAATTATCTTATGTTTAAGATAACAGTATTCCAAAAACTGTTTAAACTCATGAATAAAAGAGAGAAATTTTTAAGGTACCTGCAATATAGATACAACTTATTTTACAATTTATTAAGACGTAAATGAATAAATGGTGAACGAATGTAGGATGAAAATCGAAAACTTGACTTTCGGCTAAAAGAATTTAAGATCCTTGGTTCATAGAATTTTAATGTGAGTAAGATATTCTATGGTTGATGTCCCAAAGATCGTGTGGCCTGTAAATTTACTACTTATAACAGTTTATAAGGATAAAATTCTTTGCTATCCAGGAAATAAAAACATTAATGTTATCTCATTCTTTTTTTGTCTCACTAGGGGGCTCTGCCCCCTGCTCGCTATCGCTCACCAACCCCCGGAACTGCTTCGCATTTCTTTGTAGATCGCTTCGCGATCTTAGCGAGCAGAGCTCGCTTGTTTCATCTCAACAATCCAGCACAACCCACTCGTCGACTCAACTAATGATCTTTTAATATTAAAACTACTTATATCTCCTGCCTGTAAGTAGTTTATTCCAGATCATTCCCTGCAAAATATCGAAATAAAACTGCTGCTAAAATCTTTTCTGGCCTATCAATTAATTTAATCAATTACTTAAATGATTTTTTAATTATCCAGCAAGTCTACTAATAATCATTAACCATCTTAGAGAAAAAAAACAAAGGAAACTTTTAAATTTATGATATTGACGTGTGTATCTAGTGAATCGTTGAAAATAAAAGAAACACATAAAACTCGTCTGTTTCCCTAGTGAACGGCCGAAAAGATAAGAAAAAATTGGAGCTTTGAATCTTAATAATTCAAAAACTAATTAGAATTTTCCAAAAAACAAAATGCCAATCTTTTCGTAAAAAATAATTGTACAAGTGTTTAAAATATCGTATTTCTAATAAGATAAGTTTTTCTTTTATAACGAAAAAACCGAAAAAATGTCGAAAATTTCGAAACTTTAAAATTGAATTACTCCAAAACTAATTCGAAATTTGAAAAAAGGGCGACGAGGTGCATAACTTCTAACTAAGAATATGTGTCTGCAAAAAAATCATGTTTCTGCTATAAATAGATTTTGCTGGGGGCGAACCCGCAGCAGAAAAAATATTTTTCCACTTTGACATTAAATAACTCATGAACAAATTATCTAATTAATTAGGTTTTGGAACGAAAATGACCATCATGCTTTTGTATACCAAAAGTCGAAATTTCAAAGCATTGCTTCAAATAGTTTTTGCGTAGTGAGAGTTCAAAATGTTCAAAAATAAAATTTTCAAAATCAGCGGCGGTGACGACAGCGGCGGCGGCGGCGGTCACTGTTGGTCACTGTTATTTTTTTTAATATAGAGAGATATATTCTCACACTTCATTCTACTCTCTCTGTTTAGAAATTCTTCATTCTCTAGCATTTTTATTCCTTTGCATAAACTGCGTTCGACAATTTGACAATGGATTTAATGCTTATTTTTGTTTTGTTTGGTATGCTATATCACCTCTTTGGAGGAAGAACACCGCAACTGCAAATGGGGGACATTTTACCCAATTTAGTGGTTTTGACTTGAGATAAAACTGCTTTAGCTCAACTGTGATCACTGAATATTTAAAAAACATCAGGTTTTCCAACACTAGGACCTTCCCTGCTTTGCAACAAGTGTAATGTTTAAGAGGCCACTTCCCAAAATCTAATTAAGTGCGATAGCTTGGTGAGCGGGGATATTATATAAAAAGACCAGCTTCAGAGACTAATGCAGGCCAATCTAGGTACCGTTTATCGGCACCTTCACAAAAAATGTACTCGCAAAAACGGTACCTTCACAAAAAATGTACTCGCAAAAACAGCACCTTCACAAAAATTCTAAAATTATTTTTTAATGATAGACGAATTGTTTATGGTTGAATTAGTCTTTAAATTGCTATAAAACTGTAGCAATAAGTAATTTAATGCTGGTTTCATTAAATTACTAATTTTATAGTTCCCCTTCAGAAAACTTAAAAAAAATTTCACAATAATGAAAAAGCTTTTACAATTTTTCACAAAAATTAAAAGGATGTGTAAGTTTTTCACAAAAATGGGGGTTAGGTTTGAAAATGGGGGTTAAATTAAAGGGGTTGTGCGAGCGAATGCGTGTGTGTGTGCGGCGTGGGCAACAGTACTTCACCTCCGTGGCTTCGGTCCACAGGTGCCCACTGGGTAACGCGAAGAAAGTACTAATTACGGCGTGTCTGTTGGTCAATGAACTCTGTTATCCGTAACTGTTCAATTACCTGCCATTGGAAATTAAAAAAAAGTTTAAAATCCTGGATTAGTCCCTGAGCTTTTGTACTGGAGATATAAAATTGATAAAAAGAAGCTACCAAAGTAAAATTATTATTATTATGAATCTGTTTTTCCACCAAGCTCCCTTACATTATTATTCCTCCATTTGCAATTACGTCGCTATTCCTCCCGAGGGGTGATAACCCAAAACCTTATTGAAACCTTAAGGGGTATCCCATTGAAGGATTTTGTAAAGTTGTCATTGATGACCTGTAACCTTTCGACAATCTAAAAACATCCACCGCTAGATGATGCCCATAAGGTTAGCGGTAACCTTACGGAAAAAACCTTAAAACAAGGTTAGAAACTGAAGTAACTGCCTTTGTGAAGGTTTTTCTGTCATTTCTTTCTCCAACCCTGTCATACCGCAAACCCTAATACAGTATTGCGTAAAGGTTTTTAGGCAAACTTGGCTTTGGGAAACCCAATAACAATATGAAGATATAATTTAATAGTAAGGTTACAGTCCAGATAGCATGTAGCCTTACTGTTAACCTTCCTTTTTACATTATTTTAATCAATGACAACCTTACAACTAGTTACGCCATAAGGTTTCAACAAGATTTATAAAACCTTATATTGCTATCTGGGAATGTTCTCAAATGGGCATATCTATCTAAAACCTCAAACCATTCTTCCACCCATTCCAGATCAACGAATCCCACCTAGCCGGGGACTTCCTCTGGCGTGGGTCTCCCTTCACCGGTCAAGGCGGATACCTGCGATGGCTATCGGCCAACCGCGTCTCCCTATGCGGGACCCTCACCCACGACACGCCAGGGACCACCAACACCCGCGGCCTCAAGGCCCTGCACCGTCTGGAAGGCCTCGACTTCTCCATCAACCACCTGGTCGCAGTGACCGCAAGCGCCTTCCAGGACCCCCCGAGGAACCTCAGTTACATCAACCTGTCCAGGAACAGTCTGAAGGCCGTGGACGATGGCGCGTTTGTCGGTGTTGCGACCCTGACGTGCATCGACTTGTCGCATAACGTCCTGGAGGAGTTGAGTAGAGGGATATTTGCTAGTCCTGCGCCTGCGCTTGATGAGATCAATCTGAGGTGAGGGACGTTAATGATTTCTTGTGGTGTGACGTTTATAACTGGAAGTTGTTACATTTTTAGTAAAAGCGGTACTGAAGAGATGGGGAAAGGGTCACGTGATTTCGTTAGGTGAGGTGATTAGAAAATAAGGTTAAGGACGAAGGAAGCTGAGATAGTTGGTTAAGAGGTAGAGACATTCGCTTGCTAACAAGGAGCTGGAAATATGAGAGGGATTTTTTTACTTTAGGTTTAGGTGGTTGTATGAAAGCCATGTGGCAAAAGGGGGGGCTGTAACAAAAAATTGAGTTTTCTATCGTTAAAAAATAATTTTATAATTGATCCTATAGAATTAGTATTTGAGGCAAAATCAAAGAAAAAATACCTTTTATCTTGAGACGTCAATTAAAAAAACATGCCAATCTTTTGACGATAGGACCTCAATTTTCGGGTTTATAGCCCACTTTTGGCCCGGGGATCCTGGACGCAGCTTCATACAACCACCCAAACCTTAAATATTAAGCCCCCTTTTATTTCAGGCTCCCTGTCTGCAATGCAAACCCCTCTTGTTCAACCAACTATCTCAGCTTCCTTTCTCCATTCCAAATTAATCGCCTCGTCGTTCAAAAGCATGTGACCCTTTCTCCTTCTCCGGCTGTGCTGTGCAGTATACCTCTAGTAATTTAAAGTTATGGTTGCAGTTGAGATGTTGAATTAACTTATGTGAATTTAGTCTCACATAAAATGAGAGAGATAGAGAGAGTGAGAGATAGAAAAGATGAGATGGATGAAGAGAAAACAAAACGAAAGAGAAATAGAGATTAGTGAATGACATGAGAATGAGAGAAAAGGAAATAATAGAAGGGAATTAAAAATAAAATGACATTTTTAGGATTAATAAGCATTTAACGTATTTTCTTGAAGTTCCTTTGACCACGGAGTTCGTTTAATTTGTGTAATTTCATGAATAATTCAAGTTCTACGCGGTTTAAAGTATTTACTTAATGAAATATATTTTATTCCAGTAGAAAAAGTGATCCCAGTTTTTAAACTGTTTCACATGCGGTAACGGCCATTTTGGTTGAACGACCGCAAAGACTTGATTGCGTATAAAATTAAAAACAAAGCTATCAGAGCTGGACTTGAGCCAATTAGTTCACTAAGCGGTGCTTCCCTCGTTTCCACACACAAAGTTTGGGAGATCTCGTTTCTAACAAGTGTCTAGATCATAATCTATAGGATAGTCCTTCCCTTAACCCTTATACTAGTGTTTCCCAAATGATACCTCTTTTAATTTAAAAATTATAATTTGAATTCGAGACCACAAAAATATTGACCAGCGTAAGAATCAAAACTTCGGGACAGAGATTTTAATGGATACTTTTGAGTCGTTTTTATTTCCCTCCCACTAAGCTGGAGGAAACTAATGTTGCAAATCCTTGAGGTATAACAAAATAAAACGAGAAATCATGAAGTATTCCAATTATTACAGAGGAATGGAAAAATTGGAAGCTTGTAAGGAATATACAAAAGTGACTGCAAATGAATAAATTCAATTAAGTTTATTAACAATAAAAAAAGATATGTTGAAAGGAACTAAAAAGTTTATCATACGATGGAAGGATATAATAAGGTAAGATCGAAAATAAATATGCGAAAATAATTAGTTCAGTTAATTAAATTGTCTTGCGCCATTCATTAGTGCTGTTCTTATTATTAATGAATTATTGGTAACGGTAAAAAAATGTCGGGTCCTTAGTGCTTTTTATTATTTATTATAACCATTATACCCCGTTCTCATTGCTTCTAAAGACCCTTTAAAACATATTGCACTTTACCGGATAGGGCGTTTTCTTACTCGATATTTTTTCATTTCAGAACTAGAACCAGATGTAATAACTATTAACATAAATTTAAACCGCCGTATATATTTCCGCGTATAAGCGGAAAAAACGCTTTTTATTCAAAAAATTGCCCAAAAATTTAAAACCATCGTATAAACCGAGTTCAAAATAACTTTCGCCCTCATGAATCACCAAAATTAAAGAAAGAAAAAAATTTTGCAAACAAAACTTGCATATTATTCCACTAGGATTAGAACTAAAACATCAAGTTTTGTACTTTCTATAACGCATAATAAAAACGTATCGAATGGGTGTGAAAAGTTATTTCTTTTACTTTACTTCTATTTAATGTATTGGTTTAGACACCCCACCTGTAAATTTGATCACGTTGGGCTTCCGTGAAACGTAATTCTGTTAATATTCCCAAACGCTCACGCATATAAGCCGACTTCCCCACATTTGAATCGGAAATTTTTCCAAAAATTCTCGGCTTACATGCGGAAATATACAGCATATTCAACAACTCTTCCCTAAACTTTTCATGCATGATTACACCCAGAATGTCCGAAAATAACTGGCATGGCATTCGAAAAATCCACTCCTTCCAAAGTGACCAGTGTCCGAGCAGCGGGTAGGTGAAGTCCCGGGTCCGGAAACTATCCCAGCGCCAATCAATAGAATTATCTATGACCAGAATTCGGTGTGTTGTTCTAAATGGAGACTTTAGGCGTTCTGAGAGTTGGTTGATTAGGTTACAAATAGCTGCCGAGTCGATGAAGGCTAGTTATAATACATATTTTCTTTTGAATGTTCATATTCGTAAATTTTTAGAGTGCTGGGATCCGATTTGAAGAACACTTTCATTTTTTGACATTAACTAACAAAACAATGTTTTTAGAATTCATTTTATTTTTGATAGAACACTTTTCCAACACTTTTTAAACGTATTCAGAACACTATCGCAACACAATAAGGTAATAAATGTTCTACTTAACAACACTACGGAAGTGTTGTTAATATGGGGGCAAAAATTGTTCTGAAATGTGTTTAATTTTGTGTACAGCATTTGGACATTGTATCCAGGAATGTGTTCTAAAAACAGTATATATTCTGAAATACTTTTATAATATGAAAGTGTTCCCAATTTGTGATCGACACACTTTGAAAATACATTCCCTTTCTTTTGCAGCACTATTTTTTTAGAACACAATCGCAACGCCTTTGATTCATTATTGTGTTCACAATGCTTACTTCGTATTGCGAGAGGGTTTCACATATTTGCAGCGTAGAAGAATATTATTCTGCATTACATATCCAAAATTTAAATATGCATAATTAATTTTAAATTAAATATGATAATATAATATATATATACACAATATAAAATTTGTATTTATGAAATACCTATTTAATTTTATCACGTAATTTGTTTAGTTAGCAAATCCACATGGGGAGCTAAATCATCGGTTCTCAATGTAGAGATGTATACTTCTCAGTATTTGGGTTATTCTATAACTTAAAGATATTTTTGGATAACTTGTATATTTCAAAAGGAGTTTATTAGTAGCCATAATAAATAAGTTTCATTTTAAATGAACTTAACTTGAAGAAATTGTGATTGGTTTTTTCATTTTATATATTTCCTGCTAAAAGGTTGCTAAGGAAAACTTACTCAAACAAGGGATTATAAAGAGCAAATTTAATAAGCATTTCTACAATCAATGTTAGCATTATATTTGGACAGTATATTTTAAAACACGTTTACGCTAAAACAAATGTAAGGTTAATAGATAGAAGTAAAAATAGGTTAATAGAAGTAAAAATTATTAAATAAAAGGATTTTTTTCGAAATTGAACACACACAAATATCCGTTTAATTAAGAAAAGTTAAGTTTAAGTAAAGTAAAAGTGAACCTTTTAATGTAACTTAAGAAAACTCCAAAGAACGCTTAGTGCTTATTATTCTCTAATAAGCCTTAGAAATAGCCTAACTTTAAAAAGAAGCCTTAGAAATAGCCTAACTTTTCCAAACAATGTCACGTTGAAACGAAAGAGCTGTAGTTTTTTCTCTGGTTCTTCAAAGTTTGAATAACTTTCTCCTCTTACAACAGCTGGAACTTCATTCGATCCCTTCCTTCCGACTTCTTCACGGGAATGCCAAAGCTGAGAATCTTGAACCTCTCCAAGAACTTCCTTTTCTCTCTCCCCGAGAATCCTTACAGAGAAGTCTGGTTTCAGCTGCACTCAGTGGACGTTTCGGGTAAGCAAAAGAGAGTTCTTGAAACCGACTTCAATTTAATCAGCACATATTTTTGATTGAAGGAAGTGCTTAAATGAAACTTCTTTCTTATTTGAATCGTCAGTTTAAATTTTGAATGAATTGCCAGTTTAAAAAAAAGGTAATGAAGTCAGTCCATTATGCAATTTTAGATAAACTGGACTTAAATTAATTGTCAGTTTTAAAAAAGGTAATTAGTCCAATATGCAATTTTAGATAAACTCGACTTTGATTAATTGTCAGTTTTTATACCCTATTCATTTACAATTGGCGCTTGAGAAATAGTGCTTTCTCCCACGCTAGAAGCGTAACTATAGTTACGCTCTTCGAGCAGCCAATAGTAAGCCTTCTTCGTCACTTTGACGAGGATAGTTGCTATGGTTACCGATCGGTAGTGGGGCCAGGCATCGGTAGTAATATTGTCAAGCGCCAGTTCAAAATGAACAGAGTATAAAAAAGGTTATTTGTCCAATATGCAATTTTAGATAAATTCGACTTAAACTAATTGTCAATTTAAAAAAGGTAATATTTCAACACAATATGTTATTTTAGATAAACTAGACAAAACAAAACTGTGTAAATAATGGAACATTTGAAAAAAGCTGTTGGACTTCAAACGTTCCGTTTCCGTTCTTCAAACTTTTGAAATGTCAGCTGAAAACAAAAATCTCAAAAAAAACCCTTAAATTTGACTTCTGTTTAGTTAGCAGCACAAAAAGGAGAAATAAAGAGATTAATGTAAATTGTGGAAAAGTATTATGAAACTGTCATATTTATTAAATGTAAAATATGGTTACGTAACGTAATGAGGGCAAACTGTGCAAATAAGCAGAAGATTCAATACGACAACGTTTACTTTGCACATCCAATTAAGAAGATCACAAATCTAAAACAAGATTTAGTCTAATCATGTAACCATAACCATGATAATCTAAAACATGGTTTAGATTTTTAATCTTTTTAATTGAATGTGCAAAATATACGTTGTAGTATTGAATCTTGTACAATATGGTCATTTAGGTTTTTCTTACACTTTTAAACTAGTTTGTGTAAGCAAAAAAACAACTTTCAAAAATATTTTAAGTTCTGTTCTACAAATTTTTATATTTTCAAATATTGGTTCATGACTTGAGACCATTCTAGTTCTAGTAACATGAATTGAATAAGTTGCAATGAATTCTATTTAAAATGAGAGGAAGCATGAGCATGAAAAGCCACTAAGAAAATAAGATCTAACATGTTTATTATTACAAGTCGATATTTTCAAAAAATTTCAGGCAACTTCATTGAGTGCTACTGTGACCTTCTATGGCTGGTGTCTTACAACACAACATCTACACCAGAAACTGCTCTCGCTACAACCTTAGACAATAATGCTGAAAGTGGGAAAAAAGTAAAAGGCCAATGCTACTCAAGCAAGAAGCCCAAGTACTACACGGTTTACCACAACTTGGCGACTCTCACCAGAAAAGAGCTTGAGTGTTGAACATATTTTGCATTCATCTTTAAAAAACTCATTTTGAAATGCTATTGACGTGATAGTTTAGTCTTACCGCCACGAGAAAAACTTTGATGGTCTTATTAACTGCCACTTGACCAGCGATTAATGAGCAGCTAAAGAGAGAAAAGTTGCTTTTCGCTGACTCTGATTGGTGGAATCCTTCTTTAACCGATCGATGGTTAACCACACGGAGTAAAGAGCTAACAGAGATTCCAAACGGCAGTTTTCCTCTTTGGGTACTTAATTTAATTCATGCTCGCATATTATAATTAATTTCATAGCCTCCAATCAGAGAAGGCGAAATGCGAAAGTGATTCCTGATTGGATATGGAACTTCAATCAAGCGGCATTTTAATTTCATCGGTGCTGCTCTTTTCCCTCCACTTCCGATTTGGATTTGAGTGACAGCTTCAGTGGGCAAATGACAGATACGTAGCAGGAGTGACGTGGAACTATAGGAGGCGGTCCGATGTACTTGAAATTGTCTATGGGAAATATCGTCTATAGAGATGAATCCTCTGTTAAGCTCTATACTCTGTGGTTTACCACTGGTCAGGTAGAAGTGAATAATACCATGACAGAAAAATAAAACCTTGAAAAGAAGTTCAAATTTAAATGATAGTTACACAAATTTGGTACAAAACGTTTTTCAGGGGGGTATAATCCAGTTTCCATGACAATCGCCACAATATTTTAAGACATCAACAGTTTTTCTCCTGCCGGTCGGGCTATATCTTAAGAGACAAACCAAATCAGTTTCATTATGACAAGTTCACTGAAACATTCGTATCCGAGGATAGTGGTTACCAGTGACAACATTTTTCATCAATTTATTTTAAATGAGACTAACTGGCCCTAGGCCTATTTTTATCAGAATCTACGATAAAATTTACTGTTAAAATTTTATCTCAGTTTGTAAGATTAACTTATAAATAAATATTTCATCTTTGTTTTTTAAGCAAAAGTAACGAGAAGCAAAACTATATGGTTGTATTAAAAAATATTTCATTGGCTGCCATTTTATCAACTCCTATAATGAAATTGGCTAACAAAATTAAATCTCAATTCTACAGAACAATTTTTACGCATCATATTATAGCTTTGTTTTGTAAGAAGTGTCGTATAGTTACAATTACAATACAATTCCAATTTCAAAAAGGAATTTGCTTTAGTCAAACCTTTTATTTGTATTTAAGTTATCATGAATCATGATTGCATCTTTGTAAGTCAGAATAATTTATAATTTATAACATTGCATCTTTGTTTTGAAAGAAGCAATAACAAGAAGCAAAAGTGTTCATGTTCAAACGTATTCACGATGAGTAACTTATTTGTCTTGTAACTCGAATTTGTATCGAAAATATGTATTACCATTTTGTAACTTTTTACATTTTCAGTTAGAAACCTTAGAACAAACAAATAAAATATTTTTTTAGCTGCATTTCGGTAATAAAAGGACGTTCTAAGCAAAAGCTTGGTTCAAATAAAAAAAAACTTGTGTTTCATTTTAAATTGGTTAATCGCTGCTTTTAAATTTAAGTAAAAAGTTAGTTTCAAAACCAAGGGGATAAATTTATATTTCTCCAAAAATATTTTTTAAATAATATTAAGTAACGATAGTTTTATACATATGATAGTTCCAAAATGTTAAATTATTTTTTTTATAAATCTGTATAAAATGTAAAAGTTATAAAAGTAAACATTTAGATAAACTTCTTTTACGTTTCCTTTCCTTTTTTAAGTTAATTTTCATTAAATAAACTTTCTGGTTTTTTTAATTATTAATCAATGATCATTCAATATAATTTCAGGGAAACAAATTTTAATAACTTAATCATTACGTCATTACTAAACGCTTTGTTTGATAAATGCTTTTTTCAAGTAAATAAGATACGTTTATTTAAAATTCGTTTCAGCATCTCCGAATCCTTTAATTATTCTCGATAGAAAAACCAAAAAAGGATTATGCAAAGCTGAAACTAATTTTAAAATCTCCATCGTATGTTATTTATTTGAAAAAAGTAAGGGTGGGTTGGGGAAAATGGGCTACTTTTTAGCTATTTTTGCGTTATATTTTTATTTCATCAAAAATATTACTTTTTAATTATTTTATTTATTAATGAGTTTAATGACCTTTTAATTGGATCTTGACATTACAATCCTTCAATTTTACTAAATATTTTTTTAATTATAAGTTGGTCATAGGGGTAAAAGGGGTCACATTGTTAAAAGGTACGAAAAATATATTTATTACTAAATATACATAAAAATAAGAAAAATGTGGTATTTCACATGATGTCTTCTTTAAATTGGGTTTTTTAATTTAAAAAAATATTGCTCACAATTATTAAAAAATGGATCTTCTAAAAATTTTAAAACATAATTATTTTCAGCTATATCAGTATCCTCTTTCGAGAAAGGGATAAAAATTACCTCTTTTTGATTTAGTTACAAACTTTAGACTTTAATTAAATTGTAAACATTTACCAAAGTTAATGAACATTGTTCAAACGTAGTAGTTTCTTTAACTACTCCAGTTAAAGAAAAAATAAACTGTTTGATAATTCAATATTCATTTCAAGGAAATAAGTTAAAACATTGTTTTAACTTCATACAGAAAGCCTCCTACAAAACGAAAAGAAAGTGTCAGCTAATTTTATATTTTTCTTAGCTAATTGGCTTGAAATGTCTTTCATACTTTTTTTATGAAAAAATATTACAAAAGTATGATGTAATTTATTACAATATAGTATAGATATTTCGAAATTGGTAAACCATGTTTTTTACATCACTATGCACTGTTCAAAATCAATATTGTTTTGGTTTCCAAATTCGAGAATCTAAATTTTTGACAGTCGGAAAATGTTGTAAACAGATAAAACAATATTACACTAAAAAAGGCAATTTAAGTTAGATTTATATCGAGTTAATTAAAAATGACCAATTTTAACCCAAAACCTACTTTACCTCAACTCACCCTATTTATCAAACAAAGTGTTTAGTGATGATTAAGTTACTGAAGTTATGCTATGATTAGTGATTTTAAAATAATGGCTAAATTGATAGCGAGACCTAAATTTATTATCGTACAAATATATGTTATCTGTTAAACCGTATTAAAAGGCTAACTTTCTTATCAGTGGGAGAAATAAAGGTAAGATTTATTTTATAAATCTTTAAAAAATCAGACAATATTACAAGACTAGCAAGCAATTTCAAAAAATAAGGGCATATAAATTTCAATGAAGTGCAAATTGTAAATGAAATTCAACCACGAATGTAAAATATGAAATATTGAATTTAACTGAGAAAACATAAAGTAAAATTTAAAGAAATCATAGTTTTTGTTATTTTCAAACCTTTTTCAAAGCTAGCAACCTTCTAAAAGTATCTTAAAAGCTCGAGTCAGTACATTTGTTAGGAAATGCAGCAATGCCCCACTACTTTGCTAAAATGAAAAATAACTCCCTAATTTAATTTAAAATGCTTATTATATGGGGATACTCTACTTTATCCCAATTCTCAGTTGTAATAAATAAAAATTAATTATATGTAGATATTATTAAAAATTCGTTCTACGAACTCACCCATAGAAAGAAAAAACAAATAAATCTTGAAAACTCTTCTTACTGGGAAAACTACATTTCGGTAAGTTGTTTTCTCCCCTAGACGCGTGTGTGAGCTAGGAAAAAGATATCACAGCTTCAGTAAATTACATCCTGAATATTTTGTGATACTTCGACAAGCATCCCTGAAGGTTTGTTTTCCACGAAATCTTTTCTTATCTCCATTCCCAATTTTTTATATTGTGTTTATTTTTTATAAATTGTGTTTTTACACTGCTAACTTTACAATACATATTACATTTTTTAAATATTATCTAGAAATTAAATTAATTACTAAAAATACAAATTTATCCCACTATGCTCAGCTGAGGTCTGCAGACATCGGGGCACACAAAGTCAGTCTTCTACCTTTTAAAAAACAATAAATTTATTAATGGATATAAAGTTCCAATCTTGGAGCTAAGTTTCCCTATGCTTTTAACATTCTATTATGTGCTCTGAAATATACAAACTAATGAATGCAAAATATAACTTTTGATAATTAAAAATATAACAAATTTAAATTAACTAATATCTTGATTTATATTAAATTGTTTTCTGGTGACAAATTTTTTTTTTTGAAATATCAATTATAATAGTTTACTTTTTTGAACTATAGAACCTTCCTATACCGTGCTGATGAGCCCTAACAAGGGCGAAACTGGTCCACGGTTGGAGGCGACGCTTGAGAGCTGGAGTTTTCTCACACTTTCCTCTAACCAGAGGTTACTGGTGAAGAACTCTTCTTTTTATAGAAAATAGGTTTATTTTCTTTCATTGGTCTTAAAATCCATTAATGGACTGAAATTCATAAAATATTTTAACTTTATGATCGACGTCATTAAAAACATTCAACGCTTTTCATACCATTTTTCATAACTGTGTTACTGCCCCAACGGATATTACGGAAACATGGAAACAATCTCAAAAAGTTATAATTTTTCAATTGCTATTTATTTTTATATGAATTATTTTAGTTTCAAAAATAAATAAATTACGTAAAATTAAAAAAAATGTTGCTTACTTATAATTTTGTAAAAGTAAATTACATTGTTTCGAAGTAAAGCGAGACTAAAGATTTTAGAGGTTTTCTACTTTATGTTGATAATAAAACCACATACTAATTTTTTATAATGTTTTCTAAGCTTATAGCTCTTTTTTGTAATGTAGGGGAGAGAGGGGTAATAAGATGCAAATGGAGGTAATAAGAAGCATGCAAAATTTCACACGATTTTCCTTTAAGTTTATGAAGCGGACTTTTTACAGAATGTTTATATCATTATCAGCTTTCTTTGAAAAAATAATGTACTTGCTAAGTAAAAGTGGCAGGGGATTTTTTACTTGTTTCTTATTACCCCTAGCGACTGGATATTGTACCTCACGAGGGGTAGTAAGAAACAATCCATCCATTTTACTAATTAAAACCTTTTTTTATCTCTAAAGTGTATTTTATAACCCCAGCAATTTTCAAAACTTTTCATTTTAATCTTTGGAGATACTCACAGTTAAAAATTAGGCTAAAAAAGTTACAAGTAGAAAGTATTAAACAACCATATATTTTTACATAAAACACTTTAAAATCATGACAAAACAATCAAATGATTTTTCTCTTATTTCCTTTTTTGATACAATAAAGTTATTCTCACCCAAAATAAACGCAATTTTTTTTGTAAACACAGTTTTTTAAATTAGATTCCACTTATTCAATATGAACTCAGTGCTTCTTCTTTTTCTTCAAGCTTGAATGGTTCAGGAAGGTTATGAAGACACCCTTGAAATTATTCCCCAGCTCAACTGTGTTTTAATATGTTTTTTACTTAATATCTGGGAAAAGTGAATATAAAAATCCACCATAACTTAAATTAAAACGCAAAATTGATATAAATGTCAATAGAATTACTTTTAATTTTTTCAGTAAACTTCAAAGTGATGAGTAAAAGTTGTCATATTACTATACCCGCCGTTTTAAGGAAAATGAAGGTAATAATGAACTTAATTTAATTTAACTTTTTAACTTGACAAATGAAATAAAAACAATAAAATATAAAAATTCGATAAATAACTTTTTATGGATAATATAAGTATAAAGGATTTATTCTATAAGGTTCAAGCTTTTATTTCTTTCTGCTTTTGCACTCCCTAAACATAAAAGAAAAATAATATTTTACTTCCATGATTCGATAACAAATACGTATAAAGAAATAAAAATGATTAATTAAAAAAATATTCACTTTTAAGTAATTGTGAAGCTTATTTAAAAGTTACTAAATAAAATATCATAAATACAATGAATTCTTTCTAACATGATTTTATTTATTTTAGCCTAAACTGTTACATTTCAAACTTAGCATGTATTTCACCTAATTAAATTACATTTTATTGCTTGAAGTAAGTAAGAAGGGGAATAAATATACAAGTGGGAAAAAATCAGTTAACTTTTGAAAATTCCATAAAAATCGGGGGGAATCAGATTTCCGAGGTCACGGGGGCTTTGGAAAGAATGATGAACTGATAACATTGAAAACATAATTTACACTTAAAAAAATGAGAAATTCCCCCGCGTCCCTCTGTAAATCCCGTCATGGCCGAAATCGAACCCATACTTCCTCAACACCTATTTTACCTATATCCTATAGACGGAATCGAACACGGAGCCCCATAAATTATGTTGGCTCCATCTATAAACATAATTTGAACTAAAATTTTTTATTTTCTTATGAAAAAAACATTTAACCTAAGGATGCTGAGGGTGAAGACCGCGTTTATTCCGGTTTTTATGGAATTTTCTCAAAAGTGTACTGATTTTTTGCATATTACCCTGTACTCAGCTCTAAACGACAACCTAGGATACCTTTTTCTAAAAATTTGCAAGAGAAATTAACTTTTCATCCGAAGGGAATAAAAAGTTTTTAAATGGTGTAAAAACGCGTCAACCAAGTATATCAAAATCTGTCAACCAAATAAATGTGGTATAAAAGAACGAGAGCTCCATCAGAAGGAACGTTCTATTACACGCACTGAAGTTAACCTCTCGTGGGTGTTTTATAGTTATTATATTCTTAAAATAGTTTTCTTAGTACGGATCTATTATTACCATTTAATTTAAACTAAAATATAAAATCGGGTTTATTTGGGCGAAGTGTCTATTTGCACGGCCCAAACGGCCCGTGGCGCATGTGCTGTAGGTCTCGTGATTACGTAGCAGTCTCGGCGCTTAGTGATGGAACCAATGGAACGCCGGGCCGTGGACATTAGAGTAGAGTTTAGTTGAAAAAAGGCCGTGCCAATAGCCAGTGTCTTATTTGGGTGGCTCGTTTTTCTAGAAGCTGCATTCGGTCCTTTGACGCATTTTTTCCTTTACCAAGGGAATGGCTCCTTAAATTTAACTGAAGAATTATACATTCTATCTAAAACGTAAAATGAACATTTATTCGACTCTATTTAATTAGAATACACCACTTTTGCAGGTATGAACAAATAAACAGAAAAAAAAACGGCAAAATAAAAGCAAAAATAAAAATCTGGCAGCAATGCAATATTTTGTTTTTTGTCAATGTATCCGAATGGCATCAGCTTAGGCGCCTAAACTTTGCTTGCTGCTCTATATGAATATTATTGTGTGAATCTGTTGTTAATTGTTTCAACTTTTTGAAACTTATGAATGAATTTGCCGAGACGCGTCAACAAATAATGATCGCAAGTGATTTGTTGATGAAGTTCTTCACTTTTAATTATGTTTTTAACTTGTGACTGACATTTTCTCGTGTTTAATGTAGAATCACCCGCCGATCGTCTGATCTGACAAAGTATAGGTTTATTTTAAACCCTATACACGCGATCTTGTTATTTAAATTATTTATTTACCTAATCTTATCGAATTAGCATGTGTATGAAGCAAAACTAAAGACTCTTTAGAATCATGAAAGCATCAGGGATAACAAAATACTCTGTTAAAAAGGTAATCCGATTTTATTTACTACGTAGTAGCACCCCTTTGTTTAGGGGTGCAGATTTTCAAAAAAATTTATTGTTTGTTCTCGGCCATTTTTTTTGTAGCACTTTCTAAATTATTCAAAATATATCTAGAGATCTCTAAAATATTAATAGAAATTAATTATTCATATGTACGTGGCGAAATTTAAAAAATTGTGTAGTTAAATGAGGAGATCTGACAGTTATACACCTAATGTTTTCTTAAAATAATTTGACAGATCTTTTATTTTGCATGCATAATGACTGATAAAAATAATTATTACTTTCAATAATCAAATTGAAATTTATAGTCATGATAATGTGATATATCTTAAGCTTAAAGAGTTTTCTAAAAATATGGTCAAATTGATATTTTTGACAGCATTTTAAATCTGAAGTTTATATGAATATAAATACCATATAATGGGGTACCCCCAGTATCATTAAAATATAGGTATTAATTAATATCTTCTGTAATTGTCAACTTGTTTTGGTAAACAAAATAGTGTATAAATGAAGTACTATGTTGTGTTCTCTATTCTTTTTATTACTTTACATCTGTTCCTACCTATTTGTGAATCAATACTTCAGGTGAGTCATGATAAGCTAACTTAGGTTAACAATTATATATATTAAATGTGAAAAAATTCATAAGTTTTTAAGTGGGACTTGATTCTTATCAAAGGAGGGCTTACTCTTGAATATGAATGTTTAAACTATTAGCGTAGTTAGATAAAACAAAAAACTCTGCGCACAAACATTTCTTAAAATAGTTTCTGCAAACTTATCAAGTGCCCCCCCAGTCATTTGAATTTTGTCTTAAAACATAATAACAGCCCCAATGCTCATCTAAATTCTGCAATAAAGCTTCTTAAGCATTGGCAGTAAGAAAATATCTATTTATTTATCATAAATTTTAGATAATTAAAAAATATTTACACTGTAAAATTCTAAAACTATCTGCACTCGGCGTGCACATGTGCTTCTACATTATCCAAGTCTGACTATTAGATAGTTTGATTGTAATAGTTTCAAGGATGGGTGTCATAAATCTACCTGCCATCATTATATTAATATATTACATTATAGATATATCTACCTACCATCATTAAAAATTGTTCATCTTCCTCATTAATAAAAGAGATTTAAATCTAGTTTAGTTTTGTATCAATGAAGTTGGGAATTTAACTCATATAAACTGCTAGTTTAAATAGTCTTCTGCAGAACCTTAATTGATACAACATATTATACTGTCGACCGTTCAGAGGCCATTTAATTCAGCGGTCACATCAATTGAAAAGTCAATGGATTTTGATGCGTTTTTGATAAAGTGGTTTGTGGTTTTTCTAAACTTGTCTTAAATGTGGTTGGACATCCTTTTCCTGCCAGTGTCTTTAAAACTTGATATTTAATTATTAGCAGCCAAAGCCATAATGGTTTGTTTGTGTAAATTCTTTCCAGAAACCAATCCAGGTAAGAAAAAATAGGGTTTCTTAAAACTTAAAAGAGGGCTTCTTCTCCCCCAGGGGTGCAGGATATATCTGAAAATCCTTAACATGGTTCAGGGAAAATTCAGGCAAATGTGGGGAAATATTTGACTTAGTGTGTAAAGAAAAACTATACATATCCAAGTTTTTATTAGTAACAGTTGTTTTGACTGGTAACCATATCATACCCTTCAAATTCCACAAAATTTAGGTTGGAATTATGGATGATAGCGAAAAACGATGGGTCGATGAAAAAAAACCAAGATTCTTTAGTGAACACCTGAAAGTTGGCTTTTCCTTTACTAAGTTTGATACCTAAGGCTTTTCCTGCTTGCAGGAAAAACAACTATTCCCACTGAAGATAGCATTCTTGTTCAACCACATGTTTTTGACTTATCAAAAGTTAACAATACAAGAGGTTTACCGTCTCTAATTTGAGAGTTTATAATTCATATTTTGACTAGAGATGGAAAATTTCCGGAAATTTTGGGAAGGCGGAAAAAAAACAGGAAAAAACCAGTTTTTTTCCGGAAAAATTGGAAAAGTCTGAAAAATTGACCTTTTTTTTAGAAAAGAGCGGTTTTTGAATACATATTTTTTTAGAAGCTTAATAATGATTCGTTGTACAGTAACAGACTCTTTATCCGGCAAGCTCAGGGCCGACATCATCCCGGACTTCGGAATTTTCCGGATTTCAGGTCCGTTCCGGAAAAAACGCCATTAAAGACGCAGCTGCTTTAAAAAACCAAAATACCCGCTAAAACGACATACTCCATTCCAACAGAGACTCCAACTACTACGGATTCTCCGTAGTTTCTACGGATGCCGTCGTTAAACTACTTACTACGGATAACATCAAAAAAGCTACGGAAAATCGGAAATCAATCATAAAAAGCACTTAAAAGCGCAAGTTTTTTCACAATTATGCTCTATTTTTAGGATATTTTCAGTCTACATAAAACAGGGTGGCGAGCGATCGGGTTTTTTGTTGCTAGCGGTGTATTCCGTTCTTCCCTCGACTTCTTTCTTGGACGGTGCAGCAGCGGGCGGCAAGTTGAAATCGGCTTCTTCTTGCGTTGTTAGTGCGATGTGGAAAAAACAACTTTATAGTGGTTAGAAGCCGTGTTCCGGTTTTTAGGATCGCGTTCGGCGGAAAAGTCGAAAAACAGCGATTTTTCGCGTAAGTATACCGTTTTCCCGCGCGTAGTTGAAGTTGGCTTCTTTTCACATTTAATTACACTGTAGGAAAAATTTAAGCATGGCCAGAGGAGCCTAGTAAGTCCAGTGATACCTCTCGGATCACGTTTTTATCGAATTTAATCAGTGTTTTTAACTAATTTTTCTTAAGGATTTCCTAAGTTGTAAATATTTACTGTTAGATCACTCTGAAGCTTAATGCAGTATTTTTAAAAATATTGTTAGATTATAACCTGTTTCAGATATGACATCAAGGGGGATGGCAGGGGGAAAAATCGCTAAAAAATCGGACTAGGTGTCTTAAACAACCCTGTTTTTAGGGTCAACTTCCAAAAAAATTTTCCTTACTCATAAGCAGGGTTGCTGGATTTAAATCAACTTGATTTAAATCACTTGATTTTAAAAAAAAATCATTGATTTAAATCAAAAATGTCAAACTGCCACAATTTAAATAAACAATTTATCTGCTAGATATGTAACTGGAAGAGATAGGTTAAAGTTATTCTACATAAAATTGCCTGCAATTTCAAGATCAAATTTTTGCCACCAATAACAAAACTGTTTATGACAAAAAGGGGTAAATATAGCAGGGTTTGGAATCAATAATTGTGATAAACTAAACAAGAATTAAAATCTTATTTTTTTTTACCTGGTATCAAATACAAGTATGTGGATGATTTTTATTGAAAGCTCTTTTTTTTTAAATTTTAGTCATGTTTTCCCAGCTAATTTTTTCATATACAAAACTACAGATAATAGGGCTCTATTATCTGTGTGCATGACTACTATCAATTATTAACTACGGAATTTTCATTTTTATCACTAATTAATTATTATTTTAAAGAAATAAACACATAATTCTTTGAGTAAAATTAATTTAACTGAATCAATATAATTTAAAGATTGATTTTAATTTTTACACAAAAATGAGGCATGATGTTTTTAGAAACCATTGTCACAATTTATTTTCAAACCTAATATTAATATCGAAATTTGGCAAAAATAGTTATAGAAAGAAGGATAAAAATTTTAATTGAGGACAATTCACCCTTTTCGAATGGGCTTCTCATCGGTGAGATACCAGTGAACGGCTTCTCTTAATTAAATCAATTACTTAATTAATGTATTAAATATACTAAAATTGGCTAATTAAGTAATGCTAAAGTATTATATCACATTGGAATTACAATATCAGAATATTATTAACCAGTTTCATGAAGTTCAGAACTAGTAATTCATTTAAATAAAAAAAATCTGATTTAAATCAAAAAAGTCCGATTTAAATCAAATAAATCCGATTTTTTTGATTTTTTTAAAAAAATCAAAAAAAATCAGCAACCCTGCTCATAAGGACTACTGACAACCATCTTTGAAAGTTGGAGTCTCTGTTCCAATCGTAACGGATCCAGCAAAAAAACTCCCGGCAAAGCCGATCGCGGCAAGAACCGATTGTTAGGCAGCAGCCGATTTTGGAACGGCCGTTTAAGCGCGGGGGCGATACGAATCGGCCGCACCGAGACGATGTCGCAAAAGGCGCGCGCAACCATTGCACGTCGTAACATCATTTACTCACTAAAAATTCTTCAAAATATAAAAAAAACATTATGAACGCGAGCCGGATTTCGGGTCCTTCCGGATTTTGGGTTCCCGGATAAAGGGTCCGTCACTGTATAAAAAATCATTAGTTATTAAATCATTAAAAATGAATTAAAAATAATTCTTCCGAAATAAAAATATGCAGCATTTTACGAGTAATTTTAAAACTAAAAAAACTACAGTTTTTATAACTATAAAATAATATATGCAATATAAATATAAAGCATGTGATTGTAATAAATAACATTAATGTAATTTTTATCTATTAAACTTAAAGTACTTTTGATGAATTAATTTTGTGTACATGATCCAATAACAAATACCAGATGTTTGCTATAATATCTAAGGAGACATCCATAAATTACGTGACGTCAAAAAGGGGGGAGGGGTTTGGAAAAATCTCGCCAAGGGGGGAGGGGGTCAATTAAAATCTCACGTCAACTTTTTTAACTAAGGCGTCAGTAAGGTCTTAAATCATAGAACTGGTACATGTATGCTCAAATGATCCCTACATTTTCTAAATTGAGGTATTAACACAGTTTTTTGTGAGTGTGAAGTAAAATACATGTACTTTTGGAATAATTCAGCATGTAGTAAAAAAGTTTTTTAAATTTTTATTTATAAATTAAATAAAAACTTAGAATTTTTCATTTTTGTGTGCAGGATTAAGAGCTAAATAACAAAGAAATTTTTAAACAATTAGTGTTAAATTAATCTTTAGAGTTGCCTTCATAAGTTATACATCATTTTTTGTAAATTTATTGGAGTAAAAAAAATTTACAAACATTGAAAAGGAAATTTTTTCAGTAAAAAAATTAAAGTTTTCTTTTTTATGCCAAAATTTTTTATTTTCTTGCTATAATTTATAAAAAATGATGTATAACTTATAAAGGCAGCTCTAAAGATTAATTTAATACTAATTGTTTAAAAATTTCTTTATTATTTAGCTCTTAATCCTGCACACAAAATGGTATTTAATGAAAAATTCTAAGTTTTTATAGAATTTATAAATAAAAATTTTAAAAACTTTTTTACTACATGATGATATATTCCAAAAGTACAAGTATTTTACTTCACACTCACAAAAAACTGTGTTAATACCTAAACTAGGAAGATGTAGGGATCATTTGAGCATACATGTACTAGTTCTAGGATTTAAGACCTTACTGACCCCTTATTGGGTGCTATGAAGCACAAAATGCAAACGAATAGGATAGAAAATAATTTTTAAAAGTTGTAGGTAAATCTCACGTGGGGGGGAGGGAAAAATCTCACCAAGGGGGGAGGGGGGTCCAGATTTTGGAAAAAACACCTCACGTAATTTACAGATGTCCCCTAACATTAATATACATAATTGATCCTAACCTTTTGCACATAATCATTGCAATCATGTTTTCTTAGTAAGGTTGAGAAAGTTTTAATTACATTCTACCAATTTAAATTAAAATGTTGAAGTCATCATATAAAAAAATTTAAAAATCGTTTATGTTTTGTTTAAATATTTTTGTAACTTATTTTTTTTATTTAATTTTCATGATATTAATGTGTTCATTGTTCAATAAAGACTCATACACCATAAATATTTTTTAAGCAACCCTGTAAAAAGCCTCCAATTATCCCAATCTTTGAAATCTGATCTAATTTTTTTTTTAAATTCAGATAAAGCAGAGAAACTTGAAGAAGTATTAGTCATTTCATATGCTTATGATTGTTAGACAATCTGATTTAATGGTTAAAATATTTTTAAAGTGCTGCATTTTATAATTAATATAATACAAGAATACCAAATTTAAATTTCTTCTAATCCTAATTAGTATTATTGATATTAATTAATTTGCATTGCATAATTATTTTTGTTTTTAGAGAGTAAAATAAATAACACTTGGAGGTTAAAATAATTTATCTTGCAGCTTACTTTTTCCAAATTTGTGTTTTCATGTGAAATATTGAGTATAAAAAATATCAAATGAGAACATTAGAATGTGAACGAGAAAATTTTTAAATGCATACAAACTTAAAAATTTTCAATTTTTCTCGAGTGGAATCCAACTTTTTTGGGAAAAAAATGCTTATTATATGGTTAAAACTTAATTCTTAAGTACTTTATTGTATAAGATTATCATCTAAATAATCTTTTAATTGATATTGGTTATAAAATATATAAAAATCGGTTATAAAATATATTCTAAATAAAGTATTTTAAAAATTAACATTTTCAATTTTTCCGGAAAGAAATAAACCCTTCGGAAAAAACTGGGGAAAAAACGTTTTTTTCCCAAAGTTTCCGGTTTTTTTCCGGCCATTCCCATCTCTAATTTTGACACATTTCGGAGTTAAGGTGCAATGTAAAAAGATAGCAAAAAGACTATAATATTAATACTTAATTTTGCTAATTATTGAGACATTTTTTGGGGTAAATTTTTGGTAACTTTAGTTAATTGTGTTTTGGGTAAATATTGGAACCTGGGACATTTTCTGCACCTTATTCTCTGCCAGCCAGGGGTGCAGAAAATGTTTCAGGGCCCAAAATTTCCCCAAAACACAATTTGTTTTCTACAAAATTTTTCCCTAAATGAGATTCGATTGAAATAATAGAGTTTTTTCAATTTTTCAGATTTAATAATTTTCACATAATCCATAAGTTAAAATTTTAATGATTACTCTCTGATTAGTCTTTCTTACACACTAATAATCTTAGCTCAGAAGTGCCTCTTTTCTTAAAATATGAAAAACTCAAATTTAAGCTATCTGTAAATTTTTCCTTAATTAACTTTTTAGTGAAGAACATGAATGTGATTAAACAAGAATGCCATTAATTTATAGTAGAAATTACCCATCCGACCACAAATACGTTTTTTTTTCCTGCATACCAAACAAAAAGCAAGGAAAAGCCAACTTTCAGATATCCACCTAGAAAACTAAGATTTTTTGCACAGATCTGTAGTTTCCCACTCTACATCCTTCTGATTTTCGTTTAAATTGGAGGTTATGATGCAGTCACTACCCAAAATATTTGTTTGTCAGCTCATGATGATTGAATTTTTTTAGTTTTAGTTATCTGGGGCAAAAATTTCCCTAAAGATGCTTGAATTTCCCCCAAACATCGTTCAATTATTTGGACATATTCTGCACCCCAGCCACCTACTTTTGATGGACTGAAGTGTGAGAACAATTTATTTTTACTTGCAGGAGCGATTAGTTGTCATCCTCACATAACTTGGTTTTATTTGAAAGAAAAGTGTACACACTGAAGTTAATCCTCTTGTTATAGAAGACAACCACACTCAATTATTTCTTCGGCACTTCTTACTTCTTCCTCTGCACTCATAACTATGGAATGAATTTTTTCAAAGGTCTCTATGGCTACATAATTGTAAGCATTATGTGTTAATTCGCCTTTCTCTTTTACTTTGGGAATATTTCTTTAATCGGCCTATGGTGTCTTATGATTTCATTTTGTCTCTTTCCAAGGTTAAAGAGTTCTTTTTTAGGTTTATTTCATTTTTCTGTTTTCTTTTTAAATTATGTCTGTTGTCTGACCTTTTCAAAGTTGGAAATTGGGATGTACCAACCAAGAACCATACCTATTGTTGTTGGTTTCCTATTTATTTTTTGGGGCTTTAAAATTTTCTTAAGATATTTCTGATTGTAGCTATTCTATTTATAAAAAGGAATATCTTTACAACACATAAGTTTACCTGCTCAAGTGTTTAGGATAAATGAAATGAAGGGTTATTGCATGTGTTTTTTTCTTTGTTTCCCCCCCATTTACTATTATATTTACTGACAACTTATAGCTTCAACTGTTTATATATATTAGTAATTTCAGTTCTTTATTTTCATTTGCGTTAAAGAAAAAATATTTGGATTTGACAGATCAGGAAAAGAAATATACCGTATATTTTTAATGTGTATAAGCCAAGAATTTTCGGAACAATTTTTGATTCCAAAATGATAGGGCAGCTTATCGATTATTTTCTTCCCCCATTATTCTCAGTCTTGGGCAGTGCTGAGATGGGAGAAAAATATTTTGGGGGACTCACCTTGAAACAGAGTAGATGGTTCATAAAGGGCAAAATATGGCCAATTTTGGGGATACCTACTGAAATTGATAATATAAATTATATATTAGGGGGTTCTAAGGGGGCACTTTTCCAGACCATCACCTTTCAGGGTTGCTTGATTTAAATCAACTTGATTTAAATCACGATTTAAATCATGATTTAAATCACTTGATTTTTTTAAAAAAAATCATTGATTTAAATCAAAAATGTTAAACTGACACAATTTAAATAAAAAAATAGTTGTAATGCTTTAAAATGGTTTGCAAGATTATTTCCATTAAATTTTTTTAAAATTCTGCTAGATACGTATAAAATAACATAAAATTCTGCTGCCAGTAACAAAAATATTTATGACGAAAAGGGGTAAATAGCAGTGTTTGTAATCAATAATTGTGATAAACTAAACAAGAATTAAAGTATTTTAATTTTTGTATTTGGTACATCAACTTTTTAAAATACAAGCATGTGAATGATTTTTATCCTAAGCTTGCTTTTATATAGTTAGTCATGTTTTCCAAAATATTGTTTCTTTTACATAACTACAGCGAATAGAGCTCTATTCTCTATGTACATGACTGTCAATAAGTTGCTTATTAGATATTTTATTTTTATTACTAATTATTATTTTAAAGAAATAAGTTATAGAAAAGATAAAAATTTTAGTAACTGATAGTATAATAATTGTTCATTCACCATTTTGGGATGGGCTTGGGCACCTCACCATGAAATGGCAGCGAACCGCTCCGTTTAATTAATTCAATTAATTAATGCATAAAATAGGTCAAAATTGGGATATTAAGGAATCCTAAACTATTATATCACATTGAAATTACAATACCAGTATATTATTAATCAGTTTCAGGAAGTTCAGAGCTAGTAGGGGAGAGGAGGGAGGAATGGGACAGTGGGAGGAGTGGGACAGCTGAAATTCTGGAAAAATAAATCAGTTTATTTTATTTCCAATTTGGTCATTAGATGGCTTTCTTATAGCTTCTTGTTATTTCCTTCATTTAGTTTATCCAGCAGCAAGTTTCTGTTTATAGTTGTAAAAATTTGATTTTCCCACTTCCAAAGTTAATATCCAGTCTATCTTGAGTTTTATTTCATTTCTCATGTAATTTGCAGAACAAACATTATATAATGCCATTGTAATCTAAAAGATATAATTTATGCTAATCTGCAATTTCATAAAGCCTAACACCAGCATAGTTTATGTGACAAGTTATATTTTAAAAACAATGTGTGGAGGGAGGAATGGGACACTCTGAAAAATGTAAACAAAATCTGCAAAAATGTAAACAAAATTTGAAAATATTAATTTCTGATAGCTTTCTATCGCTTCAATTGAAATGCTTTTCATTTCTTGAATAAACAATTCCAAGTATTACATTATATTTCAATTTTTGATTCTTAACACCATGGGAAAGAGTTCAAGTGTACTAAATATTTTTTAAAAATTATTCTATAATAGATATAAAATTGAAAGCTGTTTAAAAATGTGGGCAAAGGTTAAAAGAATAGTAGGTAAAATACTAGGCCCTTTCTCATTATTACATTTTACTAATTTTCTTTACTTTTCAAAAGTGTCCCATTCCTCCCATACTCATGTCCCACTCCTCCCACCCATGAGGGAGGAATGGGACAAAATTCTTGTTAATTTGAATGATCAAAAGTGATAAAATTAAACAACATTTAAGAACTGTACATTTTTAAAAAATTAAGTTAAAACATTAAAGTTTATTATCCAACCATTTGCATCTATGAATAAGCAGGGGATAATGAATAAAAAAATATTTAGTGAAAATTGTCCCATTCCTCCCTCCTCTCCCCTAATTCATTTAAATCAAAAAAATCTGATTTAAATCAAAAAAGTCCGATTTAAATCAAATAAATCCGATTTTTTTGATTTTTTTAAAAAAATCAAAAAAATCAGCAACCCTGTCACCTTTACCTTTTGACAAAAATATCAAAATGTTGGGGATTTTGAAAAAAGTATCAAGCAAGATCCCCTTGTGGTACCATTGGGGGGGTTTGGGGGTCCTCTCCCAGAAAAATTTTGAATTTGTCTCGAAAAATTAGGGTTTTTAACTCAGTATGAGAACCTTTTTGGGTCCAAGAGGGCATTTTTTCAGACCATCATTTTCACCTTTTTATAATAAAATGTCAGGGATTTTCTAAAAAGTATAACACAAGATCCCCTTGTGGTCCCACTGGGGGGTATGGGGGTGGGGGTCCTCCCCCAGAAAAATTTTGAAATTGGACCTGTAAAAGTCGGGTTTTAACTCATTTTAAGAACTTTTTTGGGTGCAAGGGAGGCACTTTCCAGAATATCACTTTTACCTTTTGACAACAAAATGTCAGGGATTTTCAAAAAAATTATCACGCAAGATCCCCTTGTGGTACCGCTGGGGGGTTTGGGGAACCTCCCCCAGAAAAATGTTTTAAATTTTACTTGTAAAAGTAGGGTTTTAACTCACATTTTGAGAGTGAACTCATCTTCCTTTAAATTTGTAAAAAAATTGTGTTGAAACAAATATTTCGGAAGATGGGGACAGTAAAAACATTTCGGGGGAAGGTCCAAACATTTGGGGGGACAGCTGCCCCCTCAATCTCAGCACTGGTCTTAGGGAATCTTCAAGAGTCCTTTCAGCAGTTACAGGCAGATAGAATGGGTTTCTCGTTATCCAAAAGAAAAGTAAAATGTTGCATGCCTGTCTAGCATTTCAATACATCAATCACATTTCAAAAGAGTACCATTGCTGTACCTCAACAAAATCCATAAACTGACAGAGGCTTGCGCTTGCTCTATGGTGGCAAAAAGATGATTCAGGTAACCTACAGCTTTTGATGTTTGTAGCAGAATCAACTTTTAGAGGCCATGATGTTTGGGATATCACGAATGAGATGATGGAAAATTTTAACCTGGCATATACACAGGTTTTGAATTTTCGTTAAACTTTTCTTAGAAAAACTACACTTGGCTTATATGCGAAAATATACAGTATTTGTTTAACATGTAATTTAAGTACTATCTCCAAATCAGACAGCTTTACTAAGAACCCACCTTAATTGATTTAACCCGCTTTTGATTGTCCCATTTGTGGATTCTTCGAAAACCTGTTCCAACTTGGAGTTCAGCCATAGTTGCTGCAAGCTCTTCAATTAAAGCTTCAAATAATAATTCGCATGAGTAAAAAAATTAGGTTAATTTAATACTAATTAATTTTCAGAAATTACTAGGCACTTGTTTAGTTTAAATTTTAAGAAAAAATAGATTGGTGGATTTATCTACTAATGAGTTATTTTTAAGGTATGCTATATCAAAATTTTCTGCAATACATTTAGAAGTCAGATGTTTGTCCAAATGACCTATATAGGAAAACTTTATTATAGAATTAGGGCTGCTGTGTAGAATTTTCTTAATCTGTTATTGTTAACTAAATTCCTATACATTTATTTCAGGGTGGTGATAATACTGGTGAGCCAAGCATGTCCAAGGCCTCACCCCTTTCCCACCTCCAGGTTGACGGTGAGGTTCATTTCCATGTCAAACCAAATGGTGGCATAGCTAATTATTCAGCCTTACCAAATGAAAAATCCATTGAAGTCTCCCAAAGAACTTATTCCAAGAAAATTCCTGTTAGTGGGTTGGTAGCTCCTAAGGAAGAAATGCCTTTTGCTATTCACCTTCCTGTTAAAGCTAAGTCTCAACCACAAAACACAGCTAGGTCACCTAGGTGGTCCATCATCAAATTGGAGCCCAACAGTGCCCTACCGAGAAAACGGAAGGCCAGAGAAGAAGACTTTACCTCTTCCAAGGTCCAGAAAGTGAGTGCTCAATCCAAAGATGCCTCCCAGGGCTGCTCTCCTAAAATTTCCTCTCGGAGCAGGTCGTCTCTCAACTCTAACTGTGATGTAGATACGGATTCCGATCTAGATGTAGAGATAGTCGATGAGGTGATGTCTTCTCCCTCTCGCTCTCTGAGAAAGCTGAACACTGCTTCTCCCCAGACAGGTAAAAAGAAGAGCAAGTACTACTTTGACCACAAGATGAATCAGAATGAGATTACGATGAACGAGGCAGACATTGCCCCGGCTATGTCGGGCGACACCTTTCCCGACGGACAGTCTGGAGCATCTAAATCCATGCAGTGCTTGGCTGCCAATGGTACCGAGCCTGGACAAAAAGCTCCTGCAGAGAAAAGAGCTACATCGACGCAAACTCAAAGTTCTGACCATTGCCTGTCTGATTTAAGACAATCTCCTGAGATGGTTTCAAGGGAGCCAAACAGCCAAAATTTCAATGAGAGTCCGTCAACCTCCAAAGCTACCCACCAAAGCATGCCTTTAGTGAATAGATCTCCCATCAAGAGGGGGCAAGAAAGGGAAGGCTCTTCTAAGAACTTAAAAGGAAAGCAGGTGGCATCACCTGAAACTCAACAATTCTTTAATCGGGAATTGAAGAGTCTTATAGATGACACACTTGAGACTAAATTCCATACTAAGAGTCAGAATAATCAAGAATCAAAACTATCTCTAGACACAAGTTCCAAAAAGAATCATGAGTTAAATAGCCCTTCTAAGAATATGAATAAGAAACAGGCTTCTCCACCCTCTAAAAGTTCAGACCATTGCTTGTCTAATTCAGAGACAGTTTTAAATGGCTTGAACATCTTTCCCCCAAACCAAAGCATGCCTGTAGCAAATAAATCTCCATCAAAGAGGGAATGGGAAAGCTCTTCAGAGAACTTGAAAGGAAAGCAGGTGTTATCACCTGAATCCCAACCACTCTCTAAGAAGAGTAGAGAATTGAAGAACCTCATGATTGATGTTCTGGAAAAAAGTTCTAAAAAGAGTCAAGAGTTGGATAGCATTCCTTACAAGAGACTAACTCCATCAACATCCAAAAGCATTAGCCAATCAAGTGGTTCTCTAGAAAAGAGGCCCAAGAAAAGCCGTGAATTAGCCAACCTGTACAAAAACTTAGATGAAATTGCATGGGCTCAGGAGTCGAGCTTCAAGAAACTGCTGCGTGATCCAAACTATATTAGGCACTCAGACCGCAGTCCTAAGCAAGAACCTCCAAGGTCAAGAAATCGACAGAAGTTGAAGGGACTATGCAAGTTGTTCCCGAAAGCTACTAAGAAAGCCCGAGACATGTTGGAATCTAAGTCCAAACGAGATCAGACCTCACATGGTAAAGATAAGCCAAAACTTGCTCAGAAACCAAAAGTCTCCGGATTGGGGAAAGTTAAACCAATCACCATAAAGAAAGAAATAATGGATGAGGAAACTGATGTCTTTTACATGCTTAACCCCGGATCCTCAGGAGAAGATAACAAGGGTAAACAACAAGATCAAGACACAGTATCTAAAGGGAAAGCAGTAAAGTCTGATGGTTTGCCAAAAGTTAAAGCGGAATCATCCAAAGCAAGGTTTAGTTCCCTGAAGTCCACAGACAGGTCTCCGAGTCCAGAAGCAGTGAGAAGTAAAAAAAGACTGAAGTGCATCTCTTTTGTGTCGATCAAGACACCCAAAGATTCCTCAGCTTCCACAAGTGGGCTACAGAGAAATGGTCGCAGTAAAAGCTTACCCTCTCTACCTCGCAGTACCAAGACAGAGCAGAACTGTAGCGGCAGTGACTTATCCAATACCACAGGAAGGCTTGTGGGCAGTGAAGGAGATGAACTGATTTTAGCCTGTCAGAATGCCTCCAAGCTGCAAGTTCGGGTTCAACCTCTTGAACACACTAATTTTTGGAATAATGAATTTTATGAGGGCTTCAGAAAACACTTCTTGGATCAAGCTTTAAAGAAAGGTAAGACATTTATTTTTTTATCAAAAGCTAAATCAGGGTTGTCAGAACTTTTAAGAGCTTTCTTGAGATGCAATGGCAGAGAGCAAACCTTTTTTAAACCACGAGTAGTTTGAAATAGATTAGATCTATTGAAAGTTTTTTAAATAGAAATTATGTAGTTAAATTTTTTTAGGATTAGGTTTTCTGTTTTAAAAAATTAATGAGAACAATCAAATTTATAAATCAGATTTATTATTAAATCAAGCCATCTCTCTCCTAGTAGTTAATCCTCCTTTTATATAGTTGTTTTTATGGAAACACAGTTTGTCTTTTGATCTTATTTTCTCTTCTAAATATGTTAGCCTTAAAATGAAGAGATTATCCATTGTGATTTTAAAATTATATAATAATAATCTAGTCTGACATTTATAAAAAAAGTTCAAAATAGTTACACTAAGGAGAGAGAGTATCAACATCCTCCTGAAAAAAATATTTTCTAATAATTTTTATTAAACCTGAGATTTTGATATTCCTTTTGGAATAGCTGAAATGACGAAAAGACACTACATGTTGTGACTAGTCATTTTCTTAGACTTTATGTATCTTTCTTAAACCAGTGACAAAATCAATCTATCAAAACGAGTTAGCATGTCCAGCAGAAAAGTGCGTTTCCGGGATGGAGAGAGAGAGCGCTATGCTGGAAAAACTACCTTTCATGGTTGAAAACTAGTGTGTATAAAATTTTTCTTGTTAATTTTGGATAAATCGGCATTTTTAGACTTGGATTTTAATAAGAAGTTCAACTAAATTATAAAATTAAGAGCAAGAATGATGAAGGGTTGGAGAGTGTTTTTGCTTTTAGGGTTTTTTTCACTGTCACAAAAAGGAAAAACCGCATCCTAATCAGCAAAAAAGTGTCTGTATTTTTAATTTGGGTTGATTTGAATAGTTTATATGAAATTGTCTCCGTGATATTTACAGGGATGAATTTAGGTTCATGAATTAAGTTACGCTTTCCCGCGGTATAACGACGGCGCCGATTTTCAAGGCCAAATTCAATAGGAAAGGGTTGCTGTTGACATTGTTGTTGTTTACTTCACATAGCATGCTATTTCGGCGATTTTTTTTGTTTACTTTTATATTGTTTCGGCATCCGCGATATCCAGAGTTTTTTCAAGTTTAGAGAATTCCCATTTTAATAAATACATAGAACTTCGTTTTTTATTCCTAATTTTGACTTTTTAAATCGCCTATACCAGTATTTGAAGAAACAAAAGTTGATTTTAAAATAATCTTTTTTAAAAATTTTAAGAATATTTAGTAAGTTAAATTTCTTTGTATTAAAGGTTTTGTTGTTGTACTAAATAGCTCGATGTCTTATCGGGTAAAAATTTTTGAAGCTATGTGAAGTAAGGAAGGTACTTATAAACTTAATTTTGTTTTAACATTTTCACTCCTGGCCAACCTTAATTTTTTATAAGATTTAATAAAAATATCAGGAAGTCTTAGATGAAAGGGTTAAAGAGAAATTGTTGGAAGTAGACATGGACAATATAAATTTACTTTTTGAATGTGAAAATTTATGTTAAAATAAATAAAATATATTTTATGCTTTATATTGAAAAAAGAAAAACAATTCATGAGGTTTAAGGATAATATATAAGTTTGTTACAGGGTAAGGATTCAATATCCTTGAAATCATAAGTAGAGGTCTATTTATATATTTAATTTAGCTTAAAGATTAAGAAAAAATTACAAATTATTTCCAAAATGTGGAAGTACTAATTATAATGGGAATCTTAGTGACTAATGTTAGCACCTTATTTTTGTATTTTAATAAGAAAAATAAATAAATCCTGCCTCTATATCTCTAACTGTAATACGGGCCAAATTATGCCATCTTAATTATTTGTGAGAAAAAATTTCAATGTATTATTCTGATCATATTGACCAAAAGGTCATTTTAAGTTAAATATTGATTTATTAATATAATTTTGCAATGCAAGCAAATACTGATGACCAACAAAAATGCTAAAAGGAAAACGTTTGTGAAGGTTTTGAAAATTGGTCATGGTTTATTAGACTACAATAAGGATTTATTTAAATTGTTGTGTTGTATATAACTTAATGAAATTAAATTTGAAAATTTAGGAAAATTAGTGTTTAAAGAGTGAAAACTCCATTAGAAGCAATAAAAATTAGAAATTTGTGCCAAGTTTAATCCATAACTGGGCTCTGCACACACTTTTCAGTGATTGTGTTGTAGTAGTATAATATTTGTGGCTGCAACCTATCTTCATCTGTCTCTCACACACTTAATCTCCTTCTTGTAGCCCTGGAAAGCCGTGAAATGGACTCCTCATACGTCATGTTCCAAGACATGCTGGGGTCCCTGGTGGGCCCGGGCAATGGTCGGCGGAGGCGGCCCGAGGAAGAAGCCCTCCGCTGCAGTGCCCGCCAGAGCGAAGGGGCCTTCAGGTACAAGGAGATCGTGGTCAAGAGGCAGTCCAACTACATGCAGCTGGTTCTAGTTCCCAACACTGCCAAACAGAACAGCCTCACTGTTGAGGTAGGATGTTGTCATTATTTCGTTGAAATTTATTACAGGCATGGATGCCACTCTTCTGTGCTGGGGACGGAATTCCGTCTTTTTAAAAGTTCTGTGAACGGAATTCCGTCCTGGGTATATTACGAGACTGATCAGCTGACCAATTGGCTGTATTTGTACTAAATTTTAGTACTAGCATCGCACATTTTGCCCACAAATAAGCAGTTGCGGATCTAGACACTCGGTTTGGGGGGTCCTATTTCGTGAGCATTCGAAATACAGTGAAACCTGTAATTAGGGACCTAAAAATAGTGCTGTTGTATTGACCAGGGCCATATCCAGACTTTAATTTTTTTGGGGGAGGAGTTGACTCAATATTATTTATTTCTAAGGTACATAAAGTTTTAGATCACTGTGTCAGAATGGCAGAGCGTTCTAAGGTACCACACTCAAGGTATCCTTTCCAGTATGACTGGTTTCGGGTGTTCTGGTCCAATTTTGTGGGTGAATAAGCCTCTTTTACTCAGATACAGCAGCTTTAACTTAAAATTTAAGGAACTATTTAACTGCTCATCTGCAGTTTTTGAAAAATTTGCTATTAAAAAAATGTGCAGTTTTTCTTTTGGGTCTAAACTAATAAAGGTTTTTGCATTATCTACATACTATTCTGTTAAGCCGTTATCTTTTTGTGATTTTTGATTGATTACTGGCAAAGAATGATCATTTTAATTTTAATTGAGTATCAAAACATAAAAAGTGTTCAAAGTACAGTAAAGCACCGTTTATACGTCTTTCAAGGGACCGTCGTAAAACGGCGTATAAATGAAAAGACGTATAATTGAAAACAATTTTGATTATTTGAATTAATTGGGACTTGGCGAAAACGATGTATAAATGTAAAAGACGTATAAACGGTGCTTTACTGTAATTAATATAATTAAAGTTCAAGCGCTTTCTTATTGTTCATTAGCACAAGTGTACTGTAAGGTTTTCTGGAAAAGTTTGTTTTACTCTTAATTTTTTTTACAAATAGCCATGTGTTAGTTTTCTATTTAAAAAGTTAAAATATCTTAATATGTTAGACTTTACAGTTCATCTGGTGTGCAACTTTTTTTAATGTTAAGTGCAACTGGATGTAATGTAACCTTTTATATTTGTTTTTAGGCAATGAAAGAGCTGAAGGAAGCACTCCTGCTTGCTAAAAAAGATCCCAATTGCCGAGCTGTCCTCATCAACAGCAGTGGACCTTATTTTTGCACTGGAATTGATTTGGCTCCTCTAGTGGGAAACAACAAGAAGCAAGCTGCCGAGGAAATCGCTCTTTCTATCAGGTAAAATAACCTGGGTAATGTTACTTTCTTGACACTACCTTTTTACTTATTGAAGAAAAACGTATCAACATAGAGGTACCACTCTTTGGTCCTGGGAACAATTCTGTTTTCTTAAATGTTCTGTGAATGGAATTGCTTCCCCAGTTTAGTTCTAAAGGTAAAATCAGCCAACTGATCAGCAGTGATTTGTCCGAAAATACAATACTTATATTGTACATTTTGCCAAGAAATAAGCCTGTTTTACACAGATACAGGTTTAACTTTTAACCTTCCACCGGGCGGGCGTATGTGGGAGATAATTAGGTTGGATTTCATCAACTAATGGTTCAAATATATTTAAATAAAATGTACTCATTTTAACCATAAACTGATTACAGCTTATGAAAACTTGTATGGTTGAAAATATACATTTCCAATTGTGTATATAGGAGATGCTAGCGTCGTTTTTTTGTCTTATAAAAAGAGCGCCTACTGGAAGGTTAAAATTTAAGGACCTGTTTAATTGTTCATATGATATTTTATAGGGGTTTTCTTTTTGCAATTTAAAAAGAAGTATGCTAGACTGAGGGAAAATTATTGAAACAATAGTTCAAAGTTCAGTCTTGTAATTTTTTAAGATAGGCACCTATAAGGCATGATAAAGGGTTTTAAACTAGTTTGAAGCAAGTCTGAAAACAGCAGTTTTTAAACCTGCTCTTTTTTCCCTAGGGACTTGGTCATGACTCTGGGTGTTTTCCCAAAGCCAGTGGTTGCTGCAGTGAATGGAGCTGCTCTTGGCTTCGGGGTCTCCCTTCTGACTTATTGTGACGTAGTACTGGCCAGTGACAAGGCCACCTTTTGCCTCCCTGCCACTAAGATTGGATACATTCCTGAAGGAGGTGTCACCTACACTTTGCCTCAAGTTGTAGGAAGCTCAGTGGTAAGTTTTTCCCTCTTTTTTGAAGGATCTGGTCTTGCTTGTAATAAAAATTTACCTCAACTTTTAACTCAAAGTAGGATTTTCAGAATATACTTTTATCAACAAACATTCGAATGTGTACTTTTATAACCATATTTGATTATAACATAATTTCCTTAACCATATTTGATAAACAATTTCCTTAAATATTTCTCAAAAACACATACAAAAATAGGTTTCTTCTTTGCAAGCTTAAATTGAACAAGGTAAAAGTCAGTTAAAGCACAGAGAATAGAAAAGATTTTGTGTGTAAATGATAGATATACATTTTATCCTGGTTAAAAGACTTACGAATGACATAAATATATAACAATAAGTTTAATATACTGTAAGGAAGAAGGTTGAAAAACTTTCCATTATTTTTTGGTGAAGAATTCAACAACAATCTGCATAGTATTACCAGTGTTGGGTTTTTTCTAACAAGTAATAGAGCTAGTAATGAAGAGGGTGTGTAATACAATCACTGTTTTTTTTTCATTGTTCAATATCAGGGTTTATTTAAGAAAAAATGCACTGCTTCCTTCCAGTTCTAGTATTTTAATTGTAAAAGATAGTCTTGTACTAAATTCAATACTTACTCAATTATAATATTCAGGGATGGCAACCATTTCGGAAGAAAACTATGGAGACTACGCTAATTATATTTTAAAGACAATGCATTAAATGTTTCTTCTCAGTTTTTAGCTTCAATCCTTTCGTTGCATATTTTTTACTTAGAATTGCAAGTAAAAACGATAATGCTAGTCGCTATAGTAACTGATGAGTTGTGCATTAAAAAGGGGGAATCAATTGGAAATCGAAATATTCTGATCTCCATGGATGATTCATGGAAGAAAAAAATCCTTTTGAGGACGCAATTTTTTTCACGTTGTAGACTTGCCCCATTTATTTCAGTTTTAATTAGATGTGGTGGAGTCATTAGGGTACAGTGGTTCCCTGATAGTAAAATTTATTTGCCAAACCGTAGCATAACTAAAATCCAAGAAGAAAAATGTAGAAAAAATTAGAATTATAGCGGAAAACCATGGACCCTGTTTTGTGTGCACGTGTGACATCAATTTCTAGCTATATTTTTGTTTACTAAAATGAATGTATGAATAGTTGGTCTCTTAAAAGTTAAAAATTGTCTTTTAAAATAATATTGAAAATTTATTATTGTGGGGATTTTTAGACTTGCTTGATCAAAGTACTTTTTCCTTCCAGGCCTCTGAAATGCTAATGCAAGGCCGCCGCATAACTGCCGAACAAGCTTGCAAGTATGGCCTAGTTTCTGAAGTGATATGGCCGACAAGGCTTATGAATGAAGTGATTCCAAGATTACAGAATATCATTTCCCAGCCTCTGCAGGTTAGTTCATGTAACTTATCTAGTTATACAATAGTATTTTTTCTAAATTAATATGTTTCTCCATCTTAATAAACCCATAATTTAAAACACCTATTTCCTTGAAGAGCTGTGGATACAATAACATAACCTAAATTATTTGTAGAAGTTCTTTAGAAATTAGTCTAACTAAATATACCTTTATATTTATTAAATATTCTTTAGCTTTGTGATTCTTGCAAAGTAGTTCTATCTTCTTCTGTTTGATTTTTCTTAAATATTTAGGTGATTCAAAAATGTTTGTTTTAAAATCTAGTACAGAATACTTTTAAAAAATTATTCTTTCATTACAATATTATAATATGCTAGTTGGATATCCATCTTTCACTTTACATTTCCAAAATTATTGTATAACAGCATGTGTTTAACCAGAAAAAATATTGGTGTAAAAATATATCCTCCACCTAGTGGTCATTCCCTTTAAATGAAGCCTAGGTTCAAGTTCAGAAAATCCTTGATAGTGCCTGTTCTTTCCTGTATTGGCTCATGGCTTTTTTCAAGAGTGGTCACTGTCACTAGAGTTGAAAATTATTACGATTTCAATAGCACTGGTGTTCTGAAAAGTAAAAAATTATCAAATCTCAATTAATTTGTCAGGTGCTCAATTGCTCATAAATTAAATTGATAGAATAAATGGATTCATTAAGATAGAATATTCAGTGACCAAGTTTCAATTAATTTTTGGAATTTTATAGAGTGAAATAGTTAAAACAAACTTTCCATTCCAAACTGTTCACAAAGATTTTTTGGTTTTTAAATGTGTTTTACATTTTTATTTTACTAGTGATTTTTTAAATATTTTATACTGACTATAATTAAACTTAATATTGTGCAAAAAAACCTACAAGACATTCATTATTTATTTACAAAATTTCCAAAGTTAGTCCAAATGCTAAGAAACTGAATGAAAATACAAGAAATCTGTACAAAAGGAATAAAATTTTAATTCTAAAGATATCATTTTTGCGCTTCAAGAACAGTGTTATCCAGTCTTAAACAGATGCATAACGGGAGAATTAAAAAAGCAAGTTTTTATGCTCCATGTGCTGAAAATAGTATTGCCTGAAACAAATCCACTGAAGTATGACGTCACACAAGGTTAGGCCCAGTGTTATTCTTAGGATTTCTTTGGAGGAGTAGAAATACTCCTTGACTTTTTTAGGAGGCGTGAAATTCATTTATGAAGAGTGAAATACGGAAATATCGTAAACTATATATAAATGAGAATAATTTTTTTACAAAATTTTTTTTAATGGACAAACTGAAATAGAAAAAATGAGGATGCTATTTTGGTTTTTAACAATTAAAGCATCTGTTAATATAAGTAGAAAATTTTAGGTATTATAAATAATATAATTTATTTTACAATTAACATTAAAAATAAAATATTTATTTAATATTGTGTTCTACAATTTTATGTGCTTTTTTTAAATTGAGGTGCTTGTAGATGTAGCAATGAAAATATGTTGGAGTTGGCTCATAGTGCTGCAAGCACCTCAATTGTAGCATAACCCAATAAAGTTTGGTTATTCATTAGTAAATGTATTATAATAAGCAACTCAAGTTTTATATAAGATACAAAATTTTCAACATTATAAGATGTTCTATAATTTAATTTTACAGTGAATTTTTATGAACTTTTAAGCTACCCAAATTCTTAAACTATATTATTGTTATACGTTTTAAGAGAATGGTTATCTAATCATTTTAATTTAGAAAAAACACTAACTAAAATATTTTACATGCAGGGGAAAATCTAAGATGCATGGTTTTCAGTCATAGAATATGATTCCTGAATTTTCTACTAATCCTGAAATTTTCTGTGTCAACATTAAAGTTTCCTTCTTCCATCTATCATTTTCTCAAAGTATTATTTTTTATTAATTTTTTATCATTTTAAGTTGCAATCAATAAAATTAATCTAATATTGAATACAGATATTTAGCAATATTTGCATTCAAAGTTATCAAAACATTAATTTATTAACTTTTATAGCCTTTTCTTGTTTTAACCATTTTTTCAACATTAAGTAACTTCACTTTCTATTCCTTTTTTTAAATCTGCCCAACTTCCTCAGTTTTAATCTGTCCTAAAAAGTATTTTTAAGGGATTTGTTTTACCATTTAACTTGCTGTGAGTTTTCAATTTTCATTTTCTTGTTCTTTTGGCCAACAATGTCCTCTGTATGTTTGGCCTTGATAGAGGAATTCATTGGCATACTCTTGATTTCTGTTCTGCAGTACACAAATGTGTTTTGGAGGACATGCACAGCTGTGGTATGTCTCGTAAGAGTTAGCTGTAATGTGTCCACAAAAATCTCCAGTTTTACATGAACCCAACTGAAAGCATAAGATGCATAAATAATTAATAAGCTTATAAATAGTTTGTTACTTTTCTATTGTCTTATAATTTAATGAATTGAAGTTATAAACTTATAATTTAGTTGTCATGTTAAGTTCTTTACTTGGTTTATGCTAGAGAGAAAATTCCTTTTGCAAAATGTAAATCATTACAAATTGGTTTGGCAAATCAGATTTGATAGCTGGAAAAAGTAGATTGATAGAAACTATAGAAAGAGCTAACTTAACTTCAATCAGTTATATTCTTCAAGTATTTATATAATTGAGGTTTTCATTCAAATTTTTGCAAAAATGGTCTGAAATATTTAAGCATTTTGAGTGCTCTTTCACATTTTGCGAAAAAAAAGACAATTATCAAAGTTAAAATAGGGTTTTAGTTAAAGATTTTCTTCTTAGCATGCTCCTTCGAGAATAAGCTTATACTTACTCACCGGCAAACATTTGTAGTATTGTCCTGTGGCGTTGTTACTTATTTTTTGAAAAAAGTGCCCCTGCCCACAAAAACAATGGATAGTGATGGTACCATTGGTGCGAATTTCAGCAGCAACAGTGTCTGCACTGCATTGTTCAAGATCCCCTACTTGACTGCAAAACTGAAAAAAAAAATTTTGCATACATAGTTAAAGTTACTCAAGTAGAACTAGTACTTACAAAGTATAATGTGGTGGTTTGTGTAGTTTTTTCAACTACAACAGTCTTAAATACATTCATTGTGTTATATCAAGGTTTAAGCTAGGGGAAATTTTTGTTTAGCAGAAAAAAGCTAAAAGGGATTAAAAAAGACTTAGAAAAATGCTAAAATAAAATCGGTTCTATAAATCTGCATTTTTATATGGAAAAATTTAAGTAATTAGAAACTATCCAAAGAACAAACTCAATGCTAAATACTAATTTTAAATTTTTAACTGAGTTATATTCAAACAAATTTAGGTATTTTTGAATTCTTAAAGTATTTATAATGTTCCAATTTTTCATTCACATTTTTGTGATAATGGTCAAAAATATTTTAGCATTCTGATGTGTTTCTTTCGCATTTTACAAAAAAAGCCACCATATCCAGGCCTGAGATTCTTCCTGGGATTTCCTACTTTTTCTGAGAATTTTCAGATTTTTTCCTCAAACCTCCCACCACAAAAAAATTCAGACAAGGTGTTAAAAATAAGCTAAAACCTTGAATTTTAGTACTAAATTTCCAAACATTTTATGGGGGAGGACGAGGACCCCCGTTATTGTGCTTGGAACTCTATTTTTCAAATCTCTTTTATATTAAGTTCATTAACATGCAAATTCTACCAAAAAATATATTGGAAAACAATATATTGAAAATGTCGTTCACGCAGTTTTTCAGACTTTTTCTTTTTTGTCAATCTCATCCCTGCATGTCGGAATCCCTAGGTATATCCTTAAAATAAGGGGATTAATAAATTATATAGTAGAGCTCTTAAAAAGTAAGAAAGAAATGAATATCCACCCCAAAATACAAAAATATAACTTGAAATTTTTTAAAGAATAAAATTTAAAAAAAAACTCTGGGCGAGTGCTCCTAGTCCTCCTTTTCTGACAAAAATAGTGTATCTGCAAATTTTAGAAACTTTTTAGAAACCCCCCCTCCCCCCCACGTGAGATTTATCTACAACCTTTAAAAATAATTTTCTATCCTATTCGTTTGCATTTTGTGCTTCACAGCACCTAAAACTTTTCCATTATTAATCATGTTGGGGAAAAGGACATTATTCTGCCTAAAAATCACCACAGTATCTTATCTGTGGTTATTATTCCTTTTTCATACTTAAGAACATCGTATAATTTCTAACTTAAAAAGTTGACGTGAGATTTTAATCGACCCCCCCCCTCCCCCCTTGGTGAGATTTTTCCAACCCCCCCTTTTTGACCTCACGTAATTTATGGATGTCCCCTTATTGGTTTGAGGGCTCACCTTGAGTTGTGCCCTGGCATTGACAGCTACTGTCTGCCTTGCTTGGCCGCCCCACCTTGCTGGGCAGTCGGTGAGGTCCGGGCACTTGCAGAGACGGTGCACCAGCGGAGAGAGCCAGTATCGCTGCCGGATGACATTGCAGGCCTCGCGGGGACCACCGCACAGCGGGAGGTTGCGCTCCGATGTGGCCTGCAAGCACACCATTCGTTTGTTATTGGGACTGCTCTTACAGAAAACTATTAAGTAATATTATGCTAAAAGAATGCAGTTCTGCTGTGTGAGATGCCGTTATGTTTAATTACCTACTTGCTGGTATAGTCCACATTAATGTGTTAGGCTAGCTTTAACTTTAAATTATCCGATATTCATCACAGAATCACTAGGCTTATATTGGGCTGAAACGTTACTTGACCCTTGCTGAGAACAAACAAGGAAATTAGTTCCCAGAGCGGTGCGGTGTCTGAATTTTGAGTGGCGTTCAAATATGAAAAAAGATTAGTTTGTTAAACGCATGTATTATAGCTTCTTTTTATCACGATTTGCGTACTGAAACTATCTAGCAACCAACAGGCTTTCTGTTTTCTCAGTTTTTCCATTCGCGTCTTGACGTCATGGGTTCAAGAAACATTGCAGTCTAGTATAGTGTTTAGTAATCCGATTATTTCTGTAACGCAACTGTGTGTTGTTCCTACGGTTCTTGCAGGCTACTAAATTAATGAATACGTACTAAAAGACCATACTAAATTAAAGAACTAAATTCTCCACCCACAGTTAAACAACTCTATATTAAATTACAATGTTTCCTGTCACTGACGTCACCGATTGACGTAGGACACGCCACACTTTCTAGCTACCTAATTGGCGAGTCAGAGATGACTCACTGGCTCTGTCTTTTTCGCCAGTTAGATAGCTAGAAAGTGTGCCGTGTCCTGGACAGGAAACGCTGTAATTTAGTATCGACTTACTCCCCTGTCATTCCGAGCAAACGTTCTTTTATTTACTCACCCCGTTCCCGTAGACGACGTACTCGGCTGTTGCCCGGGTAACGGCGACTACCACCATCACCACCACCACCGAGACACTCATTTCCGCCATTCTTTTTCCAGGGCTTGGAAGCGACGAAGACGATGGTGCGCTGTCGCCTGTGGGACAAGCTCAAGATGCACGTGGAGCGCGAGCGAGAGCTCTTGTGCGAGCACTGGGCCAGCACCGTCTGCCAGAACAACATCAAGACCCTGCTACAGACCGGGTGGCTCCTCGAGTGAACTATTTTTGGTGTAGCGAGAGAATAATGATGATGATAATAATAATGTCGCGTGAATAAAGGACTTAGTTTTCTCTATGAGATGGTCTTTTTTTTCTCTTTGTCGATGGGCTCTCGACCTTGTTGAGTGGACTCTCGAGTGGTTTCGGTGCTGATGCGCAACTTCGATGTCTTTTGTTGTCGTTAGAGGATGCTGAGGAAGTTTGTTTTGAAGGGTGGGAATGGCCAGAAATTATTTCGGTGGATGCACTGTTAAGTAATTAGGAGCCTACAATAAAATAAAATGATTTTCAATTCTAAGTTTTTCTAGTGGAGTTCACTGGAAGTGAGCTCGAACTTGGTAATTTCAGAGAAAGCTATTAAACCTATGGGGGGAATGAAATTTATCCTTTAGTTGGGAATGGAATCTAAATTACAATTATTTAAATGGTTGAATAGTGAAACATATTATAAAAAATGTATATTAGGAGTTGGTTAAGATTTGGTTGCGTACAAGTGCTAATTCAATTTAGATTTGTAAAATGTGTATCATACTTAGTTGATTGGGTGGTTTGGTATATTAAGTCGATACTCGGATAATGGATTTGGATATACTTTAGGTTAAGTCATTAGGAACTTGCATAATCCCGTAATGTTAACCCAGCAAGGAAGATGGTATATAAAGTATTAAAGTTACTGAATCTTCTTGGAGCAGTGGTAGGATGCGGCAGTTCCTGGGTTCTATCTCCTGTTTTTATTTTATTTATTAACTACCTTGTATACGAACACTTAATCTAAAAGATTAGTGTAGGGGAAAATGAGAACTATATAATCGATTGTAATGTCAAAATGTGAAGTATGAAGTAGTTCTTTAAATTCATATTAGCATGTGTCTGGATGGCCTAGCGTTCTTAAGCGTGTTTCGAATCGGGAGGTTGTAGGATCAAACCCCGTCTGCCGATAAGTAGTGTTTTGTAATAAATTCATTTTTAAAAAACTTGTTAATAAATTAAGTAAACCAGGGGGTGTAAGGACGGATGGTCCCATTGGTTAGCACTGGCCTCTCGTTCTGCGGGCAGTTTTTTGATTTCTTTTAAATGGGGAGGGAGGTATCAACTTCAAAATAATTAGAAGAAGTGACCAGCTGCAGGAACGGATGGCTTGGTGTGTTAGAGCACCGGTATGCTGGATCCATGAGGCCCTCAGATCGAATCTCCCTCGGTTCGAGTCTGAGCCTCTCCCCGGGTATAGCACTCGGACATAAATGCAGTTGAGCATTTATAAATTTTCCTGCTTACTCAAAGGGGGTCTTAACGTTTTTTCTTCTACCGTTAACTGTAACCGTAGCAGTCAAATTCCTTACAAATATTACTATTTCCAAAGACTTTAATGTTTATTTTGCATTTTTCAAGTCCAATACTTTTACCTTTAACGGAAACTTAAGAATCTTCCGAAGACTAAAGCTGGTTCTCCCATCCACAAACCCCAACCACCTGCCCTGCGCGTCTTCTTTTACCTTTACATATTTTTCCTAATTCTTTGTGTGGTGACAAAAGCAAGAGTACATTTGGTCCAATGGGAAAAGTTAAGCGTCTTTCCGTTTGACCTAATGCACTTGTGCTTTTGTCACCACTCAAAGAATCAAGAAAAATATATAAAGGTAAATGAAGACGCTTAACTTAAAATATTTTTCCTAATTCTAGAAGTGGTGACTATGAAATTACACAAAATCATTCAATATTCTCAAGTATTTACATCGAATTATGCACGTTACTTACAGAACATGTGACAAAGTCTCAGTCTGTTGAGGCACAGACGCTTGTTTCCTCAAAATAACTTGGTCCTCATTTTATCGATGTACCGGAGGGATGAAAGGCCGAGACTGCCTTACCCGGAACAAAACTCGGGCCTTTGGGATGGCCTCAAAATGCACTGCCGCGCCGCTGGGCTTCGACAACCTAGCCAATCTATCGTTAGTTGGAAGAAAAATATGAACCTATAATATTTTTCATAATTTTGAAAGTGGTGGCTATGAATTGATTTCACAAAAACAGTTATTTGGGTTAAATCCACTGGTAAAATAATCCTTTCAGATGTTATAAAAAATAACAGAGCCGTTTCAGTCTCAGAATATTTCACTGCATGCTGAACTGTTGTTATAGTAACGCAATTATTTCTGTGACTTATAATGTAGAAAATTACTAAACAGTTTCAATTGCGATATAGTTATAAGAAGCCTGCTACCTGGGACTGGACTGCGTTATTATGGTGTAGGGAAGAACCAGCTGCCGAAGGACGTTTTCAATGTGTTCCTTTATAACATAAAGAAACACATGAATAGGTTGCGCCGAAGTGCAAATTAAAGAAAGTTAAGGTTGAAAGAAACGCGATATTAGACGGACTTGGTCCTGGCTAGGGGCGTTCCTTACCTGTTCCAAGGGATGATACCACCAAACGGAAACGGCGTATTTCACACAAGTTCTTGTGGGGGGACAGAACCTTCTTTGCAAAGGTCCGTCAACAAGAGACGAAGTTCGCAGGCTGGGAACGTCAGAAGGAACAGGACAGCATGAGGGATGCAGAGGAGCGTTGTGATGTTGATCCGTCAATGAACGGGAAAAGATCCACGAGCAGGAGGTTGGTTTCGGATTGCACTGTGTAGCGAAGTCTGAAGGCGTGGTCTAAACTTAGGAAACACGGGACACCCTTTCCACCAGATAACCAACAGCTTTGCAGTTGATGCAAACACGATTTTCTTCTGTAACTTTGGGAGTTGGACAGTCCTTGAGGGGATGAGGATCACTGCATTTTTGACGCCTTTTTCTCATTTGGAAGTTTTTGGCGATATGGCTGAAGCCATTGCAAGAAAAACACTGAATAAGATGCTAGCGGACAGGAAGTTAAATACCAATATGTACTGATAGTTGGGTCACGCTAGGTTACCGTAAATCCTTTGTCTTCGAGATCGGAAATAATCTCGAGAGGTGAAGGGAAGTCCCTGAATGACGGCTCTGATTAGTCTTTCAGTTCTTCTTGATACTTCAAAGAACCCAGCATCGTTATCCGTTTGAAATTTGATAAATTCGAATGTGCTGGTCGTCAGAAGTGGGCTGTAGCTGTATGTACCCGCAAGAATTGTTCTCTGGAACGTGCCGTAGTATCGGAACCAATCGTAGACTTAATTCTTTTCACCAATTTCCGGTATTTGGTGAAGTGTTTCATCATTATTGGTGGTGGTGTAGTAGTGTAAAAGGACAATCTATCAAAACATCTGTTTCAAAGTCCAGTTGAAGGTGAGTATAGCAAAACTCAACATCTCCACTTGCAGAAATTTTTTAGGAGATCCCAAAAACGTGATACAGAGTCGTGTTAGCTTTGAAAACCAAACCAACGCCATCAACGAGTTTCTCCCACCACCCTTTAAGTTGATACTTTATTTTAATTTAATATCTTGAAACCAGACGCAATGACAGGGGAAAATGTTTTGGAGATGTTAAGTTTTGATGCAATCACATGGAGATGCTCAGTTTTGAAAAAATCACAAAAAACTTTAACATTTTTAGCAACAGAAAAATAATTTAAACAAGTAAGAACATATTTATTTTAAACATGTTAAATATAAAATTAGTTACAGATTTCAATAATATACTCCGTTTTGTTTAGGAGATGTGGATGCCAGGCGAATGACGCGCCAAGAGAATTTGGCCAGGAAACGTTTCCTTAAAAACATGAAATGTTTCGCGTTAAACACAGAAATGAGTGCCGCAAAGTAAAACTGGGTGACGTAATGCAATGAAACACACCTTAGTGTGTGGACAATTAACCAATGTACTCTATTGTCAAATTTTACAACAGTTCCCTGTTGTAGAATTTCAAAAATAAAATAACAAATAAGCGTTTTTCCAAAAAGTGTGGAGATGTTGAGTTTAGGAAAAATCAGCGCATATAGCTATGCGAAACTGCAAGGAGATGTTTAGTTTTGATCAATTCAAACGTGCTTCTAACAATGATTTTTGGGAGTGTGGAGATGTTAAGTTTTGATGAAATCACTCATTCCCCCTCCCCGCTTTTTTGAGGGGTAATACCCACTTTTGGAAGAAGATATTTTTACCTGTTGTGTAAACCTGGATCCTCAATCCAAAACAGTAATAAAACCTATTTTGGTCGGGGGTGGAGATGTTGAGTTTTGCCAAACCCACCTTCAGTTGTTGTTTATTTGAACTTTTTTGTCCATTGAACTTGCTAGTGAGATGAAGCAGACGAGCAATGAGCATCTTGGCTAGTATTTGAAGTCGACGAGTTGTTATAGACCAGTGGTTCCCAACCGGGGGTCCGTTGACCATTTGTGGTCCGTGAGAGGCTTGTAAACGGCCGTGGAGGAACCCGGAAGCACACAAAAAATTGCAATAAATAATTTTAGAAATTTGAATGAATTGAACAAGATAAGAAGATTGGATTATACTTTTGGCTGAAGAGTAATTTGTGGAGATAACAGCCACCACTAAATTATTAACAATACTTTCTTCTAAATATTCAAAGTTAAATAAAAAGTTTGGAAAAAAAACACTGGCCAAAATTTTATAGGTCCTCAAAAAACTTACTAAAATGATAAGCAATTAAATTTTTTTAATTAGTTATATTCCAAAGCATTATATAAATTTCCCTGCTTAATTAAAGATAGTAAACTTTCATCTTGTAATGGTAGTATGTCGTAGAACTTGTTGCTATGGTTTCTGGACTAGGTCTTTTGCTTCTTAGTAACTGGGAACTTATAGTAGATAGATTAAAGAAAGAGGTTCGGAGAGAGTTATCATCACTCCTTAAGCTGATGCTGAATTTAATACAACTTTTGATATTTTTAAAGTGGTGGGAAGGGAAATACTGGGAACATAACCTTGCCTCTGTACAGAGGTAGGGTGTCCCTTATATGACAGAATTTTTTTTCTTGCGAATTTGAAAACGGTTACCCTCTACTTTTTTTATAAATGCCTTGACCTTATAATTAATAATTTTTAGTAACCATAGTAATAATGGTACTAAAATGGTAATCGTAATCGAGCTTTCAGGTCCCGTACCTATAATTTCCCATACCAACCCAACACAAACCGGCGCAAGTTCAGAGGTGCGGATGAGCCAAGTTTTTAGCGGTAAAGATGACTAATATGGTAACCTAATGTTAAGTGAATGATTTGGCTTCTAAATGTGCCGCTAAACAGCCAAAATTCGCCAAGCATCCGCACGTCTGAACTTGCGCCCGCCAACCACAATAAAGTTGTAGTTTCATTACAGACCGTTAGAAAGCAGCACCACCGGAGGAGACATAGTTCAGCTATGTGGCGGTAGGAAGCAGCACTGCAGCTAAAGCATGAAATGGAAGACAGATTCAAAGCCCAGATACACTCCAAAAGAATTTTCATAACAATTCCGTTTCAAATGTTGCATCCAATTTACAAGTGCAATTATTTAATCTACTAACTTATTATTCCTTTCAAAAGAAATTAGAAAGGTTTGTGAAAAAGTTTTAAAACCATATAAACAGATACGCACATTTATAGCTGGATAAAATTACACTTTATTGGTTATTAAATATAATTTGCATTCTTATATATCTTAAAACTTAAAATAGAAATTTTACAGCCATAAAAAACCCATTTCCCACCATGATAAAAAAAAGTTTACCCTTTTTGATAAAACTTGTGTATTAAAACTCTTCACATGAAACTAAAATTACATATTCTAAAATTTTTAGAAAGATTTTATAAATTTCACTCGGTACTTTTATGAATTTTAAATTTCACTCGGTTTTTGCAAAGTATTACTTTATTTACTTTAAGAATAAAATTTATGTTTGCAAAAGATTTTTTTACTCAAAAAAGATATTTTTTGAACAGTTGGTTAAGATGACAGTTGGTTTTTTGTTGAGCTCATTAACCACTAAAAATTTCTTTTATTATTTTACGCAACTTCTTCAATGTATTCCAAGCAACAAAAACCGATGCAGTACTACTTTGGTTTAATTTAGACTTTGTAAAAATAATAGTTTTCTAATTTTGAATTCGCCCTCTTTTTTGTTGGCTTTAAGTTAAAATAACAAGGATATTTATTAGTTACAAGCGGCTTCGGGGGTGGTTTAAATAGGAGCTCCCAATTATACTATTTTGAAAGCGCAATTAAATCAAAACATTCGAATTAACTACATTAATGGGAACATAAACGAAAGCTACAGGTAAGTGGTACTCACACAATGGAATGAACACTAAAAACTTGTCAATTCATACACGAATAATATACGCTAATGATCATCGCGAATTTGAAGAATATTTAGGGCAGCGGTTCCCAAAGTGGTCCATATGGACCCCCAGGGGTCCACAGCAACTGCCAGGGGGTCCACAGGCATGAAAATGAAAATTGGGGGTCCACAGCAATTTCTAGGGGGTCCACGGAGAAAATTTCATTAAAATGAAAAATTTTGTCTTTTATAATCCAATTTTGTTATATGAAAAGTTGGTTATCAGTGAGACCTTGCAAACGCGAGCAGGGGAGATGGAATCTTTGTCAAAAATTAAATGTTATATTAATAAATAATTAAAACATTAAAACTAACCCTATCGTTAACCTCGGTTACATTTAGCCTTAGCCATTGATGGTCATTTTCTCATGTGTAACTTGTTAAACGTCAATAATAAAGGCGTGTTTACAAGATTTCAACCTCGCAAGTACCTAATTTTTTAAATTTAAATATCATTTTGTTTATACTTTAATGTTGATAATCGCTTTTTACGATTGAATATTTTCATTAACGGTTCTCCTTTGGTGAAACTTAACTATCAGTATTTTTTCTTCTATGGAAAACTCATGAAGTTTTTCAAAATTTATAAATGCTGCTGTTCAATATCATATGTAAATGCACATATTTCTTAATGTATGTATAAAAAGCAACATATATTTTTTTTATTGCGAAAACTTTGTTTCTCAATTTCATAAAAAACTCTATTTTTGTAGTGTATGATTTAATTTCTTTTCATAGTTGAACTTTATTAAGTATTGTTTTTTAACATGCCATATATTAATTTAAATATTTCTGAAATTTTATGATTTGGTGAATGAATAACTCACTCATAAGCCATTAACTTTAACAAGTTTGCGACCAACACTTTAATTGCTAAAGCTAAAAGTTCTTGTGCTTTGAAATGTAATGATATTGAAAGGTTAGTATTGTTTTTAGTTTTAAACTTTTAAAATGTTTGATTTTTATAATTTCATTAAAAATGTTGAGTAACCATATCAATGACAATTTTATTTCTATTCATAGTTCAATTTAATAACATATTGTTTGTTAACATTCCATATATTAATTTTAATTAATTCTAAAAATTTTATGATTTGGTGAATGAATAACTTACTCATAAGCCATTAACTTTAAGATCTTTGCAACCAAAACTTATTCTTAAAATAAAAAAGTTTCTGTCTTGAAATGCAGTGATATTAAAAGTTTATATTTATTTTTATTTCAAACTTTTAAAATGTTTGATTGTTATAATATACTTAAAAATATCAATTCACCTTATGAATGGCAAAAGTTTAAAAAACCACAAGATTTTTTTTAAAAATATGTAAAAGTGTGAAATAAATGCTTATTAACGCACTAAAAAACACTTGAAAAAAATTACAAAATTTATGCGTGGCTTAGAAATATGTATCATAAACATAAGATTTTTAGCTACTTTTTCAACGGTCCCTAAAACAGGGGGTCCACGGGGTACGAAAAATGTCGTCAGGGGGTCCACGGGCCAAAAAAGTTTGGGAACCCCTGATTTAGGGCGAAAGGAAGTATAAAATGTTTTCTTGTGAAAAAAAAGTGGTGAATAAAACAATTTGAGAAATCCAAGATTTTTATTTTGTTAAGTTCACCCAAACTTAAAACTTCTTCTCATTCTCAGTATTGATATAAGTACAAGTTGAACGACCTGTCACAGCAGTAACCTGCTATCCGGTCAATGTGTGTGTGAGATCCTTGAATTCCTTCCTTTATCACTAGCTGAAAGGGATAGTTACTTTAGAAACATGAATGGCGTTACGTCACGGATTTTTCCACTATTCTGCTCATCGAGAGGTATATAAATCGGTTTAAAATTATAGGTTGACCACAAAGGAATTGGTCTGAAGCATCCATGGTAGAAAAATTATAACCAGTTTGTTCATGGAAATTCAAGTAATTACAATTGGAGATGAAACCCCATGATCTACTAATAGTATTTTTGATCCCAAATATCTCTTCCTTACGTAGAGATGCCGTTATTATTTGAAGCCATTCTTTGTCCCTTTCCGTCCTATCCGACCCAAATTTACTGTAGGATTCAGGGGTAATCTCGGGCGGCTTAGGATTGAAAGAATTAAAAAACTGTGACAGGGATGATGTCGATCAAGATTTTTTGTTTAATGCTGCTCATAAATAAATAAATGGCGTCACTATTTGAGTTTCGTCGCCACTCTCTTACGTCATACCTATCATCTTGGGGAAAATCCGGAGGTAAAAAAGTTGTCCGCGTTTTGTCACTAGCTATTTTTTTATACGGTTTTATTACTCAGGTGGAATATTGTTTTTGACATGACTGATGTAATAAAAAAATGCTGACTTTGTAATACAAATTTATAGTTTAAAAAGTTTTTCACATTTTTTCAAATATAGTGTATAGAATTACGTGGTTTACTGAATTAATTTTACTAATTCGTAGATATATATCCAGTTCTTAAAATTGCATTTCTTTGTATTAAATTTATGATTATATTTCGTGCGTGTTTAACATGGCGCTCTCCTTTAGTTTTTAATAAATTACGTCTAAAACCGTTTATTGAATTCACCCATCTACAGAGCGGTCTAGGACAGAAAGGCTTAAAGATTTTCAAATCTGTTTTGATCACTCTGTATAAAGAAGATCATTGAAGGAAAATCAAAGCTTCTCTGGTGCTGCTAATAACCACACTAAAAGATATGTAGGGTAGGTTTGTAAGGTGGATCCAAAGTTTTTGTTCACCCTAGTGCTCCAAAAAGGATTCCTCTATTATTCTTACACTCTTAACTATATTCACAAAATAAACTCCTTTATAAAAGGAAGGCGAAGTGAAACTTAATGGGCAAATATCAAAGAAAAAAAATACGATATGTACCGGATTATTTAATAGAGTTCCTCAAAGTGTTAAACTATAATAATCCTCCGAAGAGCTCGTTTGTAAATTCCAAATTTAAACACCCACATTACATTTTTTATGCTTTATTCATCCCTAAGTGAATAGAGTTTGTCAATGCCATTTATACCCTTCAAAACACACTGAGATCATTAGCACGCGCGTAACTTGTAATCTACGAGGAATATCAGAAAAAATACAATAGTCTTAATACGATAATGACATGAATATCATCTTCATATGTAGTAACAACATTACATTAAAACAAGCAATTTCTTTTTAGCTCAAAAACGTGATAACTGAACACACGTTTTATTCCACAAGGAAGAAAATTTAAATTTGATGGTAAAAGTTGGCAACAAGATCGATAGTTTTCCCAGAATAGAGTCTTCACCTGCTCAGTTGCCAACAATGCTTATTGTTTAGAAATGGCTGCAACACAGATTTATGGCAATAGCATTAAGAAACTGTAGGCGGATATCGACTTTATCATGCTTTATCACAGTATTGAATTACATGAAATATTGTTTTAAAACTATTAGAATTTGAATGGTTTGGTTAGGTTAGGGTTGAATGAACTTCACGTCATGGTCATGTTTCAATGTCACAGATTTCAGGAAGATGACAGAAAAGACTGGTCAGTCGTCACGTATACCATTTTGATGTTATAGAACTTATCTCAGGAAAAGGCACTTTCTTTCATATCTGAGTAAATCGCTGTTTTCATTTTGATATGAAACTTTTTGTTTCAAATATTACGACCCATCTTTTAATTTAAAGAAAAAAACCAGAAGTATATATAAGTTTACACAATTTTAATAGCCACCACTCAAATTATACGTATCTTTATTTTAAGTACAAAAATTGGGAGTTTTTGAAAAATAAAAAAAGATTGTAATAACTATAACGACTTTAGTCACAAGGGCGAGACCTTACTCCAAGCTTAAAAATTGTCTTCTTTAAGTCTTAGTGATGTAGGACGTTATGGACTCTCTATAATTTAATAGCCGAAATTGTCAGCAAAAAAACTACCGGCCAATGCTATACTCTGAAATGCACTTACTCAAAAATGAGCACACATTTTGAGTGTCAGCATACTTTCATGAATGAGTAATTTTGATTCGAAGCCAGTTTGACTGTATGATTTACTCTGATTTTTGAGTATTTTTACTGAAATTTGAAAAGGTCGTTTTAAGAGTGTGCTGAAAAATTTGCAATTCTTCCCTGTCTTAACTGAATATTTTGAACTTTGAGTTATGAATCAATATATGTCTTCAAAATTTGACATCGGATAGCTTTGTGAAAAAAAATCTGCATTGAGAGAAATGACAGTTTCAAAATTGAGTAAATTGATGTTCTTATCTTGGTAGGAAACTTTTCGTTTCAAATATGACGACCCAATGCTTTCAATTTTGAAACACCAGACATTAGGGTGTCCCTTATATGACAGAAAAAAAAATTTCTTGCGAATTTTAAAACGGTTACACTCTACTTTTTTTATAAATGCCTTGACCTATTCAGCTATAAAATTTTATCCCTCTACGATGATATTAACCTGTGCAAAATCTTAATTGAAGATGGCCAATTTGTCTCTTTTACGACAGAATTTTTTCTCTTTGCGAATTTGAAAAGAGATACCCTCTACTTTTTTTTTATAAATGCCTTCACCTATTCAGATATAAAATTTCATCCCTCTACGATAATATTAACCCGTGCCGAATCTCAATTGAAGATGGTCAAACAAGCTGAATTACCGGCACGCACCCGCTAATACTCACCACTTTTTTCTTTTTTCCTACTTTTTTCAGGCTTTTCTATATATATTGATATTTTTGACCATTGAAATGTAATATTAATTGGTCTGAATTGTCGTCTACCGCTAACGTTTAACTTCACGAATGTTAAAAAACAGCTCCACAAAAATTTGTCGATTATTGGTAACTTAGATCTAGTAATATGGTGACTAGAATCGCCAACTAAGTAAATTGGTTTACCTTCACTTTGCTAATAGACTGAGAGCTGGATACAAATTTTGGGAATGATAAGGTGCACGAGATATTTCACCTGGAACAGATTCGATTGATGATGGGAAAACTTATGTCACCAACGCCAGAAGGCGGAGTGGAAGCTTTTAGTGTGAAAGGGGGGGGGTCGAACATGCAAACAGCGCGCGGTCCCATGCGACAGAGATTTTGAGGAAATTGGTTGACATTTTGCACAGTTTAAGGAGAGTGTAAATAAAATATAATGTAGCATTCTCAAAAGTATAAGTTGTGTTTTAAGGGTTGTAGAAAATAAACAAATTTTCGAATGTTTATATGAATGTTCTGTACGGCCGACAAGGTGCAAGGCTGGACATAGGCTTAATGTATTGAAGAATGTGAGTAAATGTTAGGGTAACACTCCCAGAAGACTAAGTGGAAGACAAAGGGTGGCCAGAAGTCACCAAAGGTGCAGAAACATCTTAAAACCTGACTCATTCGGAAACTTCTGGCTGTTTGCATATGTATAGCTGACATATAGAACAAACCATATGCAAACAGCCAGAAGTCTGAGTAGAAGCGTTCGGGAGATATTCAGGCGCGTAGTACAAAACCGAATAAAAGCGCGCGGTCCCTTGCGACAGACATTTTGAGGAAATCAGTTGAAAATTTGCACAGTTTAAGGAAAGTGTGAATAAAAGATAATGTAGCATTCTCAAAAGTATAAGTTGTGTTTTAAGGGTTGTATGAAACTAACGAATTTTCCAATGTTTATATGTAACAAATGACTTATAACATATAACTTTTCTCTTGCAACAATGACTAATAATACGCTAAAAACAACGCTAACAATGACTTTATATTTATTAGCGTATTATTAGTCATTGTTGCAAGAGAAAAGCTGTCAAACGACATGGTGCTCTACCACTTTACAACCGATTTCCCACGATCACTTTCAATTAGCATCGAACATTTTTACTTGGTCACTACTATGCATAAAAGATAAAATTTAAATTTTTAGAAATTTAAAAAATACATAACTTTCATATAAACATTCGAAAATTCGTTTAGTTTCCTACAACCCTTAAAACACAACTTATACTTTTGAGAATGCTACAATATCTTTTATTCACACTCTCCTTAAACTGTGCAAATTTTCAACCGATTTCCTCAAAATTTCTGTCGCAAGGGACCGCGCGCTTTTATTCGGTTTTGTACTTCGCTCCAGAATATCTTCCGAACGCTTCCACTTAGACTTCTGGCTGTTTGCATATAGTTTGTTCTATATGTCAGCTATACATATGCAAACAGCTAGAAGTTTCCGAATGAGTCAGGTTTTAAGATTTTTCTGCACCTTTGGTGACTTCTGGCCACCCTTTGTCTTCCACTTAGTCTTCTGGGAATGTTACCCTAACATTTACTCACATTCTTCAATACATTAAGCCTATGTCCAGCCTTGCACCTCGTCGGCCGTACAGAACATTCATATAAACATTCGAAAATTTGTTTATTTTCTACAACCCTTAAAACACAACTTATACTTTTGAGAATGCTACATTATCTTTTATTTACACTCTCCTTAAACTGTGCAAATTTTCAACCGATTTCCTCAAAATTTCTGTCGCAAGGGACCGCGCGCTTTTATTCGGTTTTGTACTTCGCTCCAGAATATCTTCCGAACGCTTCCACTTAGACTTCTGGCTGTTTGCATATAGTTTGTTCTATATGTCAGCTATACATATGCAAACAGCTAGAAGTTTCCGAATGAGTCAGGTTTTAAGATTTTTCTGCACCTTTGGTGACTTCTGGCCACCCTTTGTCTTCCACTTAGTCTTCTGGGAATGTTACCCTAACATTTACTCACATTCTTCAATACATTAAGCCTATGTCCAGCCTTGCACCTCGTCGGCCGTACAGAACATTCATATAAACATTCGAAAATTTGTTTATTTTCTACAACCCTTAAAACACAACTTATACTTTTGAGAATGCTACATTATCTTTTATTTACACTCTCCTTAAACTGTGCAAATTTTCAACCGATTTCCTCAAAATTTCTGTCGCAAGGGACCGCGCGCTTTTATTCGGTTTTGTACTTCGCTCCAGAATATCTTCCGAACGCTTCCACTTAGACTTCTGGCTGTTTGCATATAGTTTGTTCTATATGTCAGCTATACATATGCAAACAGCTAGAAGTTTCCGAATGAGTCAGGTTTTAAGATTTTTCTGCACCTTTGGTGACTTCTGGCCACCCTTTGTCTTCCACTTAGTCTTCTGGGAATGTTACCCTAACATTTACTCACATTCTTCAATACATTAAGCCTATGTCCAGCCTTGCACCTCGTCGGCCGTACAGAACATTCATATAAACATTCGAAAATTTGTTTATTTTCTACAACCCTTAAAACACAACTTATACTTTTGAGAATGCTACATTATCTTTTATTTACACTCTCCTTAAACTGTGCAAAATTTCAACGGATTTCCTCAAAATCTCTGTCGCATGGGACCGCGCGCTGTTTGCATGTTCGACCCCCCCCCTTTCACACTAAAAGCTTCCACTCCGCCTTCTGGCGTTGGTGACATAAGTTTTCCCATCATCAATCGAATCTGTTCCAGGTGAAATATCTCGTGCACCTTATCATTCCCAAAATTTGCATCCAGCTCTTAGACCATAACTTCTTTTAAGGTGGTTGCCTACCTATGGAGGCTTTTTTAAATAATTAAAATGTTGAACTAATTTGTGATTTATAGAATTAAATGCGTCTAAAAACTATGAATAATTTAAAAAATAATTAAATATCAATTTAAAATTTCATATTATTGAAGAATTTATGCAAAAAAATCACAACAAACAGCCTTTCCGCAAAACATCATAACTCAAATTTATATGAAGATATTTTTGTTTTGTAAACTTTGTTATCCTCGTAAAAACATATTTTAGGAGGTCTACTATTTTTATGTCTAAATTATTTTAATATCAAAAGTTATAGCACTAAACTTGAAAAATAAAAAAAGACCCACCAAATTTCAGTAAAGTTTGAAGTTATACTATTCATAAAATAATAAAATATTACACCCACAGCCAAAAAAATAGTAGGGCTCCTAAACCATATTATGTCAAGTATTGTGCCCAAGTTTCATAGAAATTCACTTATAATATTTTGAGTTTTGTAGTTTTGCGGAGAAGGAAAATAGCAAAAATGTGATTCTAAGAAAAACGCGAATTTCTTTACCTTTTCCTTAATAAAATGCCTTTTTAGTTTCAAGTAAAATTTCTGTAACTTTGGTTCTAGGAAAGATAAAGACAAAATGTAAACTGATTTGGAAAGCTAAAGATGTGTTTTTTGAAATAAGATAATAAAATTTTCTTGAATTTTTGGTCCGAAACGGCATTTTTAGGTAGGCAGGCACCTTAAAGGTAGTAGACGACATTTTAGACCGATTAATATTACATTTCTACGGCCAAACTTATAATAAAATATAGTCTGAAAAAAGTAGGAAAAAAAGAAAAAAGCGGTGAGTATTAACGGGCGCGTGCCGGTAATTTAGCTTGTTTCACCATCTTCAATTGATATTCGGCACGGGTTAATATTATCGTAGAGGGATGAAATTTTATATCTGAATAGGTCAAGGCATTTATAAAAAAAGTATAGGGTATCTCTTTTCAAATTCACCAAGAGAAAAAATTCTGTCGTAAAAGAGACAAATTGACCATCTTTAATTAAGATTTTGCCCAGGTTAATGCTATCATCGTAGAGGGATAAAATTTTATTTCTGAATAGGTCAAGGCATTTATAATAAAAGTAGAGTGTATCCGTTTTCAAATTCGCAAGAAAAAATTTTCTGTCAAATAAGGGACACCCTAACCAGACATACTCAGTTTCAAACAATTCAATACTCACCACTCAAATTATACTTATTTTTAACTTATGTTTGAAAATTGGAAAAATTTATCTACCCCAGTTTTTCGTATGTTAGCTCGAAGTCGAAACACGACTTTGCAATACCACACCCAAATTAGAAATCTTCTGGTGACATTCGTCGCACTTCGTTTGATGCTAATGCACTAACTCACAAATAAGCACATAATGACTCATTTTTGAGTATCTGTACATTTCCAAAAACGAGTACAATGCACAGTTTCAAATTTGATGACTCGGAGACAGTCAGTGTATATGATTTACTCAGAATAGGGAACGCAACGATTTTTCAAATTTTATTTATTTTAATAAAGCTTCATTAGAAAATATGATTGGAAAAGAAATTTTTGAAATCCGATCATTAGTTATTTTTTTAAATTAAAAACTACAATGCGCAGAAGGGTTTGCGAAAAAGCGGGGTTTGGCGAATGAAGTCACTTTTGCCTTTGGCGCATGAGCAATGGTTAAATCCAATGATTAAATCCCTTCGTCCATGGTTAAATCCTTTCCTTTGAAAGTATTGATTGGTTGAAGGTTCGAGAGAAAGCAGTTGTGACGTCACATAAGCCACACCTCCAATTCTAGCGAGAGTAATTTTTGAACATTACTTTTAAAATAACTAATGATCGAAAAAATCTAAAAAAAAAAATTGAAGAAATGTGTTTTATAACCCCGTCAATGATTTCCTATAGTCGAAATCTTGAATTTCCACAATTGTTGCATTCCCGATTCGACTAATTTTTACTCAGTTTTGAAACTGTCGTTTTAAGAGTGTTTCCCCCTTAACTCCCAACTTTCCGCCGTTTTGTTATAGTTCCATCCATGTAATTGCACGTTAAACCTTGCAATCCCACACCGCCCGAGATTACTATTGAATCGTATGAGGAACTTAGGGCGGTTAGGACTGAAAGGATTAAAGGGAGCTATTTATTTCGTTTATAGAAAAGTATGGAAATTTGAGTTTTTTCCAGCTTTGTAGATATAGCAATAGAGTAATATTTGATGGTTGGTTGATTGGTTTGTTGGGTTTTATGGGACAAGAGCAAGATTAGGCCATTCTATCCCAAGAAAGACTTATACACTGAGAGTAATATTTGGGGAAAAAACAATGGTTACACTGCTATTGCATTAAACACTTTTTTACGCTAAGTAGACACAATAATGAATATTTCTAACCAAAATAGTTTTGATTGTATTGCGATTGGGGGATCTGTGTGGTGATATAGTGAAGTAATGAAGATAGTGAAGTAAGAGTGTTGAAATAATATAGAGAAATGTGTTCCTATCGTGTTTTGATCCAAATAAGAAAACACTTTTTTTTCAGATTCTTAACATATTTTACATCACTATTTTTAGAACTCATATCTAGATAAAAAATAATTTAAGTATATTTAGAACACCACCACAACACAATAAGGTGTTAATACTTTAATCTATAAACGCAACTATTGAGGTGTTAATTTGAGAACAAAAAAATCTAAATAAAATTACACCACCGTCCTTTCTGAGAATGGAAATATATTTCCTTCTTGAGTTTAATAATTTTAGTAATTTAATTGAGTCTGTTCAAATTTCAACCATTATATGATCTTGATTGATTTTTTTTCTTTTTTTCTATCAGACATTTATTTTTGAAGTTCCTGTAACCCATGGACGAGCAGTTTTCTCCTTTGGGTAAGTATATGTATTAGGATAAAATGTATTTTTTCTTTCTTTTGTATACTTTTTTGACATTTTGTTTTGTATTCTTATTTGTTTATTATAGTAATAAATTTGATTTGATTTGATTGGTTTGTTTGTTTGGGGTTGTTTTTATAGTTTTTTCTTCATTACAATAAATTAACTTTTTAAATTTAAAAATTGTCATCTGCTGATTATTCAAAACTTTCATTGCTTTGCTTTATCAAAAGTAGACTTCCTTTAAACAACGTATATTATTATTTTTTCATACTTTTGACTATAGAATACAAATTTTTCATATCAGGTCCGCTTGATTTATAAGTATGATAAACCTTGAAAAAAAATCAAAAGTATGAGTAAATATTTACAGAAACCCTTTTCTTCAGACGTAAAATCTTTACTTTGAATAAAAATAACTCTCCAATTCAAGGGAAATTTATTTCAAGGATAAATTTTAGTGACGTTCAAAAATGAGTGGGATAAAAGAGGACTATATTTCTTCTATACTATTCTTGAGTATAATATTCAAAACAGGAAAAGTAAAACCTTTCTTTCGAGTATCGATTCAAAACTTGTTAAGACTTAAATTTACGCAGTAATAAATACATCATTGAAAGAGTATTTAACTCGTTTGGGAGACAAATGAATTGGATGTTGATAATGCAGTGATCATTGTAAAACTGAATTGACACTTGAGATTTTAATCCATGGTTTCAAAAGGCTACTATCATTTTCCCTGTGACAGAAGTGTTACGTAGTTCACTGATAATGTCCATATGTTGCATGTACGGTACGTTTTCGTATCTTAATTACAACTTGGTACAAAACGTTAAGCAAGAAAGGAAAATTGGGATGAATTAAATACTTTCCTAAGATATAGGTTCTGTTATCTTGATTTTTAAAATTATACAGTTGGGTAACTGCTTCAAAAATTTTCCTTTAGCTTTACCAACTTAATTTTTTATTTGAAATCTCTTTTCAGAAATGAAATTGTATACTACCCATATCTTGGAAAAATCAAATAGTTGAAACGAAATTAAAATTATGCAGAAAAGTCTAAAGCTGACTGTCAAATCTAAAAATTTAAATTTCACTTTAACTCATAATGAAGTAATGAGGAACTGGATTCCGAGACTGAATACGTAAATATCAAGTCCAAACAATTAAGTAATAAATTTGATGTAATTATTTCCTTAATGCTTAATGTGTTTTTGGTGTTATTATCCTTAAACTATACTATAAAAAATTATACAATAACACAAAACATCAATATTTTGAGATTTAAAAGTAAAATCATTTATACCTTTATCAATAAAATAATAAGAAATACTGGAGTTAAGAATATATTAAAACGTAGAATGAACTTTTATTTGTGAACAAAAATGACTTGTACAGTCTGCAAAACTAAACGGTAAAAATTGGGGGCATAATAATTTTTTAAACAAATATCTCCGTAAAAAGTCTTACTTTTATAGTTATTATAGTGAAACTAAAACTTTTACCTCTCTCCTACAATGAAGGAAACAAAATTTCTCTGATTCAAAGTTTCTTAAACATCTTCATGCTCCTTATGTCCTTCTAAAACAGCCCCTGTAAGGCCTTAACTAGACAAAGGGGTTTTGAGGGGGCGAGATGTTTTGTTTCAAAACTTTTTGTCAACTGTCTTTTCAGTTTACCTTGGACATCTGTCCTCCAATACAGTGGTCAATGCGACAGGTCGTCGCCCTTAAAACGTCGCGAACATGACCCTGATGGTCATCAGGAGCGAAACTTGTCATTTTAAATCCGTTTCCTCTCTTTTTCAGGGTTGGATCATCCATTAAGTAAATTTCATTCATTCAAAAGCGCATCCAATGTGAGAAAGAAACAACCGAATAAATTCTTCCTCAAGATTTCAAATGCTTAGTTTTTATGGTGTCTCTTTTTCATCTTTTCATTCCTTTAGTTTTGATGTTATGAAAAATAGTTGAAGCTGCGAGTAACAAGCTTGATGTAATCAAACCACTACACCAATTTGCTCTCTAAATACGAGTGCTCGTTATAATCAGAATACAAGATTTTCAACCTCGCCAAAGGTAAATTTAAAGAAGTGATAAAAATAGAGCATATATTTCCTTTTTTTAGCAATCTTTCCAGGTTATAAGTTAATAGATTTATGAAAGTCGATGCTCAATAATAGGTTATACGCAACACATTTAGAAGAGAGGAGGGTATTATGGAATAGTCGGGTAGTATGGAACACCTGAGTTTCTGTTCCCCCTCGTGTTGCCATCACGTGGCAATGATGCAGTGCGCAAAGAGTTTTGCTTCTTGATGTTGTCTGATCAGTTGCAGCAAAGGAAAGTGTGTTTTAGGACTGTAAATGTTTTAACCTTTCAACCTACCATTAACTATGATACTTTGATTTTGTTGTTAAGCATAATTTACACTAAAAGATCAGTAGTTTCTTATACTGCAGTCGTTTTTTAGCTATCCATGTTTTATCGGTCAGTAAAAGGGTTCATAGTACAAGATGGCCTGTCGGGTATTATGGAATATTCCATAAGCAAAGGGTCAGAAAAAGACTATTATGTTGTTATGAACAAAACTATTTGAACTTAAATTGTTAAATATATTTTTATAGTTAAGAGTAAAGACTATTATGTTCGCTAAGGTCTAATTAGTTTTCAATATCTCTAAATCCAACTATTCCATATTACCCGACTGTTCCATATTACCCTCCATTTTTAACTTTTTCTTAAAGTACATTTTTTGATTAAAAAAATAAATGCTGATTTATTTGACCATTGGCCCTTCAGTGTAATTAGTTATAGTATGTACTTAAAATGATTGGGCGGATTTTTATTAAAAACCAATAGAGTTATTCTAAAATATATAAAGGGTGTTCTATAATACCCTCCTCTCCTCTATATTTGAATTTTCGAGTTAGGTACGTAAACTACTTTATTATTGTGAAGCAGTATTTGCAATAGTGCTGAAATAAAATAGGTCTTGATTAGTGCAGGTGTTCCCTTTCCCTGACTTGTTGACAGGTCACTTTTTCCGGAGAAGAACCGGATATTTGTATTTTTTCTGAGGACATGTTTAGATTTGAAACTTTTAAGGAAGAATGTTTAGGAACGTAAATGTCTTCTTGGAGCTTCGAAGAGCATAGTTTTGAAACCCTTCAGAAAATACAGTCACCTTCATTTCACACATAGCTACTAAACATAATTTTTATAACAACAATTGCAATGCATTAGTTTGAAAGCTCAAGTTTAAATTTTGTATCAGTGTAATGTATTACAACGTTTTTATTAGGTCGCTTTCAATCTTGTCTGTCCGTCCGTCCGTCCGTCTATCTGTCTGTTCGGGAGGAATTTAGTAATCAATTTTAAGCATACTTCCCCATGAGCTAGAGACTTGAAATTTTGAACGTAATTCAGATCTGGATGACAATACGATATTATCTCGTTAGTTCGGTTCAATTTGCTGTCCCTGAACCACCAGGGGGACTTAAAGTTTAGAAGTTCAACTATAGGACCTTATTGTTAAAAAATCATTGTTGTGCAGTTTGCCTCCTCTCGTTATCAAGATGGCTTTAGAAGTGTTGTATAAAATATTAGTAAAATGAAAATTTGTAAGAATAAAAGTAATACACAGTACATTCACGCCCGTAGTCTGTGCTTTTGGATTAAAATCACTTGAACAGCCGATCAATTGATTCACAAATACTAGCAAAGCCCTGATCTGTAAAATTTGATAGTCTGAGCACCTGGATCAATTGATAAAAGTGAATCAGAAACACCAGAGCTGGCGAACAAGCGAAACCGATGGCGATAAAAAAAGCTCAATCGTGATTGGTTGAGATCGTTTATATTGATGAATTTGATAGGAAAGAAATTTGCGAAAAAGTACGACATAAAAAGCACTCGGATTGTTTACTTTAAAAGTCAATGATTTTTAATAAAAATTAATGAAAGAATATGAAACTTGAAGTTTTGAATAATTCAAATGAAACAAAATAAACATAACACATGTAATCAGAATATTCGCATTTCCGAAATTTGCTTCATGGAATCCAATTTAGATTTGAATATAAATAAAAAAATAAAGCACCGTAGTTAGCTGATAATATTTTATTTTTGCATTTGAAAGAAAATAATAAAAAAAATCTTTTATTTTTAATTAACACAATTCTGGAGTTCTATATACTAACCTTTAGATTAGGTAAAAAGATAAAATAAATTAAGCAATCATTGGGAACTTAAAATATTGAATCCGTTTTGTACTTAGATCGGTAAATAATTTAATTTTGTAATAATAATAGCTACCTTTAAAAAAAATGGCCATGATGAATAAAATTAAATTGAAATCTTAATAAGTTTAATCAAAAATTGTATCGGCCGCCGGGAATCGAACCCGGGCCACTCGTATGATATCCGTGTATTTTAACACCAAGCTACCGGAGCGAAAGTCGCGGGAGAAAGTTTAAGTATAAAACAATAGAGAAAAAGATTTTAATTACTAGAAATAATCATTTAAATAAACATTGGACTCTACAACGCGCACCTCAAAAATACTGTGAATCAAAAATATTTTATTTCTAAAATACTAATCTAATTTAGATTATATTGACACGAAGTGCATTTCCCAGGATAGCTTATGACGGGCGACGCCATGTTTTTGTTTTGTAATCATAGCTGAAGACAGACTCGATTCTGATTGGTGATCCAACCTAGATCAATGCTTTGAGCGGTGATTACTTGACACACAGTGGTCAACTGATTCATGGTGCTTCGGAATACCAAATCAAGCTGATTTGTGCTAAGAGATCCTGATCACAGGTTGCCAGAGGCTTCAGAATACGGCCGTCAGTACTTCATGCAAGTTTTGTATTTGTAATACATCTAAGGGACTGACTTTATTAATTAGTTACTGAAAAGTTTCTCACCAATCTCTCTATATTAAAAAAAAGTTACTGTCACCGCTGCCGCTGCCGCCGCCGCCGCCGCTGTTTCAGAAAATTTTATTTTTGAACTCTTTGAACTCTCATATCGCAAAAAAACTACTTGATAGAAATTTATGAAATTTGAAATGTTTGTAAAGGAATATTTGGGGCACATTTTGGAACAAAAAGCTAACTGATGTGATAATTAGTACTGGGGTATTTTTAAGGTCAAAGTTGAAGTTTTTCTTTTTTCGCCGCGTAATCCAGTTCAGCAAAATCTATTAGCAGCAGAACTATGATTTTTTGCAGCCTAATACTCTGAAGTATGAAGATGTGCACTACGTCGCCCTTTTTTCGAATTTCGAATTTGGTTTAGAGTAATTAATTTTTTAATTTTCGAAATTTTTGACACTTTTTCGTTTTTTTCTATCTAAAATGAAAACTAATCACTGTATCAATATGATTTTTTAAACACTTATATTCTTATTTTTTAGAAAGAGATTGCCGTTTAGTTCTTTAAAAAATTCTAATTAGTTTTGGAGTAATTAAGCATCAAAGTTTCATTTTTTCCATAGTTTTAGTAGGTCTTTATCAGACGTGTTTAATGTTTTTTAATTTTATATTTGCCTGTTCACTAGATTGTCGCGAGCTCGGATATTTAAATTTTAAGTTTTGAGGTGCACATTTTTGCTCTAAGTTTGCTAGCGATATAGTATAGACTTGTTTAATAATATTTTAAAGATACTTCGATATTTTTTGAAATACTAGAGAAATAAATAATTTAGCTTTTTGAGTGTTATTTGTGCCGATGAAAGGAAGAGGATTTTCGACAACTTGTCTCTGCTAAACTTTTGACAACTTTTTCTCTGCTAAAGATCGATTGCAGATATTACAGATCGCGAAGCGATCTGTAAAGAGCTGCATAGCAGTTACGGGGGTTGGTGAGCGTAAGCGAGCAGGGGGCGGTAGCCCCCTATCCATTAAATTATTGATAATTTAAAAAGGAATATTTCAGTAATAGTTTTATTTTGATATTTTCATGGTAATGATCCGAATTAAGTTATAGAAAAGTTTGAGAGATAAGAAGTTTCGATATTAAATTATCATCAACTACACTCTGTTCATTTAGAATTAGCGCCTGAGACGTAATGTATTAGAAGCATTTATAATTCTAATTATAGTCGAAAAAATTTTCTTCTGCAATGACAAGTCAGCCTAAACAGAAGTAGTTAAAATACTGTAGAAACAATCGGTCACTGAAATTGTCTGATGAGCGTTATAAAGCATTGTTGAGCGTTTTAGATCCTGTTTCAGGCGCCTATTCTAAATAAACAGACTATAAGCAGACAAGTTCCAGGTTGTACTGGATAGTTCAGATGAAACAAGCGAGCTCTGCTCGCTAAGATCGCTAAGCGATCTTCAAAGAACTGCGAAGCAGTTCCGGGGGTTGGTGAGCGATAGCGAGCAGGGGGCAGAGCCCCCTAGTATATTTTTAAAACACTTTTTTTTATATTACTATAGTGTTTCAAAAATTTCCAACGTCATCTGAATAATAGCTAGAGGCAAAAACTGTGCAATGATTTTAACAAAACAGAGTAAAGCCATGTGTTATAGTTAAATTTCAGGAAAAAAACACTTTTTAGTTTTCTCTCTATATTAAAAAAAAGGCCGCCGCTGCCGCTGTTTCAGAAAATTTTATTTTTCAACTCTTTGAACCCTCATAATGCAAAAACTACTTGATAGATATTTATGAAATTTGAAAAGTTTGTAGAGGAATATTTGGGGCACACTCTCGAACAAAAAGCTAACTGATGTGATAATTAGTTCTGGGGTATTTTTAAGGTCAAATTTGAAGTTTTTCTTTTTTCGCCGCGTAATCCAGTTCAGCCAAATCTATTAGTAGCAGAACTATGTTTTTTTGCAGCCTAATTCTCTGAAGTATGAAGATGTGCACTACGTCGCCCTTTTTTGGAATTTCGAATTTGGTTTAGAGTAATTAATTTTTTAATTTTTGAAATTTTTGACACTTTTTCGGTTTTTTCTATCTAAAATGAAAACTAATAACGGTATCAATATGATTTTTTAAACACTTATATTCTTATTTTTTAGAAAGGGATTGGCGTTTGATTCTTTAAAAAATTCTAATTAGTTTTGGAATTATTAAGCATCAAAGTTTCATTTTTTTCATAGTTTTAGTAGGTCTTTATCAGACGTGTTAATGTTTTTAAATTTTATATTTGCCTGTTCACTAGATTGTCGCGAGCACGGATATTTAAATTTAAAAGTTTTGAGGTGCACATTTTTGCTCTAAGTTTGCTAGCGATCTAGTATAGACTTGGTTAATAATCTTTTAAAGATACTTCGATATTTTTTGAACTACTAGAGAAATAAATAATTTAGCTCTTTTTAGTGTTATTTGTGCCGATGAAAGGAAGAGGATTTTCGGGAAGTTTGTTTTACTCTGCTAAAGATCGATTGCAGATATTGCAGTTCGCGAAGCTATCTGTAAAGAGCTGCATAGCAGTTACGGGAGTTGGTGAGCGTAAGCGAGCAGGGGGCGGTAGCCCCCATCCATTAAATTATTGATAATTTAAATAAGAATACTTCAGTAAGAGTTTTAATTTTGATAGTTTCGTGGTAATGATACGAATTAAATTATTGAAAAGTTTGAGAGATAAAAAGTTTCGATATAAAATGATCATTATCTATACTCTGTTCATTTAGAATTAGCGCCTGAGACGTAATGTATTAGAAGAAGTTATTATTCTAATTATCATCGAAAAAATTTTCTTCTGCAATGACAAGGCAGCCTAAGCAGAAGTAGTCAAAATACTGTAAAACAATCGGTCACTGAAGTTGTCTGATGAGCGTTATTAAGCATTATTGAGCGTTTTTGATCCTGTGTCAGGCGCCTATTCTAAATGAACAGGCTATAAGCAGACAAGTTCCAGGGTGTACTTGATAGTTGAGATGAATCAAGCGAGCTCTGCTCGCTAAGATCGCGAAGCGATCTTCAAAGAACTGCGAAGCAGTTCCGGGGGTTGGTGAGCGATAGCGAGCAGGGGGCAGAGCCCCCTAGTATTAAAAAGAGAAAAGAATAAAATTCTTGGAAGGCGTTCAGGTCGCGAATTCTAAACTTAACACAACAAAACTAAAAACCAGAAAATAATTAATGAAAAAAAACCTTTTTAAACAACAACGTTTTTAAAATGCACTAAAAAGTATAAAATAATTTTTTGCAACTCCTTGTAAAACGAAAAACGTGGGGATCATACATTAGGTATTTAATCCAACTTAATTTCATCATTCATTTAAATAATTTTTAACAGTGGATATAATAATAAATAGAGTGACAAGAGTAGTGGCTGTAAATATTATTGCATGATCCCCACGTTTTTCGTTTTACAAGGAGTTGCAAAAAATTATTTTATACTTTTTAGTGCATTTTAAAAACGTTGTTGTTTAAAAAGGTTTTTTTTATTAATTATTTTAGATAGAACTTACTTCCGTAGTTTTGATTTGACTTAGCAATCAAATCAAAGCCAACTTCACTGTGCAAAAAAATAAAAAATATTATTTGTTAAATAATTATACTAAAGGCAAAAGAGGATCGTTCAAGTAAGTTTGTCGAAAGAAATCATTCTGTGCAAATCAGTTTGAAACGCAAGTTAATTTACTCTGATATTATTAATATACCTCATTGAAAACAAAATAAAATGGAGGTTGACGCCCGTTTCAAAACAGGTTCCCAACAAAGTCTTTTTAGGAAATATCTCAATCAATAATTATTTGGATAGTTAACTTTCGAAACCAACTTCATTTTCTCTTTGATTAAGGTGAATATTTTTAAACGAAACTGACAACTAACACGTTTTTCTTTTAATGTAGTTGTTTTAATCACTGAGCTATAAAACAAACTGAAGTGACTAGTTAGCGTGCTGAAACCGCATCACACCACGGAAAGGATTTCCATCTTCTTTTAATTTTCCCCATCTGTTAGCCCAGTTGTATACACAGAATGAAACGACCATTCTAAATTTTGCTCATAATATTTAAAAAAACAGGCATGGACGAATTAAAAGATGGTCATGCGGGGATTGCCCCGATTGCTTCTAGCCCCAAATGCCCCGATTGCTGCGAGCAATCGGGGCATTTTAACCTTCAGCGCCGGCACGTTTGGTTGCTTGTTATAGTATCGGAGGTTGTCACTCCAGTGGGTCATTCCATGCCAAATCATCCAGCAAAAACCCATTTTGATACCCTAGGTTCTCAGACTTTCATGAAATTTTGCATGCTTAATGTATGAATAAAGATTAGAAAAAATATCAATTTTTATCCAATTCTGTCAAGTAGTTTCGGAGTTTCGGCCGTTTAAAGTTAAGCCCATTTCGATTTCGAGCGGGCAATTCAGGCTCGTGTTATTTTGCGTTTAACGCTACCAAATTTTTATTTATGTAGGTAAAAGCTTCAAATTTCATTTATTTACAGCCAATAGTCTACAAAATAAAATGGTGGAGTAAAATTTAAAATTGAATAACTTTATAGTGGTTAAAAAGTCGTCTAAACACGAAAAAAGTGTTTTTCATAGTGCCTTACAAAAACGCATGAAGCACAAATCTCTATGAATACTTTCTTATAAACTATGCATTAATAGAAAGAAGAGGAAATTTGCTTTCAAACAGTGAAAAAAAATTAGTGGGGTTTGGGGTTTAAAGGGTGTTTTTGGATCGTTGAAAATTAGAAAGTGGTTCTGATTTAAAACCACCTTAAGTTAAGTGCCAATAAAGAAAAAACTACTGGATATAGACGTTCTATTTTATAGGAATAACAAAATTACCTTATCAATACTTCTTCTGTGAAGTTTGATAATGTTTGGTAGAGAATTTTTTGTTTTATGGTCATTTCTGTAGAAGTCAATCTAATTTGTTTATCTAATTGGGAAATTTGATATCACATCATGGTGCCATCTATTGAGGAAAACGAAAAGCTCGCGGCAAGTATGCTTATCTGTAACAGACTAATACTACATTCACACATAAAAAGTTAATCTAGTTTAAGTGATAATCTAGCTTAAGTGTAGAATTGTCACAATGCTATATTTAAGCTAGATTAGCACTTAAACTAGATTAACTTTTCATGTGTGAATGTAGTATTACGCATGACTAAGTCCCCTTACCTCCTAGTTGTGTGTTTTCAAACTAATTTTTTTTTGAAAAAACGTGAAATCCCAATCCTTCTTCAAACTATTATCAAGTTAAGTGATATTTGGACCAGCAGTTTTTTCTTTATTGGCACTTAAGTTAAGGTGGTTTTTTATCAGAACCACTTTATAATTTTCAACTATCCAAAAAGACCCTTTAAACCCCAAACCCCATTAATTTTTTTTCACTGTTTGAAAGCAAATTTTCTCTTCTTTCTATTAATGCATAGTTTATAAGAAAGTATTCATAGAGATTTGTGCTTCATGCGTTTTTGTAAGACACTATGAAAAACACTTTTTTCGTGTTTAGACGACTTTTCAACCACTATAAAGTTATTCAATTTTAAATTTTACCCCGCCATTTTATTTTGTAGACTATTGGCTGTAAATAAATGAAATTTGAAGCTTTTACCTAAATAAACAAAAATTTGGTAGGGTTAAACGCAAAATAACACAATCCCGAATCGCCCGCTCAAAATCAAGATGGGCTTAACTTAAAACGGCCGAAACTCCGAAACTACTTGACAGAATTGGATAAAAATTGATATTTTTTCTAATCTTTATTCATACATTAAGCATACAAAATTTCATAAAAATCTGCGGTAGGTGGGTGTACCACCCTGGATGATTTGGCGTGGAATGACCCCAGTTTGTTTTATAGCTCAGTGGTTTTAATAAGATCATTTCAATTTTTTACCTAGTGTTTTTATTTTAGTTTTACAAAGTTTTCTAAAAGAACCCGATATAGCTTGAAAGGCTAAATCATAGTATAAATTATTTAAATTAATTTGACCATTGACTATTTATCATAGCTTTATTGGAAACCGGTAAAGAGTTGAAAATTAGGGTTCGACTTGGTTTTTTTATGAAATAACACTTTTGATCACCGTTACTTTTTCAACAAACTAATAGTTTTCAAAAAATTTCTGCATTACCCCATTCTAATACGCGTATTGCGATGACTTCCTTTATATTGTTCGTATAATATTCACATACATATTGGTCCAAGCACTTAAACCTAAAGAAATTTATAACACTGACACTAAAAAGTTCTGAAACCGATAGATTTCTTTACCATAAAGTGTTAGTGTTCCTTTAAAATCTGTTAAATTAAAAAATGAGTATAGGATCCATTCCCGCAATTGTCAGAAATCTATCTCATTGCCTTATTCTAAACACTCAAAGAGATAAAAATTTCAATTCTTACGACAGTTGTTACGCTCTGGTGAAACATTGAAAGAGGAAGTATTAGATCCCACAGCTATGGTAAAATGTGTGACGCAGATACAAAATTTTCAATACTTTCCTCCAAACACAAGCTTTACAAAAGGTTAAAAACGCACACGAGCTCAAGAATTCGAAGGTTTACGATGACAAGATCCAAGTTAAGATGTAGTTTTTAATGGGCTGTTTGTGTGAATTTCAAGGAAAAAGATTCCTTCCATCCGCAGGGGGTAGGTTAGAACGATTCGTGTTCTCTCCTTCTATGGAAGCAAACGATTTTCCACACATTGAATATTTATATTGACACGAAATAAATATGTTGTAAAGTTTGTTCGAGAAGCTGAATATATTGTTGTGTTGTTGTAAACAAGAAGGAAATATATCGGAAGGCATTGCAGAACAGAAGGAATAAACGGGAAGAAAATAAACAATCTCTTCTAACTTAAGCCTTAATTAGTTGTATTTAACATGAGAACGGAAACATTGTAACCTAGGCTGGCCTTGCAGGTTCCCCCTACTGATGTTACAAACAAATTCAAGCAAGAATCGAATTGTCTTTAATGTTTCTTATAAGGAAAACTGCAGTACCTATAGAATGTACTGAAATATTGAATGTACTGAATATTGTGTGTTTCTTAGTCCACCCAAATTATGCTCAGAAAGCTAAGCTTTTAGTATATAAAAAATACTCAAAGAACTATACTATATACCTCTATGAAAACATTTATTTTTTTTAAATATGAATTCGGATAAAAAGTTATTAATTATTTCCTTCCATGGTGGGCGTATGCATGCGCAGTGGCTATTTTTAACATCTTAGTGTGTAAGCATATCAATGTTACCATATTAATGTTGTCCATAAACCTTTTTAATCTTAAACTGGATGTGATGTCACCCTTTTATGTCCCAGTTTTCTTGAAAACTACGACTCTTGAGGTGTACTTCTTTAGTTATTTAGAATCTGACTGTGCAGAATATTGGGGGACTTATTGAATTATCCTGTGAAATACTTTTTGTTGTCTCACAAAGGGGAATTTTAAGTACTGATATAGACTTAAAAGTTTTTTGTTCTACTATTCGTATTGTATTCGCTAACACATGTCAGTTGTATGAGCTTTGACCATCGCTAGATTTTCTGGTCCACTATTATAACAATTATAAACAATTGGAAAAAACGCCTTGAAGGTTGCACTTCATAAAATTTAGTGGAATTATTGGGAAATTTTATATGGGACCTGATTTTAAACCAATATGACACTTCTCTTTCATCGAAGAGGTGTTAAAGAAAGTTACTTTATTCTTGGAAGGATTGAAATATTATTGCAATAAAACTCTTGAACAAGATTTTCATCTTGTGTTAGTTAAATATATTTTCAAAAATATTCTATATAATGATGTAGGAAAAAAGCATTTCCATGACATTGCCAATAATTTACTTTATTGTTTTGCAATGTAAGGCTGGTCTATTTATATGGGTGAAACGTAAATGAAAGTTGATAGCGAAAAATTGAAAAGATTATGGTTTGAAATTTAAATCCACGAATGTATTTCTCAAAAATTAATGAAAAAACTTTTTTAAGACACCTTTATTATAATGGGTTAGATAATGGACAAAAAAAGTATTAAGTTATTTTTCCTAAATATTTGTAAAACGAAAAACATGCGGTGAAAGCTTTTAAAAATTAGAATGAGTAGATATCTTTCTATTAATAAAATTAAAAATTTGATAAAAGTCATACTTAAGATTTTTGTTGGGGTTGATATTTGATTTCTTGTTTGTTTTATCCAAACTAAATCTATCATTTAGCAGCTTTTAATGTCACATAGGAATTCCCTCTTACGTAAAGCGACATTTTCAAAACTGAGTAAAAAATACACAAATCTAAGTAGGTCACATAGTCAAACTGGCTCCGATACAAATTTACTCAAATTGGAACATGAATATACTCATTTCTGAAAACATGCAGATACTTAAAAATGATACATCATGAGCTTATTTTTAAGAAATTGCTTGGTGTTCACATAGATCGGAGTGCGCCGAGTGTCACTGTGAAAACTGCGATCATACTGTGTCCTTATGATGTGATAAGTCGATTTGTAGGTTGGGTGTGTATAGCTTCCTAAATTTCCAATTTTCAATATATTAAAAACGAGTATAATTTGGGTGATGACGATTAAATTGTTTGAAACCGAATACATGTTATATTTCAAAATTGAAAGCATTATAGATCGTCATATTTTAAACAAAAAGTTTCATATCAAGATGAAAACATCGATTTACCCAAATTTGAACGTGTCGGTTTTTCCAGAATTAATTTGAACCTAAAACACGATTTCAAATCACTGTAAACTTCAAAAAACCTCCAGAAAACTCCCTCGGGACCTCCCGTCGAGAAACCACGTGCGTCATACAGCACCGATATTTCCATTCCAAAAACGCATTCACTTGACCGTTAGGGGCTGTTCACCCCAAACAAACACACACACATTCTCGAATATTGCGCAAGTCCCCTATATAAAAGTCCGCCCCTCCCTTGACAGATCACCTACTGGGTCCGCAATACGCAATCACCGGTTAGGGTCAAAAGGGAAAAAAAGAATAATAAGAGAAAGCGAATGTCTAATGAGCGAAAAGAACTTTTTCCTCAGCGAGCGGGCTTCTTTGCGGATTGACCTTGAAGGTAAGCCACTTCAATTAAAGGGAATTCCTGGCTGGATAACTGGTCTCTCGGTGGGCAGGTACTATAACCCTTTCCATCTCTGTTTCTCTGCATCCTCTTCTCGTCATCCTTTGGCTCCAGAACGGTTTGGACTCGACTGGGAGAGGGGTCTCTCTGTCCTCGAGCTGTTTTGGTCGAGAATTCTCCGAGTTTCTGGAAAGCATGAAGGTGGTATTTATGAGAGTGCTGTGCTTCGGAAGGATCAGTTGTGTGATATGAACTGCGTTGTGTGAGTTTTGGAGAGATTTTCCCCCCGAGAATATTTCCTTTTTGCAATTGCCATCGAGTCTTTGATATTTTAACTCGGAATTGGTCTGCTTGTAGTGTATGTTGGAATTTAGTTGACTGTTGCTGAGATGAATATTCCATTAATTTATGAACTTGCTATTTTGTAGAAAGATATTCAGTATTTATTTCTTGAATTTATTATCGAATCGTTGAAAGTGTTGTTTATCCCGCCATTTGCTGCTGAGAAGAAAGGTGCATTGATTCCATGAGACATACATTTCGTTTTCAGCATCGGAATTTTTCGAAGCTATCAACGATTGCCAACTTCTGGACTTCATTTCCGAATAATTGGAACTGTTGCCATTCATCCATACCAAACTATCTACTCTTCTGCTTCAAAAAACACCAGAACCTGATGAAACAGACAACTACATCATAACCATTCCTTTCGCGAGCAAATCAATCAATCAGACATTTCTTCTTCCTGCACCCCGTAACATCCAAATAGAACCATGAGGCTGTTGCTTCCGTTCTTCTTATGTTTATCGTTTGCTGTTCTCTCCGAAGGGACGAGTCCCCCCTCGGTAGAAAAGGAGGTTATGGACATTCGTGCGAACTGGATCAAAATGGACAAGGATCTCAAATCGGTGGTCAACAAGATCGTCAGAAAGGCGCTGCCCACTGTGATGAAGGAAGTCTACAAAAAAGACATCTCTGGGTCCTGCTTGTCTACGCTGTTGCAGTTTACGAATGGGCTCAAGCAAGGGAAAATGTGGGCCTTCCAAAGTAAGTAGTTTTTTTTGTTAGTAGAAATTGATGAATTTCTATATTTTAATGGTTTATTTGTACACACAATTGCATTTCTTTTTTTACACAATTTCATCTATCGGACAAATTTTAAAAGCGATTTCTTTTCTGTAATGGGTTTAATGTTTTTAAATTATTGATTTTGTGGTCAATAAAATTTCAAAAATTAAGAAACGTTCTATTGGTTGATAAAAGTTCAAAGCAAATTTTATATTTTTATTGGAAAAATGGGATGGACTGTTATGTAAGAAAAATAAAAAATTATTAAAGTTTTCTAAAAGGTTCTTAAATCGATAGAATATGAAATTTTTGTATTAAAAGTGTAAATAATTGGGTCTATAGAACAGGTTAACCATTTTTGTAGCGATACTTAAAACAGAAACACTAGGTTTTAAACAAGTTCAATTTGAAGCTTTAAAAAGTCCATTTATCCACACTGCTCTTATAAAAATTTTAAATCAAGTTCACTTAATAAAAAATGCACACTTCATAAAGGGTTTAACCGTTTTTAAGCAGTGCCAAAGTTTAAAATATGGAACCAATGTTACAACTATAAAATACGTAAGCTTTTAAATTTCTCATTTTACGTTCACATGTACGCGTGTCTCTCCCTAGGGATTTATTTCAATCTAAATTGGTGCAAAAACGTATCTGTAGTACTTATTTATTCTTCAAAAAAGCCAAATATCTTTTGAAATGTGTTTTAATAAGTTTATCTGTTAGGTGGGGATCCCTTGTGTGATAAAAACTAAGCATAAATCATAAAGAAATTTACCTTTAGGCTTTATTAACAAAAAACTGTAATGCGAAAATTAAATAAAACCTTACGCTTCCCTTACGTTAAAAATATCAAATTAACAAATCAACTTGTTTTTAAAAGTTTTGGTTATAATGAAAATTGTACCGGGAATGTGTAAAATCAGTGAAATCATGATTCAATATGTTTTCTTATTACCAAGCTACTTTAATAGAACATTGAAATTACCATACTTATGGAATTTATTGGAAACACAGTTAAAATAAGTTACTAATTCTCCCTAGAGTAGTCAGAGAAACTTTCAAGAAGATCAAGTATTAAAATGAAATTATGTACTTGTAATATGTAAAATAACATACACAACTCTTTTTATTAAAAAAATTATATTTTTAATGCTTCTTTTCTGGTAATTATAAGTTATGTATTTTAAAAAATGCATCCAGTAAGTAAAAAACAAAAGCTTCTGTCAAGCGCTTTCATAATTTTTCTTTTATCACTTTCATTTTAAAAGCATCGATATATATTTAACTATATGATTTACACTTCACATTTTTAAAAATGCATCTTTTAAAAATTATAGGTATCTATCCTTTATGTTTAAATAATATTCCTCTTGTATATTTAGTCATAGATAAGTTAAAAGTTATAGTTTAAATTTGTTTAAAAGGTTATGTGTGAATTAAAATGGCATAGAGTAACACTCATTAACAAAAATTTTGAAAATTAAATTTATTATGAAGAACGTCATTAGATGTTAGAATTCAAAAACACGTCAGTATATGTCTTTATCATCCCTCGTTGGTGTCGCGAAAAAACCGTTCAATGCAAACCGTTCAAAAAACAAAAAAACTCATAGCTTTACACATGTAATAAATTTGCTTTTTATTGAACGATATTTGTTGAACCGTTTTTGCATTGAACGGTTTTTTCGTATATCCATGTCGTTGACAACAGCAAACCAGTATATGTCGTTGACAATAGTTATAAAACCACAGAAAAAGACAGAGCAATGCAAATATGGCTTAGAGGTTTTTTATTTTCAAGACGGAGGTCACGGAAAATAATCTTAATTCGCTTTTGATATGAACTTGGCAGTATTGACTCCTTTAACTCAACAAATGCTTTGCAGATTAAAACAATAATTAAATCGTCAGTTGGAAGAAGGGAATAAGTCCGAAAACCAAGTTTTGAGAAAATCGAAAAAAAAAACTGTATAAGTAATGGAATTTTCATTGTATAACCAGTAACCACCCACCAAATTTTTACTGGAAGTACAGAACCCTATTTTGAAAATAGAGCAATCATCAAAACAAATATAAGTATATTCAAAAATATTTTACAGTCAAAATAAGTTCATGGACTCATTCCCTTCTTCCACCTTCTTATTAAATTTTTCTGATGAAAAAAATCTTTAAAAAACCCTTAAATTCACATTTAAATTATATTTCTCCTTAGTTTACACCACAAAAGGGTGAAATAAAAAGAATAAGACAAATATAATTCAAAATTATTGTGAAACTGAGTTATTAAAGCAGTATCAATGGAGTGAGTGAATATAAATGGAGTCAAACATTCCCTGCATAAAAAAAAGTTGAAAAAAAAAATTGAAATTAAGAGAATTTTAACTTAGTTTACAGAACAAAGAATATGGTAAAAATGACAAATTAACTTTAATTTTAAATTAACTTAAAAAATACAATGAATGGACATCGATTTCACAACTTCAAGGGGCGATATCTCCCTATAGAGGTTAGTTATTTTCCCTTTCTTTTCACCCATGTGTAGAGCAAAGTTTGGAGGTTGTTTTGAGCACAAAAAGTCAATTTGTCATTTTTTGGACTTATCCCTTCTTCAAACTGACGATTCAATTAATGTTATAGATATTACTAAACATTATTTGATACATAAAAATATCTCAACAATAAAAGATTATGAAATGCTTTACTTAACTTATTAACTTTTATGTTATTTTTTACTATGCAATAACATAGTTTAGAGTTATTTGTTTTTGTTTAAAAGTTTTAAGTAATCAGCAATCTGTTTAAAGCAGGGAAATTTAATGTTCTTGGTTTCTCACGCAAAATTTAAAAGAGTCACGTTTTTCTAAATTAATGCAACTCTAAATGAATGCAATGTTTACCATATAGTTATTCAATTTATAACTCTTAAACTTTTTAAATAACATTCTAGAACAGAAAAGCGTACACATTGTCAAAAATTTATGGCATTATAAACATCTTAAAACCTTTGTTTTACTACTCACGAAAACATGTTTTGCATCATAACCTGTTTAATACCCATTATTTTTCTAACATCTAAGCTTTGTCATGTAAATTATTTCTGAATTTATCCTGTATTGACTTAAACAAAACAAAATTAGTTCTTGTTCAAACGACGTACGAAAAAAAGTAATTTTATATCCCTGTGCTTTTAAGCTGTCAATTACATAACGATGATTTACATAAAATGTATAATAAAAACATCAAGATGTTTTTAAAATGTCAAGAGATATAGAGAAAACTTCGAAAAAACAAAAATTTTTCAGTGCATACATCTTTTTTCCCTTCTATCAGGAAGAGAACTGAGACGAAGTAATAGCATATGATGCAATAATGATCTTAAACGACTTTTTAATCTGAAATAAAACATCTTTCGCCTACTTGGTGACCTTGTCAGTAGGGCTCCGATGCCTGAATCGTATTGTTCCATACTGATGCCGCATTGGCATGAAATAAAATCAAGTGGACCTTCTGAACTTTCAGTTTATAAACTTTTTTTATGTTTATCTCCACAACAGTGGGGATCCTTCTAGAAGCTGGTTACGATTTGAAATGTTCTGTGAAGATAAAATTTAATTTAACAAGATATTCCTAATGAAACAAAGAATTTATTGATAGCAGAGAATATTACTCCTGCCCACTGGGAGAGAACAAAAGGGGGTCTGGGATAGTGCAGGAAGAGGTCCAAATGTCTTTAAACTAAAACTTAACTATACAGTTACAAGCCAACTAAAAATCATCAATCAAGAGTAATACGTTTTTTATAAATAGGAGGTAAGAGTACATATGGAAATTATTCATATGCTATTGAAGAAAATTTCCCCTTTTCATCTAAAAGCGGTTCCACAAAAGCTGCAACCGAAATGCAGCGAAAATTTGAACCATATTTTCGATGCTTTCAAGCATAGTTAATTCCGTGCTTTCAAGCATTTTTGGTGCTTAAAAGCTCCAAAAACAAGTTTTCGGTGCTTTTAATCAAGTTTTCGGTGCATGAGAGCACCGAAAATATGGTTCAAATTTTCGCTACATTTCGATTGCAGCTTAATTTGAAGCACGTTTGTGGTGAAACAGCCCAATCTTTCACCACAAAACTGGTGAAAGGTTGAACTGTTTTTTAACAGTGTAAAGATAAATCTCATAAAACAAAAAAGTCTGACTTATTGAACTGTAACTCTAGTTTTTTTCTTCTCGAAATCGCGTTTCAGAAAAATTTTGACAAAAAAAACTTTGAAAAGAAATCTAAATGAGGAGCTAACAGTCAAAACCGTGTTTTCTCCAAAAAAAATTAAAAATGAGTAACTGCTATTTTCATGATCTCCACATTAAACTGCACAAAATAATGCTATTATCTTCAACTAAAACAAGTTTTAACCTATTCTAAAACTACTTAGAAAATTGATGTTTCAATCAAAAAGTGTTTCCTCTAGAGAGCCTGTTTTCAGTCAAACAGTTCAGTTCAAGAATTACCATCACCCCCAAAATAAAGGGGAATATCCTGTTTCCCCAACAATCTCCACAATATTGTACGTCAAAATATACGTCAAAACACAATAACGTACACAAAAGGTCAAAATTTTTTCTAGTGGTCGGATTTCGGTTGGACAATACACATGATACTGTACGCTCAGCGAAAACTTTAAACAATCACTTTTAATTCCCCTCTTTCCATCATCAACGATTGTTACCATCAAAACTACCGCAAAAACCAGTTAGTACTTCAAAAAACTACACCTTAATCGTATCGGTCACGAGACTTTCCTTCCAGTGGAGGGGTATCGAAGGCCGGCGACCTCTGTCGTAATCGAGAGGGAATCTCTGCTGCGGAAAAAGAACCAAAAGATCGGGTCAAGATCGGGGAAAGTGAGTCAAGATCGCGGCTTCCTCGTCCGCTTCCGTTTTGTGGAAGCTTCGTTATCTGGAGCAGAAGGGGTTTCTTTGGGAGAAAGGAATTGGGAATTTTTGTGTGCGGTATCGTTACTTTGAAAGGAATCTAAGTTATAGCCCTATTACCACTCGTGTCCAAAAATTAAAGATATTTTGATTTTTCTAGGAATTATGACACAAATATTGTTCCTGTAATGTAATTATCAGGGTCCCGAGACATAAGTCGAAACAAACACATCTGCGAGCTTCAGTGGCGGATCAAGGATTTGGTTTTGGGGGGCTAAGAATTTTCATAATCCAAATCTTCTTGTTAATGGTAATACGGAAAAGGTAGTGAATTATCCTAATCAAAACACTAAAAGGAAAATTTTTGGAAATTTAAGTCATAAACCCCACTTTTTTAACTCGTTTTGGTACGCCTCATATCCGAATTTCGGATATAGATTTTTTGCGTTTTGACAAAGTAAAAAATTAGACGTTTCGGGGGGGGGCTTCAGCCCGAAAGCCCCCCCCGTAGATCCTCCACTGGAGAGCTTAAAAAAATATGGTTATACGCACCAATAAAGGATCCTAGAACTAAAATCTGCCCAAAATAAAGATCCTCTCTTAATATCGTCGGAAGTCATACATAAAGGCATTCCACACACTTAAAAACGTGCAAGGAGTTCAAGAATATCGTATCCTTTACAAATAACATCAAACTTTTTGTTAAATTACTCTCCCAGGAACGTTTCTGCTACCATTCCGAATGTGTGTGGAACTCCTTTATCCCATCTTTATCCTTTATCCCCTTTATTCCCTCCTTTATCCTTACAGAAGGGTTAAGGTCCCATTAGATACCCATATTTCCACACTTAGAGGATCTAATGGCATAAATTTCATTGATAAGAAACAAATATTTGTGTCATAATTTAAAAATTTAAATTATTAATAATTTGTGGATACGAGTGTAATTTACTTATTTTACCTTTTTGGTGTCGCTAAAATCGTAAAGATAGGTAGTCAATAACCTAAGCTGGAAGGGGGTATCCAAGGTTAGTTTTGGAATATCTGTTTTAGGATCCCTTAAAATTTAAGAAGGTGTCCAAAACATTTATTTCTAAAGTTAAATGTGACTAATGTGATTGTTCTTTTTAATAACAGTTCTACAACATCTAAAAATTTCAGAAAAATGAACATACCTATTGTATAAACACAACATATATAAAAAATAAATAAACTTAGATCAGTAAACAATTCTTAATTGGCCTTAGACTAGTTTTTGGCTATTGTATTGAATTTATCAGTTCGGAAATGTAAGTACATATCGTTCATATCCTTAATAAATCTTTCAAAGCGCTATATTGAATTGGAATAGTTGAATTTCAAATAGGGAAAGACGTAGGATGTTTTCAAAATTTGTATTGAATGTGATTTTGAAAGAAAATCTGATTCTCGCACAGTATTTAAATTTATACCAATATAATTGTTTTAGAAGATTTGTTGGAAATAATACAAATTTACAGGGTTTATAAAGACCCATATCTCCTTCATACATATAATTTAACGCATATGTTCACTCACAAAACTCCTTTTTACTGGAGATCTACAAGTAATTTGATTTTCTAAAGTTTTCCCTCAAACATTAGTCAAAACATTATTTAATAACATCCTACCTTGTAAGAAATTTCACAAATTTAGTTATTAACTCATTAAGTTAAAAGCTCAAGAACAACAACGTAAAGGCATTTATTTTACTGCGTCAAATATTTTTAAGTCCACAATTAAGCTTTTATCATTTCTTCCCACGGTTTATAGAAAAGGGTCATGAAATTTAAGATCTCAGACTGAAATGGATAGTTTTGTCTATGATCTTCCTCTAAGATGTCTTGATAGGGTTGATAGATACCAATGGAGGAAAAAAAGTTTTATGAACAAGGTTTTAAATCGTACCAACATTGTTTGATTGCAAGACTTACTTAAGAGCCTGTCTCAAGGTCAATTTTAATCACTAAGGGTATCCCCGAAAGATCGAAATTGGCTTGTCTTGCTTTTTCCAAAAGACATAAAATGTATTATAACCTTTAGAATGTTTCACATCCTTCTCATTTATGTTCCTTTAGTGCAGAATAAGGGCAAAAGAGGTCGAATTGAACTACGCACTTGCAATTGAACATGCAGATTTTGCATAGGTTTGGTTACTCGGTTGTTTATTCTTTGAAGATCATCCGTAGACGCTAGTCGGGGCTTTTTGATCAATTACAAATCCTTTGTCGAAGTTTTTAAGTGGGAAATAGTTTCTGGTTTTCTTATTTGTTTTTTTTCTTTAGACTGCACACTGTACAGAATTATTTCCCTTATCTTAAAGGTGTTTTTAAGCTATTTTTTGGCAGACTATCAAGATATTTGAATAGTCAGTTTTAAAAAGGAATAAGTCCAAAAAACATAGTTTTGGGAAAATCGGGGGGGGGGGGAAACTGTACAAGTATTAGAATTTTTATTGTATACCCACCCAATTTTTACTGAAAACTCAAGACCATTTTTAAAAATAAAGAACTATCATCGAAAAATCATAAGTATTTAAAAAAGTATTTAACAATTGAAAAAAGTTTATGTTGAAGTTGAAAAAAAATCTTTAAAAAAAACCCTTTAATTGGCAATTATTAGTTCAAGTGGAAAATGGAAAGATTAAGACAAATGAATTCAATAGTATTAGGAAACTGAGTTATTAAGGCAGGTAAATGAACATCTATGAAATCCAAAAAAAAAGTTTCACATTTAAAAGTCTTTTTTTTAACCCTTTAGGAAAAAAATCAAACATGAAAACATCTAAATGCATAAATATTGCAGAAACCAGTTGCAACACATAACTATCAAAAATGAAATAAAAAAATAAGTTAATAAAAAAATTTAAAGAATAAATGTAATTTTTACTCTAAGAAAGAGGGAAAAAAACTCTAACTTTTAAACATTTTTTTTCTAACATTTCATTTCAGGTAATGATGTAATGTAGTAACTAATGTTATTTTGGAATAAGAACTTCTCACACATACTTTTACCATATGAAACGAATTAAGGTTAATTTTGGGGGGAAATATCTAAATTCCAATGTAATTGTCTATAAAGACTTCTACAAAGCTGTTTAAATTTGAATAATGATACAAGTTATTCCTCAAATTATCGTGAAAAAAGTATATTTTACTAGAAGAGCTAATTTTGGATTATTTAAATTGATAAACTTAATGTCAATGTTTATAAGTTGTCTGAGAGATAGCGGTATCTCTTAAGTATCAACTGAAATATAAATATTAATTACACAGTCCACCGTGATATATATCTGTTTTAAATTTCGAAGCCCAAATCAAATACCCGTAGAATATTATTATACGAAATTCAAAATGATAGCCTGAATATTCCTTACAATCTTTTTAAGTCATGAATTAGCAAATTGAATTCTAAGAAATTAGTGGCAATTGGATATAATTTTTTAACCTTAAATACTTAAATAGTATAGAATTTTCTTAACGCTATTTGTTGGTTTCTTTTTATATTTGTAATTTATATACTCCTATCTAGAAATTAAAATCTTTTTGACATTTATAAAAATTTGATAAATTTTTTCATGCTGGAAACCATTACACCCACCCAAACATTACACCAAACAACCCACTTGTGACTCCTAATAAGTTGGAAATCAACGCAAAAAATGTTTTTATAATTCAAATAAATATCGCTAAATTTTAATATTTTTAATGAATAAGTGTTGTTTTCATATACGACTTTCTCATAACTTTTCTATTTAAAACAATAGCATTTTTTACATCTTTCTTTAGAAAGTTTATTGAATTCCATAAGTGTATTGCTGATAAAAAAAATTTGTCTCAGCTTTTTATGTCAGTTAATAGTTTGGTTTTCAATGTTACCTCTAGCTCTTTCCCAATTATAAAATAATGATAATTACGTAAGATCTGAGCCGTTTTATTTTTTTTTTTTTTTTATTTTTAAAATTTTTTGATAAATTTATTAAATAATTAATTATTAATTTTTTTTAAAATTTCACAAATTCACCTGAAGATCAGACAATCCGTATAGGTGAATCCATCACATACACACAAGAACAGTCACAACTAACATCCATGCCAAACGGGGATTCGAACCCCAGACGTACGGCTTCGCTGTCAGGTGGTCTAACCACTAGGCCAGTACGTCGGCCTAGACAAGGGGTTTTATGACAAAGCGGTACACTTCAAAGACGTAACAGAGAAATAAAATCCGTTTTTTAAAGGTTAGGAGAACAGCCTTGTTTTTCTCTTCAAGTAACATCCATTAAATTGTTCTTAAAACGAGTATTATACGAAGAGACATAAAAGTTTTTCCTGGAACTTGTAAAGCTTTATTTTGTTGCTCTTTAAAACTTAGTAACCGTTTAAACAAGGGGATCTGTTGATGGCTTCCTTTTAATCTTTTATAAAGAGATAGCAATGTAGAGACTCTTAAGGATTTTGCTAGAAAAGCAGTAACATAAGAGTTAAGGTTATGTTTATAAAGGAAACAAAATATATGTTGAAAGAAACGTTTGACTTGTATATCGCCATGTCACAAAAAGTAGTTTTACATTTTTTAAAACTAACAATTCTTCTCTCATTTTTCTACACACAAGAAAACGTTGAAAGGAACTACTAAAAAAATACAATGTTTATTAGGTTTATTAGACTTAAAAATTAGGTTATTAATAAAATTTTATATTTGTATAGGTGTTATGTAGTTCTTTTATCAGCTGTGGCAATAAGCTTAGATTGCCGGTTAAAATGCCCTGTTTAATTTAAGATTGTCTCTCTTACTTAGTATGTTATACTACATTCTTAATGGTAAAAAAATGTATGGACAGATACGCTTGACTTTATCATCATGCTTTGAAATTAAGGATTTTGAATAGATTCATCCAGCCCTTTAATATAGAGATTATAAAAATACTAATCTTATTGCTTAACAGTTCTCTCAATCAGAGCTGATTTATGTTTTCCAATAAATTACCAAAAATAATTTGATTTAGAAAGAAAGAAAGTTTAAATTATTATATTACATAAACTAAAACTAGAAAGTAACGTAAAGGGCCAACTTGGTAGTTGACACTTTTTAAAACTCTTTTTATGTACAGTAAGTCGTTCGTGGAATTTACATGATTATTACTAATACAAGAGAAAATCATATTGATATGTTTCTAATTAATGAACATTTTTCTACATAAATAGTGCAATACAAAACAGACACTTTTAGCTTATTTTAATGGAACACCTATTAGAAAACTGATAATACTAGGATTCTCTACTTATCTATCAAAGTCGATATTTCTCTTATTAAATCACTCATAAAAACTTGAGTTCTTCCAATAGACAAACGGAATGGGTCAAGCACCTATGGATACTTCCTGATTGTTCTAAGTATCCAGGTAATTACACAGTTAAATGCCTTATCGTATTCATTAGATGGCCTCAACATGTTATTTGCATTTACCTCGTCAGAGCATGCAAAATATTCACCGGTCTAATTTGCGTACCGCAAGGTTGGGATATTTCACAATAGTTAAAAGTCATTGGCACGGCAATGGAAGGGAACATAAGAATATTATTTTTAGTATAATCACACTTATATTTAAATATATTGTTATTTTCGAAAATAGTTATTATACTTTCAAAGGTCTTTCATGGCAGCAATTATACTAAATAGTGCCGATTTCTTCTAATGAAAAATCAAAACGAGGAGAAGCAACTAGATAGTATTAAAGGTAAACGAATTTCTCAATAAGAAAACAAGGTAGGATGCAAATTATGTATTCAAATTAGATCTTTTTTTGTCCAGAGTATTATTTCCTAGAAAGATCTTTATAGACGAGGTCCGTTATTTGAAAGTTGAAGGACAGGATATTTGAATGAAACAAAGCAATACAAATAAGAGGCTATAAATGATTGCCTTCTTTAAATGTTCTCGGTGAAATTAGTTCGGAACTCAAGTTGGGCGTTCAAATTGAGGCCAATGTGACCCACGATACTCTAATGGTTTATCAAAAAATATAAGACGTTTCAGTAAACATTCTAAACTTCTAAAATCAATTCAAATGATAAAATCTCAATTCAATAGCATTTGATTTTCTTCTACCTTTAATGCTTTTTTCGGGAATTTATAAAAACTTAAAAGGAATTTTACCCTCAATATTGTTACCTACAAAGCCGACCATCTGGGGTTCGAATCCCCTCTTGGGCATGGATGTTTGTGTGTAAGGATGTATGAATATACCCCTCTGTAAACTGGGTTGTGCATGCGAATACGTCTGTGGCGTGGGCAACAGTACTTCACCTCAGTGACTTCGGTGCAAAGTTGCGCACCGGGTACTGATTTCGGCATGTGAAACACTTTTACAACAACTAACACTTAACAACGGAATGAACACTTCTATACAAAAGGGTTTTGAATGTGTTGCGATTATGTTGCGATTGAGCTGTCTGAGGAAAAGATAGTGTTGAAAAAAGTGTTATTAAAACATTAGAGTGTCCAAACAAATTTGTTCTTATACCATTTCGATCTAAATTTATTAAGAACACTTTCAGAATTTATATAACTCATTTTACAACACTATTTTTAAAACACATTTCTGGTAAGCACACATTTCTAACACTTTTCCAACATATTCAGAACGAGCGCAATCACAACACAACAGATAAAGTATTCTAGTTAACAATTAAAGTGTTGTTTTTTTAAACAAAAAAGTGTTCTTCTTCTTTGGCACTCCAGCCCAGGATAGGCCCAGGCCGTCTCAACAAGTAAAAAGTGTTCTTAAATGTGTTTATTTTTGTGTTAAGCGTTTGAAATGCGGAGAAATGACTTCGGTCAAATAAGCGTGTATTGTCATCAGAACATTTTCCTACCATATTTTCCCTACAAATTCAACATTAAATTCTGGATCATACACAAAAAATTTTAAAAAAAACTCTATCCGTTTATAAAAGAAGGGATGCGTCTGTATACCTCTGTAATCCTCGGAGCGCTAAAAATTGCCCTCATCCTAGGACACCTATCAACCTGTGCACATGTTTTATGTTAAAAGGAAAGGGACAAACACGTGCACGTCGTTAGTTCAAAGCACCAACTTTCTTGTAGAGAGCCAATGAGCCCTCTTATCTCCCTCTGGTCATAACCTTTTCCTAAACCGGATTGGTCAAAAAAAATTGTATGCAGCGACAACTTGCACGATTAGAATGGGTAATTTGCATATTTATCGTTCGCTATACTTATGAAAAAGGAAGGGACGGTAACTTGTTTGTGTTCCAAAATGGTCTTAAATATTCGCAAGAAACAGTGATGTTTATCAGATTTTTATTTCTTAAGGAGGGACAAAAATTTTTTAAGCAATTTAACTAAAAAAACGTTTTAAAGATAGTATTTAAAATCAGCTTTAAACATAGGAGGTTCTTAAAGGGAAAGGTGTCTTACAAAGAGTTCATTTTAATCATAATAATTTGAATAAGGGGTTTAATTTATACTAGCTGGGAAGTTGATGTCATGTTCTATTATAAGTCATGTTGGATGTCATGTAAGAAATATTTCATCTGAATAAAAAGCTATTTAAAAATGAAGCGGATGTCTAGAATTTAATAACAAAAATGAAGTAATCATTTCTCTTACAATAGTTTTTAATAACCACGTAATTATCAGGTTAATACCTTGCTAACTATATTTAACTGTAGTTTATCAGTTCAGTTATACGTTTAGATAAGGAATAACCTTAAGTTGAAGAGATAATTAAAAATAATGCTACATGTCAATTTGAATTTTATTAAGATGAAATAATACCGTTTAACCTCCGAATATAGCCCCCATGCAAAATCTCATACAGATTCTTTAAAAACCAACTGTATGTAAATAATTTTAAAACTCTCCCACTTCAAATAAACTTGTTTAAAAACATCCATATTTCAAAAAACCGGGCAATGATAGTATTTTATAGTGAAAATCCTTGACCGCTTTAAGGCACAGCAACCTCATGCAAATGAAATTAATCCCTTCATTCTATTCATGTCACGTGAGCGAAAGGTTTGTGTTGAATGCCACAGACTTTAAAAAAAAGTTCCAAGAAAACTTTTGTCTGAATTTAATGCAACTTTAAAAGCACTGAAATTTAAGTTCTTAACGGGGATTTGTTTAATTTTATTTGTGTTTGAACAACAAACAAGTTATTAACCCTTTCTGTACCACTCAGATAGAGATCTGATTTGAAATCATTTGGATATTTTCTATCTAAAGAACCATTGATATAAAAATACTAAAATGAAAAGAAATGTTGAAAATATTGAACAGCACCCTGCAAACGCTCCACTAAAATCAACACAATACATAGACATTTTTAACACTTTTTGTCTTCAAATTAACAACACTTTTGTTGTGTTGTTAGGAAGAACACTGTATCACTTCTTTTGGAAAGTGTTGGAAATATTTTCTAAAAATAGTGTTGTAAAATGTGTTTATAATACAAAGTTATACAAATGTTATACAAAGTGATCTTATATTTGGATTGAAATACACGTCGACACATTTCTGTCTCTTTAATGTTTTAGTAACACATTTACAACACTATCTTTTTCTCACACAACGCAATTTCAACATAATCGCAACAAATTTCGTTAGAAGAGTGTTTATGATTGTGTTTTAAGTGTTGCAAAAGTATTTCAAGCATTTGCATTTTAGTTAGAAAACATTTGTTAAAATAAATTTTATTGAAATAGAGAAATATTGTGAGAACTCCAGCTCTCAAGCGTCGCCTCCAGCCATGGACCGGTTTCGTCCTCATTATTAGGACTCTTCAGCCCGGCATAGGAAGGCAACGCAAGAGAGCGGAGGGAGAGCTTTTAGTCTAGCCGACTATAACGGAAAAAGTGGTGATCATTGATTAGTCCTCCACAATAGAGAAATATTGTTTCTTGTCATTATAAAAGTTTTTGGCTGACTATTTACCCTCACTCAGTAAGCTGTTTAATAAGTTGATTCCAGATTACAGGTTAATATAATATCTAAATAAAAAAAACTATTCTCAAGTCAAAGTTATACTACCTAAAAGCTCACAAATTCCACATCTACCCAATAAACCAAAAATCGACCTTCTTACCCAACCAAAACAAGACCATCCCAAATAACCCAGCGCTCTGAACCCCAAATTACTATAAACCGTTCAGAATTCCATCAGCCAGAGAACCATCAGTGTTCCAGTGTCATCGTCACCATCATCTGTATCTCTTCCGGCTGTTTGGCAACCGGTGTAATCCGCATCGAACTTGAACACAGGCAAGGACAGTGGCTGCAGGATAGAAGATAGTCCACTGATGGGGTTTTTTCGGACTCGAAGACAAAGTGGAACCGGTCCATCTCAAATATTTGTTTGAATTATCTTCGGTGAGCAGGTCGAAAGATGCGTAGTTTTCTGTGTGGACACAATCGAGAGATTTATTTGTCCTTTAACCCTGCAATTCGTCTTCTTGCTTCATATTTTTATGATGACCGTGAAGGTCATTTTTGCCACTATTTTAATATATCATCATTACTGTCTGGTGGGTATAGTAGTATGTTAGATTTTCTATCTGTTGATTAGGCTTTTCAAAGTAAGATTTTCAAAAATGGCTATAAATAATTTGAACACATTTGAGAACTCTTATTATCCTCAAATAAATTAAATACACTTTAGTTGTGTTGTTAATATAACACATTTACACCTTTTCTGGTTGTGGTAGTGTTTTGAATATGTTTGAAAACAGTTAGAAATCTGTTATAAAAATAGTGTTACAAAATAGGCTTAGAACCTGAAAGTGTTTTTAAGTTTGGATTGAAACACTATAAGAACACATTTTCTATCCCTTAAATTTTTGGAAAGTTTTTTTGCAACCCTCTATTCTTCCCACAACACAATCTCAACACAACCAAAAACGCTTTTTGTTAAAAAAAAAGTGTTTCATTATTGTGTTTATTAGCATTGCAAAAGTGTTTCATAGGATTTGCAGTGTTGTAGATGCATAAGCTTTTTTGTATTGTTGTTAAAAAAAAGTGTAACTGTTAATAAAACTAAAACTAAACTATAAAAATTATAACTATAAAAGTAAAAGTTAAATTTTCTTAATGAGTTAGGTATTTAAAAAGAAAAGAAGCTAAGCCGGGAACTTATAAAAATTATCCACTGAGGTATTTAACTGCCTTTCTATAAAAAACAACGTAAAAATATCATAACAAAAATCGGATGAATTCCCCAGTGAAAAATTTAATTTAAAAAATATCTAAGCCTATTTGCATAAAAAATTAATTCTAATAGATACCTACTCTTTGAGTTAAAACCGTTAACGTGCTCTAACATATTTAAAAACACTTTTTTAACACCACTTCAGTTTGTGTTGTTAGCTAGAAAACTTTATGCTTTATTGTGTTCTAATAGTGTTCTGAATATGTTTGAAAAGTGTTCTAAAGAGTGTTGAAAATTACAGACATAAAATGTGCTCTCATAATTGTTTCGGCCATAATTTAAAAACACTTTCAGATTCTAAACATACTTTACAAGCTTACTTTTAGAACACATTGTAGGTAAAAACCTTTTTAGCATATTCATAATATCATCACAACACAATAAAGTGTTCTAGCTAACAACACAACTAAAGTGTTAATTAGAGGACAAAAAAGTGTTCTTATGCTATTTACTATTTTTTTACTTACTTCTGTAAGCCGGGGTGGTTCACAGGGAAGTTTTTGTGTGTTTAATAAAAAAATGCAAATATAAGTTTTTTGTGAGTAAAAGCGTTAGCGGTTTTTTAGGCTTCAATAAAGATACATAAACGGGCTTAGAAAATAGGGGAAATCATATAATCATGCATCAACTAATTAAATAATTATTTATGAAATTCATTGAATATATTTTGATTCTGTAAATATGTGAAATGTATGGGCCTTTTGTGATAATTTTTTTACACTTTCATACTGAGAAGTTACTTTTTTTAGATTAACTTATTTGATTCCTCAAGGAACATCCTTTATCATCATGAACACTATAATAAAACAAAAAGGCTGAGTGCGATTTTAAATTGATTCTAATTTTTCCTTAGTTATTTGTCAGAGATCACAAATATGACGATACTTCCCTATATGCATAATTGACGTTTTCTCTATTTTAAAGATTTTCTTTCATTCTTGAGAATCAGGACATAAAAATGTTTTACTCAATATAGTATTAGAAGTGATAAAAGGTCACTCGAAGGGTTAATGACAGAGTTTAAGCAAATGATGATACAGATGTTATCCAGATTTTAAAAGTTATTCACACTTTTATCTGTCGAATGTTGGGAAATTTATTACGGATAATAAATACAATAAACTTTATAAAAAAACTTAAGGTATACTTTTGATTGATTTCGGTAAAATTTCATAACAGCCAAAATATTGAGAAAGAATACGGAAATATCTTTTAATTTACATCTTCCGTGTCTCAGTCTCAAATAGTAAAAATGTAAAATAATGTATCATACGATAAAAATAATAATCATAAATTAGAAGTAATATTATACAATAAACATTATGTTTCTCTCGTCGACATTTCTAAAAACATATTTTTTTATTGCACTACTATAAAAATGTTTATACACAATGAAATATTGTCATTACACACGCATATAACTTCCTTGTAACGTATCTCCAAAATCAACTAAGAAATATATAATACAACTAATGGAAATTCCCAAACACACTTTAATTATCCCCAATGACAATATATTCTTTTAATAAATTAAAGTTGTTGTATTGCACACAGGAATAAGTTTATTTCCAACTCTAAGTAATAGAAATTTCTTTAGATAATCAAATTTTACAAACAAACTGAGAAAATATTTGAACTCAAGCAATTGAAGTTAAGTCCAAGTTCAAGCATTGTTTCATTAGCTAAAACCTTCGCTGGCTTTCTGCGGTTTTGTTGAACATGGAATATGGAAGACCTTGCCCAAAGATGACAAGTGTCAGTTGATGTCAATGAGAATAGCTGACATATGAGCCTGACTGGGGGAAATAACTCGGACAGTGAGATTTCTAGAAGAGCTGTAATACTTTAGAGAGTGTATTGCTTTATCTTATATGAGAAAGAGAAACACTTAGGTTTAACGAACTAAGAAATGTGAACACAGTAAACACCTAATGTCTCTTTCAAACATGTTGACGTAAATCTATTTAACAATAATAAAACGGCTTGAAAATCATTTCTAGATTAAAGGTTAATTCTTTTTTGTGTCTAATGGCCCACTATCAAAAAACTAAATATCGAATAGACATAAGAAAGTAATAAAGAAGTAGATTATAATAAAACGTAAATAAAAATATTGGTCATCCATGTTTTCAAATTAATATGATACGGTAAAAACTGTTGAATGTCACACAGACCAAGATTCAGTAAAAGATAATGTTTTAATGTTAAAAGAGCTATCATTCCGGCCTCTTACTAATATACCAGTGAAAATCAGAGGTGTTGAAAATGTAATCTAGAGGCGAATCTTTTTTTAAATAAAAGCTTTCGTTCGTAATTTTTACATTGCTTTAATTTTTTATATCCAAAAACACTTAGTTTTTTTATAACCGACCATCTAGCCCTTCTTGAGTACTTTTATGAAAATCAAGAAAGCAAATAAGCAAATGAAATGTTTGTATTTAAAAAAAATGTAAAAATAACCTTAGTTTTTAGGTTGCATTTTAATTTTAAATTGTGTGATAAACTTCCAACTCATATACTCAAACTATTACGTGATAAACACATGATGAACACATTCCTTGTTTACATGATAATTGAATAAATATACTTTTTTATAACTATATTCTTCTTTAACTTTATTGTTAAAACACTTGAAATTCACTGCGAGTTAAGATAGATTTTCTAGATACGTGTACTCTGAGGTTTTATAAACCACTTAGCGAAACGTATATGAAAACCTCAATAGAATGTAACCAAATCCGTAGCGAAAATAATCTGAGCACTTTTCTCTCCGTTTTGTATTTGTAAAGCGAATAAACAATTGATTTCCGAATCCTTTAACAATAACAACAAGGAATATCCACTCGTATATTGATCAGAAAAGTGATAAAATCATAGGGAGTATCCTTTTATATATAGAAGGCCTGAGATAACGCTTACGCTTTTACATCACGATCAAACAATTCCAAATAGAGAAAATGACTTTGTGTTGGAGTCGGGGAGATTTTGGATGTTATTTGAGTTTCTCTTTCTCTCACTATCCATTTTTTCACCTATTTTGATATCTATCTAACCTCATTTATCTCAATCACTCTCACTCATTCTTAACCCTCTGGCTGCTCAATTTGTTGACTGAAATCACTTCAAAAATTGTGTAATTTCTTTTTGCATGTTTTAAATCTATATTTATTAGAAAACTGAAAAATGCATTTTCCTTTCTAAAAAATATTTTTTTATATTATTGCATAACATAAAAAAGTAAAATGCGTAAAATTTAAGAAAATATAAAAAAGCATTGAGAAAAAAATACCTTAGAAATGCAGTTTAGTATGATGGAGTTCGAAATAGGGTTCAAGGCAAAGTCCAACTACACTTTTATAACTATCTAGACTATAATCACTAGTAAGAATCAAATTTCAAGATGAAGACTTTTTCTTATAAAAACAGACTATTTAATAAATGATATTTACAATGTGAGTTTCTCTGCATTTTTCCCAATATCTTTTTCTCTTCTATTTACATTAATAATAATTCTAAGAATATATAACAATGATGCCATTCACTTCCTTTTCTTAACAATTAAATATATTAAATTAAATTAAAATAAAGTCTCAGTTCAGTTCACTAGTACTATCTACAAAAGTTCACTAGTATTTACAACATCCTCCGGCCCGGAAGGACATGTTGATTGTCCTTCCCCTTGATGAAGTTCCATTGGATAGAGATGTTGAATGGCTCTTCTGATAATGACTCCACCAGGTATCCTTACGGTACAAGCGTGAACTCTTTCTTCACGTCCTTCATGAAGATATTTCTGTTTTCTCCTTCCATCTTTCCCAAACCCTTCGAACCCCCTTAGGTGAAACATCGTCCCGATGAATGTCGAGTTTCCAGAGTTCCTGAAGTAGTTCCATTATCCCAGCTCTGATAGAAATTGGATTCATCAGTCCTATTGGGTCATTAAATCTTCCAGTGTTTCTCCAAATGCTTCTTTTAGTTTCAGTGTCCTCATCCACATTTGGAACTTCTACCAGAAATGTATCTTCATTTCTGTTCCATATATCACCCAGCAAATCGCTCTGTGAGCCCTTGTCGTCATCTTCTTTTTCTTCATATTCCTTTTGAATGTACTTTTCAGTTGTTGCCTCCTTCATCGCAACAAAACTTCCGTCTTCTATCAAGTTTTTTGCATTACCAGTCTCTTCTACCGCTTCTTCTCTCGAATCCCCTCCAGTTTTGAGATCGTCATTGTCAAGTAAATTTTCTAGGATAAAGCTTGTTCTTGGATAGCCTACTTCAACTTCATCTTTAATATACACAAGATTCTGTAGAACATTGAGACTAGTTGAGTAAATCTCAGTTCTTTCCTTTCCACTGATCGAATTTATAGTTGTATCTTGAGAAGTTGAACTGTCTTCGTTTTGGTTCAAATTCCAATCACAAACCAAAGTGTTATGTCTACCTTTACATATAGAACATCTGATTTTAGAATTGCAAGTTCTAGCAATGTGACTCTTTCGAAGGCAAACAAAGCATCGACCATTTGACTTCAGATTTTCTTTTTTCTCAGTGCTCTCCTTCGGGCAGGATTTTGAATTGTGTTCGTTCTTGTTGCAAAATACACAATTTTCTTCCATAATAGTAAATGCTGAGGCCCTAGAACGGCTCCCTGTGTTTTCAGTGTTGAATGTTTCCAAACTTTTTCTTGATTGTAAATCACAAGAGGAAGTAATTCTGTTGGTTTTCTCTGGAGCGTTCGTAGTGTTTTTCTCGTTCTCACTTTTAAATCTAAAGTAATATGTTCTCTCTCGGATTTCTATTTCCTTTCTCAAAAATTTTAAAAGTTGAGATACACTCCACAGATCTTTCCCTTCGTACTTCCTATTAAATTCTAAAGCTATGGTATCTGGAATAAGATTCATTACCATAGGAAAAAGTAAACTTCCATTTGATACCAAATCCATTCCCAAGTTTTCCAACCCTCGTAGTTGGATATCAATCTGATCACTTAGATCTCTTAATTCCAAAAGTCTGGATGTGCATCTTACTGCCTTTAAGCTCAATAAGTTGTTTATGTGAGACCTTATCAAAATGTCCTCCCTACCAAATCTTTCTTTTAAGAGTTGTAGAGCTAAGTCGTAATTACTTTCAGATACCAACAACCCTTGTATACTTTTCAAAGCTTGACCCGTCAATAGAGATTTAAGGTAGTTGTATTTATCTATTTTAGACAAGGTTTCATTCCTATGGATTGAACTTTCAAATTGTGCCCAAAATTCCTTAAAACGTTCCAGATTTCCATCGAACGGTTCTATCTTCAATTTCGGAAGATCTACCCTAGGTTGCCTTTCAACAGACCTCAAATTCTCCAGTTGTTCCGATATCGGATCTTCAACAGCAGAAAATTCTGTAATATTAGCTTTGGCTTTTGTAGCAGAATTGCGAAGATAAATTCTAAGTTTCGTTTTCATACCTGTGATTCTTTCCCGGTATTCTTGATTAGTCTCCAATTCTTGTTCTAGATCTTTCAGATCAAGCAAAGCTTCGATTTCGCTGTCCAACTGGTAAATTTGATCAGCTTTATCTTGCAGAGAATCTCTCATTTCTTCTAAATCAAATTCTTCAACATCATCATTCTTTAGACTGTCGGCTATTTTGTTCATCAGCTTAGTCGCTGTTTGTTTCAAAGTCTTTCGCTTCAACTTGGATCTTTCTAACTTCTTACCAGTGTCTAAATCCATAGTGTAGATTCTTCAATTCAGGCTCAGACGGACCAGTTTTATAACTATCTAGACTATAATCACTAGTAAGAATCAAATTTCAAGATGAAGACTTTTTCTTATAAAAACAGACTATTTAATAAATGATATTTACAATGTGAGTTTCTCTGCATTTTTCCCAATATCTTTTTCTCTTCTATTTACATTAATAATAATTCTAAGAATATATAACAATGATGCCATTCACTTCCTTTTCTTAACAATTAAATATATTAAATTAAATTAAAATAAAGTCTCAGTTCAGTTCACTAGTACTATCTACAAAAGTTCACTAGTATTTACAACATACACAGTCTTATTGGCACCACATTCGTGTTTATTTTCGAATTTTTTTCCGTTTGCATCTTGCTTCTCCAACCATCATATCACCAAGAATCGGGTGACGTTTGTTGACGTTTTAAGGTTTGATATTAAGGTGAGGATATGTTGGCCCAAAACTTAAATTAAACGTCTAATACTGTACATAATTTATTTCAGTGGTTAAACGGGGGGGAAACGGGTGCGCTCCTCAATAAAGGAAAAAAAACACATGCCCGCGGAAATCGCGGCATGAGCAAATTTAGCTACATTTGAGTTGCCCGTGGAAATGGCGGGATGATCAGCCAGAGGGTTACACTGTAAAAAAAACTGTAGAAAAACAGAAAGTTTCATTAAAAATGACTTCCTGTTTACAGAGATATTCTGTCATGTAACATTCCCACCGCACTTCTATTTATTTTATGTAAAAAACAGCTTTTTCTAGTTTTTTAGCTTATCTGTACTTAAACAGAAAGTTTCAGTTCGTGGAGAAAGAAAGAACATCTTCGGATAATTTCTACTTTTACTGAATCCCCGTTGGAGCAGTGGTAGCGTGCGCACTTAGCATGCGGTAGGTCGTGGGTTCTATCCCCGGTTATTGATTTATTAAAATTTAAAAAAAACCAGCTAATATAAGTCGACACGCATGTGCACAAGCAGAAAATTACTGTGAGGCAACAGAAAAAATATGTAGCTCACTTGACAGAAAGCTTCTTTTTACAGCATTTACCTGTAGGTTACAGCTTTTTTCTGTTTACAGGATTTTTCAGCCTACAAAAATTTTCTGGCAATTTTTGCTGCCAGAAATTTTCTGTTTTTTTACTGGATTATTTTTTACAGTGTAAGATTGTTTGGGCTTATCACTTTTGTGTTCATTTAAGAAGAATCCTCAAGAGTGAAACAAAAAAATGTGAATTGGTGTTTCACACTTCGCTCCTTCACACTTTTCTACACAAATCAGAGATTCACAGGAGTGGATCATTCAGAATGAACAGTGAAAGTGAAACAGTGTGAATGATCCTTCAGTCTTCTTTCAGTCGCTCAATCATTTTCTCTCACTTTCTATTTGTCGTATTAACTTTCTCGATTTCTTTCTCCCTTCTTTTCCTTTTTATCTTATTATGTCTCTCTCATTTAAAAGCAAGGTGAAAGAAGGTTATTATGTAAGAAAGAAGGGGTTATTGAAACATAGTCTAGTTCTAGTATCTCATTTTTGAAGAAACTCCCGAACTTAGAATCGTTTGCGAAAAATGAAACATTAAAGGAAAAATTTTTTTCATAGCTGGTGCAAAACCTAACGATATTCTAAAAGTAGGAAGCAAAACAAGTAAGAAGCGAAGTGCTGAAAATGTTCCATTGATGTTTTTATGTGCGTTTCGCAAAGTGGTTTACAAAAGCTCAAGGTATGTGTTAATCTAGAAAAAAACTATCCGAGTCGGGACAAAACTATTAATTTATTTCAAGCATTAAAGTACTTTCAGATATTACGTAAGAACATAAGGGGATTTGCTCTTTGCTTATTTTTCCTGAAAAAGGGGAGGGGGTAAGAGAGATGCTTACGTAAGATGTTAAAACACTGAATTTTCGAGAATCTCTTCTTTCTTGAAAAAAATAATTTCATATTTCAACCAAAATTAAATTTTACAACAATTTTAATTTTAAGGCACTGCTAAACATTTGGTTCTAAAAAGAGAACAAAGGGGTTGTCAGACTGTTTTCTTATGACCGTGGGGGTTACGGTTTGCCTATATTGGCTGATAAGGGAAGAGAGGGGTCAAACATTACCAAAAATATGCTTAAGCAATATTTGAACGGCCTTAAATAAGAAGGATTTAAAATATATAGAAATTTGTTTACAACTACAAAAGGGGTTCGCATATTATTTTCAAAGGGGTTCGCTAAGAGAAAAAGTTAGTAACTACTGTTTAGGTACGTTCCTAAGTTTACACGGTTTGTTGAACTGAATCACTCCCAAAGTTGTATGCGTCATCGGAAAACCCCAGTTCCGCATTTACTCACGTATCAAGCATCTTATCATCCACTTTTGTGTGCGAAAGTAATTTTTATTATTTATCGGTGTTCAACGACACAGAGCACAAACATCTATTGACGCTCACGGAGTTGTTTATACTGAGAAGAAAACAGCTCTGACGTCATTCGTGACGTCAGAGTGAATTTGAGGGCAAGACAGGTAAAAGATTCACTTTCACTACCTGGGGGCCCAATCATGGGAAAAGTTAATTGGGGCATAATATCATGGGGTTTTTCGGCAATATTTAACAACCAACCTTAAGAACTGCAGAATATTAATGTTTAAAGATAGCTTTATTAATTATTTACCCTATCTGCATGTTTAATTGTCTGCATTAACTCCAGATAAAGTTAGCTATTTTGTAGGTATGCCATTTTCATTACGTAACGGAGATGCACTATGAAGATCTTGTAAAAATTGCAAGGTTTGATTTTCAAAGGAATTTGGGCAATTTTAACATGGAATTCATGTTGTTTTATAAAAGTTAAGCAATGGATAGTTGGTCAAAAGTAGGACTACAAAGTGGTATATAAATTTTATCGAATGTTTTTCAACTCTTTAATACTCGTATTTTCAAATATTATCTATTATATAAAATAGTTTTGAAATGATGATAATTATGTTTTTCTGTAATAAGTTTACGTGGAGAAAGCATTATGACTTGTATATCTAAAAAAATTAAGTATTCTTATACTATTAGACAGAAATTTTACGTGCTGTTTTCAAAAACACTAAAGAAAGACACGGAGGATGTAATTAATTCATGTAAATTAGTATGTAAATTGTATTAATAGTGTGTTGTAATTTTAAAATAAATACGTTCATATTAGTTGAAATTTATCTATACAAAACATTTTTTTTGACAAAACTAAACAAAATTTATTTTTAACACCATTTATGAGTTTTTCTGAGGATATTTTTATTCTATATTGTTTTTACATGGAACAATTATTAGGTTCGTCATCTATTTTAGTATGTTTTTAAAATAAAACGTACAAGGAAATGACATTTCATTACGTCAGAAAAAAGGATAAATATAGCACTACCCCCCAATGATTAAATTTCTTTCAATGCATTGCTCTCAACTCCTTCATTACTTTCTTTCTACTTCAAAAGGTAATAATTAACTTCATTTGAATAAGCCGATAGAATCCAACATTTTCAATAGAAACTGACCTTGTTCTCTTTTTTCTAATACTATATGATTGATCACGAATAATATCAAAGGTGTAAACGTGAATGTCCAAGTCTGCCCATCAGATATTATAAAGTAAATATTTCTCCAACAAGACTGGTGCTTAAAAAAAAGGTTTGTTGAACACTAACCCACATGTTGACCTTGAAACATGTTTTAGAAACCTGTAGGGAAAATAAGAGAACTTCTCTTTCTTAAGCAATAATTTCTGTTCAAATCTCCTTCATTTGCATTAGAGAGAATTGCTTTAGCATAAGTCAAAATTTATCCCCTTTTTTACTAAATTAATATTTTCCACTTTATCTTTACATCCCTAAATTTTTCCGTTTTCTTTAGACAACAAAGCAGGTTCTAGTGGAATTCAATAAGGGTATCAAATGTATGTTATTTTATAGATATAGATAAAAACGGCAATAAAATTAGGTAAAGAATAAGTTAAGGATGCCGTATGCCCCAACATTAAAATAAAAAAGACTTGTTTAATAGTAAATTATTTAAAGTTTGAAGTCAGAATACATAGCGGAGCATTAAAAATGCAAATTAATTATTTTTTCAACGATAAACCACAAAAAACTGAAAGTTAATATTTTTCTCAACTGTAAAATTAAAAACAGCCTCAAACCTTTCAATTCTTTTTAAATTGAAAAGTTTAATACCGTATATTTTTGCAATCAAATTCGAAAATTTATGCATTATACAGAGTGTTTCTATAAACCCTCACAAATTCTGCACGAGTTTTAGCGAGGACGAGGATTTTTTAACTTTTATACAGTCGGATTTTTAAAATTATCTCTATAGGGTCATTCCATGTGAAATCAACCAAAAAATGGCAAAATTCAACCTGACCCCCTCGGATTTTAACAAAAATTTTAGGAATTGTTCTCTTCTATGATATAAATGAGAAAATGTTTTTATTATTCAATTTTATCAGTAATTTTTTTATTAAAAATCTTTGAAAAAAGGAAGAAAATACAATTTTTCGCTCTTTAACGTATTATAACTCCGGTTATTTTATTATTATATTATTATTTATTATTATTAAAAATTATTTTGAAAGCTTTAATTTGATATAAAGTTTGACCATGTCCACAAAATAAATTTACTTCATTTACTTCATGGTTTTTTTTAAATAAAAACGCTTTTAAAAAATAATGTTGGTATCCTTCAATTTCTTTGAAAATTATACATATATTTAGCAACTTTATGAATTATGATATTTGAAATTTACAGAATGGGATCGCCACGGGATAAGGAGTTATAGCAAAAAGAGTTGTTTTTATCACTTTTACTCACCACTTTTTAAGTTAAAGTGGCCAAAATTTGGGTTCTGCGCCATGTTTGGTCACTAACTTCTGAAATAGTGCTTCAAAACAACTCTTTTAGCTATAACTCCTGATCTCGTGGCGGTCCCACTCTGTAAATTTTAGATATCATAATTTATAATGTTGCTAAATATATGTATAATTTTTAAAGAAATTGAAGGATACTAACATTGTTTTTTAAAAGCTTTTTTATTTAAAAAATCATGAAAGTAAATGCTTTTCACGGACATAGTTAAACTTTATATCAAATTAAAGCTTGCAAATTTATCTTTAAAACGAGGGGTGATAGATTTTCCTCGGATAAATATAACTGGAGTTATAATACATTAAAGTACGAAGAATTGAATTTTCTTCGTTTTTCAAAAAAAATTTGTAAAAAAATTACTGATAAAGTTGAATAATAAAAACATTTGCTCATTTATATCATAGAAGGGAAAAATTCCTGAAAGTTTCATTAAAATCTGAGAGGGTCAGGTGGAGTGCCGGTTGATTTCACATGGAATGACCCTATAGTAAAAACTTTTCATAGGTTTTATGAATAACAGCTATATTCACCGGTAACTTGATCGGCGGTTAACCGGGATCAAATATCTGATTGGCGGAAAAAATACCTAAAAATAGCAATTTAACGCGAAATCCCCCCCCAAAATGTTAAGCAAACACTCAAGAGAAGATATTTTACTTAAAAACATGCTTATTATAACATTCAATACCATTCAAAACGCAAAACAACACTTACTTAAAAATCACATACCTTCGTGGTTTGTATCGGTTGAGTCTTGATGTATCACATGTGATAGAAACAAATTTCAAAGGTCCTTACAACTTATTATTTCATTAAAAAGTTATATTTTTGTATAATTGTATTTTATATAATTGTATTTTCAATTGGTTGGTTAAAGAAAATGTATATATTTTTAGATAGTTTTAATTTTCTTTATGGTGTTAATGTTAAAATGTTTAGATAAATATTTAAAAAATAAATTTTATTTCAACTATGTCGACATTGCGTTTGGATCCCAAAAAGGCTTTTAGAAATCTTAATATTGCAGAAGTATTAATAATTACAGCCTAAAAAAATTGTACGTTGTTTTTTACTTTATGTTACTTGTGATACAAGCGGTTTCTAATTTGGTTTTTTTTGCCATTCAGGATTTTTAAAAAAATCTGAAACTTTTGTATCACATGTGATACAAGGGGACTGAGGGGGATACATAAGGAAATACTTAATAAGATTGAACTCATTTCTCCCTTTTTACTGTAAAAATCAATCGAATTAAATGCTTCTAGAATTTTCTTCCGGTCAGGGGAAAGAGTGGTTAGACAGAAAACAGAAATATAGCAATAATGAATATTGCAAAATCATTTTCGAAACTAATGTACTTAAAATTACAAAAACTCAGGTCATTGAATCGATTAGACCTTTACAATTCCAATCTAATGAAATCTATTCTATTCCACTAATCGTTTCATTTAACGATGCAAATTGGACTTTACATGATAGTTTCTTGTGGTCAGTGATGAAAAAAAAATTAATTCAAATGCTTTTTCGTAAAAGAATAGTTCAATCACTTTTCGCCTTCACCTAACAACGTAAGTGTCGTCTTCTGGAAAAGAACAGTAGGAAAGTTTTTATACTTTTACAGTGACCTTCTTTTTCGTCATTAGAGGGGTCATTTGTGGGATTTAGCATGTTTAGAAATCGTGTGCTTCATACAATTAATTAGAACATGCAGGAGAGGTCCTTGGATATCGTCTATTATAAGTCATATTTTCAATAAGACATGGGGTTAAGAGTCAATATAACGGAAACTTCTAATAATCGTGATAGTAAAAGACTTAATGTAAGGTAAAACTTGAAGATTTCTTTTGACAGTTATTTTGAAAAAGAAAACGTGTATGGCTACAGTAACTATGGGAGACAAACATAAATACCAATAGGGTTCAAGGGCGTGAGCAATACTTTAACTTTTAATTAAAATTGTATAACTAATCATCGAGATATTTCCAAAATAAAATACGTTTATTAATTTACCCAGATGTATGCATTTATTAATTAGATATAAATATTTAAGCGAACCTTGCCATTATGATGTTAAGTAAAACAAAATTATTGAAAAAGAATCAATAAGAGGATGGAAAAACATTTAACCCTTTAATACTAAAAAAACAAGCATACAAATGTTTCAAGAATTCCTTGAACCTCTTCTATGTCAGTGCGAATATAGAAAAAATAAACAAGGAAAACACTAGATCCCCAAAACTGGCTGAAACAGAAATATTGTAATGTGTGGGGGAACACTAAAAACCTGATTATTCATAACTATAGTTTTCTTCTTATATTTTGCAATTTTGACCGTTTTTTTCCCATATTTTAACGTCTATAAAACAGCCTAACTATTTTTAACGGGCCAGATAACACACTCCCGTACTCTCCCGTACTGGTACTCTCCCGTTTCCATAATACAATAGTATTAACGCAGTTTTCTTGAACTTTGATGCATCGAAAAAATATTTCCCTTAAAAAAAATAGACCACCCATTGATTTTATGTCAACATTTGTTTTCTCAAAAACATGACATCCCTAATTTATTTTTGATTCCATACGATTTCGAGATATCCCGGTTATACTTTACTCATGTTCTAAACATTTACTCATGTTCGCAACATTTCTTTCCGCAGTGCTGGACGCGTCCGGTCGCTTCCCGGAGGGATTTCTGTCGGGCACTCTGTCCTCCCTGGGCAACTATCAGGAATGTGTGCGGCTGAACGTCAACGAGACCAAGCTGAAGGTTCGGGGACAGTACTGCACTGTGCGACTACAACCCCCCATCCCACGGTGGAGGCCCTTCACCACCCTGCACGGTGCCGTGCCAGAGCTCAGGAACATCTCTGCCCCTGACTCCGTGAGTGGGCAATCTCTCTTTCCATATGCAAAGCTTTAAGCTCCTTCTGTGACAAATTCCTTTAAAAAAACAGAAAAGCTCTGGCAGTATAAGTTGCCGGGCTTTCCTGTTCACGATATTTCTCTGTTTTCTAAAGAATGTTACAAGGATTTTAGTTCAACAAAATATAATTAAAAATTACACGAAAGAAGAAAACAAGGGAATAATACACACACAACATTGAAGAGACAACAAGAAAGAAGGCGAACACACACACATACATAAAGTTTTGAAGTACCAAAAGAGCTTGTAGCTCGTCCCATGGTACCCAGTACCAAAAACTCTCCCTAGGTAACAAAGCTGCGCTGAATCTATTTAGTTAGCTTAAATAATATTTCAATTTTTTTGTGTTCTGCTATGAAATTATGTAGTCCAGATTTATATTCAGATTTATCATTAGTGGTTTTAAGGGTTTCATTTAGTTTACTAAACAAAAAGGGACCTAGAAACACTTGTGATTTGTGAAAAATTTCTTTGTTATATTTTGGTATAAAATAATTTCCTTGTATAGTATTCTTTTCAAAGAGAAAAGTTACTATTTTTGTATTGATAAAAAAAATTATTATTGAAAATGAAAAACAGTAAGCGAAATATATAGAGTTCTCCTACAGTCCTTTAGAGTTGTCTTTAGAATGCCTTTTTTGTTAGTCGTACTAACGTTAAGTAATTGTAACATTTTCCTTCAGTTGGTCACCTATTTGGCAGGCCTGATCCACAACCTACACGTAACTAAGATCAAAGTAGGCATCTGCACGCCCCACGCATGTTCAAAAGAAGACATCGACAAACTTCTCCAGATAAGTAAGTCGGACGATAATAGTATGACCCTTACCAAGAACACCATAATATCGTCGGCTTACAAGCTAAAGGAACTAAGTCACTTTTGGTGAAACTTTTTAAAGTGGTAGAATATCTCCAACAAATGAGCGGAGCCTTGGACAATGGACAATTCCACAAATCTAGCAACCTGTGTTAGGTGATCAATTGGCATAGCACAAAAGAAAGCGATTGTCTATTGCCAAATTTGTCGAAACCTCGTACAAAGTATTTGAGCCAGAAGGGACTTAGTGCCTTTCGCCTGTAAGCCGACGATATACTGGGTGCTTCAACAAGTACGCCTAAACTCCGCATAGAAAGATTCCATTTGGGTAATAGATAGTAAATGTTCAATGAACTGCACCTCTACGGCTCTTTATCTTTCAAAAAATGGAACGGCATGTCCCATACAAAATTATTACTTCATTCTACAGCAGGCGCATGCATGCAAAGTGAATATTTTAACGTATTAGTCTGGAAACACATGCAAATTTAAAATTAGACAGCAACTTAAGATGAGCCTACTACGTCATTAACAAAGTAGTTCCCATCGCGGTGTCTGAATTTCGAGTGAAACAAAGAACGTCAATTTAAAAATATGATTATTTCGTTAAACCCATGCATAAATAGTGTCTTTATATCACAATTCGCGTATCGAAATTCCTCCTATTAACCTAACAGGCTTTGTGTTTACCCACTTTCTCCTTCCGCGTAGTGACGTACTGGGTTAACCGGGATATGACGTCCTGCATTTTTCTGTTGCAAATTTTCTCGAAAACTACACGCCTTTCATAGAGGATCATTTTTATGTACTCCATGCGAGGAATCTTTCAGTATAGAGTTTGGAAGAGATTTTTTGAAACAGCCTGTATGTGTAAAACGGTGTAGGTTAATAAAAATGTTTGTTTTCTTCCTTTTCCAGTCCCTGAGAAAACGGGTTTGAACTGGAAGTTCGGGGTTGACCACTGCGAACTTCGAGAACCCCTTACATTCACGAATTCGCAAGTCGCTGTGCTGTGAGTGTTTCTATGTTCTATTTATTAGTAGCTTAAGAATACACAGATTAGAACAGATTTATGCAAATCAATTTTACAACTGTTAACAATAACTAACAAAAACTGTAAAGTGAATCATGACCAAGGTTTATGTTTTTGGGAAACTACCAAGATTTTTCAAGAAACATTAACAATATCACCTCTTCTCAAATACGTCTTTATCACTTTTACTCAAATAAAGGTCTAACTGATTCATACAAAGAACGGTTTACCAAATTGAGCAATGAGCATCTTAAAGTTTCCTTACATCTGACCTTTGTATGAAAGAAACGCCTATTTTGTATGCCTCTAGAGGAGCCTCATAATGTTACTTAATTTACTTATGTAACGCAGTAAAACTTTACACTCATAAGTAAAACGTTTGTGGGAAAACCACAACATAAATTGGTCAGCTCATGTAAATTCTACAGCACATTATGTGTACCTTGTAAGTCAATACAAGCATAGACCTTGACTTCTGTTTGCTGTAAATTCTCAATGTAAGGATACATTTGCTAGTGAGAGTGATAGAGACAGGACTACCTTAGGAGAATACGAATTGCCCTTTTAAAGGAAATATATGGCATAAAGGAAAAACATGAATGCTTTCAACAAACAAGATTTCATATTTTTAGGCAAAGGTATTGCATATATTACCGGTAATCTATGGAATGCAATCATTCTGCGGTTCTTAAACTGTGGTCCTCCGCAGCGTCTCCCTAGGGGGTCCGCGAGTAACCTTGGGGAACACCTTTGAGTGCACACTTTCACCTTTTCCAAATATTTTCAAAATGAGATAAAACACTAGTATAAAGGGGCAAATTTCAAAACATTTTCTGGAGGAGGACCCCCAGCCCCCTCTAAATTTTAACTTCTATGTGCAATTTTTTCCTTGAAAATTCTTTGGTATACAAACATGAAGCTGTTCTCTTTGGGCGTAACCAAAAATGTCTCAAAATGAACTGAAATACTACTTTATGAGGCAAATTTTCAAAATTGTTCTGGGGGAGAGCCCCAGAAAGTTACTTGAAGTAATTGTAAAATTTTAATATAATATAGAAAATTTGGAGGTACCTTAGGGATAGCGTTGAGTCAACCCCCCTTGAAACAAGTTTGGCTACTGTTCTGGGTGTTCAAAATCTTGCGGGCCGCGATGTCTGGCTGTTATATGTAGGTGGGTCGCGAGTATCGAAAGTTTAAGAACCGCTGTCTATAAAATATCTATAACACCGCAAGGTGTTTAAGTTTTATACTTATAAATACAATCAAAAAACCTAAAGCTTAGTTATGCATAAAGTTTTCAATAGTTTGTTTTTAATCAAATTTTCTAAAGAAAGACCAGACATAGCATTTCACAAATTTTATAGAATTGACCTACTACTGAAAAATACCAAAATTAATTGTATTTTTGGTATCTTCAATGATCATTAAAAATAATTTAATATTATTGTTTAATTATTTTACCTATTTTCAGTTACATTCTGGGGACCTTGCTAGTGTTATTGATAGTAGGCACTTTCGTTGACATTTGGTTCTCAACTGAAGATATGGAACAGAAAAGTCTCAAAGGTAGGTTTTAGGTTACTCATTGTGAATAAATATAAACATATTAGTGTTAATTCTTTCAAGAAAAAACTTGTAAGAATGTCAAGTTTTCTTTAGCATTAAAGGCAAAAAGTGTTATCCCAGGAATTTGAAAAAGCCTAAGCAAAAACCCTTTATCATAGCCCAACAGTTTTATAATTCAGTCAGTTTTGAGATTTTCTTTTGATAATTTGTTTAATTTTTTAGGATGATTTGCATTTTAAAGTTGTTTGGTTGGTTGGTTGCTTTGAGGTCCATATCAGGGGATAGCATGGGGGATAGAATGCCACACAAGATAGATTTACTTAAAATTTAAAGAGCAAAAAGCCTTAGTCCGAATTTTGTAGGTAGTATAATTAAAATTATCATTTCAATTTTTTATATCAAGCAGGTATATTTTATTTCATGCTTCAATTGTATTTATTTTAAAACGAACGACCTAAATAGTTATTTCCTGTTATTAAAATTTTAAAATATTATAATACTATATTATTAGGGGGTTCTGTGAAACTTCAACTTTGTCACAAGAGCTCCGTTAAGGTGAAAAGGTTTGGAAACGCTGTTCTTAAAGCTTACTTGTAATTGGTCAAATCAGACTCCCCGGGTAACAGTTACGTAACATTTTGGAAAAAGTGGAAACGCTCACTAAGACTACAATTTAAGATGAAAAAGATAACATGCATTTTACACAACCTAATGTACTTAAAAAAAAATTTCCTTTTTTGTTTTTATAAATTCAATTATATCAATACAATACATTTAAATGCGTTTGTGTTATTTACAGCTACTTTGTTCCACGTGTGTAAAGCCTTCTCGTTTCCTGCAAACGCACGGAAGCTGTCTGACTTCACTTGCCCTCAAGAAAAACTGGGGTTCGTCTATGGACTCATTTTCATCGTCTTCTATTGGGTGGCCATTTCCAACACCTTCATGTATGTCAATTATGACGTCACTTGTAAGTATTGAGAGAACCTACACATCTTTAATAGAAATTCCATACTCCCACGAAAACTATAATAAACGCTGAAATATTTTTCTGAAACAGACGTTTTTGAACATCTTGATTGGAAGCATTTATTCTAGAAAAAAGGATTCTGGAAACTAGGATTCTTTTTCTATTAAAAAGATGATATTCTATGATACTCACTTTTCATTTAAAGTGCAAAATTTTAAAACTTAGGTTACTTATTCTAATAAAAACCTTGATCAAATTTTAAAGTATTATTAATGTGACATGGGTAACCTCAGTGTTCAAATTAAAGGGATGGGGTCTAACAAGTGTTAGAACCACTAAGGTAGTCAGTTATCGTGTTAGGGAAACTTCAAGGTAGCTTAAATTGTACACCAAATGAAGATCACTTATTATCGGTTAAAATGTCATCCAATAAACTTATTGATAATAGTCATCCCATGTTATTATAATAAATGTCTTGTAGTGGGAGATTATAGAATGTATTTCCAGCATGCATAATATTAAGAGAAAATCTTAACATAAATGACACCCATCTCTTTTCAGCAAACTTCGTGAAAGCAGTTGAAATAGTTCAAGAAATATTCTACGAAATAGCACTGAATAGAGTATTGCCACTGCAGGTGCTGTTTTTTATCAGGTAACTACATTCGCTAAATTTTTATGGGTGTAAAAAATCTATTTCATGACCAGTAATATTTCGTGTTTTCAACGCATTCTTTCTGTAATTTCACTTTTTTTTCGAAGTCTACACGTAAAATTCTATATTAATGCAAACAAATTTCACTTGTTTTTTAAGTCAGAATTGAAATGCAAATATTTAAATAAACCCTTTAGGGGCCATTCATTAATTACGTAAGGGTCCCGAGGGGGAGGGGGGGTTGGAAAAATCTCTACATACCCTTACTTGGGGGGTGAGGGGGTCAAACCAATTCTTACGTAAGATTTTCCTAGTTAATATAAACAAATTCCAATTATTCTAATCAAGAGATAATAATATAATAGTAATACGTAGTTGACAGCAAGAATATTACTTATCTGTTTATAAAATGTTAGAAAACTCTCCGTTTGACGTAAATCAAATAAAAATATTTGATTTACGTCAAACGGAGAGTTTTCTAACATTTTATTATTTTGAAAAACATAATGGAATCTTACGTAAGAATAGGGGGGGAGGGGTTTGAAAAATCTTACGTACCCTTACATGGGGGGAGGGGGGGTCAAAAATTGCCAAAATCATCCTTACGTAATTAATGAATGGCCCCTTACTCACAAAGCGTTTTTGGTGATAAAATGATTTCAATTTTTGATTCCACTGTTTTGTGTGTAACAAAAACTTCCAAAGTAAAAAAAAATCTAGTTCGCAATATTTTCTGTTTAAAAATTTGAAAAATGTAACTAAAAATTTTGTTTTCAATAGTGGGCTAATGACAACTTACCGGTGGCTGAATTCTCCGGAGACTGCTAAAAGTATTTGGAAGTTTCTCTTGAAGAGATACTGGAGGTGAGTTAAATTTACTTCACCTGAAGGAGTTCAACTTTCTTCAACGGAATAATCTGTAAATAATTACGTAAAGCAATTACATGATGTAAAATTTATCATTAGAATACTGGTGACGTTATCATAGATAATTTTACACAATATGATATTCGCAATTCTAACTTCTTTTTAAATTTGTCGGTAAGAGCAATAATTTTAAGACTGCTACTTAATAATTATAATTTAAGGTTTAAAAAACATGTTTCCGTATTTTAAATACGCTCCTCTAAAACGGGAAACTAAACCTCAAAGGAATTGTTAGTTTTCTCTCTTTAAAATATATGATTCATTTTCTTCAAGTTACCTGAATTCTATAAATTTCTCGATTAGTTAACTTATTAAATCAAGTAAACTCAAACTATACTATTTGTTTAACCATTTACCATGATTGTAAGCCGTGGCCACTGGACATTATATCAATTGAAAAACCGTCTTTAATGACGGATGAAATTGATTTAATAAATTGTAACTATTCTGATCTCGAATTTCATGATGTTATCAAACTACAAACCATACTCTTTAATTTGGAATAAGCGTAATTAAAGTCACATAATTTCGCTTTTTGTCCCTCTCCTTCTCTTCTTTCCCTTTTTAATATCGCATCGTTGCCTAGGTGACAAATAAACCTTCCTTAGTAGAGGACCTAGGATACACCTATTCTAAATACAAATTCATTTTCGCGTTCATCTCATCAAATAATTAAGGACAAATGTTTTTAAAGAAAACTAAACGCTTAAATTAGGTAGAATAGAGCTATTATCTAAGTTTTGTTTACTCCACTGAATATGGAGAGTCTGCACTTTTATTTATTCTAACTAGGGGGCTCTGCCCCCTGCTCGCTATCGCTCACCAACCCCCGGAACTGCTTCGCAGTTCTTTGAAGATCGCTTCGCGATCTTAGCGAACAGAACTCGCTTGTTTCATCTCAACTATCCAGTACAACCTGGAACTTGTCTGCTTATAATCTGTTCATTTAGAATAGGTGCCTGCAACAGGATCAAAAACCCACAATAATGCTTAATAACGCTTATCAGACAACTTCAGTGACCGATTGTTTCTACAGTATTTTAACTACTTCTGCTTAGGCTGCCTTGTCATTGCAGAAGAAAATTTTTTCGACGATAATTAGAATAATAACTGCTTTTAATACATTACTTCTCAGGTGCTAATTCTAAATGAACAGAGTATAGTTAAAGATTATTTAATATCGAAACTTTAATCCCTCAAACTTTACAATAATTTAATTCGGATCATTACCACAAAAATATCAAAATAAAACACTTACTGAAATATTTCTTTTTTAAATTATCAATAATTTAATGAATAGGGGGCTACCGCCCCCTTCTCGCTTACGCTCACCAACTGCTATGCAGTTGCGGCACAAATAGCACTCAAATAGCACTTTCGTCGGCACAAATAGCACTCAAAAAAGCTAAATTATTTATTTCTCTAGTAGTTCAAAAAATATCGAAGTATTTTTAAAAGATTATTAACCAAGTCTATATTATATCGCTAGCAAACTTAGAGCAAAAATGTGCACCTCGAAAAACTTTTAAATTTAAATATCCGTGCTCGCGACAATCTAGTGAACAGGCAAATATAAAATTTAAAAACATTAAACACGTCTGATAAAGACCTACGAAAACTATGAAAAAAATGAAACTTTGATGCTTAATAATTCCAAAACTAATTAGAATTTTTTAAAGAATTAAACTCCAATCTCTTTCTAAAAAATAAGAATATAAGTGTTTAAAAAATCATATTGATACCGTGATTAGTTTTCATTTTAGGTAGAAAAAAACGAAAAAGTGTCAAAAATTTCGAAAATTAAAAAAATAATTCCTCTAAACCAAATTCGAAATTCGAAAAAAGGGCGACGTAGTGCACATCTACATACTTCAGAGTATTAGGCTGCAAAAAATCATAGTTCTGCTGCTAATAGATTTTGCTGAACTGGATTACGCGGCGAAAAAAGAAAAACTTCAACTTTGACCTTAAAAATACCCCAGAACTAATTATCACATTAGTTAGCTTTTTGTTCTAGAATGTGCTTCAAATATTCCACTACAAATATTTCAAATTTCATAAATTTCTATCGAGTAGTTTTTGCGATATGAGAGTTCAAATAGTTGAAAAATTAAATTTTCTGAAACAGCGGCGGCGGCGACAGCGGCGGTGACAGTAACTTTTTTTTAATATAGAGAGATAGAAGAGAACTTTATTTCTTTATTTTCCTTCACTTTCTTATCCATCTACGGTACAAATAATGGGTAAAGAGTAAAAACCTGAATGTCCTTGTCACCCAAAGGGCGCACAAGTGAATCTTCAGGTGGCTGAATGATCTACCATCGACCTTCAAAGCACACATCGAAGACGGATATGCATAATTAGTTCCTTTATCTCTATCCCATCTTATGTAGCAGGTACTACGTGATATTCTCGGTGTAAAAGGTTGTCTTTATGGTATTAGACCGATTACAAATGATCGCACAAGTGAATCTGTAGGTAGAATGATCTACCATTGACCTTCAATGCGCATATCGATCACGGATATGCAACATCGTTTATCTTCATCCCATCTTGTGTACTACGTGACATTCTCGGCGTAACAGGTTGTCTGTACGGTCTAAGACCTATTACAAGGGTTCTAGAAGCATCCCTGTGCTGCGTCATCACCTGGTAATCTGAGCACAAAATGCACATCGATTGGGCTTTAATCGATGCTAATTCCTCTGCCTTTTGTCTTTGAAGTAACGAAATATTGTCCATTCTTCCTCATTTTCATCATGATTTGACTTGGACCGTGTAATTGAATGACCGGATGGACTTGAATTTACAAGGAGCACGTAACGGGAGATTATATTGATTCTTGGTGTCATTTGATTCGGGTGAATTGGAGCTTTCTTTGGTGGGAAGTCATTACCAGATTGTAGGGGGCTTCTAAAAATAGTCCCTTGGTTATCCCTATTGATTGGACTTCGCTCTAACTAGGGTTCTAAATATTTCCGAAGGAATCGATTCCGGAATCGAATACCAAGGAATCGATACCAAGGAATCGAACCCTTGAAGGAATCGATTCCAGCAGGAATCGTATTTTAGGAATCGTACTTAATTTTCTAATTAATACGGATAATTAGACAATTTTTTCACTAATTAATTAGTATTTTGATAATTAATTAATATTTTACTGGTTATTAGTTAAATTAATAATTATTTTTGATTTGTAATACACTGCTGGCCATCCAAAATGGTACACCAAGAAGGAAAAGAGATATCAAAGCCAAATTTTTTTTCTATGATTGCACATAGTATTAATGTGAATTGATTAAAAATTCAGCCTTCCTGGATTTTAGGGGACCGAGAAAACCAGGGAGGAGTGTTGTCTCCATAGGTGTCCATTACCGCCTCCACAGGCCATGTTATTGAGTGAAAGAAGGTCTAAATGGGTTTTGAGGGATTGGAAGACCATGTTGCTTCCTCAGGTAGTCGAATTTCATATGGTGCATCAGCGGAAATTGCCTACCGGGCTACGTGATTTTTCCTCTTTCACCGGACATGTTTTGTGGGCATTGGTTCTTAAGAACGGATAGGTCAGGGTAAAAATGCATCATAGGGGGATAAGATGAAAGCCTGGACATTGCGTTCATTATGTGGTTGTGCATTTTACTCTTGAGACTTGTCCGCAGGGGAGGGCTGAAGGTAAGGATAGACAACAGGTTGCCTAACTTCAATGATGCAGCTCAGGTTGGTCAATGTGCCGGTAAATCTTACTGAGGAGGTGTGGGAGTGGAATCCAATGCTTATCTACTGCTTTATTCTGCTTACAGAAAAAATCCGACGGTTACAAAATCAACAGTTGAGTGATCTCTTTTTTCGCAGTCTTAGAGTCATCTTTAATTATCGTGTAGCTTCAGACAGAATTGGTATTCTCTCATAAACTCTGTACCATGACATTGAGATGTTCATTTCATTATTTAGTGCACTTTTGCCAACGCCATATCCTGTGTTAAAGAGTGAAATTTTTCTGAAGCTATGCGTGACAAATGGGTAGTCCCCTGCACTGTAAATGACATGCATTGCACTCTCACATCTCCTCAGTATGATTTACCGGCACATTGACCAACCATAGCTGCATCATTGAAGTTAGGCAACCTGTTGTCTATACTTACCTTCAGCCCTCCCCTGCGGACAATTATCAAGAGTAAAATGCACAACCACATGATGAACGCAATCTCCAGGCTTTCATCTTATCCCCCTATGATGCATTTTTACCCTGACCTATCCGTTCTTAAGAACCAACGCCCACAAAACATGTCCGGTGAAAGAGGAGAAATCACCTAGCCCGGTAGGCAATTTCCGCTGATGCACCATATGAAATTTGACTACTTGAGGAGGCAACATGGTCTTCCAATCCCTCAAAACCCATTTAGACCCCCTTTCACTCAATAACATGGCCTGTGGAGGCGGTAATGGACACCTATGGAGACAACACTCCTCCCTGGTTTTCTCGGCCCCCTAACGTCCAGGGAGGCTGAATTTTTAATCAATTCACATTAATACTATGTGCAATCATAGAAATAAATTTGGCTTTGATATCTCTTTTCCTTCTTGGTGTACCATTTTGGATGGCCAGCAGTGTAGAAATAGATAAGTTCGATTCTACTTTTTCGATGCTGGCCCTAAGGAATCGATTCCAGGTTGGAATCGAATCTAAGAATCTATTCCGGAATCGAATAGAACGATTCTTTAGATCCCTAGCTCTAATTATGATAAGGATTAGCCTCATGGCAAAGTTTAATATTTGGAGTCATTATTTCTTATTTTGGTTCAGTGGAAGGAAACAATACAGTTTTGTTGTTTGTATTACCATATTGTGGTTTCTTGGTTTGATGAGGGTCGACCTCCTGGTATAGTTTGCCTTTTGGTGTCTTTACTCCTAGTAGTATATTATGGTACAGTAAAATAAGCAATGTAGTTTGATACTTGTATTTGATGAATTGAGATTAAGAAATAAACGAGGGATTTTTCCTACAAATCAACGTAATAATATGGTTATTTAAAGCAAGATTGTCTATTAATAAAATTTGTCAAAGAGGTAGTCAAAATAACTCTGATTTTATTCTTCTAAAAGTTTAGTTTTAAAACATCATTTGTGTGGGGCCATTAAGCATCTCCAGAACGTTTAATTCTCAAGTTAAATCTCTTAAACTATATCCATCTAAAACTGATTAATTCTAGTCAAAATTAACTAAGCACAGAAAGATTGGAACTTAAGCTTCCATACTTCTGGAAGTGAAATAACTATGAAACATTTATGTGTGTGAATATCCGTTTAAACACTTGCCTTTTAAGGGTGCATATTATTATGTCCCACTTAAATCCAATGTGTTCAATATCATTAGTAGATTAAACCAAACGTTTTGAATTTAAATCCAACGGTTTAAGGCAATAAAGCAACACCAAAATGTTTACAGCATTTAAAAAAAGAATCTGTAGTATATTGCTCTGCTTAAAAACGTACACCCACTTAATAACACCCTTTTTTCAGGTTTACTCCCGCTTATGCGTTGGTCCTGGCTCTGATGATCGTAACACCCACCTGGGGGTCTGGTCCCTCCTGGGCCGCCAACATGGAGCCCATATACAATAACTGCAAGAACAATTGGTGGTACAACCTGTTCTACTTCAACAACTACATGGACTCAGACACTGTGGTGAGTGAGCTATAGATCCTTACGAATTCATGTTATTACAATTAAACTAAAATCATGTATTTTTTATATACAGGGTGTCTCAAAAGGTAGTGCCAAATTTAACATGCAGGTCTGACAACACGATTTTCATACTGATATTTGCAAATGTGAACGTTGTCCATGTCCACCAGCTACAAGACAATGTCCTCTAGTGAAGGAGCAACGTTTAATTTTTTGAAAACTACCGAAAACTTTATTATTATTACGTATTCGGAGAGAAAAGACCTGAAAACACCTCTGTAAACCAAATTTCATTGAACCTGCCTGTAATTGAGAGAGAAAATCACCTCCTTTTTCACATTCAGTTCATATTGCAGATCATCTTCAAATTAAGAAGTTGTTTTCTCTGCTAATTATCGACAAGAATTTAATACAATTTGGTTGAGTGTGCTTTCTCCGAATATGATGTAATAATCAAATATGAAATTGAATATGATGTTCTTTTCCTTTAGCGGACAAAATTTAGACTTGAGGGGTTCCTATGAAAATCTTGTTTGTCATGGCATGGCAGACCTGCTGGTTAAGCTTGGCATCAGCCTTTGAGAAACCCTGTATTTTTTAATATCCTTTAATATTGATATCTATTTCATAATAAAAAACCTTAATCTTCAATACAAGCTTGTGTGTTTATTTAGTGCATTGGTTGTATAAACTGCATTGAATAAAATTAAAATGATTTATTTTTGCTTTTCAGTGCCTGGATCACACATGGGTGTTTGCTGTAGACGCCCAACTATCTGTTATGGCTATATTTATTCTTATGCCTCTCAAAATGTAAGATATAAACCTGTTTATATTTCAGATCGTATCTTTAATTATAGATTAACTTAACACTTTTATTTATTGGATGGTTAGTACGGAAAACATATTCATTTCCTTTGTAATTTTTACACATCGTAATATCTACTTATATTTCTTTACAAATGTTAATGAAATTCTTAAATTTTAAAACAATAAAAACGGTTTATAAAAAATGAATCAACTTCAAAGTTTGAAATAGTAGGAAACAAGTTGCTAAATAGAGTCGAGATTTGAAAAAAATTTGAATTTAATTTCTAAAAAAAATTAAAGTAGAAAAGGTTTATTCAGACGAGTAATACAGTAAAAAATATATGCCTTTTCTGCCTATCTGAATAATTTCATTTCAAAATACTCCTATTATTTATACGAAACTATCACTCATTAGCATTGTTTAAATGACGTTTTCTTACAGTCGCCCCAAAATTGGACTTTTCCTCACTGCCTTGCTTGCCGTTACTAGTTTATCAGCAGTTACTCTCACCAATGTTTACTACGACATCCCACCCAACGAAATGTTAGCTTTCATTCACTACAAGTAAGTGACGAACTACTTAAATAGGTTCATTAAAAATGCTCAATATACAGGATGTTTCAACAATTCCATCCTCTACTTCTGAGAAGATTACTTGCCTGGAGTCGTAAAAAATGCCCAAAGAACTGTACCTCTACAATATATTTTTATTTTTATTAAATGTGACGTCATATCCAACAGAAATTTTCATTTCACGGCACTCGCATGCATACGCAATGGATATTTGTTTATTATCTTAGACTTCGAACATATCCAAATAGCAATGTTTATACTTTATCCATAAATCTTTTTTTAGCGTTAACTGGATATGACGTAATAAACTGAGTAAACTGAACGAAGAGTGGTACAGTACAGTACTTAGGGTATGGGTATTTTCAAGTACTACATGCAAAGAATCTGGCTGTTTAGAGTTTATCCAAACTTGTTGAAACACCCTGTATATAATAAGAAAATTTGATGCGATATTTTTAACATGAATTATTTTTCTTATTTTTACGATACTTCTTATTTTCAGGGATCGATTCTTTTACGCAGAGCACTCTTACTACAGAATGTACTCTCACGTGCCATTGTATTGCTGTGGCGTGCTTGTAGCTTACTTCATGACAAACTATCCTAAGCTCACCATACCAAAGGTAATTATAGTGAAAAAAAATTTTGAAAATTTTCCTCCAAAAGTAGGATTTCAGCTCATTTGAGACCTTCTGGGTCACATCCATAGAGAACAACTTCTTTTAATCCACAAATTTTCAAGGGAAAAAATTATAAATAGAAATTAAAGATTCAAGAGGGGTGAGGGCTCTCTCCCAGAAGACGTTTTCGAATTTCACCCTCAAAAGTGTTTCAACTCTTTTTAAGACCACTGGGATTATACCCGGAGAGGATTGCTCCTTGTAAGTTGCAGACTTTTAAAAAGAAAAAACAGAATAAAAATTTATGACAAAATATCGAGGTGGGGTTGGATCTCCAACTTGGATACGACCTCGATTGCCTGTAAAATCTCTCACAAAGGAACTGACTTCGATTTATACTTGGTAGGCTTGTTGTACTCCCCAACCCTAGGTGTCTTCTCTCCATCCTAATACGACTGACACAGTAGCAATATTAGATCCCTAGAAAACCTCTTAAAATTTGACCCTTGGAGTGTACTCAGAATCTACCAAGTTTGAATCTGAAGTCAGTTTACGAGACACTACAGTCCCTTATTGAACTGACCTATATGAATTCAAACAGAACTTATTAGGCATTGATCGAAATCTGTTCACATATTATTTTTTTAAAAACTGCAATTTCTCTCTCTCAGTTACAAACTAAATGTTGATTTTCAGTGGGTGAGCAGGTCCCTGTGGATCCTAACAACTGTGGGACTGGGAACCTCTTTCTGCGTGGTGCACTCGTGGCGTTCGGGGGTGATGCCCTCCCCCATGGTCGCAGCCCTCTACACGGCCTTCAGCAAGGTGGCCCAGGCGGCCTTTCTCTCTTGGCTATCGGTGGCCTGCATCTCTGGAGCATCACGTAAGAGATCCCACCGTTTTTATAATTAATATTGGCTGCCAATGTTTGACAAGTTATTTAAAAACCGTTAATGACGTCATTGAAGGGGTTTTTTTTGCCCCTGAGGATACTTTCTGAAGCAGAGTGCGAAACTTATGGATTTAATGTTCTAAAGCCACGGCGCATATAATTCCGGAAAATGTATTTATAAATTGGACAAAATAGTTTAAACCCCAAATTAAACGAAAGATATAAAAACGTACAAAATCCCTTTCCTTCTACTTTAGATGCTTTGCGGTATTCACCAACTATAGATTTAGCCATTTTTAGATGCGACTTGAGTGTTCATTTTTATTGGAAACTTTACGAATCGAGCAGGCATTCGAAACCTGCGAATATAATTATTAAAACAGTCAACCAGTTTATTAGCTTTGGATTACCAATGGAAATGAACCCTTATTCATCTAACTCCGTTTTCATTTTACGACCTGCTTAAAACAATTCCCCAACTTAAACATTGTAGAAGAAAATATAAGATACCTATGACATATTATAAAACTAATAAATTAATGACTCATTTTGTGTGGTAATGTATTAAAATTGGCCTTCAAACGGGAAAAAGAAGGTTCTCAACCGTTTATAACATTAAACGATATATTGATCACATAAAACGATAAATTTTACGCAAATAAATAAATTTTTTATATTGGAGTGATCGGGATTACTCACTTTCAAAAGCATTGCACGATTGATAACATTAACCCTGATTACATCAAGCAGAGTCAACAGCATGAAAAAAATCCCCACCCTGTTTCAAATTCAAAATTTAAAAAAATTATAAATAATGTCCAAAATTTAGATCGTTATTTCTGATACAAAGTCACCGATCGATAAATTTTGATCATATATTTTCAGGGTCTCTGCGAGACGTTCTGTCATGGCGGCCATTCGCCTTCCTAGCCCGACTCACGTTCATTGCTTACCTGATGCACGTGCCCATCATCATCATGGTGCAAGGCTTCAAGAAGAACCACATGTTCATCACCGACTTGGAGCTGGTGAGTACTATAACATCAGTTTTTGAATCTCGAACGGAATTTTTTATGCTATGTAGTTTCAAGCGACTATGATATAGGGCCGTTTTGTGGGACTAAAGAACCGTGAAAAATTCGTACAACGTCCTGAAAATTTTGCAACAAAATAGATCACAGAGCCGCATTGGATTAGTGTTTTTATTTATCCGATCGGTCGAGTTATGGCAAACAATTGGAAGAAAGCAATAGGATAATCATTAAAATACTACACCCAATGAAAATATAACGTTGTTGTTTGAGGATAAATGAAACTGGAAATCACACTTCTGTCATTTCATTCTTAACAATATTTCAAATGAACTACATTTCTAACTTTTTATATCGACTAAATTTATAATGTAACTAATCGTAATCTTAATACCATATTAAACTTAATGTTCATTTTTTTTTGCAATTCTTATTGTCCAATTGTATTATAGGTCAATAATTTACATTTACAGTTTTACATTTCTAAAATATTTTCTCAAAAATATACATAAATTTTATTCATCCAATCAAGATTTATCCAATTTTTGTCATGTATGGCCGAATTTCGTTTACTTCTAGTTGTAGTTACGTAAACTTGACATATTTGGCTGTACTAAGGTTGTAATAATATTGTATCACGAGATTTCTCCTCTTTATGTAATGTTATCAAATTCCTGACGTGTACCTATCTTTCCAGTTCTACGTGGTCCTGAATCACGTCTCAGGCACGTTCATCATCGCTTACCTGTTGCACATATTCTTGGAAGCCCCGTTTTTGTCTCTCGGTGACATCGTCAGAAGACGTTGCAAGAGAAGGACACTCGATCCTGAACCCCTCACTAACGTGGACGAGAAACCGTGCTCCTACAAGAGTGCCCAGATGAACAATCTGGGCAAAAGCCAGTGTTGAAGGAGTGTATGAATCTACATTCTACAAGTTTACAACTTTTCATCAAAAGATAAAATTGGCTGAAATTCTATGAATTCTAACCAGCCGTGCTCAAAATGTCGAAATTGATAGTTTGTGGTTTTCTTGGTTGCGAATTATCAATGTGTCTACTAGTTTGTGTTCTAATATACGATACAAAAACTATGTTCTTTTGTAGGATAAACAGAATTCTGAACTGAGCCCTCTCCAAGTGTTTAATGGAGGTTTGATTGCGAGGCCGTATTCACCGTAACAGGTGGTTAATCGGCGATCAAACTTCTGATTGGCAGTTAAAGAGGAAAACTTGTTTTCCACCAATCAGAGGCCGGTTAACCTCCGTTCAGTTAGCGGTGAATTCGTCCGTTAGAGGTTGCACGGTATCAATACCAAAGAAGGATGAAACTTGTTTAAATAAGAAATCGGCCCTTCTTTGGCAACAGAATTAGTTTAAGCTAGGGGTGAATCCAGGATAAGTAAATGGGATATTTTTTAATGTTAGAGAGAGAGAGAATTTTTTTCATTAATTTATTTACTATAAAAAGCAGAACACACATGAAACAGTAAACACTGCCAACTATATTTGCAGCCATCAGCTTCGATGTTAAAACCTTGGTTAAAGAAGGATTTCACCAATCAGTGAAAAGCTAATTTTTTCTTTACCTGCTGGTTAACTGACACGCCGGTGATGGCTGTGAATATGGCTAAGTTTTAAAGGGTTAATAAAAATGGGGAATTCTATCAGGTTCAAATATTATGCAAAGGAAGGGGTTTGATATTTATATATTTTTACAGACAAAGGAGATGGGTTATATGAGTGATGCTTACGAAGGATATGAAAAAAATCCTATATTCAAAAACCTCTTGTTTTCAAATACATTTTTTAAAAAGTCCGATTGAAAAATGATGAATTATAAAGTATTAATTTTTTTTTGTTTCCAGCCAAGTTAGTTTATTAAAATTAAGCTATATTTTTTTTGTTGAAAGTTTTAATCTAAAAAACGGAGTTAGAAGTTGCGTACTTTAATAAAAGCTGGGTTAAAAATCCCCAACACCATGCTTTGTGTAGTATTTAATAAACTTCCTTACACAATACTGTGAAGTCCATTAACTGAAAGAGCTTGTCCTTTTACCCCTACTGGATTTGCCCCTAGCTTAAACTTCTGTATTTTCCACGAATCAGTTATTTAATTCATTTTATAGTATACCAAGAGTAGTGATGGGCAGGTATCGATACCAAATACTTAAGTACTCGATACCTATAGGTATCGAGTGTATTCGATACCCACAAAAGTATCGATACTTTATTGACATATTTCGTTTTAAATTTTTCAATGAAGTAATCTTTATAATACCTATTGTAGATCAAACGCAGCCTGTTTCCGTTTTCATTTTGCAACGCTCAAACCCAAGTCGTTATCATCCGCGAGAGAAATTTGACGCGGCTAGGTTTTTCCCCCGCCAAATCCTTCGCCTCTATCTACCTCCAGGCCCGTAGCTACGGGGCTTTTTGATGGATCGCTTTCATTCTTTTGAATATTAGTCTGATTATGGATAGGCCCTAAAAAAATTGTCCCTTCAGGTTCATTTCCCGACATTGAAAAAAAGTACTCGATACCTAAAAGTACTCGATACCTGTAAGTATTCGATACCAAAGTATTCGATACCTATTAGTATTCGATACCAAAGTATTCGATACCTAAAATTATCGATTTTGCCCATCACTAACCAAGAGTTTTAGCTAAACCAAAGAACACTTAAAAGATGCTTGTGACACAATATTATCATTATAAAACAACGGGTTGAGAGTTAATATAGAAGGTCTGTATCATTCTTGGTGTCGGTTTTTTGTACCATAAGAGGCATTATATAAATGAGTTTATTATTCTTATCACCAGAGAAATCCAGCAGCAGGCTGAAGGGATTTTCTTCAAGTATTTATGTTACTTTCTATGTATATTTTTTGTTATTCATCCGTTTTGTTTCAGAAATCAGGGTTTAATAAACAGTTTATAAATACTTTTGTGGTTTTGTTTAATTTTATCTGTATATTTGGTTTTTAACTTCTTCCAGTTGGGATTTTGTAGGTAATCTATATGAAGGGTATTTTTAGCTTTCCTGACTGGCTAAATAAATGAGATACAGTATCAATAATTATACTTAATATTTTTTTGTATAAAGCATACTTTTGTACTTCCTTAGTAGTTTTTCTACCTATTAAAAGCCATATTAATGATTAAGTTACTTATGCAAGCTAGTAAATTGAAGTAGATTTAATCCATTCGTGTTCACCTAAAAAAATACTATTGGTAATAAAATTATATTAATCAAAATTGGTAATAGGAGAATAGCCAAGATGCATGTTAAAGAATGGATTTCAATTTAATGGCAATTAACTGTTAATGAGCAAATATTATTTTTAAATTGGTGCGTAGATGCAAAAATTATGAAGTTTAACTTAAAAGACAAATTGGATGAACGATAGTTAATAATAAAACAGATATTTAAATTTATTGAATTGAAGAAAATCCAAAAGTGAATATTTAATTATTGATGAAGAAAATCATCCATACTTTAGAAAGTTTACTTTTTTTCAATTGGGGAACTTTTTTTCAGACTCTGAGATTAAAATAAAAAGAATCGATTTTTAAAAAAACGAACTACATAAAACAAAATCCTTTTCACACAAATGCTTTATTAGGACGATACCCCATAATGGTTTTGAACACGGTGTCGTGTTGTGAGCGGACGTGTTGTGAGCGGACACTTAAAAATCGTGTTGTGAGCGGACATTGATAAAAAATCGGGATCGAAAATCGAGATCAAATCGATGAGTTATGCTATTTGTATTCAATGACTATTTTAATGCTCTCTTTGTGTGATTTCCGTGTTCTGTGTGACATTAAAGAGTACCGAGCCCCCTTTTTACTGAATCGCCATTGTCACTGATTACACCCAAAACGAGTTTGGTTATAGTTAGGGCAGGGGGGTTTGGGGGGGCGGCAGCCCCCCCAACCACCATAAACTTTTTACAGTTCTTTTGATGTTGGAATTTGAAATTTTAATACCTAGTTTATTGCTTATTTTCTTGAGTTTTCTTTTTTTTAAGTTGCCGAATGAAAATGCTTGAATTGTTTCCAAATTTTTGCTTTTCTCAAAGTCGTAAGTAAAGTAAGGTAAGTTATGCTATTTGTATTCATATTGGCTATTTTAATGCTCTTTCTTGTGTGATTTGCGTGTTTTGTGTAACAATAAAGAGTACCGCGCCCCCCTTTTTTCTTAATCGTCACTGTTACTGATTACACCCAAAAAGAGTTTGGTTATAGTTAGGGCAGGGGGGTTTGGGGGAGCGGCAGCCCCCCAACTACCATAAAAATTTTACAGTTCTTTTTATTTGAAAATAGCATAGTGTTGCATAGTTGAGTTGAAAATAGCATATAAAATCGCTAACCGATTCGATCTCGATTTTCAATCTCGATTTATTATCAATGTCCGCTCACAACACGATTTTTATATGTCCGCTCACAACACGTCCGCTCACAACACGGCACCTTTGAACACTGCACATAAACAATTAAACATCTCTCTATATTAAAAAAAAGTAACCGTGACCGCCGTCACCGCCGCTGATTTTGGAAATTTTATTTTTGAACACTTTGAACTATCACTACGCAAAAAATATTTGAAGGAATATTATGAAATTTTTACCATTGGTAAACAAAAGTATGAGGGTCATTTCGGTTTCCAGACCTAATTAATTAGATAATTAGTTCTGGAGTTATTTAATGTCAAAGTCGAAAATTATTTTTTTCGGCTGCGAGTTCGCCCCCAGAAAAATCTATTTACAGCAGAAACATGATTTTTTGCAGACACATACTCTTAGGTATGAAGTTTTGCACCTCGTCGCCCTTTTTTCGAATTTCGAATTATTTTTGGAGTAATTAAATTCTAAAGTTTCGAAATGTTTTACTCTTTTTTGGTTTTTTCGTTATAATAGAAAAACTAATCACAGTAGAAATATGATATTTTAAACACGATTACAATTATTTTTTATAGAAAGATTAGCGTTTCGTTTTTTAAAAAAATCGAATTAGTTTTAGAATTATTAAGATAATAAGTTTCAATTTTTTCTTCTCTTTCTGGTCGTTCACTAGAGAAATAGGCGATTATTTTTAAGAGTCTGATTTATTATTCCCAATGATTCACTAGATACACACGTGCATTTTATAAATTTAAAAGTTTTTTTAATGGCATGTGTTTTTTCTCTAAGATAGTTGATGATATTTAGTAGACTTGCTGGATATTTTTGAAAACATTTCGGTTAAATTATTGGTAAACTAAAAAGGAATATTTTAGTAACAGTTTTATTTTGATATTTTTGTAGTAATTATCCGCATTAAGTTATTGATAAGTTAGAGAGATAAAAGGTTTCGATTTTAAATGATCATTAACTAAGCAGACAAGTTTCAGGTTTTATTGGATAGTTGAGATGAAACAAGCGAGCTCTGCTCGCTAAGATCGCGAAGCGATCTTCAAAGAACTGCGAAGCAGTTCCGGGGGTTGGTGAGCGATAGCGAGCAGGGGGCAGAGCCACCTAGTCACGAAAAAAATGCAAGGAAACGAATTAAAAAATAACTCTCAAAAGTCCTGACGTGCTTCACACAGTCCAGTTTATTATTTGCCCGAATCTACAAAAATACGCTCTGCTGCGCCATGTATGAGATGAATGAATCGGGATGAAGCCATGACTAAACAGAATATCACAAGAGTTCGGATCCTGACAAATAAGAGAAAGGAGGTGCTCTCTCTCTCTCTAGCTGCACTCGCTGTAGTTGAAGTCCAGGGTGTCGTCGGTCTGGCAGGCAGGAATGCGACCGCCTAGCTTGACACATCGACCGGCCTTGCGCACGGTCTGAAACAAAACGAGATAATTTTAGGATATTTGAGAGAAAACATTAAGATATATCCAAGGGGGTTAGAAGTTCATTCCCCCCCCCCGAAATTTTGACATCAATTTTTATACTGTTTTTGCTTTGAAAATTCTGTAACTTACAAGGACACCCTTCGGATGTAGCCCAAAGGGTCTAAGGGGCCATACATTAATTACGTAAGGGTCCCGAGGGGGAGGGGGGGTTGGAAAAATCTCTACATACCCTTACTTGGGGTGGGGGGGGGGTCAAACCAATTCTTACGTAAGATTTTTCAAGTCAATGTAAACAAATTCCAATCAAATAACTATTCAATAACCCCAGAAAAACTTAAAAATGCAGCTGATCTCAGTATATTATCGAAGCTTTAATTTTAAGAAAATGAGGGTATATCAGATGTCTTTTTTTATTCGAGTTTAAACTGATCAAACGAAATAGAATCTTACGTAAGAATGGGGGGGAGGGGTTTGAAAAATCTTACTTATCCTTACATGGGGTAGGGGGGGTCAAAAATTGCCAAAATCATCCTTACGTAATTAATGAATGGCCTCTAATCAAAATGGATCAAAACACTACTTTCAATGGTAAAATTTCAAAAAGGAATTTATGGGGGAGGACCCCTCGAACCACCTTCGAAGCTTCCACGTCTATAAATAGTGTTATTCCTTGAAAATTATGTAGCTTTCAACGGTCCTCTTTAGTGGTAGCCCAAAAAGTCATAAAATAAGATAAAAAACAACTTTTAAGAGGTTAATTTGAAATTGTTTTGGTGGCGAAGGGGGTCCCCAATCCCCCTTGAAATTTAAAAACTTATTTACATGCTATTTTTCTTTGAAAATTCTGTAGCTCACAAGAAACTGTTCTGTTCGGGTCTAACCCCAAAAGTCTCAAAATTAGCTGAAACACTACTTTGAGGGACAACTTTTCAAATATTTTTCACTGGAAGTCTTGTTTTGTGGTTTCGTTTTATTTTTGCTTGCACTGAAGATTCCTCCCATAAAACGATTTGAAATCAGACATTGAACTATCGTAGGGAAAATGGGACAATGGTCTTGGTCAGTTATCTGATGTCCATCTTTGTAACTATATCCAGTCAATTTCAAAAACAATTTTTTTAAGTTCAAACGGATTAGGATACGTATAAAAGGTATCTAAAGTCTAAAAAAGGCTGTTAAAGATATTTTATTTGTAATCCGAGACTAATAGAACCTAGAAATCATCCCTCTTGGGTTCTCTACTATGCCGGAATTTTAAAAGTATTCATCATTGATATTTTTAATGAACTGTATTTCAATGGAGATCTACTCACCACTTGTTGCTCAATATAGCACTCGGCTTCCTGCACTGGGGTTGGCAAGTACTTGGTGAAATCTCCAGCTTCATAGCTGCGTCTGGCTTCATCTACGTCAGACTGAAATAAAAGCACATAAAATTACTTCAATTCTGTTAAAATTTCATCGATATAATTAACTAACTTAAACACACAAATAAAGGAACAAAACTTAACCAAATCTTAGCAGCACTTAAAAGAAGGTCCGGGATACTTCAGAAAAAACCTTCCTTACAAGTTTAAAATCTTGAAATTTTTTGTGAAGATCTTGAAGAGATTTGATTAACCATCAAATTCAATGTAAAAATCACTACTCAGAAATTTTCGAAAAGGTTCTTAAAAAATTACATTAAGTTTTTGTCAAAGAAAGAGGAGTAATTTAAAATTGATGCAACTCAAAATATTATACATCAATTTTCAAAGATTTTTTCATCAAATCAAACAGAAACAAATTCAGCATCTTAAAACATATTAATATTTCTTAAATATATAAAATACATAAGGGATTAAGTAAAAACTCTTGAATTTTTAACGTGACTTTTTCTTAAAAATTCATACCTCATAGTAATCAAAATTTTCAAATTTGATTAATCAAAATCAAAGCAAAATGTTTAAAATGTACGTTTTAAATTTCAATTCTTCATCTTGAATAGGTTCTTGACTTATATAATATTATTATATATTAATTTGAAATAAAAATTTTTAATTACTAGTAGGTGCGAAAATCTCCTTACCTTTGATGGTTTGTCCTGCGCTTCAGCGACACGGCCCCTCGGGAAAAAGAACTGTCGCATGTTCTCTGGCATGTTGGCATTTGCAACCATCACCACTGAGGCACTCACGAACAGAAGGAAATAAGTCAGATGCATGTTGCTCTCAATTTATCTGTAAAGAAATACATATATTCGTAAATGAGGTTTCATCAATTGACTTAAGAGGAGCTTCTTTGTATACTCGTGGTTTGATCAATTTTGAAAAAATTTATCTCTAAAATCTAAAGCATTTCTCATAATATGATAAATTCAGAAAGTATAAAATGAATTCTTATATTTTAATCCTATAATTAATTATTTACAAAAAAGTACATAAATTCAGAAGGGTACTGCAATTTAAGTAATGAAAGCAAATTCGATTCTCCACATTTTTAAATAATAAATAAATTTGTAGAAAAGAAGCACAAAAATCTACTCCGACAAAAAATATATCATATGACCCAATTTGGTTTAAACATTCGGTCAAATATTACATCGCACTTTAAAAAATCCCAATTGCAGAATAAGAGTAACTCTTAATGTTATGAAACTTTATATTAAGGGAAAGGTTTCTGTAAAGAAGTGAAATTTGAGCTCAGCAGTACTTCATAATATTGAAAATTTTATTAAGATAAAAAGAGTGAAAGATTTATGCAGATAGCTAAATGTTATTTAAACTTAGGAGTTATGAAAATATTATTTCTTGCTGGTTCAGTTAAAAATACTTTGTGCAGTAATTAAAATCAAACATGTGCCGAAAACTGCAATCTTTTCATCTGTTTTAAATTCAAAGCATAGCATTTTATTAAATGCAACTTTAGTAACGTAAATATTATCAGAATTGGTTTTTAAAACTGGGAGGTTCTTTTTTAATAAGCTCCTCTATGTTTAATACTATACAATACATTAATACGTTGTTACTTCATTTCATTTATAAAAATCTTAAGTTTTGGAAAGGATAAATTTTATTAATCTTTAGGAAACTTAATTTTTAAAGGATAAAATGAAACGTGATTCATCAAATTGCTTTCAAATTAAATTATAGAAAATTAGTTCCTAGTACTAGCACATAATTTAAAATTTTAAAGGGGGGAAAATTTTAATTTAATAACAAATTCAAATTAATTTTATAAATGCATTAAATTAATTTTATAAATGTATTAAATTACTAGCTGTTATACCCGGCCTTGCACGGGTGGGGTGTATAAATTTATTTTTTAAAATATTTCTTAAAATACATTTATAATTTTGTAAATTAGCAATATTACAAATCATCCCGGTATCCCAGGCGCCTCTTTCCTATCCCAGTGTTCACGGTAATCTTATCCCGTTGCCCGGTGATCATGGTAATTTTTCTAATCCCGGCTGCGTTCCCGGTAATTTTCCTATCTCAGTGTTTACGGTAATTTTTATATTCCGGTATTCTGGGTGTCTTTATGGTAAATTTCCTATCCCAGTGTTCTCGGTAATTTTTCCTTCCCGATGTTCTCGCTAATTTTCCAATCCCGGTGTTCTTGTCACTTTTTACAATTCCGATGTTTCTGATAATGTTTAATAAATATCTTGGTGCCTTTATAAAATAACAAATTTGAAACCGTAGTAAAAAGTCTAGTGAACAAATTAAGAAATTTAAAACCAGTGTTTAAAACTAAAATAAAAGATCTAGTAAATGAAAAAGTCTAGTGATCTGTGTCTCATTTGAAACAATGTTTTATTTTTAACTCGTTGTATGACTGGTAAAACAGGTTTTCAAACACGGAAAAATAAGTGAAAAAAAGCAGGAAAAACGGGAAAAAAAGAATGAAGGACTGATTTTCTCTTTATAAATTATAGCCTATGTGTTATTCTGATGTATAAGCTACATTATGGTAAAATTTCATTAAAATCCATTCAGTAGTTTTTGCGTGAAAGAGTAACAAACATCCGGACAAACATTCACAATTATAATAGTAGTAGGATAATCTCTCTATTCTAAAAAAAAGTTTTTAGTGAACGGTTTCCAGAGAAAGGCTTTTTAATTACTGAACCGAATGACACATATATGGTATCAAAATGTCCGGATTCCTTCCGGATTTCCGAGTAAGCCCTTCGATTTTTCAAAAAAATTCTCAATTTTAAAATATTTCCATTTTTTAAGATAACGGATAAGGTCGCAGTTACAAAGCAAGTACTGTCATTCAAATTATTATGCATCCAATCACAACGACCGATTGACGCTATATTTTAAGATGAAACATGTTTTTCACCTTTTAAAAAAAGTACTTTCTTGATGAAATATCACTCAAAGACTGATAAAAACATATTCTAAAACTTACATGAACGCCATTTCATACTAAAATTTCACAGTTTTTGTCCAATATTTATAATTTTTAGTCTGATTTTATCGAAATTAATTGTAAACATAGAGTGATGTTTTGTCTCTTTTTATTTTCGATTGCTTAAACGGTATTGTCTGGGTTAACAAGTCTGGGTTTAAAAAAAATATGAATGATAAACACTAGGCATATTATACTAACGAGTTATTTTAAAATAACGGGTTTTTGTTTGGTTCGAATATTGATAAACAATTAGAAATAGTTATTTTTATATAATCATAGATTAAAAATAATTAAGATGAATATTTTTAAAAACATTTCGTTTAAATTTTTGATAAGTTCGAGTTAATATATATTGAAACTTTTAAGGGAGCTTTATTCATGGAGGGGATTTGGGGAAGTATATTCGGAAAGTTGGTTGACGTTTTTTTGTAAATTGTTTAATTGTTTTGTAAAGTGTATTAAGTTCGGCGAGTTAGAATTTGTGGGAATTGCGAAGCAATTCCAAAAGGTCCTGCGTCAGCAGTTTACGGGGGTTGGTGAGCGATAGCGAGCAGGGGGCGGTAGCTCCCTAGTAATTATAAAAAATTGAAATTAATATTCGAGAACGTGCTTAAATACCCACTGAAATAACTATGGAAAAAAATTTTGCCATATTCAAGTAATTTGGGACCAAATAAAATAAAAATGCCAAAAAAAATCAAAGCTTTTGAAAAATTTTGAAACTGGGAAGATAAGCGGAAGATAAATTGAATCGTCAGTTGGAAGTAGGAAATAAGTCCAAAAACCAAGTTTTGAGAAAATCGAAAAAAACTGTATAAGTAATGGAATTTTCATTGTATAACCACTAAATTTTTACTGGAAGTTCAGAACTCTATTTAGAAAACAGAGCAACCATTAAAACAAATATAAATATATTTAAAAATATTTTACGGTCAAAATAAGTTGATGGACATATTCCCTTCTTCCACCTTATGAAATTTTTCTGATGAAAAGTTCTTTAAAAAAAACCTTAAATTCACATTTAAATTTTATTTCTCCTTAGGTTACACCACAAAAGGGTGAAATAAAGAGAATACGACAAATAAAATTCAAAATTGTAGTGAAACTGAGTTATTAGAGCAGTATCAATGGAGTGAGTAAATATGAGTGGAGTCAAACATTCCATGCATAAAAAAAGTTTGAAAAAATTTTATATCAAGAGAAAATTTCATTTCAACTTGGTTAACAGCTCAAAGAATAGGAAAAGAAAGACAAACTAACTTTAACTCCAGGTTAACTTAAAAAATACAATGAATGGACATCGATTTCACAACTTAAAGGGACGATACTCCCTATAGGGAGTAGTTATTTTTTCCCTCTTTTCCTTTGGGATATGTATGTACTCGATCAACTGCGTTTGTATTTTTTCTTGTTCTGTTCTTTTGTTTGTCCAATAAAAATTATTATTATAGTAGAGCAAAAGCTTGGAGATTGTTTTGAGCACAAAAAGTCAATTTGTCATTTTTTTGACTTATTCCCTTCTTCAAACTGACGATTCAATTATAACACCTGAAGGTACAATTAATTACAGCATTAACTTAAAAACATGCTGAAAATTGCTGCTTCATGTTGAAAATTGAAGTTCAAGTGTGGTAGCACATTTGCTAATACCATGGACAGTAGAAGGTAAATAGACTTCAATTCACATCGGGACATAACTCCATTCAGAAAATCAACCAAAAAAATCCCGCCAAAAAATGCTTCCCCTTTACTAATAACTCAAAAGTCTGGTCTTTAACTCCACTGAGAGAGAATCGCCTTGTTATCACCCAAAAATCACTCCACTTCGATCAAATAAAAACAGAAACACGAAAGATACTCACTGGAACGATAGAAAAGAGTAGGAGGGGAAAAGCTCGTATTTTCGGTGACGCTCAGATCTCGATTTTAATACTGTACCAGACGATCCATACCCCTTATATCTCCTCCAAAACATTGCAAAACGCTACTTCCGATTAAAGAGTTTATATCAACTTCCACCGCCAAGTGATCCCAGTCTAACCTTATTTACTAACTGTCTATGCGACAGACGGAATGGTGGGGGTGCCTCTATTTATTAATATTTACCTCCCACCTCAAACCATTGGGCAGTGCTATCCAGCGGCAGTTGGTGTATGTATACTCCACACCTATTGTGAAAAGCGGAATTTGTTTATGAAGTCGGTCGGGGGTTATTTTGATCAGAGATGTCAATTGATACGGAAGATCTCTACAAGGTGTGTTGAAATTTCGGGTGGTGTTATATAGGTTTTATGGATGCTTATGTCTGAGACGGACTTTGGCCGAGAGATGCGATCTAATAGTGGAAATTCTATACGGTGTGCGATTGTGTTTTTGTTTGTGATGGTTATCATTGTGAGAGATAAGCCTTGTTTCGTGCCGGCTTTTAACTACTATTAATTGAATAGTCTGAGGAAATATATCGTCGGTTTTTGTTCGTTAAAATCTAAGCCATCCCTGATGTGTGAGTAAAGATTTGGAACCGCAAGAGCAGAATATCGTAAAATGATTGAGGTAGCAAAGGCCCATCCATACCACCCTTCCTGTATAAGTTTCAGTTTGAAACCCCTAATTCAGAGTTACATGTGAATTCCTCTATTTTTAAAGGAGCTATAACGGGTGTTCAATCTAAACGAGAACTAATAGTTTTGGTTGATTAGAGAAAAAAGCTGTGTTCTAACTAAAGAAATTGCATACATAATCTACACTAAGCATGTTTTAAGCGGAAAAGTAGGATATTTTTTATATTACTATATTACCATTTAAGTATTTCAGAAGATAAAGCGATCATAGTATTTTTTTAATATACCTCAAGTGCGAAAATTATAAAAAATACAAGAGGTGTTTTTTTATACTTAAGTGATTTTAAGAGTGAACCAGAGCTAATATTAATAAACCAAAACACATGACAATTATTAAAATTGAAAACAAGGGAATGAAAACTACGGATGGGAAAAACGTACAAGTGTAACATGTGAATGGATACAAAAGGATTAATAACAAAACTTTATGTGTTCGTGTTTTTTATTACCTTTTAGCACATAGAAGCAAATTGAGAAAAATATGTATTAAGCAAAAAAAGGCGGGAAAATATCTTATTAAGAAACTACATATAAGTAAAATTGAGTGGCTTTATAAAAAATGTATTAAATTTCTACTTATCTAGGTAAAAAAATACAAGGAGTAAATTTACGTATTACTTAGGGGATATTTAAACAGTGTGTTATAAAAAATTTAATTAAAATTCAATTAACTACTATTTTAAAAAACTGAAGTTTACGGTAAAACATGTTCTCGATTCTAGCTAAAGATTAACAGTGAGTGGAAAAGGATTCACATGATACGTGCAATATTCAAATTTATAAATGTTTTAATTGGCAAAAAGTAGATTATCAAGAATTTTTAAAAAATGTTAAAATTACAACAAATGTCATGCAAAATGAAAAAGCTACAGTGAGAGATGAAACGTTTGATTTTAGTACTTTAAGATATCCGACTGGTCTAAAATCCTCGTGAAATCGCAAAATGAAAAAGCTACAGTGAGATCTGGATGATTGGTTGATTGTAGAGTTACGAGTATAGCTCGAGGGTTCGAATCCACCACAAAACTCCACCATTATCAATGGAGGGTCTCTGTACCTTCCTTAAAATATTTTTAGAGTTATTTGATATCGAATCGCATATTTCACTCTTGGAAAATCCTACAGTATAAATTTCATTCATAAAGAAAGAGGATTCATGCCATTATTCAAAAACAAAAAAATTATCTCCAATTTCAGGACACTAGTGTATATGTTACGGGCAAAGTGATTAATTGGCAATTGAATCGTTTATTTTAGAAGCAAGTTAAACTCTGTGTTAATCCGTTGGGGTTTAACTTGTTTCTGAAATAAACGATTCAATTATTAATAATGCCCTGAGTGGAGGCGGACAATGTGATAAATTTCATTGATAAATTCCATTGAATTCATCACATTGCCCTCTTCCACTTCCGGCATCCGATTTATCGCATTGCCTGTAACATATATTCAATACCCTTCTCGAATAAACTCTTTAATGACATTCTTCAGTCAAAAAATTTTCCAAACCACGACAGTGTATAAATGTTATTTTCCTACTAGCAACCCTAATTTTTAAAAGTTTAACACAGTAGGTAGGCTGTATTGCTGAGATGTCTCTATCATCCACATCGCGCATGTAACAGTTTTTTTAACTTTAAAACATTATTAAACATCTAATAAATTAGTTGTAATCATAGTGAGATTTATATACATCTCAGTGTAGTTTAAATCCTTAATTTATTGCAAAAAAAGTAATCACAACTAATGAAAGAAACCCTGGATGGCTCCTAAGCAGGATTTAAAATTGATCATTATGGAGACTGAGGAAAAACTCAAAATCGGATAAAGAGAAAAACTCGTGTTTTAATCATTACAGGAGGATCATAATTCAATTAAAATATTTTTACCATGAATTAGTGGTTATTATTATCCTAGTAAACCCGCATCACTCAAAAGTAATCATGATTGTTATTAAAAACAAATAAAACTCCAAACCAGTTTTTTTTGTCTCGAAGAGTTCGGCTTTTCACGATTTTACTCATAACTTAATAATTAAACCAGGTTTTGGCCATCAAGTGTGATCATTAAATTCAAACCCTTTTCCCAAGTTTATCACTTGATTAAATACCAACATTAAACCTTTAAAAACTTACCTTAATATTTGCGTTTATAAGAACTCCTTGCTTCAACAAGAGAAAACTACTGTGGAATTTATTAAGACCTTTCACTCCGACTGAAAACATTGAAGCTGTCTTATTAGCCCCATCGATTCGTACAGAATCAACTTTCCTCAAAAATTTCTCGCCGGGTTTTTTTCTCCTCAAATAAAGCATCAAAACTGGGGGAAACCTCACTGAACACGACGTATCCACAAAATGAATCAACAAGCGTTCGAGGAAATATCTCCGAATCTTCCCACGAAATCTGACCGAAAAAAAATTTCTCGTAAGGATCAGCAACCGTGTTTACAACAGGATGGATCTCAGACCGAATCCAAGACGTCTTTTCAATGTTCGGTTACAACAAGGTGTAAATTGATGCAGTAATCGAAACCTTATTTTCCGACATTCGATAATGAAAAGCGCCGACCCGACTTTTTGAGACAAGGAGCCAAATATGTTGTTGCTTTAGCATAATTTCCTTATCGAGCGCGGCGATAAAGTGCCAGACTACGGGGGAATGACTCGTCTGTACCAGATTAAATCATTTAGGTGAGAGTGTGGCTGTCTGGAAACATAAAAAAGTGTCCACGAATTATTAAGGAGTAGATTCCCCCTAGACTGGTAATATGAATGAAAAAGCACGTAAAACCAAATATGGCGTAAAACTATATCAAAAGCGGCCTATACTCAACAGCAACGTTTCCTGAACCCAGTACGTCACTACGCGGAAGGAGAAAGTGGGTAAACGCAAAGCTTGTTGGGTTGCTAGGAGGAGTTTCGGTATGCAAATCGTGATAAAAAGACTACAATATATACATGGGTTTAACGAAATACGTAATCGTATTTTAAAATTGACGTTCTTCGTTTCACTCTAAATTCAGACACCGCGATGGGAACTACTTTGTTAGTGACGTCGTAGGGTCAACTAACGTTGCTCTCTTGTATAGTTTTATTTGAATTAGGCATGGATGACGCGTGCACCTTCTTACATGGGAATGCAGACCCGTCACAGTTTATGTAATGATACAGGAAATGTAAATGTAAAAATTTTTCTGAAAGCAAGTAAATAATTGATTATTTAAAGATTCTTAATGTAACCAATTTTTTTAAGTAATTTAAAAAAAGATAATTATTGAATTTGCAAATAAGCATTATAAATTTTGAATTGTAATTTTTGAAAATTGCTAAATATCGTTAAGAGCAGGGAATTAAAAATTTCAGTTATGAATCCTGTGCATCTACTCTACACTACAGGGTGTTTCAGATAAGTGTTTCATAAATTCTAGGAGGGGTAAGGCACACCTAGATGACTCAGAAACCCCTAGGGAAGGGGGTTGGAAACGCACCCCTAGCGAGACCTAGGGGTTTTTATAAGCCGGCATAGGAAATTGTATAATCCATAGGGAAAATTAACAGGCTACCTAGTAAAATTGAATTAAAACCAGTAAAATCGTTCGATTCCGGCATTTGCAACATTAAAACCAATTTAGGAGCTGAAATTTCAGCTCTTTAAATGGTTCTATGGAATGAATACCTGAATTGATGGTTTTAATGCCTTCTTTAAAGGTTACGCGTCAATTTCTAGAGGGAATTTTACATCTTTCCATACCCGCTTATAAAAACCCTTAGTCTTATGTATCCTATACCCCTCCTAGAAGTTATGAAACGCTTATCTGAAACACCCTGTATATTTTATGACCTGTGCTGAATATCTTACAGATATTTATATTGGTTAAACCAAATTCAAATACCTGGCCAGATCAAAAAGTGTTCAAATAGTTCATGCGACAAGTTTTTAATGTTCGAATCCTGAAGCAAAATCGTTTTATCTGGGAAAAAATTAAATTCCCTTCTTGAAATTTTGGTTTGTTAGTGAGTGTAACCTTAGGAGTAGATACACGAGGTTTTATCAGGAGTTTCGGTGAATAGAGAAGTGATTCCCGATCGGCAATCTGTTTCACGGATTATAGGCACATAGCTTACTACTTAAATAGTGGTATAAACAAATTTACCTTAACAAGAAATAATTGTAAAATCCTTATTTATCATCACCTATTTTTACTAATTGATCAGCATAATATAATCTGTAACATCGAAAATTTAAAAAAAATGTTTAAGAAATTTTAATTAAATATATATCACTATTCTCAGTTTCGTACTTCATTACATACTTAACTTGGTTTTTTTTCAAGATTTATACTATAATTTTACCTTTATGAGGTATAAAATTTTTATATATGATAGTTTTAGTAACTAAGGTATAAAACAAGTCTGCTGATATTCACTGAATCTATCCCAGAGGGAGGTTTAAGAGCGTAAAAAACACAACCAAGATCAACTAAACAAATCATTTGAAAAAAACTGATTGGAACGCGACATTGGGTGAAAATACTGTTCGAGCAAATAGAAACTTCAAATCATACACCAATGGAACCTTAATAGTGGGAACTCTAGTACCACAGACAAGAGTTAAGAAATCTAACAAGGCATTTAAAGAGCACTACAGTATCGAATTGATCTTAAAACTATGAAACAAAAGTCGAAAGTATCACTTACTGGATCAGAGGACTTGAAGACAGATTGTAGAGTCGAGAACTGATGCTCTGGGTCGGGGATGTTGAGGCTTTTATACCACTGCTGGAGGATCGCTTGATGGACCAATTTCCGGCCCCCGAAGCCCTTCAGTGGCCCTCGAATCGGAAATGAATTTTCTTTAAGAAAACCTTTGTGATTCGTCCTCCTACACTGGCGTGTTACTAGGCGATACATTGTAACCACAGGAATAGCGCTTAGAGCAGCGATATGCGATTATGTGTAGTCTATCCATCTAGCCTTTACCCTACCAAACCAGAGAAATTCCTTGTGGGCTCTATATGGAAATTCGGGAAGATTTGCTTTTTTTTAATTATTTTGTTGTGTAAAATGCTGTGTCTGAGCGGAACCTGCTTTTTTTCGGCAATCAACTCCATTGCTTTACAACAATGTTTAGTATAAGATGACGTCACATCCAAACTCTTGGCGTTTTCGCGCGCTTTTAAAAAGGGGATTTTTGTTAATTTTTTTGACAATCAAAAAATTTCTCGTTCGGCCTCAAATTTTGGGTAGTTGCTTATTTTTGCAAGAGGAATCGATTAAAAAAATTAAAAAAATCATGCAACTTCCTCATTAGTAAACTATTATAGTCTGTTCATTTAGAATTGGCGCCTGAAACAGGATCAAAAACGCCTAACGCTCATCACACAACTTCAGAGGCCGATTTTTTTTTCAGTATTTTAACTACTTTTGTTTCGGCTGCCTGGTTATTGCACAAGAAAAATTTTTCGATGACAATTACAGTAGTAATTGCTTCCAATACATTACGTCTCAGGCGCCAATTCTAAATAAACAGAGTATAGTTGCATCACTGTTAGTAAAAAAAGCAGATGATGGAAAATTTTTATTTCTTTTAATTGGAACAATTGGAATCTTCTATCTCCAAACATCGACGCTTATATAATCTTTTTGGCAATTTAAAAACTGAAAATATCTTTCTTTTAAACAAAGAAAAGTAACTGAATAGGCACAAAACGTTTTTACAGCATTTATAAGTACTACCATCATACCCAAAATTTAAAGAAAAAAAATTGTTTTCTTTAAAATTTAATTCTTTAAAATTTAAAGGAATAACCCATTTCCATTACAATCCCCACAATATTTACAACATATCGTATCCTCGTGGCGGTCGGACTAATACAGGGTGTTTCAAAAGTCCGTTGCGCGGCTTTTATTTGGAACGAACGTGACCTAGGGTCACAGAAGTAAGGTGCACCCCCTGGTGAATCCTTTGAGGGGACTTAACAGCGCCCGAAGAGGCGAAAGAAAAAGTTAAAAAAACTTAATTTAAAAACTAAAAGAGATATAGCAAAAACCTCAGTGAGAGTATTGTTGCCAACACGTTATGAAAATCTCTTTGAAAAAAATTTCATGAAAATATTGCGAGTATTCGCGCAGATATTAGCATGTGAAAATATGCCTTTTTCAGGCCTCAAAAGAGAAAAGTTTTGAAAATTTGCCAGTTTTTTGGATTAAATTTTGTCTTCATTTAAGTATCTATAAACAAACTCAAAACTAGACAATAACACTGAAAATGTAGTTTATTATTAATTCCTTTTAGAACTGACACTACTTTATCCATTACCACTACCACTACTTTATCCTCACAAACTAAACCTAATTTTCTCTTTTATACTATTTAATTCTTTATTTAATTCTGTAATTTCCTCTTTTAAATTAAAAACTCTTAGCATATAAATTTCAAAACTCGAAATTTTAAAAGTCAAGCCCACCTTATGAATCCTTGTAATCGTAAATTAGTCATTATCAAAGAATCCTTTTGTTGACGAAATTGGTTACTTTGCAAACAGTTCCTTTTTTTAACACAACAGTCGTTCAAAATGTAAAAAAAACTAGTACTAAAAACTAAATAGAATATTTATTACTACTCCTCTGATTGAGCCGAAACACTTCATCTAAATGATCGTAATCATTATTCAAGATTTCAAATTGTACGAATAGATGATATTGACTTGGTGATTTGAAGGTGTGCTACCAATGAGAAAGACTATTCTTATTTCCACACCGTGATCTAAACTTTATTTGAAATTGTAAATTGCCGCGCTGTCTTGAAATGATTGACTGATTTGATTCTGTCTGATCCTTGGTGACTGATGACTTATTCCATTCCGTCTGGCCGTTCTTCAACACGAGTCTAATCTTTCTTTCTTTCATGGCAGTCTCGCCTTGATTCTGAGAACTACCTGCAGCGCAAAATTTAAAGTTAAGACTGGCATTTTATGATATACAGGGTGTATCTGAAATGGTGCAACAAACTTTCAGGGATGATAGTACTCATCAAGACGAACAAGAATCGGTATAGAAAGGGGGTCCCAGACCAAATCCCAGGGAGTTAAAAATGGAGCGACACCCCAAAAAATCATTGAAAAATTCAATTTGTAGAAGAACTACTATTGGTAAAAACCTAATTATGGTCTCAAAAATTGTAGTTTAATATGATCTTTAAAATTACCTCAAAAGTCTTCGCTTTAAAATTTGTTTTGTTTTGAAAAAAGTTAAAAGACACAAAAAATGTGAAAACTCTGCCAAAACCTTATTTTGTATTTCGAAATCCTTTCGTTTGATTTGATAATCTGAAAGATCATAGTTGAAAACCCTTAAGTCCAAAGTTTCACGTAAATACAATCAATATTAAACGCTTGAGATTCTTTTAAAGTTTGTTTTTTGGGTGCGCAAGCTGTTTTCTAGAGCTGTTTCCAAAACAGCTGTTTGTTACCGCACGCAAAAAACGAATTTTAACAGGATCTCAAGCGTTTAATATTGATTGTATTTACGTGAAACTTTGGACTTAAGGGTTTTCAACTATGATCTTTCATATTATCAAATCAAAAGAAAGGATTTCGAAATATAAAATAAGGTTTTGGCAGATTTTTCACATTTTTTTGTGTTTTTTAACTTTTTTCATAAAAACAAATTTTAAAGCGAAGACTTTTGAGGTAATTTTAAAGATCACATTAAACCACAATTTTTGAGACCATAATTAAGTTTTTACCAATAGTAGTTCTTCTACAAATTAAATTTTTCAATTATTTTTTGGAGTGTCGCTCCATTTTTAACTCCCTGGGATTTGGTCTGGGACCCCCTTTCTATACCGATTCTTGTTCGTCTTGATGAGTACTTTCATCCCTGAAAGTTTGTTGCACCATTTCAGATACATCCTGTATATTTGCAGTTTAATCTATTACTATCAACAAGCCATTTAACAATTCGGTTTTTAAAAAATATTTAAACTGTCGTACCTGCGGACATAATTAGTGTTTAAGGTTTTTTTTGCAATATTTTATATTAAAAGTAGATAGAAACCTTTTTATAGGAGCACAGAATTTTTAATCTTTTCTTCAAAAATTTAATTTAAAAAAATAATTGTCGAACAATATCATTCAGAAGTAATAACTGGCATTAAGTAAAGCCAAGGAAATGTCTGCACATAAGATACTTTATGGCTTCCAAATGTACAAGGTAAGACATTTTGTTTTTCAAAACTATAGATATAATAGGGTTAAGATGAAGATGGGGTTTCTTAAAAGGTCAGAACTACTCGTAAAAAGTCAAAGGAATAGCTTTAAAAGGAGTCCTTCAATCGCCTTGCGTAACCACAGATCCCACAGTAATATGATTGCGTGTTGTCAGCATAGGGATCTAATGGTACTATTAGATCTGTAATAATAACAAAATTAACAGCTTTATCTCTATGGTTGTCAGTCATCATTTGAGCTGTGGGTATGGCGGCTGGAACGCTCTTTCTAAAGCTGTACCAAGAACAGAACGCTTATTCACAAAGCCCGCAATATTTTTATAATTTGATATAATGCGCATGCGTCACAAAGAAATAACATCTTTATACTAATTAGTTTTAAAGTTACTAAATCCCCGCTGAAGCAGTGGTAGGATGCATACGGTAGTTCGTGGGCTCTATCCCCAGCTATTATTTTATTAAAATTTCCGAATAACAGCAAAAATGAAGTCCACACGCATGCGCATTGTTAAACAAAGTATAAAACCTTGCAGGCTTTGTGAATATGCACCAAGAACACAGATAGACTGAGCATGATGCACGCGCATCCCCATAGCGGTGAGCCGGTGCTTGTGTTGAAACATCTCCAGCTTGAAAGTCACGTGCAGTCACGTGTAATGTGGACTCTGGGGATGGGATGGCTTGGTGCGTTTACACGCTGGCCACCACGCTAGCAGCCTGAGCGCTGTACCCGTCGTCGGTTCGATTCCGGCCTCGCGAATATACCTATAATACCTATTCTCAATACCTATTGGTCACGTGGAATGCGGAAAATAGCGGAACATGTTTCAACGTGGACCACGCCCGCTTGCTCCGTCTATCAGTATTCCAAGGTCTGTGACAAACCCTTGCCACCCCGACCACCCAGATCCGAATCCAAAAACTCACCTGACATCTACTCAGTTGCTCTTCATCCACATGGATAATAACATCCTCCCTCTACTCCACCGAGGCGGGGGGTGGCTGCTCCAGACTCTCTTCGTCGTCCTCCTCTTCCTCGTCCACCTCGATGGATATCTGCTGCATCCGCCGCTCCTCCTCTAGAGCCCTCTGCTGCAGGAGCTTCTGCCGCTTCTCCTCCATCAGACCTCGGCGGTTCTGGTGGATGTAATCGTCGACGTTGGGCAAGCCGGGGACGACGCAGGCGGCCAGGGCGGAGCGGTAGGCGTTCATGTCGGTCGCCTCGTACCACTCGTTGTTGCGGTCGTCGAAGCACTCCACGTGCAGGATGGTCGTCACGCCGTTGAAGCCGCCCATCACGAAGATCATGTCGTCCATCACCTAGAGGAAATAATTGGATTCGTCATCAGCAAACGAAGCTTGCATTTCGTCGACTTGATATCAAACACTACTATCGCCATTCGACAAACTTCGAGGGTCACGATTCTTGGCGACTTACGACCACGATATTAGTCATGACGTCACTTGCTTGTTTGGATACGTTGATTCCATCCGTGATTGGAAGTAATTCCGTACAAAACCAATCACGGATGGAATCAACGTATCCAAACAAGCAAGTGACGTCACACTAATATCGTCTATTGAAACCACTACTCATAACCAATCTACCAATCAAATAAAACTATAATAATAGCAATTGCTTCAGATCGTTGGAGAAGCTCATTTGATTGGTTGGGATCTTTCCAGCTCGACGATGTCAGCTCTTACGAACCAATCAAAGGAGCTTCTCATCATGCAATGGGATACTTTCATCTGACGTCAGGGGTCACATGTCGTAGGAAAAAAACACCATTGCAGGGACCTATCAGAACGTTTGCAGAGCGACCGGATATCCCAAATTATGTAATAAGTCTTAATCGACAAACCAATCAACGCTCTCTTACCTACGGCAGTTGTCGTCTTCTTCTCCGGGTTAGAGTATCTCATTCTGAATTTATTCAGGCATTCCGGCATTTATTTCATAAATTTATTGAAGAGATGGTTTATGTCTAAACCAGAATATCCTAATGTCTAATGGTATTATTCACTGCCATTCAACCAAGCGGTTAACCATCAGTTAAAGAAGGATTCCACCAATCAGAGTAAGTGAAAAGCTCACTTTCTCTCTTTAGCTGCTGGTTAACCGCTGGTTTAGTGGAATAAGGCCATAAGTCTCTCGAATTAGCTTTTCAAATGTTGCAATGGAACGATTTTAGCCCTTTTCTTGAAATATTTTCAATTCTGAGCTCAGAAAAAGAAAAAAAAACACAATTTCTAACAGTCGTATTCACCGTTTACCTGACCGACAGTTAACCGGAAGTTAAACCTCTGACGGCCGTATTAACCATCGTGGTTCAACCATGGATTGAAGGATTATCCGCTGATCCTAAGTAAAACGTTATCAACCAGCCCCAACTAATGCTTAACCAATGGTTTTTTTAGCCAAAATCTGACCACCCAACTTTGGTGGGTTATCCGTGGTTTATTTTTGCGAAAATGGACATTTAAGAAGAATTTGATCACAAATTATATTTATATTTGAGTATATGTGCTTTAATCATCAAAATAATGGTTGCTTAAAGTGTTATAATAAAGAAAAGCTTCTCATAAAGCGGATTTAAAAAGTCATGAACCAGAAGGTTTAGAGTTCGCTCTCGTTTTGATAGATGGCGCTCTTAAAATATTTCAGGTATTAAATATTTAGCACGGCTCTTACTTAAGTTTCAAAATTTTCCCCTTTTAACTATTAATTCCTTTAAATTCTTTCAAAAATAGTATATTTTTAGAGAGGTGAATCAATATTTTCAGATACGTGTGAGTATTTTAAAAATAATATTGAAATAATCTCATACAGGGATTGCATCAGATAACCAGTTTTGTTAAAACAATTCCGAATGTTAAGCAGGAAATATAGAACACCAGTTCAAGTCATTTTCTGTAATTGGTTGTATAGTTATTATTAGTTGCGATAGAAATATTTTAAAGCAGGTAGATAATTTTACAGGAAATAATTTACACTGAACTATGAACTTTCAGCGAACAGCGCGGACAGCCGGGTTCGATGCCTGGCGTCATCGCGGTCCAATCAGAAGTGGCGTTACATACAAAACTGTGGTTTGAAGAAACCATGATTGTTGGATGTTGGTCGATAAGGTCCAAATCTCGTCATCGGAAAAACTTCGACCATGGTTTGTACTATCAGTGAATAATATGTGGATCGGCTCGCGTTGGTTAATACGGCTGTGACTGGCGGAAAGCAAGTTTTCTTTCTTTAACCGACAATCGGAAGCTTGACTGGCGGGTAACCCCCGATCAGGTTAGCGGTGAATACAGCCGTAAAACTCTACACATTATCCGGAGTCATCTTTTCCAATCTTACCTCGACGGCGAAATTGCTCCTGGGGTGGAACATCTCCGCTATGCTGGTCCACTCCCTGGTCTGTGGGTTGTAACTCTCGCCAGTGGTCAGCCTCGAGATGCCGTTGAAGCCGCCTATGGCGTAGATGGAACCGTGGTGGGCGATGACCGACACTCCCGACCTGCGCTGCCTCATGGGTGGCAGTAGTGCCCACTGGTCAGTGGCAGGGTCGTAGCACTCGCACGACGATAGACACTCGGTGCCGTTGAAACCGCCGACGATGTACAGCAGCCCTCCCAAGGTGGTTGCGCAAGCGTCGCTGCGCTGGACGTGCATCGGAGCCACTTCGAACCACTGGGAAGGAAAAGGGTCGTTTTTTAGGATGGGTCGTTACTGTATTGTATAATCCAGTAGCAAATTTAGGGGGGGTAGCAGGGAGGCACTTGCCCCCCAAGAAGGGGAATATTTACTACTAGATAAAATGACTTATGAAAAGAATTTTTAATATCGTAATTCTTAATTTTATTTAATGAGTAGCTTTAGGGCCAAAAAATATATTTTCCTTCAATATTTTAAAAAACAATGTAATTTCAGCTGCTGGAGATGTTTTTAAAAAAACCTGGTGCCCCCCAGAAGTCAGACCTGGACTCGTCCCTTCCCTGGTATGATCCAGTGATTTAGTTGAAAAAGTATTGAATTGAATAGTACTGAGTTGAAAAGTACTAAGGTAGTAACACCACTATACTCTATTCATTTAGAATTGGCGCTTGAGAATCAGAGTTAAATCAGAAGCGTAATCAGAGTTACGCTCTTCGAGCAGCCAATAGTAAGCCTTCTTCGTCACTTTGACGTGGATAGTTGCTATGGTTACCGATCGGTGGTGGGGGAAGGAAATATTTTCAAGCGCCAGTTCAAAATGAACAGAGTATAACCTAATCTAAGGTTAACCTGGAATCAAAACTTCTAATTGGCAGGCTTTTGTGGGGTAAAATGGTTATAGCGGGTAAAAATGGATATTGGGATTTTAACCAGTTAATATTTTTAAAATTCAATAATTTTTGGCTGATTTTCATTGAGGCTCAAAATAATCAGCATTCCAAAAAACATAAAATTTTAAAAATATAAACTGTGCCAAAATCCCTATATCTCCATTTTACCCCATCCGACCCTAGTTTAAAAAAGGAAACAAATTTAGTCAATGAGAGTTGGTGAAAAAAAGCTTGTTTCCAGGTTAACCTTAGGGCAGGTTATTGGTGAATACAGTTGTGAGTGCACACTGTAGTAAGGGGAAGTTAGAAGAAAAGGTAGTAAGTGGAATAACAATCTAAATCTATGCCATTATGGGATTATTGTTTAGATTTAAGGCAGTCGTCGTACCTGATTCCGGTGGTTGTCATAGCGTTCAACTGTATTTTGACGATTGTAACCATCATAACCTCCCAATGCGTAGATTTGATTATTCAAAACAGCAACACTGACATAACACCTGCAAAATAAAATTGAATAATGTTTCGAAAAGAAACTTAGTCCAAAATCAGTTATGAGAAAATAAAAAAAATGGTGCAAGTTAGGTTTATTTAATTTTAAGTGGAAACTATTGTTTGATTAAAACATGTGTTTAAAAAACAAGCTTCCATCAATTGTTAGGTTCTGTAAGAACAATTTACACTGATTCCCACATGTAAAATTTTTTTTTCCTAAATTACCTTACAAAAACTAAGAGGCAAACAGTACTAAATGTGAATAAATTTGACAAAGAGCACTCTCAAAAATGTATAAGTTCATTATAATTTTTAGTTCTCATGTCCGATCTTCCAGGTGTAAGGAATGATCTTTTACTCACCGTTTTGAATGCATGGGGGCAACGGGGCTCCACTGCTTGGTGTACGCATTGAAGCGCCTGCAGCTGTTGAAGTATTTGTTTCCATCAAAACCGCCGATGACGTAGATGTCGTGGCCAATAACCGCCAGTTTGTGGTAAGCCCTAGGACCCTCCGTGTCTATCTCTGCTATCTAAAAGTCATACGACATGGTAGAAAAATGTTTGACAAAAGAAACTCAAGTAGTGTGACTTAAAACTAGAGGGACATAATGCCAGAGGTTGTAGGGGATACCTAGACGACTAGGAATCACATATAAGAATCGGGGTCGAAAACGCACCTCTAACGACCTTTTTAGGCGGCATGAGAGGCTGAATAAGGAATATTCCGAAATTGACACTTAAAACCCTTAAAGATGGAATTAAAACCAGGAAAGTCGTTCGTTTCCGGCATTTATTACATTGAATCAAAAGAAGAGCTGAACTTCAGTTAATTTCTAACCTGCTCAATCGTAATTTTTTAATCTTAAAATTAAAATAAGCCACGACTTATTATAAGCCTTTAAGATTGAGAAATTACGATTGGGTAAGTTGGGCATTTACTGAAGTTTCAGCTCTCCTTTTGGTTTCATGCAATAAATACCGAAATCGAATTATTCCGCTAGTTTTTATTCTCTCTTAAATGGTTATTATAAGTGTAAATACTCCGGATTATTCAGCCTCTCATACCGCCTAAGAAACCCCAGGTAGTTAGGGGAGTATTTCCGACCCCAGATTCCTAGTGTTTCCTCATAGCACTAGCATTATGTTCCTCTAGTTTTTTATCACTCTGTACATCTTCAAACCTATCTCAACTATCTTAAGTTCTCCAACCGGCGGTACGCGTACCATTACTTACCCTTATCCATCTGTCAGCTTTGGTGTCGTACGTCTCTATGAGGGCAGTAGCCTGTCCTCCCGACCACCCTCCTATGGTGAAGAGCACAGCGTAGGGAATGCGAGGAATTGCCAGGAAAGGTGTCTCCACGGATTCGGTCATTTCCCCGATACTCTCCAGGTCCCACAGAAAACGGAGCGTCTGCATTATGATGGGTTTGCATTCCTCCACGTTCTCTACATAGCTGGGGAAAGTTCAGGTTCGTTAGACGATATTATACTCTCTGTTCATTATTTATAATAGGCGCCTGAGAAATAATGCTTTCGCCCTCGCTAGAAGCGTAACCACAGCTACGCTCTTCGCGCAGCCAATAGTATGCCTTCTTTGTCACTTTGACGGTGCTAGTTGCTATGGTTACCGATTCGGTGGTGGGGGAAGGAAATATTTTCAGGGGCCTATTCAAAATTAGTAAAGTATAGGTTGTTTCTCATTGTTGTAATTTTTGAGAACGTTAATACAGTAAATTCAGCTGCGTGGACTGTACTGGTAATGAGTTTTCATAAATTCCCAGTCATAATGGAGTATACTAATTAAAAGGTCTTGATGAAATACGAAACATAAAAACAAGGGGAGTACTAGGCCGTTAGACCTTCAAACTCGAGTATAACAAACCTCACTGGTGAGGCCATGAGCAGAGTTGTAACAGAACGAGTGACTTAAAGTCGGTCTGCTGATGCAAAGCCTCTTGTTTCCCCAAGTTAACTTGGTTCTTATTTCATCGACCCCGGAGGGATGAAAGGATGAGTCTGGTTTGCACAACCCGGAAACAGAACTGGGGTCTGTGTGGTGGAAGCAAGATGCTCTACCACTACGTCGCTAGTCTTCAAGAAAACATAATATAGGGAGTCTCAGAAATATTCCAACAAAATTCAAGTACTTAAAGTAACGTTTCCACTTTTGCGTTTGGTTGGGGAATGGCGATTCGTCGACAGCAATGGACGAGTCTCAAAAAAGAAAAATGACGTCATATTTACATGTTTAAAATTCACAACCATATGCCTGTGGATGTTTAGCAATCCTTTGGTACAATCATTTGGTTGTACCTTCCTTGAGCAATCCTCAAGGTACCAATCCTTTGGTACAATCCTTTGGTTGTACCTTCCTTGAGCAATCCTCAAGGTACCAATCCTTTGAGCAATCCTTTGGTTGATGTACCTTTGGTACATCTGAGCAGTGGCGGATCCAGGCTTTGGTTTTGGGGGGGGCTAAGAATTTTCATAATCCAATTGAATCTTCTTGTTAATGGTAACACAGAAAAGGTAGTGAATTATCCTACTCAAACCACTAAAAGGGGGGTCTAGGGGTCCTCCCCCAGAAGATATTTGGAAATTTTAAGTCAAAAACCCCACTTTTTCAACTCGTTTTGGTACGCCTCATCCGAATTTCGGAAAAAGATTTTTTGCGTTTTGACAAACTTAGTAAAATATTAGACGTTTTGGGGGGGGCTTCAGCCCGAAAGCCCCCCCCGTAGATCCGCCACTGCATCTGAGTTCTAGCCGGATAACCGTATCTCAACCAAAAGCATGAGTGGAAACGGTCTAAGACTACCCGAAGACAATTCAGAATCACATAACAAAGTTTCGCCTATGTGATTCCATAAGACGCCATAAGTTCGTGCAAAAGTTGCCAGTAGCAATGAAAAAAGGGCAAACCACAGGCAATAAGATACATTTTCTTACAGCAATTTCCATGCTCGAACTTATGATAAAAATAGCAAAAGGTACGTTTTTTTGTTTGCATAAAAATCAATTTTGAGTCCTGTTTTTAACTTACTTGTGCACCTTGACCTTTTCCATAAAATATTCTGTGTCGAGGAGTCCCAAACGTACGCATTGCAAGATCCGGTGGACATGACACCTCCTCTCGTCGGGGGCGTGATCAATCCATCGTAGTCCCGCCTCCCATACCGCCTCCTCGTTGCGCACATTGATGCGATCCGAGCCCAGCACAGGTGTCAGCTCTTCCAAAGGTAGTTGCAAGTACTCTTGACTCTTCTCGCTCACCTCCACAAAGTTATTTAGCAGGTAGCTGGAGAAGTGGGATTCTATAGTCACAAAAAATGCAATGCTCTTCCAATCAGCAGTCACATACCCAAGGTCTATAAAATAATAAGGTCTGCTCATCGGCCGCACACCGTGTGACGTCACCCAGTTCACAGAACGAAGAGCTCATGACCATAGGCGATAATAGAAAACGTTGGTATATCTTGTGATAGGGGCCCTGGTGCCGCTAGGATCGTATCTACTACTTAAGAAACTCACACCTCCCTTGTCAAGCCACGAGAAGCGGAGTAAAAGAATCTCAATCTTTAAATCGTCTAATACCCCTCCTAAAGTGAAATATTGAATGTATGACGTCACACGAGTTGATCACGTCATATCCAATCACAGCTGTGATCACCAAATTGCACTACCTTCCCCTCTGCCAATCACAGACATTTGCAGTGGCTGCCCTCTACCATGAGATGGCATCTAAAAATAGTGTTTTGGACCCTCTGTTCGTCTTTTTCTCTGAGACCCAGACTGTCCAATATGGCAGATTTTAGAAAAACCTCGTTGGAAAAAAATTATAGGCTGGCAAAACACCATTTGAAGAAAGTGATATTTGATCCTGAGTGACGTCATTAGCAGACCTTGTCACTTCATAGACCTCGAGCCATACCGAATATAGGGGTTAGTAATTTAGTTTCAGAAACTAAATTAAAAATTAAAGAAAGCAGACAGAACTCCATTAAAGACCATAGTATATTTATTTTACTCTAACAAAACTAATTAATCTCTTCTGACTATTTTCAAAAACAACACTGAAGACTAAACAAGTTGCTTGGTTGTGCAGTACAGCCTAATTCCATAGTTTAAAAAATCTTAAGTTATCTTACTAGTTAGAATGAATTTAATTTTTCCACGAACTAACAGCCCACGCACAACTCTCGAAGCAGTCTATCTAAGCGTGGCCAAAAGAGGACAGGTACCTGAGGGCCTTCTTTTCCAAATCGAAGACGAAGTAGCTACGGGCAAACTGCAAGAATCCAATGCAGTTCTCGCAGTCCAAGCGGTCGACAAGAAAGTTGGAACACAAGTCGAGGAGGTCCAAGAAGTTGAACTGGTCCGCTGCTGGAAGTACCGTCAGTATGTTGTCCATTGTCAAGATTGCCTCTTCTTTTCCGTAGGCGAAGTCCACCAGGGCTCGAAGCGCATCACCGCTGACTCCTGGGATGGTGTACTGGTACCGGGGCTGGGCGGAGATGGGGCTTGTGAACAGGGCATAGAAATATGTGCTGGACACGGCCATGACACTCCTTAAAGAAAGAGAAAACGCGATAAGTATTATCTGTGTCGCAGGGCCTATATCATGGGTTATAAACAGGTGAGTCACGAGCTCCTGGGGGGTGACGGGACGTGTACAGAGTTGTCACAAAATGCGGGGGAGTAAGAATAGAAATAAATAAATCAAGGCCGTGGGGAGCCTAGTGATTAATGCATCGGCTTCGGGATCGGAGAGTCCCGTGTTCGATTCCCGACACCACTCAAGACCCACCGAGTATATGCGGAGTTTGTGCTCGTTAAATCTGTTGTGGGTCCGAAAGTCCTGTGGTCCGTCATGGCGCAGTTTACCACAGGTCCAGGTGTCTGGAGACTATTTCCCTCCCCTTCAGATACATGGCAAAATTGTGGAGGTGGTGATAGATAGTGGCAGAATCTATCATATATCATGAGACAGAAGTCGGACTCCTGCCATTTATGGGTCTCACTTTCACAGGAATCCTAATGGGGAGCTTGGGTATTCCAAGTGGCACACGACAACAACAACAATAAAAAAAATCGGAATATTTTAATAAAACTATACAGGGTATCCCAGGAAAAGTGGCCATACTCTTTAACTTTTGAACCCTTACAGATATAGTCATGAAAGTGGGGTCTAAGTATAGTAAAGGGACCATGTTCTATCCCAGGGGTGGCCTACCTTTTTCGGAAGATTACATGTAATTGTTATGAGTTAAACATTACAACTGTAGTGTAGATTTTTTTTAATTTTAAAATTATAATTCAAAGGGGGTCAACAAAATATTTACAGTAGTTTCAAAAAGGGAAAAGCCACTAAACTATAAAATTCTTAATATATCTTCTGATGGAAAGAGGGACTTTGGCAATCAAGGCAAAATAAGATGGAGAAAATTATAACACTGTCCAACAAGCTGAAGATATAGGTAGGTTTTTCCAAGCTTACGTTAACGTATTATTGGATAGAAAGCGTGTGACATGTAACATAGGGGGAGGAGTTTAAAAATTTAAGGAAAAAGTGCACTGAAGTGGCTCCGAAGAACCATTGCTATTTTAGTTTTTCTATCGCTCGCTCGGTCTGTAGATATACGTATACTAATACTACTTTTTAAAAAAGTGAGATAGTTTTTCCCGTCTTTTGAAAAAGCTGGGAAATTTGATTTATATCATGCCTGCGCCTTAAACAACGATATTATTACTGATCAATAAAAATACATGATCGAAACCTTGATATCCAATAGAGGAATGTAAGCTTACTTGTGCACCAGAACTGATGTGCTGTCCTCTGTTTCCAACTTGGCGTCACAGGATTCTGGGATATGTCTCAGCTCTTCCCAAAAGTCATGGCGGCGTTTCTGGAGAATTTTCATAGATTCTTCTCCAAGTTTAAGAGTAGCTGACTCCATAGATGTAGTTATGGGTTCGAAAGCAGATAGCTTTCAGATGCGACGGATTTTTAAGAAGCGTTCCTGAAAAGTAATGTAACTGTGTTTAATCACCTGTGTGTGTATCTTCTGGTCAGAATCTAGAATTCCCAATAACAAAACATTAAAAGTACTTAATTATTTATTTTTACACAAATAATGAAGAGAAAAACTGACCACAGTCATTTATCAAACACCACTGTTTAATAACTACAAGAAAAGTGTTCATTACCTTTTTGGCGTAGATTATGTAGAAGAATTAGACTATTTGTTGAAACTTGCCTCCTTCAAAAGCAACTACCCCACAACGGCCTTATTTTCAAGGTCTAAAAATAACCAATTTAATAAGATACTAATAACAATTTGGTACAGTTCAGGAACCCAGTTCCGTAACCTATCCAGTTAGAAAATAACAAGCTGAATCTCTAGTATTCAAATATTGCTGAATTTTTATTACTGTAGAGTGTAGACTTTAAAATATATTAATCCGTATACAACTGCACATTTTAATCTGTTACTTAGCAATTTTTAGTGATATTTCCAAATTTTGATGACCAAAACAACTTTGCGAATTTTAGTGGGAAACAGGATTTAGTGGGATAGTGAGACTAAAAAATATCTAAAAATTAAAGAAATCGTTATTTTTTTAGGTGCGTGTTGTCAAAATATTTAATGGTAAACCATGTTTGTAAGAGGTTGAAATGTAGTGATTGTTAAATCCAACATGTAAAACTTCAAAAATATACTTATTTAGCAATTGCATCCTAAAATAAAAGGAAATAAACTGTACTAAAGTATTGCAAATTTTCTATAAAAAATCTCAGAAAGTCCTTGAATTCATTAAGCTATTATTAAAATTCGTTTATCGTTGAAAAAGGTCTTTTCGCGCGAGGATCACTTATTTTTTTAAGTAAAGTAATCGGTGAACACAAATTAAAAGCATCCTCTTATTTTAAAAACATTAAAACCATTCACCTTCTTTTAAGACCACTATTGTAAGAGTAATTTTGTATGTGGAAATAGTGGGAAAAGTAAATAAACCAAATTGATTGCTAAGAATCGCATATTTTTGATACGTGAAAATATTATATTTTACCAGCTTTGAATATCAACAATGAAATGCCAAATACTATGTATTACATTTATCAGCTCCTAGTAGTCATCCATAGAAAAGTGACTAGTTGAAAATATTACGCTGCTAGCTGCGAAATAAGAAAATCAAAGAAATAAATTAAAGCAAAATATTTAAAATGCGACAGTAATCATTTCGACAGTAACATGTCTTACCTTACTGTCACAATATAACGACGACCCCTTAAGTACAAAAACTAAACACAGTTTTTATAAATAAGTTTAAATATGACAGTTGGCATTGAAATTTTATTTCCAAACCTAACCGTTTGCCCACAAACAACCCATTTTTCATTGCTTTTGGCAACTTTTGTAGGTTTAATGAAACTTTTTAAAACATTTTGGGTAAAATTTGAGTCTTAAAGAACTAAATATACGAAAAGTTGTTGATAAATAAGTTCGAAGTACCGAAGGGGAGTCTGGGTGTCCTCCCTCCGAAAATTTTAAAAAAATTTACTCTAAAAACCGTTTTTAATCTAGTTTTGGTATCTCTAGCATTAATTTTGGATATATATTTGCAGGTAGGGTTTTAATTTTGATGAACGTAATATAAAGAAGTTGTGAATAATTAAGTTCCAAGTACATAAGGGGGTTCTGGGGGAGCTCTTCCAGAAATTTTTTGGAAAGTTGACCCATAAAAACAGGGTTTTAACTTGTTTTGTCATACCTAGTCTGAATTTCGGGGGGTCCTCTCCCCCTACTTATACGCCCTTGATTAGATGGGTAGGCAGCACCATTTTGGTGGTCACCAGCTGTGATTGATGTGAGGTGTTCCTTCAATCTATTCTTTCGAAGGTCTATTTAAGGAAAGTTTCTTCTACCCGGCCTCCCGTGACGTGACAAGGGAGGCATGAGTTTTATGAGTAGTGATTGTGATCCCCAGCGTCCCTATCACAATATTTTTTCGATTTCCATTATCACCTATCTATAGCTATTACCCGAACACGCAACCTTTTTGCCCAAATTTTAGCATTTTTATCTTTTATGTATCTGCCAAAATATAAGCCTGAAAGCTTGCATTAATTTTAATATTTGCATTATTTCAGACCAACAAACCTCTTAATTTTAAATCTACTAAAATACATTTTAAAAACCCTTTTGGAGCAGAAAATGATACACGTGAAAAATCAGTTAATGAAAAGTAAACTCTCTCCCTTTCACTCATCATATCACTATTCTCCATAAAAAAGGGGTGAAAAGTAAACTAATAACAAGAGTATAAAACTTCTCATACTTACTCTCTTATAACACTGCATGTCCAGAACCTTGGGAATCCTTTCACTCCACTTTGTCTTTCCATCAGCATGTCAAGTAGGCGCCCTACGAAATTCCTAGCAGCAAGCTTTTCCAAAGCCTTTTCTTCTTGCATGTTTTCTTGGAACGTTGGTGCAACTCACTAGGAGATCGGCAATCCTTCTCTGTTCCTACTATCAAAGATTATCTATTCTCATCTACTTCTGATGCAGTTTTATTCTCGATGTTCTCTACTGGTCCCTCAAGACTGGACCTTGTCATAAACCTTGAACTTCGGTGCGTCTATGTGAATCCTACTGTCATCAGAGGACGAAGAATCCCTACGACGATGGCTCTTGACTCCTTCTTTAACTCCAGGCTTTACCGGTTCTTGATATTCGGACTCTGAATCGTCTGATGATTTTGTGTCGATAAACTCTATGCAAGAAAACACCTCTCTATCTAACCCGACCTTTTCCTTTAGTGACATTAAACAGGAGTCAGATCTAGAAGAATTTCCGATTTTTTGTAGCAAGTCGTAGGGTAAGAAATCCGGAATCCAGTCCTCAGTGCGAACAGAGCAATCTAGATAATTACTATTTGTAGGAGCCTCTTCATCGGCAGAATTTATCTTTGCTAAGTATTTATTCGGGATGATATCATTAGGATAACCTGGGGGAAGAACATCTTCACCGGAAGAACTTTTCTTTTTTAAGGACTTTTCCCGGATTGTGTCATTAGAATTGCCAGTTTGGAGAACCTCAGAACTCTTCTTCTTTACGTGCTTATTCTGGATGGCCTTTTCCGTACTTGATAAGCTAGTCAATGTCCCCCCGTGCTTACTGCTTGGCTTACTCGAAGTTGCAAGCTTGGAGTAGACTCCCTTCTTAGTTTTAGAGGACTTTCTGTGCTTTTTAGATTGGTTCTTGGACCACATGTAGTGCATACAGCTACCAAAGGATATGAGCACATACACTAAAAGCATAAGAGTAAGGACTCCCATAAATATGGCTATTGGACTGCCGAAAATCCAAGCTCTTTCTGAGTTGCTGACGCCTATTCCACGTGTTGAGTTCGTTTCCAGAAACGGTGCCATCGTGCTCACAAAGCCATGTGGATCATCATTCCTTTCTTTTACTTTTTTATTTTTCATTAAGTTTATTGACTGATAGGGATCTCTGGTAAAATTTTTCTTGGTTTCCAAATGCTTTTGATGATTATTTCGATTCAATAAGTGATGCTTGTTTTTCTTATGACTTTTCTTAAATCGACTTTCCATCTTAAATGTATGGTCTTTCGTAATCCTTGGTTGTTCTCCTCGCTTTAAAAATTTTGCTGAATTTCCTTTAGAAGGTATCAAATGATCATTGGATGGACTTCTGTCTTTAATCATTATTCTATTGCTTTTTCTATTTGACATATAATCCTCGGATTCTTTTTTTGGTGGATCTTGATTGTGATAGCCCAGGTTCATCAAATTTGGCACAGGCTGACTTTCCAAAAGATTTGAATCTTCTTCTTTGAGAAGAGGTGCATCGGTGATCAGATCTGATTCATTTTCAATCCCCTGTTTTTCTAGGTTCAAGGAATCATGATTTGCTAAACTGCTGACCTGACTATTTTCATGTCTAATCTGTTTCATTCTTTCTGTAGAGAGTCTTTTCTGTTTTAGAGTTCCAAGAAGCTTTGATATTAGATTAATAGTTTCTTGATGCATGATAATTAAGTAATTAAATTCCAAAGAATTATTTATAACTTAGCATTTAAAAACATTTTATTTTCAACATTAAGGAAATAAATTACTCTTCAATTGTTGTAAAGTCTTACAAATGCCACTTCTTAATTGTTAACTATCCTTCATCCTCATTGTTGAGAAGATCTCAACTCATTGTTTTTATAATGATGAGTTATGAGAAATGATTTTATTCCATCGTGTACTCGTTCAGCTTCTTTTAAATATACAAAGAAAGGACAAGAAAATTAAATTAGTAAGATTTACAGGAATATCCCAGAAGTCCAATTCCATTGCTTTATGAACACATTCAGCTACATAGTCATAAACCTGAGTCTATATAGAAAAGTGAACCTTTAAGCTGAAAGTTTCAGAGTTAGCATCTCGATTTCCAAAATTATTTTAAGGGGACGAAAAAATCAATTACGAAGTTGCAGAGCATCAGTGATGAGTATCAAACAGATTTGGTTCAAAACACATAAAACTGTCGTTTTTTAATTCGCTAACGGTTCCATTTCGTTTACGTTCCTGCTAAATATAGCTAATCTCTTTTGAACGCCATGTGTATTCTAATATTGACAAATTTTTATGATTTCTATCGATAAGCTAAACAGTTATTGATCTAACTAAAACTAAACATTTGTTGTAGGCGTGTTCTCGGAGATCAGATGGAGTGGTACTTTTGAATAAATTTTGCTATGGTGACTGCTGATTCGATCTATGAATTTGAAATTATTTAGCAAAATTGTTACTTTTGGGTTTTCAAAAGAACAAGGTGGTATTTAGTGGGAACGTTAACGGAGTTGAACCCGCTAACTTACAACAATTTAGTTTTTAAACTTGTAGCATGCCCCTCCGATATATTTTGGAGAGGGGGCGGGAGTGCCCTTTGGTCCTCCCTAAAGTATTTCCAGATCACCCACTCTCTGCGCCTGCCGTTCTTTCTGGACCAATCGCAGCCATAGTTTAGGTTTAAGTTCATAGGCAAGTGCACGTATTTCTCACTCTTGTCACCTTTATCACCAGACCCCTTTCGATCTCTCCCATTGAGGCAAGAATAATATGCTCCGCTGTCAATAAATTCTTTGTTACGTTAAATCTCTTCATAAATTTAATTTTTATCTTCACACAACACGCCAAATCGTAACAAGCTGTTCACAGTTTTTTTTGTAGAAACATAGAATTCTTAAAAGGTATATTTATAATCAGAATTATTATTATAAACATATTAATACTAATTATAAATATACCTTTTTGAAAATTCTACATATTCGCATGTCACATAAGAGAAACCCAAAAAAGTAGCTTTTGAACACTTTTTGGCATGCTAAAAATTCCTGTCCTGAAGAAAATAGCAAGGTGACAGTAAGGTAAATGGTTTCATCAAATACCAAGCAGGTATTTCACTGTAGTACCTAGACAACTTTTATTACTATAGTTAAGTTCTTCCAAAATTAAGATGGTGGGATATAACATCTGGGTCAACCTGTATAAATTAGGATATTAAGTTACGAAAAAATTAAATAGGGGCCCTGATCAAAGAAATTTTTTAAATTGTTGAATCAATTATACAGAAAGCCAATTTAAGATAATAATTTTAAACATTTTCCAAAAAGAAAGTTATAAATTTATAATGTTAATTTTATTTGTTTCAGTCAAAGAACCGAAATTCATTGCCATCGAAACATATCATGAGTACCACAAAGAGCTTGGGACAGAACTTTCAGATATCTTTTAAGTAATCCAGCTTCAAATACAAGTGCTTAAGGAAATCAAAAATTGAAGCTATAATTTCAGAAATTCCACTACAATAAATAGCAGAAATCAAGAATAAAAAACAATCATTATTAAATCTTGAGAACATAATTTCAAATACCTGGATCAACCCTTATTCTACAATTGGAAGTATCAACAATTGTGTCAACAGCATCTATTGAGAGCATCTGGGTCACATTTTGCACAAAGAACTTCTTGGAAGGAAACAAAAATCTTCAGTCATAGAATTTATGAATATTAAGGTCGTATGCAGCTGCTAGAATAATGTTATTTTCTCCATCTTGATTAAAACTTTTTTCTCTAAATAAACTAAACTTTTTTTTGAAAACTGTTTTTATATTAGTTAAATATAGAAGGAATTTAAAATTAAGTCCCTTCAACCAGAAAAATACTCTAGAACAGAGTTTCTCAAACTGTGGGTCGCGAACCACTGGTGGGTCGCCAGTCAGTTTTTGGTGGGTCGCGAGAAGATTTTTTATTTTTCTGAATATAAAGTATCTTTTTATAATTTTTACAAACGTGTTATTGACTTTTGAATAATCAAATTATTATTTCAACTTTTGAAATTTATCATATTACCACATAAGTAAAAAGAATAAAATTTGAGAAAATCCTACATTACTTGGTGTTGAACCGAAAAAAAATTAATGTAAATACGTACTATTTGTGTCACTTTAATGCGCCAATAATGCAAAACTAGTCGGTTATAAAAATAAGATTTGAAAAAATATTCAGTGTTTCTCCTCATCCATACCGGGGAGAGCAAGGAAAATTTTAAGAATTATCTTAGAAAATGTTGCAATTGTAATTTATCCCATATCGCTAAAAAAACAAGTTAAAACCATGTTTTTAAGGTTCAAATTTCAAAATTTTGCCTGGGGGAGGACCCCCAGACCCCTTTTTTATTGTGGGGATCATTTTTAGCCCACAATTAAACTATTTCATACGCTCAAATTCAAATATTTACTTTTTATTTCCTAAAAAGTTAAATTATTGTAACAAAATGGTTAGTGAACATCCCCCAGTCAGAGAATGTAAAATTCTGTGGGGGGCAGGATATTATTATCTCAGTTCAGTTAATTATACTGAAGCCGGTGGGTCGCGTTAGATTTGGTTTCTCAAAAGTGGGTCGCGATGTAAAAAAGTTTGAGAGCCCCTGCTCTAGAAAATAGCTAAAAAGTAGTTGAGAAAGATGACATAAGAACCTGCAATGAACAAGGTGGCAAATGTTTTTAATGATCATTGTTTAGCAATTATTTTAACAAAAAATAAAATAAGTTATTGAAAATGGTTTCCTTACCTTAGTAACATACTGCCACATTAAAATATTGAACAATATTGCCAAAATGGGTTTGCAAGATGAAGTGTTTATGATTTCTGTTAACGTGTTAACCTGTCTTTAAATTGAAATGTTAGCAAGATACATGAATCTTAATTTTAACACAATTTTTTTACTCACAATAGGTACTGAGAAACACTAAAACAGAATTATGATTAGCTAAAAAACAATCAGACACCTTTCCTAAAATTTAAATAGTACCTTCACATTTAACACCCATTCAATGTTTCAAAGATTGTTGAACAGCTATGTAACATTAGTGCCTTTATATTTAAAGAAATAAGAGTTAAAAAACTGTTCAATTGAAAAGTTAACTTAAATATTTATATGAGTTCAAACATTCTTTACTGTGTTTGTAATTTTTTGAACAATATAAACACAAAATTGAACATACATAACTTTATTAAATCATCATGAGGTACAGCACATGAAATAATGCATCTCTGAACAAAGCTATATCAATGTTTAAAATACTTGTTAGTCATTTCTAATAAAAATTCTCTGAAGTACTAAATGTACAGTTTTTGATTAAATGCATTAGAAATAATATTATAAGATTCTAAAAACTTAACCTAACGAATGATCAGTAATGAAGCCTAAATTTTACAATAAAATAAGTCCATAAATAGATAATTAATTATCACATAAATAGACTAAAATATTTTCATTTATATTAGATGTGCCTTAATAATCCCAAACGAAAAACATTTGGTGGCACAATCCTTTCTTTATCCCAAATCAAAATTTAACTGAACCAGAGATACTTTAAGTTGTTGACAGGGATGGAAAAGAGTTGGGAAATCCCTGAACATTTGAACTCATTGGATTATTCACATAAATATGAAAAGTACCATGCACACCATTTACAATGATGCATAATTAAGTTTAAATAAAAATACTATTTACAGATATTACAAAATTCTACACCTTTCTCTTTCATTTCTTCTTGTCAGATATAGTGTACTTGTCATAGTTTTTCGTGGGGTCATAAGGTTCCCACCTAGAGGCAGGGAAAATGTGTTTGTTGCGCTCGTACCAGCTGCGAAGGAGCACTTTTCCAGCGTGCGACTCGTCCTTTTCGACCGTGGCGTCACTCATGAGTCTGACATCATCGTGCACGTCGAAGCTGAATAGAGGTCCGCTCTTCCCGCGGGCTTTAGTGACTATGAAGTCGTAGAAAGTGTAGTGGTGAGGAATTATCAGGTCCTCCTTCACGTACATCAGTTGGTCGCCAGTGACAGCACGGAGCTCGTGGAATTCTTTACGCAAAACTTCCAAACATTTCTGAAAGAAAAATATTATAACATCAATAAAGCAAGTTAAAATTATTTGAACTCTTTCTTGTTTAGAGATAAAAATAAAAGTTGAACCAGGCTGGTTAACACGAATTCATTATTTGATTACTTTTAAACAAATGAAAACGCTATCCTATTTGTCAGATTTATAAAATCCACATTACAAAATTTATAACTCCTACAAATAATAGTTCGCATCTTTTTTTTTCTAACTGATGAAGTTAAAAGGCAAGGAAATATTACTTTCAAGCAGGGGTGCAGAAAATGTGTTCCAGATCTCAATATTACCCCAGAACACAAATCATTTTGTCCAAAATTTCCTCCCATAATGTCTCCATATTTTCATCAAAATTTCTCAAAAAATGTTCCCATAAAGATAAAAACATCTTTTGATTGAACAAAAACGCAAATTTTAATGAAAATCCCCACTCTCATCATAGATACGTTGTTTTTTCCTGCATATCAAGTCAAACAAAGGAAAAGCCAACTCCCCCAAGGAAACTTGCTTTTTGGCAAGCATCCGTAGTTTTCCTCTTTACATCCATAATTCTGTAGTTTTTACCTAATTTCTGTAGATTTAGGGGTATTATCAGCAGCCGAAATATACTTGTTACTAATAATAACTTGGATTCAAAGAGCTTTTTCTTCATAAACATAGGCAAAAATTTCCCCACAACTGCCTGAATTTTTTCAAAACATTGTTCCGGTGTTTGGACATGTTCTGCACCTCTGCTTTTAAGTGAAAATAACATTATGAATCAAATTATAATAAAGGAGTAAAACCCAAAAGTGTATTTTATAAAGTGAAAGTTATGATTTATTACCAAAAGGAACTGGTAAATGCTGTGTCCTTTTTTCATTTTCACACTTCGACGATGGCCGGACCCATCCCAGTAACTGAAGGTGATTTCAATTTCCTCATTTTTCAACTTTTCTTGCTTTTGTACCCATTCCTGGAAATAAGATAATTGAATTACAAACTCGTAAGAAATAAGAAATGCAGTCCTGCCAATTTTCCAACTTTGAAAAGCAAAATACTTTTTTTTCCTGTAGAGTTATATTTTTTATTAAGATCAATTAATCAGTAAAAATTAAGTACAGAAGTCCATTATTACCTGATTTGGATAGGTGCATGAATAACCAAAATGTTAATAATTAATGATAAAAAAATGCATGCTGAATACATTATAAGACTATATAGCTAATATTAGTCTATAGATAATTTACTAAATTTAGTCAAGTTCATTGTAAAATAAAAAATTAAGAAAACTAGTTCCTAGTTTTATATCTAACAAGCTAAAAACTTTTAATTTATTTCAAAGCATTGCACTATTTGAGTAGACACAATCTTCACCTGAACAATATTCTAAGAATAAATTAACCTTTTTACACCAGGCAGTGAAAATGAAGCAAGATTTTCAAAAGCAGCAAACAATATTTTCAATAAGATTTTTAGTATAACTAAAAAGCTCCTAAAATAAAATAGTAAACTTAAACCTTTTTTTTAATAAAATTACATTTAAACTTTTTTAAAACCCAAATACTGTTGGATAATGTTTTTACGAAATTTCTCTCTTATTTGAAAATATTTTCAGAACTATTCCAGCTAGTAAATAGATGATTTTTACACAAATCATCACAACATGAGATAGCTGCACCTTATTAAATTTGGATAAACCACAAAGCATACCTGTCTCAGTTCCTCTCTCAGTTTTCTCTCCTCTTCCTCCCTATCCCTGTCAGGCAAGAAACTTGTGTCTACATCGGGATTTTTAGTTATCTTTTTCTTTTTGGCCGCTGGTGCCATGGCATCAGAAGAGTTGCTGTCGGAATTGTGTTCAACAACAGCCTCTTCTTTTTTCTCTGGCTCTTTCTTTTCGCATGAATCTTCTTCTTCCTCTTCTTCTTCTTCGTCTTCATCCAATCGGAAAGATAAAGCCGCTATCTGCAAGGAATTTACTATGTTGAAACTTTTTTTTGTTATGGAATACTATAGGTAGAGCAGGGGTTTCCAACTGGCGGCCCGCGAAAGCTCTCTGAAAACTCTCCAAAAAGTAGCCTCAAAACACTTTTTAGCTTACTAAAATTCAAAATTTTTTAGGGGGAGAACCCCCGACCCCCCCATATACCTCTTAGATTATGGACTAGCTTCAGTCGTTTTCTTTGGTACACGAATTTAAAGTTTGAAGTTTCGAGAGGTCATTTGTAAAACCTGAAATTCCCCCTGAGCGTAGCAAGGGGGTATGAAGGCTTTTATAACCTGTATCATGAGGAGGAACAAAATGGAGTATCTAAAAATTAGGTAAAATAATCCCCTAAGGAAAATTTACGAACATTTTCTTGAGGAAGGAAGACCTTTTCATTTAAGTAATATTCAGAATATTAAATATATTCAGTATTCCTACCAGTTGTATAAGAGTAAAAATAATTGTATATCCTCTGGAATTTTGGAAAATACAGTGGTGCATACATTCAAAATATGTAAACAACCTTCGTTCCTCTTTTGCTGGAAAAGTTTCATATTGAAGACTCTCACCCCAAAAAAATGTTCATTGTTAAAAAGGAGCCAGATTACTTTGAGGCCCGCAACTTGATTTGTGATTTCGATTGCGGCCCGCGAGTACTAAGAAGCTGGAAACCCCTGAGCTAGAGCTATAGGAAGAGCTAGGTTTATATCAGAAAGATAAAAGAGGAAGGGCACTATAGATTACCAGCAGAAACAAATTTTAAAGAATTAACAATGAAAAAACATTTGTGAGTCTATGAAAAAGAAAATCTATTGCTCATTTTGCTTCAACAAAGAACAGGGAGTTTAACAATGAAAAAACATTTGTGAGACTATGAAAAATAAAATTTATTGCTAATTTTTGAACAAAGAACAGTGAGTTTAGTAGGTACATTAAAAACATGAAGCAAATCTCTCATTAATTCTTCTTCAGCCTAAAGGCAATGATCTTTAAAAAGATGAGGGAGTGTTTTAACTAATAATTTATTAATATACGCTTTATTCTTTTATGGAATATACATGTATAAATAGAGGAATTTAAGGAATATAAATATATATATTTACAATTACTTTGAGTTTTAACAATATTTAAAATTTTAATCAGTACAATTTATATTATATGTTTTTTTGTTATTAAAAAACTTCAAAGTTATTGTTAATTAAATATGTATTGCACATGTATAAACTCAGTTAATATTTTAGTCTCTTTTTATGTGTTCAAGTGTTCTATAACAGCTTGGGTAAACAGTACATAGCAAAAGAATGGTGTTAGGACAACTTTGATATAGTTTGGAAAACTATTAAAAAAATGTCAATTAAAATCAGGAAACTCACTTGTCTCTTTTGTCTTTCTTTAGCTTCTTGCTTTTCTCTCATTTCTTTTTGTCTTTGTAATTCTTTTTCATGCTGCTTTTGAGCTAACTGTCTTTCTCTCTCTTTGACCACATCTTCTTGTTTAGCCTAAATTAAATGTTATATTAGATATACGACTAAGATATACTTAATACTAAACAATAATCTTAGCTAAAAAAATAAGTTTTAATATTTCCAACTTGCTTCAAAAATCTTAGCTAAAAAAATAAATTTTAATATTTCCAACTTGCTATAAATTATGCCTTGAAAAGACATTTACAAGCAATATGACTTAACAGTATTATGAGCACATCATTAAAGTAATAATTTTATTCTTAGTATACCCAGCTTATTCCTGAATGGTATGTAAATGCAAACAATATACAACAGGGCTAAGTAAAATAAAAAATTAAAGTAACGATTTTACTATACAATTAGTAATGGCTACTGCTAATACAGTAAACGAATTACAACGAATACCGATACAACAAAAAATCATGTTATTACAAAAGTCCTAAAAGTCCCAAACCGTTTTTATTTTAATTTTCGAAATACTGTCACAACGAAATTTCCTTTACTACAAAGAAATTTTACAGTCCTGTGAGGTTTGTTATAACAGGATTTTACTGTAGTAACACAACAAAATTTCAGCTGTGACTGACTGAAGTAATAAAGCTAATTTTATATCTTAGCAGAGTCTTTTTTTAATTTCACTTTTTTAGTTCACTATGAAAAAACTAATCAATACTAATAGTTTAATGCAAGTTCTCTGCTAATTTTGTAAGCAACAAAGATGGTGCCTTAGATATTATAAAGCTAGCAACTCAAGCAAGTATTCATTATATGTGTATTACCTTCATTTCATCCAGAGTGACCAGACCAATAGTGCTGGACTTGAGCTGCTGCTCAACAGCATCATAGTGTGTGGCAAACTTGTTCTCGATGTTGTGGAGTCGCATCTCCTCCTCAATCTTGCGCTTGCGGTGCTCGAGCTCCTCAAGGGCTTTCTCGCGTTTCTTCTTGAGTTGCAGGGCACGCCCAGCTTCACTGGCTGCTCCTTTGTACATAGCCATTCTGCAAACTAGACACACTTCAGATATGGTTCTGGATACATAGAAACAAAAACATAAATTGTTACAATTTAATTAAATTGTTTAGAACGAATAACCAAATCAACAATCCTACCCCGCCAGGGGGTTTCTACTCCCAATTTCAGAAATAAAATTCCGACTTTTCCAGGTCAAATTTGAAGATATTTTGGTAAAAAAACCTAGCAATTCACCAGGATTTTTCAGATATTTCTTGCGTTTTTTAACATATATTTTCATATAATAGTCTATTTTTTAACTTTCTAGAGCCAAAATTGACACTCAGACACTAAAAATTTATCATTTTCCAGGTTTTTGACAAAAATGGTAGAGCTATGTGATAAATAGCCAGTTGTTGTAAACCAGGCAAGGGTCCATTTTTGGTCATTTTTGACCTCCTTTCCCCTATGCATCTGAAATAAGCAAACCACAACCTCCTTGTGATTATGTAAGAAAACTGCTTGTTTTGATTGTTCCTATTTAACCCTTTATTTAGAGCAGTGGTTCCCTACCTGGGGGCGATCATCCCTAAGTGGGCGATTAGGTTTATCAGGGGAGTGATAAATAAGAGGTGGCGATGAGTATTCAAAGGGGGAAAATTTAAATAGTACTGTATACTGTTTTACTTCTGTCTTATAAATTGTTCTCAGTGTCAGATAACGAGACTTCTGAACTCCTGGAAGACAAAATCCTAATTTTTACTGATCACCTTGACCAGTTAAAAACTGACTCAGAATCAAGATTTGACCAAGTTACAAATTGGGATTGGATTCCAGATCCATTCTCGTTAGAAGCTGTGGATAAGCTTGATAACTCTTTGCAGACAGAGTTTCTAAATCTGAAGTATGACTGCCTGGGGCGAAAATTTTTTTCAAGCAGAGCTGTTACGATTTAGTCTGGGTGAAACTTATGGACACTTATACACAACTGTGGGGAAAACTGAACCACTTCTCATCTTGTTCCCGTCAACATATTCAGTAGAATTAGGATTTATATCTGTTTGTCCATCTTCTCAAAACAAAGAAACAAGTTTGACATTTGCCTCAAAAGAGACTTGCACCTAAACTTAACGAACATAAAGCCGGATATTCAAGATTTAACTGAAATCCACCAAGCACAAGGTAGTCATTGAAAAGGTAAAATAAAGCACTATCAATGTGCAATATTTGTGCAGATCATTCAAAGGCTCCAAAAAATTTGGAAGAATGGAACACACACAGTTGATTTTTAGGTATTGATACAGTGTGCACACGGTCTACCAAACTTCAGTAAGATTTTGTGATGTCAATGTCAAGTAAAATGATCATGCAACTTTGTCGAAAGAATCATCACAGTTGTCTAACAAACAATACAAAAACTCACCTCTGGATGTTTTCCTTCCAAAATTAAAACAGTATATTTTCAAAAAATGAAGTACCTTGATTGACAAAATTAGAAAATTCTAGCCCGAGGGTTGTTTACACACAAAACATCAGCCAAACAAGATGGACATTTAGGTAAAGTTGAAGTACCTTCTAAGCTTAAAAGCTTATCACACAGAGGCTTATCCTATGGGCTTATCACAACACTGTATCACAATGGAATCTCTTGATTATGATTTTGATATAGATTTACTTTTTTATTTGAAATTTAAAAATGAAATCCTTTTTTTTGCTAATATTTTGCTGGTTTTCTCTGAAAAGTGGTAAATACACCACAAACTTAAAAGTAATAAACCTCTACCTCTTTCCTTTCCCGCCTTTTTCCAAAACCAAAACATTAACAGCCTGCCTAATCAGATGGAGAGGTGTGGGCGTTGCGAGGTTGGAAAGTGCAACGTGCCTAGTTTGGTTGGAATTAGCGAATTGTTTTTGAGTTACGGCTTAGGTCTAGTAGACTGAGCTAGTGTTTCATTTAGGTTATTCCGCAGACAGGTTGTCTCATATTTCTGTTGAAAGAAAGGAAAGAGAGGAGGATGACGACATGCAGGTAGAGACCGTAAAGGGAAGTACGAAAAGGGCATTAGAAGACACGGAAGAAGAAAACTCAGCGAAAAATAAAGAAAAGAAAGCTAGAGAAGAGAGAATTTATGTCAACGAAAAAGAAATAGCGGATCAAATCGAAGAAGCGTTCAACAAAGGCCTAGGAGAGGTAAAGATAGGTATTAGAGGTTTAGAATCCAAGGAAGTAAATATTACGCACGTGGAAGTAAGAAGCATATTCAAAGATATACTCAAAATAGAGGACGAATTGATCCTGACCAGGAACAAAAATATTGTCATCAAGGCGAAAAGTGCAGAATCGGCTAGGAAAGTTAGTCAGATATCCAAGATAAAAAATGAGAAAGTAGAAGTAACCTTCTTTGAAAATACATTCACCTCGGCTTATATAGCAAGTGGGGTTGACCCAACAATTGGTTTAGAAGAAATAGTTGGAAATCTCGAAAATCAGGGAATAAACGTCCACAAAGTCATAAGATTTAATAGAAAAGGAAGCGAAGAACTGACATCAACAATTCTAATCAAAGAATTAGGACGAATTGCAAAAAGAAAGGAAATAAAAATCGGTTTCCTAATATATGATGTACGGGACTTCATAGAGAAACCAAAGATCTGCTATAAGTGTTTAGGATTTGGTCATTTCTTGGCCAACTGCAAAGAAAAAGACTCAAAATGTGTGAGATGCGGAAAGACTCACGAATCCATAGATTGCGAGGAGGACAAACAACCCCAGTAGCACGGCAATACTGGCCAATATCGGCTACGAAGATCGTGCATTACTGGCCAATATTGGGCAAAGTCGTAACGGCCGATATCTTTTGGCTAGCTTTTTGAACGATAATGGCCAATATCGCTAGCCAAGACTGGCCAATATTGGAACATAGCATATAGCCAAGACTGGCCAATATATTAACATAGCATATAGCCAAGACTGGCCAATATATTAACATAGCATATAGCCAAGACTGGCCAATATTGGTACGTTAGAACCGGCCCCTTTAGGCCAATATTGGTAGATGAAAATCGGCCAATATCTTTTGGCTAGCATTTTGCTCTATCTCGGCCAATATTGGCAACAATATTGGCCATTAATGGCATCCAGCAATGACCGATTTTAGTCGAGGAAAGCTCGCAAGAAGAGATTTCAAACAGTAAAGGCAGTTTGAAAAAGTAATTCTATTTTGAAGTTAAATATTTTAAGATAGCTTGAGCAAATGGGGTTGGGTTAATTAATGAAAGCCAATTAAAATTCTAAATATTTTAACATTACTTTATGAATCGTGAAATTTCAGCCTAAAAGTTAAATTTTTGAACACAAATTTATAATTTGCATGACTTATTACTGATAAAATATCTGAATTCTTGGCCAAAAGTAGTTTCTGTACTTATATAGTTTCTTAGACATGTTTTTAAGTTTATAATTTCCATCTCGCACATAAATAAGATTTTGCAAAAATAATTTTTGTGCAAGATAAAAGAATGAGCTTAAAAACATGTCTCAAAAACTAATTAAATATAGAAATTAGTAACACCTAAAAATTTTGATATTTTATCGATAATAAATCAGCAAATTACAAATCTAAGCTCCAAAATTAATCAATTGTTAGGATGAAATTTCACAGTTCACATATAGTAAAGTTTAAAAATTCATAATTTTAGTTGGCTCTCAAAAATGAACACAATTCCTTTTTCTCAATCTAACTGAAATAAATTCATTTCAAAATAAAATTGCTTTCACAAACAACCTTTACTGGTTGAATTCTCTTCTTGGGAGCTTAGACTAAATCAGTGGAGGCCAATTAATTCAAGGGTTTTGTTGTTCAAATCCATAAATTTTATAAACCAAAAGAATATAGTACAAATACTCATTTTGCTGTAAACCTGATAAAGGTAGGCAAGAGTGAAAGAAATAAGTTAACCCGACTTTTCAAATATGAAAAAGATATGAAACAAAGTTATGGGTTCAAATTTTAAAGGAAAGCGTAATCAGCTGAAGTAAGATTTAAAGTAGACTCATTATAAATGGTAGTACCATTTTAGTAGAAATCATTTTAAAAGGAGCTTGCAGAAAGGAATTCAAGTTGCTTTTCTCAAGACATGAATTTAAAATCTATAGTTTTAATATTTTAAAAATTAAGATAAGCTATTCACCAACTTTTACAATAAGTGCATTGTTGGTCCATCGAGGCTCAAGTTAACTTCTCTCAATTTTAAAATAACTCAACTCAAATAAGAAAGCTGACAGTAAATTTTAACACATAATTTTTATTGTTGCTTGGAGCTTCCTCCAAGACACAACCACACTCCTTGAAGAATACAAAAGTATTATTGGCCACTACGATTGCAGTGTTGAATATTTCTCATAGCGGCCAGGCGGATTATACTTACACTTAGGGTGAACTGACCAGTAGTTGACCAGTTAAGGGAAACTTCTCAAAGTTTAATGTTTTTTTCTGAGGAAAAAAAATTTCTAATACATATGACAGTTGTTTAATATCAATCAAGCTAGGAGGAATAATAACTGATAATCATTTTTCCTTTCTCTTTCTAGAATTTTATTTATTTAGTTTAAAAGCTCTTAAGTAGATTTTGCCAGTAGTTGACCCCTTGTATCCAGTAATTAACCCCCACCATTCCAGTTGTTCCATATTGTTAGGTATGTTTTCAATAGAACATATTCAAAATGAATGCACAAAAAATCTTGCTTTTTACCATAATTATGCTCAATGGTCAACTACTGGTCGGTTCACCCTTTATTACTCAACATTCCGCCTGTCTTAACAGTTTTTTAAATTTTTAACAATTAGTTATAACAATAGTAACAATTAACTAATAATTACTAATAATAGTAGCAATTTATTAGTAACAATAAATTGTGCATACGCCAAATAATTTTTGCACAACTAATAAACAGTAATAAAATATTCATTAAACACTTTCAAATTATACCTTTGATTATTATAGTTGTAGGTTCAAAGTTCAAACAAAATCACAAAATTTACATAAGACCCCCTCAAAAAAGCAATTTTTAAATTTATTTAATTAAAGAGATTTTTCAAGGCACATATATTCCATTATTCTTTTTTCATAATTGAATTAATATTAGATTAAGTTAAGTAAAAAATATTCTAAATTCTGTATTAATAAATACAAATATTATATTACTTTTTAAATATTAATATACACTTGTAGTACATTTAAGTTATGTAATAATACCAATATAGAATACTTTCTCTTATTTATGACTTTTATACCTTCAATTAAGATTCCCAACTAATGGATTTGGTTTGTTAAAGTGAACACATAAAAACTTGATATTATCAAGTTTACCTATCTTACAATAAAAAAAGGCAATTATTATACATAATCATTCATTTGTTTACATCAATTAAAATCTTAATTTTCAAAATAATGCAAAACGGAATACAAAAATAGAAACTAACATGATTATGAAGAACTATTAAAGGTATGTAAATGGTTATGGATATTAATAACAATGAAACTATACCACCTATAATGCATTAGAAATTTTAGGTTTTACTAATGTTTCAAGCTTTCTTTTCTTGGACACTTTAGTTACTGGTTTATCATTCATTTTGATACAATAATTTTTTAATAAAATATTACTAGAAACCCATAAAACATGCTTAATGACTTCTTCGCAACAATGTCCAGAAGTACAAACATCATAAGAATTTAAAATCTCTGCATCATTTACAATATTATAAGTAACAGATGTTACCACTAATCTTTGATTTTGAGACATAAAAAAATTTGCACTTAAAAATTTTGAGACTTAAAAAACAATACACTGCCAATTCAGTTAGTGCATGAGTTGTATGAGTGAGTGCGAAGTGTTTCTTTAGTCAAAACACCATTTGATGAAACAGAAACTTCCTTCCACTCATTCATCCAATCTATAAATTTGTACAGAAATTGCATATTTGAATCATCTGGAGAATTAGTTAAAGGATGCATGAATTCGTTCCTTAATCGTGTTCCCTTTTTGGGACACTTCACGTTCAATTTAATTTTTTGACCAAGAGTTAACAAAGCATTAACAACACATTCATTAAACACTTTTAAAACTAATTTGACATTTTGTCGCTCTAAGTTAGAGGGATTCAAAGCCTTTAAGGTTAATTTATTTTCGTACTTAACAATGCTAGACTTCTCTAGATCATATAACTGCTTAAGGGTGTTAAATGAAGCACATTTCATAGAATTATTACTTATGTTATTACAATCACTGAAGCGGACCTGGAAAAAGTTCCCGAACCTATGAACCTGGTTCGGGGGAAGCCCGTGCCAGCTCCATAGGAGCAATACATAAGGTTTGGAGAAATTCTATTAGGTTCGGGGGAAGGTTACAACTTTTTCCAGGTCCGCACTGAAGTCAGGGTAAAACATTTATTTATCATCATTTTTTTTGGTTAATCCAATTATTACGAATGCATTTTAAAATATGAACTGAATCAACTACAAAAAATAAAGGTCTTTGATTTAAATGGATGAGGATATACAATACTTATTTTAGATGGATTGACAAAGTAAGACATAGCTTTTTTATTAATAGAATTATTATCAGTCACAACACAAATAACTACATACCCTATTTCCTCCAGTCCAATTATAATGTTCTTCAACAGTTCATGCAGCTTTTCGGCATTAATTTTTCTTACAGGTAGAATATGGACACTGTCTTTATGTGATGATAAGAAGCTCTGAACTATGAAAGTATGAGCACAAGTTGCAGGTTCATTACCATCGTAGCACATCCCCACTATATTACCCCCCTTATAGTCAAAATAAGACTTATGATGGGTTTTGTCCATCATCAGAGAAACTGTTTTCTCATGATCATCTAGAGTTTTGAATTTATGACGTGCATAACGTAAAAAGTTATTATCAAACTGTTCATGTCGAGGACTATTAGTTCATCCTTCCTGTGCACACTTTTCTAATAGAACTTGGATGAGGCATGACAAGAAATCCAGATTGCCGCAGAAATTTATATCCGTGGGGAGATATTGTGTAGAGTAATGTAAAAAATATCATAAGTATCAGAAGAGTATCTATATTGAGTTTTCGGGCAATTTAATAGTTTGACTTGTTCACCAAGAAAATTTTTCCCATTTTTAATTGCTGTCTCTAATTGTTGGTTTTCCAATCTAAGTTTCTTTTCGCCTGGCTTTTCTCTGGAACTGGTTGATGTGGATAAGTATGATGTAAGAATAAGTACTTGTCTCAGTTTCAATGTCTGACTTCAGAAAGTGGACCTCACATACCTATAAATATAATGAAAACTAATATAGTGAAATACTGAAATTAAACAAAATCAAATAGGCACAAAATTTGCGAACATCAAACTAGAAGCCCAACAAGATTAGTTAAGTTAACAAAATCTAAGAATATAGGTATTATTAATCCTTTTCTTAATTTTTGACCCCAGCATAATTAATTACTTTATCTGCTAATGCATTTCACCTATAAAACTTTACCCTCCCAATTGAAGAATATTTCAAAAAGCACACACAATTAAACACATAACAGGGACACTTTAAATTTAACACCAGAAAACCTAAGAAATCTATAAAACAAAAAACGTTATAAACTTAGTTTGTTCCTTTCCTAATCTAAAATTATAATCGGGTATTCATTAATGTGTTTAATTTTCTATGATAAAGATTTCACTTAAGCCAAGACGATTAAAAATTGCTTGGCCTGTTTGTTTACAACAGTAACAAAGTAAGTCATAATAAGCTATCTTTGAATCTGAATTTTGAAATACCATAAAACTCTTACTTACTCTGGAGTGTATTGCGACATTTAAATTTTCTCTTGGAATAGCAGCTATCCACTTTATTATCGGGCAGTTAATCACATTGATGAACGCTGAAGCACACTACTTATCAGTCTTAAAGGTAAAAGGAACTTGAGCCAAAACGAAAATGAAATCGGAATGAAAATAAACATGCTCACTCTCGTTGTCGTTTCGTTGGTTTGAATTTCGCAGCGTGCAATCGGTCGCTTAAGGATGACGTCACGACGTCTTTATTAACGATTGCGCATGCGTTATCTTGGCAGAGACTGGCAAAGACTAGCAAAGACAATATTGGCCAAAACTTGAAGCGGCCAATATCGGCAGATTATGGTAAATTGATATCGGCCGAGATTTTTTCTGGCCAATATTGTCGGATTGCTATGTACCAATATTGGCCAAGATATACTTTGGCCAATATTGGCCAATTTAATATCGGCCGATATTGGGCAAAATAGGCATTTGCAGGCCGATGAACGCCAGCATCGGCCAATACATGCCCAATATTGCCCAATATTGCTGTGCTACCGGGGAAGTATGTTTCAGATGTGGTGACTCGAGTCATACAGCGTTTGATTTGAAGTGTCCTGTCATTAAGAAAGAAAGCGGGTTGATAAGAAAAGAGAAAAGGAATATTACGAGGGAAATACCCAGAAACGTGCCAAGAGAGAAAACTTCATACGCCGAAGTAACAAAAGGCAAAGAACAAGACAGTCTACACAAAAGAATAGATCGCCTAGAAAAGGCAGTAGAAAACCTAGGTAAAATTATAACCGAGCAATTGTCAAAACCGACAGAAAAGGAAACTAAAACTTCTTGGGATCCCCAAAAAAGTTATGAAGAATTAGAAACCCGAATAATCGAAACCGTTAAAACCAAGGTAGAAGAACCACTGAATCGAATTACAGACTCAACCCAAAAATTGGTGAGATCTATAGAAAAAATCCTAAAGGAAGGCGGACAAAGAGAAAAGGACAACAAAGAAACCATTGCAAAGAGTAATGAAGAAAGAAAATTCGATCTCGAACTTATAGGTTTAGAATTCAAAGACTTCCGAGAGAAATTTAGAATCGATATAGGAAATGTTATGAAGGACTTCAACACCAAACTTGAAATCTTCTTGGCACAAATGAGTACATGATCAAACGAAGAACTTTATTGGAAATACAAGGAAATCAAAGATAGTAACCTGATCGAACTAATTTTAAAAATCAAGAATTTTGCTTATATTTGAACAAACACTTCATTGCTGATAAAATATCAAAAAAAAAAAACCTTTTGGTTATAAAGGAACTCTGGTATAAGCGTGCTTTGAGCGTGAGCAAAAACCAGAAAAAACCCCCCCAACCAACCAACCAACCAACCAACCAACCTGCCTAATCAGAACCATAGAGTAGTAATATAGATAGAGGAAGTCAGCGGGGCATTTCTCCTTCGAACGAGCGTACCCACGATGGTACCACGTGACCTGTGGCAAAGTAGTCCCGTTTTTGGCAACTTATCGCGAGTCTGGCGTCTTGGCATGCTTACGAATGCCGTGCTGCACATCGCGTCGTGTACGTCCGTGTAAAAGGAATAGGATTGTGTTTGTTGGGAAATATGTTTATGTTTCCTATTTTATTTTGTAAATAGGAAAGAAAATAACCATAAAATATAAAAGAAAATTATTCTGCTTAAATTTTAGTAAGAAATTTGAAACAATGAGGAGAAACGTTTTATTCAGTGTATGCAAATAAATTCTTTTTTTAAAAATAAAATCAAATTGAATAATTTAACAAAATTAAGGTAAGAGAAAAGTAAAATGTTTTTGACAAAAAAGCATTATTACAAATTAAAGCTAAATAATGAAAGAACAATGACAAATAAATATTTATAGTGTGTTTAGATCAATTTTCAGATAAATAAGGAATTCTATACTCGAAGAATTTAGATTATTTCGAATTCAAATTTTGTTTTCTCCCATGTGATACTGGTAAACAAGAATTATTATGGTTTTTTATAAATTATTAATGCCCTCTCAGGTTTTTTTTGGACTTACCAATCTTATCAAGCATTGTTAGGGGGTTTTAGGAGGATTTAGTTTTAATCCCCATACCTCTTTAGAATGGATCTTTTACTATACATATAGTTAACAAATTTAAAAGCTTTCTCTTTCTTTATAACTTACTCAAAAAATTATTTTATAAAACAATTTGGTAATTTAGAAGAACATAAAAGTTTGGTTTTTATTCTAAGAAAAAAAACAGAAACTATATTACAGAAAGAAAAAAATTTTATAAAAAATCATTAACAAGACAAGACACATGGAATAATTGTTAGAGAGAGCGCTGGTACTTTTTAATTAAAAGCTTATGCCTCTGTAAATTAAAGTTTATACTATGTTAATATGTTATATTAAGGAGACAAAAGTTGATGACACTACATTTACCCCCAGAGCTTAAAATTTGGTTCATAAATATTTCAGGTAAACCATACCTAAAATCCAAAAGTTTGATTTTTAAAAATCTTAAGTACATATTGAATAATGAATAAGATCAGAGTTATAATGAATATTACTGTTCTTTTTTTATTTTTAAGTGATACATAAAACCACAGCATGTAAGTTGCCAAAATATTTGGGATCTGGTTATATATTAAAGTGGGTAATATGTACTGAAAAAATTTTAACTTGGTGAAATTTGTGATGTGTATTTCATTTTATTACAAATGAATTTCTAGAAAAAAACAGTGATGAACAAATAAAAGGTGAATGGATTTTACAAATAATAAGAAATTAAGACATAGGTAATTAATACAAGATTTATCAGCGTACCGGGAAAAGTTTGCAATTGATGTTCCAAATAAACACGAAAAAAACCTCACCCAGTTTTATGTTGTTTTCCTTCTGAAATCAAACATAATTCACAAAAAATAACAAGGTAATTATAACAAAGTATAGAAACATTTCAGTTCAATATTCTGTCATCTGTAAGGCTAAATATTGCCAAGCTGTTGGGGATGCCAAATGTTAGACACTCTTCCGATGATGATACAATTGACAACACCGAGAAATATTTGTTATTGGATGTTCCAAAGAAGCATTCAAAAACAAACCTCACCCAGTTTTATGTTGTTTTCCTTCTGAAATCAAACATAATTCACAAAAATTAACAAGATAATTATAACAAAGTATAGAAACATTTCAGTTCAATATTCTGTCATCTGTAAGGCTAAATATTGCCAAGCTGTTGGGGATGCCAAATGTTACACTCTTCTGATGATGATACAATTGACGACACCGAGAAAGATTTGTTATTGGATGTTCCAAAGAAGCATTCAAAAACAAACCTCACCCAGTTTTGTTGTTTTCCTTCTGAAATCAAACATAATTCACAAAAAATAACAAGCTATTATAACAATACCATACTTGCCAACATTGGGATTATAAAAAAAGGAAGATTTTAAAAATCAAGGTACCAATGGAATTTTTTTCTTCATCTAAGTCAAGACTATATCTACCATAGGTACTAACCAAAGTTAATAGGTAGTATGAATAAATATCTTTCAGTTCAAAAATCAAAGAAAAACAAATATAATATCCTCAGATGAGCAAAAAACTAATTTCAATCCATACAAATTAATTTCTTTTAAAATATAATTATTAATGTTAATTTTTTGAGGCCTGATAAAAGCAAGATTCTGCCTTTTTTAGAAAATTGTTATCTGTCCTTTGCAAAAATAGGCTGCTTAAATTATTTGGACAAAAAACGGAAGAAATTGATTGCAAAATGGATGACGGAAGATTCTCTTAAAAAACGGAAATCTTCCGGCTAAAACGGAAGAGTTGGCAGCTATGCAATACTGTTTAAAAACCTTAAATTCAAATTTAACCAAGAGTAAAAATTATCAGGAGTTCTAATTTCTTTTTCAATTTTGTACATGTCTTATCCCACTCTTCCTACTGAAAATTCTTGCTGGTACTAATTGTCTACTAAGCTATCAGCCCATTTGCAAACACAGAAACTTTCTAGAAAAAAGTTCAACAATACATTACATATTTCTTCAGATTTTTATTACGACAAATTTAATTATAGCTGAAATAGTCTGTCGCTAACTTTTGTACCGAAAATTTATTTACTTTCAAAATAGAAACCAAAGTAATATCAACACTAGATAAAAACGGTTTTGTGAAAATACACTTAAGATATTTAACAAGACAGTGTAATGACTTTAAATTCAAATTTCATATTACTTATGATACTATCCACTTGTCTTGTCATAACGGTAGGTACACTTGATGGCTTTCAGAAAAATGAAAATTGTCGACAATTTAAGTATAACACTGAAGTGAGAGGGCAAGCCAAATTAATAGTCGAGTCTGCTTAACGTGATCGCATTTGTCTGATATTAAAATGATAACATTATCAGATTGATAACAATAAGCGATTTCATATAAAAAGTTATCAATGAACTGCATTGGTTTTAGAGGTTATATAGTAATTTTAACGAGTTCATTATTCCCAGTTGAGGGGTTATATGGCATTAAGACAACAAATGTTAATATAAAGTATATACTAATGTGTGTGCTATGTACTAATGTGTCCACTAATACAATACTATATCCTAGGAAAATTAAAGAACAAATAAAACTTAGCAGTACTACTAAGATGTAATAAGAATACAACTAAAGCAAACACTTGATAAGCATGCAAAATCTTTCACCAAAGTTAATAAATTACAAGCAGATTATGTGTAATGTACCCAAAACTGTACTAAAAACATAATACAACCATTATTTAGCTGTTACTCTTTAAAAATATATGAACTATTATGAAGAAAACAAACCCATCAATATGAAGTTAGGCATGATGAATATTTTCTAAACATCACCCATCCACATCCAAGAATGCAGAAAGAGTAGTTATGCTTATCAAACGAACAATTAAACAGTTTAAGCACTTCATAATTAAATAAAAACACGAATCAAATACAATAAACATTTTTTGTTTACGATTGATTGGCGACAAAAAATCCCGCCAAACCTAAACACGGGCGGACAACTCTTTTCAGGTCTTTGTAAAGCAAATTACAAAACCATATGCAACTATATTACCTCTAAATGAAGCTTAAAACAAGTTGTAACAATTAAATTTAATAGCAGAAGCGTATACCGAAATATAATTAAGATAAAGCACAAAATTCAGTGAGTGATTCGAGTAACAAGATTTTAAACTGTTTAATCATCATAACAAAAACAAAAATATAAGCGCAGGTACCTGTGAAACGTTACTATATTATCTTAGGAAGCTTTTCCTTGCATCTATAGGTACATCAAAACTGAAGAATGATTTAAAACAATTATTTAAAGTAGCACAGTTAATCCGACAAATGGATTCGCCATTGAATTGCTATGAGGAGCTTGGGAAGCGGTTACGGCTAAGACAAAATCTTGCCACATGTCACGTGACCTGGTCTTGCCCTCGCAGAAAGTAGGGTTGCACGCTCTCTATTCAGTATTACTACTCTATGATCAGAACTCTGAGGATAAAAACAAGCTGGTTTGTTAAAAAGATACTTTATTTACGTGTTTTTGTTTTTTTGCTTTAAAATAGTTTTTAAATCATTGAAAAGCTTTCAGGTTTTTGAAAAAAAAAAGTCGAAATGGACGAAATTATTGCAGAAATTCAAGAACAGCTGAATGACTTCAATCTTAAGGCTGATGAAGAAGTTTTGCATAAAAGTAAATACTATCAGTTTATTCATTTTAAAATAGCTCCTACCTATTGATGAATAAATTACAGGACAAATCTATGTATATTCAGTCCTAAAATACATTGATATCAGTTGCAAATGAATATGTAGGTATGTATATATTTAACAATGTCTACTTAATTTACAAAATTTATTTCAGTGAAAGAACTTAGTTTTGTCATGAATATTTCTGGTGAAGATGTAGTTAATCATTGGATTGCCTTTTCCATGTCTAAGAAAGGAAATTGTTTATCTCCAACCCTTGCTTTGTTGGAAGAAATGGAGAAAGAGGTTAGTCTTTATATAGTAGTGTGGTGTCTCTAGTTTATCACTTATAATCTTTAATTCCTTACTAGCTGTATTCTTATTATTGTGATGATGATGTAAATTAACTGTAACTTTCCTATGTTTCTTTTAGTTCTTGTTTCACTTTAAACGGGAATTTCCCCGCGGGACTTTCCCCTTCTTAGGTTATAAATAGCTGTGTTTCAACGTACGTGTTCTCTTCTCTCGCTCGCTCTCTCTTCCTGTAATTGATGTGCTGTTCGTTAAATGTTGCCTTATTAAATAGTTAGATTTTTACCTTCTGTGGTCGTTCCTAAACAGAACACGCCTACAACAAATGATGCCCTGGACTGTGAAATAACATATTTCGGAATATGTCAACGACTCCAGCAAATACTTCGGCTTCGACCGGCACAACGAACACTGAAACCCCTCCGACCACCGGCATGGACTCCGCGCAACTAGCACGAGTTGCGGTCAAGCCCCCGCCCTTTTGGAGAACCGACCCAATGCTTTGGTTCACGCAGCTGGAGGCCCAATTCCGGTTAGCCAATGTGACATCCGACGAGACGCAATTTTACACTGCCGTCTCAGCACTCGACGCGGAAATTCTGCAATCCGTAAGAGACATTGTTCTAGTTCCGCCGGCAGCTGAAAAATATAAGACTTTAAAACAAAAACTGATCGCCGTATATGCCGAGTCCGAAAACGTAAAACTGAAGCAACTGTTGCAAGACCTGACATTGGGTGACATGCGACCATCCCAACTCCTCACTAGAATGACTGATTTGTCTGCAGGGAACCTACAAGAAAAGATGCTACAATCCCTTTGGCTCAGCCGCTTGCCCATGTCAACCCAAGCTATCCTTGCCGGTCGAGACGAAACACTTCCCAAGTTAGCAGAAATAGCGGATTTGATCCACGAACTCCACTCCCAACACGTAAGTGTAGTCCACACCGCATCTAGTACCAGTGCTTCAGCTTCACTGCAACAGCAGATCGAGTCCTTGACCCAGAAAGTGGATGAGTTATCCACCCGGCAGCATCGTTTCCGCGGCCGCCACGCCTCGCGGGAAAAAGACGAACGTCGACGCAGCTCCTCGCGCCGGCGATACGAGGATCCTCCGGCGGGCGTGTGTTTTTACCACCACAACTTCAAGGATAAGGCTCGCCGATGCAAAAAACCATGTAGTTACAGTTCGGAAAACTAACAGCGCCGTCACTCGAAGTCATGAGTGACGAAGGCAAATGCGTGTCGCGTCTTTTTCTGACCGATAGGTCAACCGGCCTTCGGTTTCTAATCGATACTGGTGCCGATGTTTCCGTGATTCCCCCACTGGAACGGAATAACAGGTCCACTGGTAAGCTGCGACTTTTTGCAGCTAACGGATCGGCTATTGACACGTTTGGTGAGAAACTGTTGTCCCTCGACCTAGGACTCCGACGAAAATTCCAGTGGCCTTTCATAATTTCCGCTGTGACTCATCCCATAATAGGCGCCGACTTCCTCCAAAAATTTTCCTTATTGGTGGACCTCAAAAATAAGTGTTTAATTGACTCTGCTACACACTTAACATCATCTGGAACATTGACTAATGCTGAATTTTTCAACATAAAATTAATTTGCGGTGACTCTCCTTTTCACAATTTGCTTAAAGAATTTTGTTCCATCACCCGACCTGTGTCAGTTACTACTCCGAAGCATGATGTTGTCCACTTCATTGAGACTACTGGCCCCCCCATTGCCTCGAAACCACGGCGTCTACCACCTGACAAGCTTAAAGCTGCCAAAGAGGAGTTCAGCTATATGTTGGAGCAGGGGATTTGCCGCCCTTCCAAAAGCTCTTGGGCAAGCCCACTTCACATGGTCCCAAAGAAGAACGGGGATTGGCGACCATGCGGAGATTACCGACGACTGAACTCGGTTACGGTCCCGGACCGCTACCCTGTACCACACATACAGGACTGTATGCAGGTGTTGGACGGAAAGACCATTTTTTCCACTCTTGACCTCGAAAGAGCTTACTTTCAAATTCCTGTAAATCCATCAGATGTCCCAAAAACTGCTGTGACCACACCCTTTGGCCTGTTTGAGTTTCCTGTGATGACCTTTGGACTCTGCAACGCTGCGCAGTCCTTTCAGCGCTTCATCAATCAAGTTCTAATGGGATTGGACTTTTGCGTGGCATATTTTGATGATGTGCTAGTTGCATCAACAACTACAGAGGAGCACTTAGAACACCTACGACTAGTTTTCACTCGGCTCCAAGAATATGGAGTTCGCCTTAATCCCACCAAATGCATTTTTGGACAACCTAAAATCTCCTTCTTAGGACATGAAATCACTGCTGATGGTGTGCGACCTCTACCCGAAAAAGTCTCAGCTGTTTTGAACATTCCAGAACCCCGTACGGTGGACGAACTGCGCCGCTTCCTTGCAATGGTAAACTTCTACCGCCGATTCCTACCAAAAGCCGCTAGCATCCAAGCACCTTTGAACGCCTTTCTCATCGGATGTACGAAAAAGGATAAAAGACTTATCTCATGGACCCCCGCAGCTCGCAGTGCATTTCAGCAATGTAAAGATGCCCTTGCTTCAGCTGCAACGTTGGACTACCCAACTGCTTCAAAATCTCTTGCCCTGATGGTGGATGCTTCCGACATAGGTCTCGGAGCGACTCTTCAACAAGACTGTGGAGGCGATTGGAAGCCACTTGCTTTCTTTTCAAAAAAGCTTTCACCTGCTCAGTCTCGGTACAGCACCTACGACCGTGAGTTACTTGGTATTTATGAAGCTGTTAAACATTTTCGTCACATGCTGGAGGGTCGTGTGTTTGTCATATACACCGATCACAAGCCATTAGTCTATGCTTTTCAGCAAAGATCAGACAAGGCTTCTCCCCGTCAAACCCGCCATCTCGACTACATAGGACAATTCTCCACGGACATCCGACATATAGAGGGTGTCAACAACATTGTGGCTGATACGCTTTCTCGTGTTACTACTATCAACCTTCCGTCCTCTATTGACTACCAAAAAATGGCAGAAGAACAGAAAACAGATCAACAACTTCAAGAGATCCTGAACAAGTCAACTGCCACCAACCTTGATCTCAAGTCATTCACTATGGGACAACCACCAGCCACCCTCTACTGCGACGTCTCGACGGGACACGTCCGCCCATTTGTTCCAGAATCTTCTCGCCATGATGTGTTCCTCCAACTTCATTCTCTTGCTCATCCTGGTGTTCGTGCATCTTGCAGGCTGTTACAGAAACGATTTGTCTGGCCTGGCATGACGAAAGACATATCTACGTGGACTCGAGCATGTATAGCCTGCCAAAAATCCAAAGTTCACAGGCATACCACCAGTCCACTTCAGAAATTTGACCTACCATCAACTAGATTTAGTAAGGTCCATATAGACTTGGTTGGTCCTCTTCCACCATCCAATGGCTATCGATACCTTCTAACGTGTATCGATAGATACACGAGGTGGCCTGAAGCTGTACCACTAGTCGACATGCATGCAGAAACTGTTGCCAAGGCCTTCTTCACAACTTGGATTTCTCGATTTGGTGTGCCAGAGGTACTTACCACTGACCAGGGACGTCAGTTTGAGTCCCAGCTCTTCTCTTCCCTGGTCAGATACTTAGGTACCCATAAGATGCGAACCACTCCTTATCACCCACAATCGAATGGTCTTGTGGAGAGATTCCACAGATCGCTGAAATCTTCAATTCGCTGCCACACATCAATCCATTGGGCAGACGTGCTACCCATTGTGCTCCTTGGTCTTCGCTCCGCCTTCAAAGAAGATCTGCAGGCCAGCTGTGCTGATTTGGTCTATGGAACCCCTCTCCGTCTTCCTGGAGAATTCCTTCAGACCAACCCTTCAGCCCCTCCAATCGATCCTTCCACCTTCAGCTCCCGGCTCAAGGAACATTTTGCTGCACTCACCCCAACTCCGACCAGCTCCCATTCCACACCACGTGTCTTTATCCATAAGAAGTTGGCAGACTCCAGTCACGTTTTTCTGCGCTGTGATGCTCAGCGGAAATCCCTTGAGCCTACCTACTCTGGCCCTCATCTAGTCGTCTCAAGAGGTCCTAAAACTTATGTCATCAAGGTTCGTGAGAAGGATCTGGTTGTAAGCATAGATAGGCTAAAACCTGCCTTCCTGTGGGCACCACAACCAGTCAACACACCAGCTCCTGCTACAATACCTGTACCCCCTGTTTCTACTGTACCCTCCCTTCCTCCAAACACTCCAGTCACAACACGCTCTGGCCGTCGTGTCAGGTTTAATCCTAAATATTTGTAATTTTCGTTGTCACTGGAGGGGGAGTGATGTGGTGTCTCTAGTTTATCACTTATAATCTTTAATTCCTTACTAGCTGTATTCTTATTATTGTGATGATGATGTAAATTAACTGTAACTTTCCTATGTTTCTTTTAGTTCTTGTTTCACTTTAAACGGGAATTTCCCCGCGGGACTTTCCCCTTCTTAGGTTATAAATAGCTGTGTTTCAACGTACGTGTTCTCTTCTCTCGCTCGCTCTCTCTTCCTGTAATTGATGTGCTGTTCGTTAAATGTTGCCTTATTAAATAGTTAGATTTTTACCTTCTGTGGTCGTTCCTAAACAGAACACGCCTACAACAGTAGTATCAGTTTGAGCAAACAATGCACTTACTGTAGGCTCCAGATAAGAAACCAGACATTTTTTGGGGGGTTCACCATACATGTGATTCTTCCGCCAATTGGTGGAAATCTGCCAATTTGCTTAGAAAAATTAAAATCCGACAATTTGATTTGCAAAACTGAAATTCTACATTCTTATTTTCCAGTCGTTTTATACTGAAAACTCTGACCGTTAGTGTGACCTAGTTCTAAATTTTAAGAAAAATCGGAATTTTTTTTAAATATTGAAGTAATATGAAAATTAGTTAAGATTTAAGCTAAAATAATATGAATCTAGCATATCGAAACCTAGATCTCGGGCTATACCATATCTTGGGTCATGCTCCATAAAACCCAATCAACCTAGATCTCGAGAAGTAGACGCCGATGGACCCCCTCTACTTAAAATTAAGAAAAATTTGGGTACCGAATTTTTTTTACATTTTCCGCCAATTTTTTGTCAGTGTAATCACATGCATGATGTGATTCTTCTGCCAATTGGCGGAAATCAGCCAATTTGCTTAGTAAAATTAAAATCCGACAATTCGATTTTCAAAACTGAAATTTCACTCTTATTTTCCAATTGTTTTATACTAAAAACTCTGACCGCTAGTGTGGCCTAGTACTAAATTTTTAGAAAAATTAAAAAAAAATTAAAAATAACGAAGTAATATGAAAATTAGTTAAGATTTAAGCTGAAAAATATGAATCTAGCATATCGAATATTAGATCATGGGCTATAAACCCGCCTAGATCTCAGGAAGTAGATGCCAATGGACCTACTTAAAATGAAGAAAAATTTAGGTGCCATCAAATTTTTTTTAAATACTTTCCGCAAATTTTTTGTCTGTGTAAAATCACATGTATGGTTAACTCAATATTTTTTCCGAGGTAGGCTTTTTTACAAGAAGTTTTAGATGACTTGCACATACTATATTTATTTTGGTATTTTGCCTCTAAATGTAGTGATTAATTCATTTTAAGACCCTTTGGACAGGGTTGGCAAAAAACTGGGGTTTTTTATTTTAAAAAAATAGGTTTATTTGGTTTAAACTTTAAACCAAGTTTTTTTAGAATTTATTTTTCAGAATAAGTTATTTTAGCAGTGATGTTTGAAATTGAGTTGTAACTGAGACATTTATTTCAGGGGTTGTTTATATAATTGATAAATGATTTGTATATTTCAATTAATTAATTAAAATTAAATTAATTTGTTTTAAAAATAATTTTTGTTTCTAAAATATTCCAATTTGAATATCTAATATTATTGTAGTGAATAAAAATCAGTGTTAATTTATCTTGGGTAAATGGTTGAAATAATCAAATTATTTATCTTAATTATATATGGATTAATTTATGAACTTCAGAAATTTCTTTAGAAAGAGAAAATTTTATTTTTTAAATAAGGGAACGTTACCATACTACGTGACCCATTTTTGACCCCCCTCCCCCCCCTTGGTGACCATCCGTAGTATATGCCAAGACCCCCCCTCCCGCTCTAGATTTCACGTAGTAATTCATAAAAGCAGTTTTCAATCATTTTTTGCAAACAAAAAGTTTAAAAAAATTAATTTGGCTTAATTTGTCTAATTTTAATAATTAATTTGGAAAATTTCAATTATTAATTTAGCTTAATTTTGTCGTATTGACTAGAGGAAATTGACTACGTGACGAAACCCTAAGCCCCCCTGTGACCGAGCGTGGTATTTTGAAGACCACTCTCCCTCCCCTGAACGGGTCACGTAGTATGGGTACGTTCCCTAAGTAGTAAAAGTGAAATGTAAACAACTAATGTTAATTGAAATTGGATAATTGATTGAGATAATTAATTTGATTAATTATTAAATGGTAAAATAATCAAATTAATTACCTTAATTACATGGATTAATTTATAAACTTAAAAAATTTCTTTAGAAAGAGAAAATAACATTTTTTAAATAACAAATAACATTTTAGTAACCAACTGGTTTTATCTGTTTATAAACAAACCAACTGGTTTTTAGTTTTTATCATTAAAGAAATCGACGTTTTTTTATAATTAAGTAAAAAAACCAACTGATTTTTATGACTGACAAATAAGACAAATTGGTTTTACGATTAATTAAAATCCAAGCCATCTTTTATCTGTGAAAAACAGATAACTTTTGTGTATCTTTAGTTACTCTTTGAAATAATGTTTCATTTTAAAGGAAATTAATAAATATTTTATTATTAAATTAATAAATATAATAATAAAAATAATAACTATCTCTTGCAACATATAATAAGTTTAACTTAAGCATTTAAGATTAAGTTTAGAGAGAGAATTCAATAATTAAAACCATTAAATTAAAAGATTTCTGATTTTTAATCACCTTAAAATGTCAATGTTTTGATAAATCTGACCTTTTAATTTTGTGCAAAAGATTATACTTAATAACACTTTCTTTTAAAAAAAATCCTGAAAATATTTTATAATTTATAAAAAAACCAAGTGGTTTTTTGGTAAAAAAAAAAACATTTGGTTTAAACCGGCCAACCCTGCCTTTGGATTACTTCTTATATCTTCTGCCTTATTAATAATTAGCTCTTTCAAGATCTGAGAAAATTCCTTACCAGCAATTTTAGTTAATTCAAAGATGTAATATGGTGATCTGTTTTTGATTGTTATATAAATCTAGTTCATTCAATTATAAATAGTGACAATGTAAGTAAACGTATCTGTATTTTATCTAAATTATATTTATTTTTTTCACCAGGAACAATCTAAAGCGACACCCAAAGCCAGAAAATCTGCACGTTCTGTAACAACTCCAGTCTACAATTCATCCAACATTGATTTAATGTATCCTTTATTTTAACTACAAAAACTATTTCTACTATCTCCATTAGTCTAATTTTGGGTTTATATCAGTTTTATTGTTTACTAGCGGATATGCCCGGCCTTGCACGGGTGGAGTGTATAATTTTTTTTTTAAATTAAATTTTCTCAAAATATATTTATAATTTTTAAATCAGCAATTACCAATCATCCCGGTATCCCAGACGCCTTTTTTCTATCCCGATGTTCCCGGTACTTTTCCTATCCCGATGTTCCCGGTACTTTTCCTATCCCGATGTTCCCGGTACTTTTCCTATCCCGATGTTCCCGATAATTTTCCTATCCCGATGTTCCCGGTACTTTTCCTATCCCGATGTTCCCGATAATTTTCCTATCCCGCTGATCGAGGTACTTTTCCTATCCCGATGTTCCCGGTACTTTTCCTATCCCGATGTTCCCGATCATTTTCCTTATCCCGATGTTCCCGATAATTTTCCTATCCCGATGTTCCCGATCATTTTCCTTATCCCGATGTTCCCGATAATTTTCCTATCCCTATGATCGAGGTAATTTTTATGTCCCGGTGTTCTCGGCAATGTTTCCTAGTAAATTAATGAGTCTAGTGAACAAAAATAACAAATTTGAAACAATAATAAAAGATCTAGTAAATTGAAAAGTCTAGTGAACCGCTTCATTTGAAACAATGTTTTATTTTCAAGTCGTTTTCCATGAAAAAAAATTTACACTTTTCCATAAATATTTAAATTTTAAAGGAAAATATCTTAAAATAGGGGAAACTAACGTTTCAAAATTAATTATTTGAATTTATTTTGGTGTTTTTACAACTGATATAGTTTTTAAATGGACATTTATCGAGTTTTTCCTGTTAAAATATTTATTTTTCAAGGTTTTTATAATCTCCTTAACAATAGTGAGTCGAGCAGATCTACTCTAGTAGAGAGATGGAGAAATAAGCGTTTTCGGCTATAAATTCGCTATTTACTCGTAATTATTCGATTTTAAAGCTTTGAAAACTATCCCAAGTTACTCCCCGACTCGGAATACGTCTATACGTCGAGTTTGGTTTCGGTCCGTGGCCTATTTCAAGAGATTACCCCGGACATACCCACATACACACATACATACACACATCGCCCGTTAGCCTTTTATTTATACAGAGATACTCTGTTGTATTCTTACCTCTTCTAAAAAATTAGGGCAGAGCCATCATCATAAAAATTGTGATCTCCATCCTGTAAATGAAACAGCAGTTAATGTCCTAAATTTAGAAAGTTGATAATTAGTATTTTATGGTTTCTTGTTATGAATGGTTTGGAATATAATATATTCAACAATGCTATTGAACTCAAGTTATTCTTTGTAATTGCTGAAGAAATTAGTCTTTCTCACTCTTTTCTTTTTGCACAGTGGTTTAGTCACCTATAACTGATTGAAAGTAATATAAATATATAATTACAAATTGAATTATTACAATGGTTAATTAAATATTTAGTTACAATTTTTGAATGCAGTAGAACTCCAATTATCCAAATGTTGCATTTTCATTTAATAATTTAAAAGCTATCTTTCTTTAAAATAGTTTTTTCTCCCTTTTTCAACATACTTAATACAGTAACTAATTTTAAATAGACCTTTTTTGGAAAAAATCCAATTATCCAAGTCTTTTATCATCCCAATGGCATCTAGTCCCAATTGATTGAGATAAATGGAATACTTACATATTATTGGATTACTGTATATATTTCCCTAGTTGTTTCGTTAGTTTTAAACAATTGAATGATTTGACTCAAATTAAATGTTGTCTAACATGCTGCTATGCTAAATGCTTTTTAAATTTAGAATATTTCTTAAGAAAAATGCATTTATCTATGTAGTATAAAATTTTTCCATTGTGTGTTTAATAGTTGTCAGTGTTAACACTTTAGTTTTGAAATTAATGTTTGTTAAATCAATATATTAAACCTTTCTTTAACATTGTCATTAGTTTTGAAGGATCAAAAACAGTGAGTATACAAATGTTTTCTACATTTTTATGTTTTTAAACTTTGGGTTTAAATATTAAATCTAAAATTTATTTTTATATCTTTCATTCTTTAGGACCATAAAAATCCATCTTTACTCATAGATAAGAGTCCAGTGTTCTCACCTAATTCTATGACTCCAACACGGTAAGCTTCTTCTATGGAAATTTTTGACTGTTTGAAAAATTTTGTTTCAGATTAAACGGCACAGTCGTGGGGATAATACGTAAAACTCATTTTAACTACTATTTTATAAAACCTTTTAAATATGCTATTTTTTTCTTGTTAGTGGCCTTTCATTCCCTAATATTCCATTCCTATAAAATGAAACTCATTTTTTTCGCTCTTTACAGCTTCACCCCATCCAGAAAATACTCTTCAAGATCCGGTGTTGGCAATGTGGTATGCTCCTTTGGCGGCACTCAAAATGTAGAATGGAACTACTCTTCAGAATTTTCCTGCAACATCAGACAGCAAATTGAAAAACCATCTCTTCGAAGCTCATATCACTACATGTGTGAGAAAATGATTGACAGAGCTGGTGTACTGAATGACATGATTCTAGACGCTGCAGAATACTTTATGTCTGAAAGTGAAGCGGAGGAATGGGGGAGTATTCATTTGCCTTCTATGGTGAGATGTTTTCTTTTTGTCAATTAAAATTGGTACTTGTGGGCCTTGAAAAGTACTTGAATTTAATTTTTGTTTTCAAGGGCCTGGAAAGTACTTGAATTTAGTGCAAATTCCTTAAAAGTCCTTGAATTTTTTTTTAAATATTTTAATCTGGAATACTTTTCAATTTGAATGTGAAAAAGTTCATTTTGATTAAAATAGTTCAATTCCCGATAGCTTCTTTTAAACACAATTAGGATTTTTAAAATTTTTGATCAGAAGTTTAACGGCTATTTTAATTTTTCTGTGTGACTTTCCTAAAACTTGTGAATTCTAGTAGGTTTTTGAGAGTAGTTGGTCCTCAGGAGTAGGGGTACTAAAAAGAGTAAGGTTCTTTGCTCATAAATGGCTTTTTCGCTTTTCTATGTTAGTCCATGAAAAACTTAAAATGAGCCTTAAAAAGTCCTTGAAAAGTACTTGTTTTTTTTCTCCTCTCAAAAGAGCGGGAACTATGGTGGGGTACCAATAGAATTTTTTATGTTTTGAACACTGTTAGTTTCATTGTGGGGTTTATGACCCTCTTTAGTCTTTTGGTTCTTGCATATTATCCTGCTAACCAACAGTTTCAGAGGCACAGTTAATGGCTTGTTTGTTTTCAGCAGCATGATGGACATAATGAATAATGATAATACCAATGTACACATCTTGTTTTATTCAAAATCTCAATCTGAGTGATCAGAAAGACAGAATCATCAATCAGATTTGAGTAAATAGTGTAATCTCATAGCAGAAAAATTGGAATGTACATCACTGTTTAGCTGCAGCTCATTAAAATGTAGGTTAAAGAATAATATAAATAAAACTTAGGTCAATTTATAAACTTTCTAAGCTTTCTGAATTATCTCTTCTATCTAAAATAAAATATGTTTTTTAAAGTTTAAAAAAGTTGATAATTTGGGATTTTATTCATTCATTATTTATTTATGTTTGATACTGTCTCATATTGATTAGAATTGATTTAGTTCATTTATTGGGAAATTTTTAATCATTCGTTCAATTTCTACTAAATCAATTTTCATTTCCCTAGAGTCCTAATTTTGGCACAGTTTAACTTTATAACTAGCAAATAGTTTAGAGCTGCAAAACACTTCACATTTCCAAAATCATAGGGGAGACAATCGAAGAAGTTGAATGTAAAATTTTTTAAGTCATTAAAATGTAAGCCTCAAACAATATAATAAATAGGATTGTAATATAATTGGGGAAAAATTCATGTACTATTATCAAACATCAAATCCCAATATGAGTTGAAAGCTATTTTTCTAATATTATTTATGAACTTACAGCTTCGGGCTAGCCACTCGGCCGGGACACATGCTAGTAATAGCACCCCAGGCCCAAAAGGCTACAGAAACGGAGATGGACACCGCCTGATGGGCCACTAGGCCCGGGCAGACTTTGATTTTTTGATTGATTTATGAACTTTAAGTTGAATTTTTAGGAACCAGTGTCTGTGGTTGGCCGCATTAGTTCTGAGAGTGGCGAAAGATTTAATGCTTCTTCTCTTCTATTGGAAGGATGTAGAGAACATTCCTCTGGAAGAGTTGTTCCTCTGGATGTTAGCCGCCTAGAGCAGTTTTCCTTTTTCCCTGGACAGGTCAGTCTTTTAATACTCTGCTCTATAAAAGTAATCTCAATATTTAAATTCATTGTAAAATTGTTTAAATAAACTATTAAATTTCATCATAATAAATTTAAAGTGGTTACATATGGCATAAGTTTTGAGTTCAGGTCTCAAATTTGTATCAATATCAATTTACAGCTAAAAACTTATGATTTTATAGCCAACCAAAATTACTCTGCTTAATATTTTTCTTTTGCATAATAAAATATATTCAGTCAGCTGTTTTGCTTGACCCCTCTGATAATCTTACATAAAGAGCTTGTTTATTTATTTCCAACCCACCCTACTTGTACTGCACTTAAGTTTGGTTTAAAGAGACAATATTTAATGTCCAAAATACAAAATGAAATTGTACTAAAATGTGCTATTATCCCACAAGTTAATCTAAATTTGTGATAAGAATCTAGATGTGCTGCTTTTTTCCACCTACAACATTACTTCTGGGATTTTAATATATTTCTTCTTATTGCCTGGATTTTAAATTACCATAAATGTCATCTCTCATAAATTACACAAATATTCATTAATGTTTTACAGTATAATCCCAACTCCCACTAATATCTTATAATCACAACTTTTGACAGATTATTGGTGGAACTGGTACGAATAGTTCTGGGAAAAAGTTTGTGATGAACAATCTTTATGAGGTAAATTAAAATAGTTTTTTTTATTTTCTCAGCTTGCTCAAAATGCTTATATTTTCTTGGTTCACCTCATTATAGGCTAATCTTAATGCATTAAATTGTTCCTTCAAATAAATGTTGTAATATATAAATAATGTTAGTTTCCCTTTGAAACAGTTTTTGAGTTTCTTTCACAGTTTTTTCAAAATACTTTTAATAAGTGAATAATGTTTCAATTAATTTATTTACTGGTTTCTTGCCTAATTAGGCAGTGTGTCCTGCAATATGCCTTAAAGCTCCAGATTTGGAAAATTGCATAGGTGAGTTTAAGTATATTTTATTAATGTACTACCACTATTGATTTACTCTGTTTACCTCAAAACAATAGAATCCCTTATTTTTTTTCATGCGAATTTTGACTATTTTATGGTTTTGTTGATTGATTAGTCTAGGTTGGAACGATACCTGCCAAATGTTTTTTACAAATGTAAATGTCAAAATGTTGTAGATTCCCTTGGTGTAGTGGTAGCTGCAGGACCGTTTGCCACATCTGATACTTTCTCCTTTGAGCCTCTCTGGGATCTTATGAACTATGTTCAAACATCCAAACCCCATGTTTTAATCTTAGTAAGAAAATGTTTTCCTTTTCAATATAATTGCATTTGGATAATTGTTTTATCATTGTTAAGTAAATTTTTCTTGTTGTTTAGATTGGACCCTTTGTGGACATCAAAAACAAGTTTATTGAGGTAAGATTAGTTTTTATATGGAAGTAAGTTTTAAGGAAGAAAGTTATTTGTGTAATCTTATGAAGATATTGTAGTATATTATTCAAAGCTCATTGCAGCAACCAACAACTCAACTTGTGATCACTAGCCATACTTGCGCCATCAGCGCCCTCTTTTGTTTATTCTCATTCCTCTCTACCCTTTCGTCATGTTGACTTGTATTTTCGTCTCCGTGTTTGTTTTCAATAAATATGTAATTTAAGAATCATCGTAATTTATCTGCTGCTGCCTAACTCTGCTACAGATATGTTTTTAATAATGAAGTGATTAAATGTTCAACTTATAAACTGCTAAGCATTTATTAAGATGAAAAAAACTTCTTTTCTAACTCTTGAATAAATGCTTTTAATTTTGAAACTATTTTTATTTCTTAGGTTACATTGAATTATGCAGTTAATCTTAAAAATATGTTTTCAAACTTTAATATTCCCTTAGCTTGTTTAACTATGCTAACAGGGGTCTGTTTAGAAGAAATTTGGGTCCGTTTTCGGACCCTTCACAAAATGTTTCATTGTGAAAATGGACCTTTCACAAAATAATTTGCCTTAAAAACGGACCACTCACAAAGTATTTTGACCTTTAAATGGACACTATTTTCACAATATTGCAAATTTGTGAGCTTATTTTCACAAAAACAGGCTCCTGGTTGGAAAGAACTATTTTTAACTAACTAAAATTCACTGAATTATGAGTAGATTTTCACAATTTTTACAAAAACCAGACCCTTCACAAAAAGTCTGGACAGACCCCCTGGCTAAAATAAGGACAGGTTTGATGCCTTTTTTCTGTATTATTTATCTCAGTGTTTTTAGATATCCTTGTACTCTTGTTATCTCCTTAACTATCCTCTCTTTGTTTTCATTTATTGAATCTGTTACAACAATCTAGTAAGACCAGCTGGATTCATCATATAAAATATATAGTTGTTAAATAATGTTGCTCTTTTGTCTCTGTAATTTGTTTATTAGCTATACCATTATCAAAGAAAACAAATAACCGTAAATATTATTGATCCATTGGCAAACTGTCACTCCTAAATTTATAAATTCACTCATTCTTGTTAAAAGGGTTCTTATTAAATCTGTTTTCTATTTTATGTTGCAGAATGGAGAAATGAATGAAACTTATGATGATATCTTCAACAGATTAGTTTCTGAAATATTAAAAAAAATTGAACTGTAAGTATATAATTTGTGTTTTATTACTTAATTGTCTATAATTGTTATTTATCAGTATTTAATATAAATTTTATATGCTTTACAATTTTCTATCTTTATTTTGAATTTTTCATGAGTAAAATTAATTTCTGAGTTACTAATTTGTTTCTATCTTCTAGCTGATAAAATAGTGGTAATGTTAATTGATATTTATTTATCATGATGTTTTTTTAAAAATACAATTTGAAGAAGGTCAACCAAAAATTTTAACTACAGTAGAACTCCAATTATCCGAATCAATTGGGACCGGACCCCATCCGGATAATCAAAAATTCGGATAATTGGATTTTTCCCTAAAAAATAGTCTGCAGAGTTATTAGCCAACCGTTGCTTGCTTTAAAGTATGGACATTGGACAACCAAGCATTTGATCTAAGATCTTATCTTTTATACACAAAGAACCGCACCCAAAATAATATTTTGGGGGAAAACCATATTATGGTTTTCCATACATCTTAGCTGCAAAAACTACTTAAAAACGGCATCTAAATATTTGATCGTTTAACTTCTAAATATTTGTTTGTGTTTCTGCCTTCATTAATTTTCTTAAAGAACTTCTATATTATATTTTCAAGCACTGATACGAAGTTTAAAAGCGTAGGTTGGAATTCTGAAAGCAGTTCGGATAGTCGGAGTTCGGATAATTGGAGTTCTACTGTACTAACTACTTCGTTCAATTTGTCTTGAACTAACCCAATTTCTCAATTTGTGGTGAAACTTTTCTAGGGACTCTTCCAGAAATCTTTTATTACAGCATTAAAAATCCTAGAATTGAAATTTTTTAGATATTTTAGTGCGCTATTAAATTATATTTTTAGAATACATAATTTTTTTATTTAAAACAGTCTCTTTTGCCTTATTTCTTTTCAATTCTTGAGGTACCTGTATTATATATTTCATTTTGTCGAATCAATTTCGAAATCTTATACTTTCTCTCTTGGTTTTATACTTTGAGTTGAAGTTGAGTTTAGTTTCAAATTTTCAAATGAAACTTAGTTTTTATCTATTTAATTCACTTAAAATTATTTTTTATCTTTCCAGTTTAAGTACTAAAGTTGTGCTAGTATCATCTTCTAGAGATGCTCATCATGACTCTGTGTACCCTACTCCCCCTTTCTCAATTGAATCATCTTCCAAGGTAAAAAAAATTTATTGAATATAGTAATGTAACACACTAACTATCTTCAGTTACATTCTTTTGAATTTTGTAAATAAATTATTTGTTAACTTAAAATAATATATCCTTATTCATTCTGTGATATTCATATTTCAGAGGCTGTATTTGGCATCTGATCCATCTATTCTAAATATTGAAGGTGTCGTGTTTGCTATTACTTCAACAGATATTCTGTTTCATATGGGAAAAGAAGAAATCTCTCAGTAAGTGCCCTAAACAGTATCCTTACTCTTATAAAGAAAATATTATCCAACTACCTGCTTATTGGTTAAAATAATAATAATAATTTATTTTAGGAATTAAATAGAAATGAATTATTCTTTAAATTCATTAAAATTTTATCTTAACCTCTTAAATTAAAGTATTACTTTGTTTTCTGGGCTTTATCAGTCAAAAAAATTATTGAAAACCTTGGATTTAACTTTATTTGGACATCTCAAAATCCTGACCTGGCTTCCTATTATCTACCTAATATGTTACAAACTTGTCGAGATCAATGCCTACAACGAGATTTCTCAATGATGGAGAATAGCACCCACTTTCCCCACTATAAACTAATAAAGAATTGTCCCACCCCTGAAAACTATATACTATCCGACTCTGATATTTATGTAAAAAGAATTATTTTCCAATTACGTTTAAATCAAAATAAAATCTTCTATAAGGGCCAGATATTTGAAGTTTATTTTACTAACAAATGTTCCTTTTGTAACACCGAAGAATTTGACACATGGAATCATATATTTAACTCATGTCCTATTTATAGCTATTATCGAAACAAATATTTATCAAACGCAAAAAATTTTCCCTTTGTCTTGAATGAGCCTAACTCTAACTATTTCAATATTCTATGTTTCCTGACTTCCGTTTTTAGGCTCCGCCGGGACATTGGAGAGGATTCTAATTGATTTATTTTAGTTTGTATTTTGTTCCTGCACCCGGTTTGTTCTGTCTTAACTTGTATTACAGCGATTTGTATATTCTTTTTAAAATATGTTAATTTTTTTTAATCTGAATTCTAAGATAATGTAAAGTTCCCTATAATGGTTTGTGTTATTTGTTAACGGGCAAACGCCCAAAACAATTAACTTTTTTTCTATGTCTATGTCTATTATTTTGTTTTATGCTTAGTATGTCTCTATTTTGGTTTTCTCGAATTTGATTTTTTTTTAAATTTTATGTTTCTTTCCTTTTAGTCCTCAATTACCAGACCGTCTTGGAAGACTTTGTGGTCATATTATAACTCAAAGGAAGTAAGTTAATTGTTAAAGTTATTTAGGTATTTTAGTCAAAATTTCCAGATCTGGATTCACATTATCAATCATGTACTATAAAATCATTTTACATTCCTCTTAATTTCTATTTAATTTCAGCTTTTATCCTTTGTATCCTCCCAATGAGGAGATGAACATTGATTTTCTTCGTTACGAGTTGTATGCTGGTCTTCCCCTTTTACCACATGTCTTGATTGTCCCATCTGATTTTAGATACTTCATTAAGGTATGGGTACTTTTCCACTCTCACCTATTAAATAATTTTGAATAAAAACTTTAAAATTACTTAAAATCTGTTTGGAATTAGGATTGTTGTGGGTATAACTCTTACTTTTACTGAGTACTCCATTCATTCATTTATTAAACCTTAGTAAGTTTCCTTGAAAGTAATCAGTTTTTAGTGAAGCCTAATAGTTAGGTCTCTTTTAATTATATGATTACATATAGATAATTTTCAGGGGCCGCGCTAACCATTCGCCAATTCGCCAAATGCGAGTAAATCGCGAAAATGGCGAGAAAAAAGTAATTTTGGCGAAAGTACTGGCAAATACTTTTTCCGTTTTAGTGAACTTCCAAAAGTAATCGATAAATTTCAGAACTTAACTTTCGTTTTTAAAAGTCGCCCGCATTCGCGGGCGGTTGGCTTGAAATCATATTTCCGCGTGCACCGCGCCGCGACCGCGCTACGAGCACCGAAACAACCGTTCGCGGCTGAACATCATTAAAAAAATAATCATAATTTTATGTTATTAAGATTCTCAGGTTCTAATACTCCTTTAATATTTAAATACTCCATTGAAAATTTCGACGATTAAAAAAGATTGCGAAAAATAGAATTTTGTTTAACGAGCTGCCTCATATTGGAAGTAGAGATGTAAAATTCCCATATTTTTTGGAAGGCGGGAAAAAACCCGGGATTTTTGGGAATAAACCGGGAATTTTAGGGGAATATTGGGAATTTTGACCGTATAAACAAACACAACGATATTTCACCATCAGTTTTCATTTTCTAGGACTTTTGAGGAGTTTAAGACAATTTTAAATTGATCAAACACCAGTAATTGATAGTTCTTTCTATAAACTATTTAGATTATTTCAGGTGGTTTATAATATTATATCGCTTACCTCTGTTTTTAGCTTAAACTGAAATCCAAGTCTTAGAATTAAAATTAACCTTAAAATTATACATATAAGAGTATTATGACACTTAAAAAATACTTGAAACCACTTACCTTTTACAAAAAGCTAAAGAATCAAAATTCCCAAAATTTCACTCTAAAAGCTCGAAACGGGAATATTCAAAATTCCCATCCCAAAAAACCGGGTTTATTCCCGGGAATAAACCCGGTTTTTTCCAGCCTTTACATCTCTAATTGGAAGGCATGCATTTATTTCTGAGGGAGCAATTTTATTATTTAAGTACTTGCTGATAATAAAAAAAATAATCGATCTTGAGCAAAAAGCTTGCTGTATAGATTATTATCTTAATGATTTAGAATTTTTTTACATAATTAATGAGCCGATTGACTTGGATTTAAAAAGTATCTTTTTAACTGATTTTGAGAATTGAAACCTGTCTAGTAGATAAGCGATAAATACAGCGCCATCTATATGATGGCGCTGTATTTATTAGCTGTTTTATGTTATGAAAGCTACGTTAATACCGGTTTTACCCGATATCCGATTACGCCGGCGCCACGGACTGCCCGCGAACGCTTTAATTTTTGGATGGAGTAACTTAAAAAAATCATGCAATTAGATTTTACTCAAAAAAAATTATGGCTAATAGCTAATAAATTTGGCTAATAAATTTATGATTTGGCTAATTCACTGGCGAATGTTTTGAAAACCTTAGCGCGGCCCCTGATTTTATTATATTTTTTAAAGGAATCTCAATCTTTTAAAGCCTTCTTCAGAAAGCATTTAGTTAAATAGAATAGAATCATTCTTATATTCTGGTATTTTTGTTAGGGTTAATTGCAAATTATTTAACTCTACTCTATTGTTTGCATTTGAAAGTATGAAACACCTGATAACAAATACATTAATTGACTAATTTGTATGATGTGTAAGCACTTTATTTTATGCAGAGAAATACACATTTTAAATCTTCAAACATAACCAATTACCATTTTCTGATGAATTGACATAGAATTAAAAAGTAATCATAGAGGTTGTTTTTTTAGGATGTCCATGGCTGTTGCTGTATTAATCCAGAAAGATTAACCAAACACTCGTCTGGAGGAACATATGCCAGGATTAAAATATCCAACATAAAAAAAGATGAGTACAAAGGATCTATTATCAATGCTATTCAAGCTCAAGTCCTGAGGATATGAACATTTCTTTCATCATGAAAATATACAGGGAAAAGATTAAAATAAAATCATATGTATTTTTTAAATATGTAAATAGTTTACAAAACAATTTCAGTGTTTGATGTACAATTGAAGTACAAAATAAAATGATTTTGTAAGATGTTAAATTACTTTTCCTTAAATTACTTAGAATTGGTTTTATCTACTTCAGGTAGAGGGGTTTCAATTAGTGGTTGTTTCTCTTAATGTTTTGGCATCCACAAGATCGATTGGTCGAATGGGATCTTGTTTGACTCAAGTAAGCTTCTTTTAATGCAAGATATTCATCACTAATTTCACAATCTGTCTTGTAGGTATCTAATAAGCTTCTATATATTTCAGGCTCTTTTTCAGAGTTTTCTCCGTTAACAGCATGTTCCTGTGACAGCTTAAAGGGTTTTGGTCGTAAGATTACTATCTCTCTACTTGCATTGTTCTTGATATTGGAAGTGATTACTTTAGCTTGCGACCAATCTAACTTATCCAATGAGTCAGCATAACTACAAGATGCCAACTGTTTTATTTTGAGTGCCACGCATTTTTCTTGTTGTTCAACACAAGGATTCGTCATTTGTTGAATTTCTTGTAGGAAAACAGGACGCTTTAATAAGCGTGCCGTTGGATGCAGAGTTTTCAACACGAGATTTTGGGCATTTTCTTTTCCAAGTGTGCAGTGTTTTCTTTGTAGTAGTTTTATGCCGGTAGCTTCCATTTTTCGCTGTTGCTTGGTTGGAGAGTTCCACAATTTCAATTTCTCCCCAATGTTAGGATTTTTGAATTCTTGATAATTTTTTGTTGTCACACTTGACAGCATCTGTCTTTCAGTTTTTGTTTCCCAAATGTTTTCCAGATTACCAAATATTTGATTGGTTTTAGGTTCTAATACACCTTTGCAATTATAGATGTTTAGTTCGTTAATTTTTGTTTCTTTAATGATGTGTTCCCCTTGGGAAATCTTTGGGCTTAAAAATTCTTCAAAATTAGTTATATCCTGACATATATTTACTTTTCTCCTGGGCCTTCCCTGTCAGTAGAAAAAAAGTATTATTTTACACCACCTAGTTTTTCTGTGAGTTACTGCATCAATTTTTACCTTTTTAAATTTTTTGTGTTTTAGTTGTGTGTTATTTTTTAGTACTAATAAAAAAGTACTTAATACTAGGTGCTAGTACTTTATAAAAGGTGATAACATCGTACATGCATTTATATATCTTAACAAAATCTATGCTTGAGTCATTTGGCAGTTAAGAAACTGAAACCCTTCAGCATAACTGGTAAAAAAATAATTTTAGAACTGATACCTAAAATTTCAATTTAAACTTTATAAAACAAAATATTTTTTAAAATTCCTTATGATTAGTTGTAATATTAAAGTAATATTAGTCTACCAGTTTCAGATACCAAATTTGGGTAAAGTTAAGCTAATAAAGGAATAAATACAGTACTATCAACTATTAACATAGTTTGCAGTAAATATAACAATATGATTCATTCAAACTTGAAATTTTAGGCTTATAAAGTAACATGTTCAGAAAAGAAAGACAATGGATATAATCATGATAAAGAACTTAAAAAAATGAACTACATGTATACGTCGTTGTTGCATGTCCTCTTTTATGCCTTTACTTCTAGATTTTAAGGTTTTAGTATAATGGGTTAATTTGAATCGGCTCACATTCTGTAGTCTTGTTGATTAGCTTTATTTACAGAAGTACTAAAAGTAAGAATATAAAGTTAAGTGCTTACTCTTTTTCTTTTATAATTCACTATAGCTCCATCTTTTTCTTCTCTGCATCTTATCCTTTTAGCTTTGTCCTGCAATGGTATCAAATGCTGTACACATGTAGTATACTGGTATTGAAAAAAAAATGGGTTGATAGATTAAGGGAAGAAAAACAATTTAAAAAAACAACAAATGTAAAAACTAAGTATTTTAAGTTGTGCAGCCACTTTGTTGAATACTAATAAAAGTTATTTATGCCATATTAGCTATTTTATATGCAAGGGCCTTTATGTTATATTAAAAAGCTAAATCCAGTAAAACATCGTTTTCTTGAACATTGATGTCTTGAAAAAATATATCCCCTTTGAAATAAAGTACTAATTAATTTTATATTTAGAGTTACCTTGTTATCTCGAACTTATTTTTGGGTCCCTTTGATTTTGAGTTATCAAGATCATACTGTACTTTTTATATAAATGAAAATTAATTATAAAATGCATTATATTGTCAGTAATTTAAGAAGCAAAGGGTACAAGAGATATACTGGAAGGGAAAAAGTATGTCCCTCTAATTATCAACTTGTTTTCATTACTTCGAAAACTTGATTCCTTTTTATCCAAAATTTGTTCACTGTGTGAACTAGCTAAATGTAGCTTTAAACTAAAAAAAATCCTAAATCTTTTGTAACTGAAAATTTCCAAATATGTAGTAGTTAATATGCTTGAAAAATGGTACAATTCCCAAGGTCTGTATGGGGCAAAATTTACTACTTTTTGGGCAGTACCTTCACAAATACACTGTTAAATAAAAAAAAGGTATTTTTACAAATTAAGCTTTAGGAGGGAAAATCACTTACGTTTTTTAAAGCAAGTTCTTAAGCTTTATTCTCTTAACTTTTTACAAATTTATATTTAAGATAAGTCAAACAAAGAAAGGAGAGGGGAGCTCTTTGTGTGGTTATATATGGTTTTTCTCGAAATAAGGACTAGATGGATAAAAACGAGTAAAAATACTGTTTTTAAGAATCAAATCTCAAAAAAATTTATGGGAAAGTCTCCCCATAGAACCTTTTGTACTTGGAATTCTGTATAACCCATCTTTTTCCCCCATTAAGCTAATAAAATACTAAATATACCAAATGTTCTGAAAACGGTATTTTTAACCAGGCATTTTGGGTGTTCCTGGTAATTTCCCGAGGAGCAAAAATTTAACTGAGGGCCTGATGGGGGATGGATATTTGCCTCCCCATAAAAAATTTTATTATGCACCTGTTTTCCCTTCGCACTCCCGTGCGAGCAAGTCACTCCTTTTGTGCGCTAATTGACCACTAGAAAATTCTGCTGCTTACAATGGATATACGAAAAAACCGTTCAATAAAAAACAATCAAATTTATTGCATGTGTAAAGCTACGAATTTTTTTGTTTTTTGAACGGTTTTCGTCTGAACGGTTTTTGTTTTGAACGGTTTTTTCGCGACACCCTTACAATGAGCAGTGTTCTATGATCTAGTCTCAAAATGAACAAACACTATTTTAAGGGGCAAATTTTCGAAATTTTTCTAGGGAAAGACCCCTAATCCGCTTGTTTACACAATTTTGTAATTTGATACCCACAAAACCACCAAAATTAAAAACATATGTAAAACTTAACGTAAACTCATTTAAGGAGATACCCAGAAAAAGTGATTAGTCAAAACCACCCGAAACAAAAGTCTGGTTACGGCCCGTAGACTAATCGAAATTTCTGTTAGAATTAAAGTATTCCCAAGATACTAAGTTTTAAGAAACTTGTAGATTGTGTTAAATTAAAATAAATAATGCACAAAAAAGAGGCATATATTTAATACAGAGTAATTTAAAAATATTCTTTAAAGTAGATGAGAAATAGTTTCTAACCAATTAATATATTATCCTTCTAAATATTTCTTATTATTTTACTAATTTGATAAATTAAATGCATGATACATAAATTAAATAAATATAGGTAAAAATATAATTTATATATAAATATAGATGTATGTAAATGACAAGAATAATTTAAGTTGCCCCACCTGAGGGGAATTCCTGGCTACGGGCTTGGGTTTAGAGTTTACAGCCCCCTCCACTCCAGTGTGTGGGGGACCCCCCCCCCCCAAACCACACATAGAGCTTCTCACTCTTTCCATTTGTGTTCTTAATTAACCGGGGCTGTAAAAGTTTAAACCCATAGAAGAGCTTTGATAAGAGTCCTCCAAAAATTATTTATAAATACCTTTTAAATTAACCTGATATAAATAAGATATTTTTATACATATCAAACAAATAAATTATTGATTTAATCTTACCTTGGGCTCAGGTTGCGTTCTATGGATGTATTTCAGCAGATCTTTTCTACCGCGGGCAAACCAAGGATTCGTAAACTCATGATGACCTTTCATTCTGGCTATTTCCCAAGGCTGCGAAGCTTTCTTGAAACCATACAAGTTTAACTGCCTTACAAAACTAGGGAGTTTACTGCTCTTAGAGAAGAAATTATTTGTACCTAAGTACTCCTTTTTGAACTTCTCAAAGTTAAAAATAACACCATCTCCAGTTTTGTTCCAATAAATTGCGCCTGAAACGCAAAGGTTGACTGCATCCCACAACTTGTATTGGAATCTTTGAGTACCAGACATGGTAAACGGCAAGCATAAATTTTGATTTATTAGTTGAGTGTTTGCAGTATTTGTTTTTATTTATGGTTTGTTCAAAGGAGCAAACGATTTTTGTATTTCTTATTCTTACCACTCAATTAAAAAAGAACAAACGATAATTAATTTTTATTATATTCATTTTCTATAATTGATCCCCACAAATTTTAATTGCTTTTGAATTTTGGTTTTCAGTTAGTAAGGTAATCCCTGTGTCTTAAGATATTTTTCAAGAATTTATTCCTCGCTGTTTCCAAATGATCTAATATTAAGTGGAAGAGAGTAATTTGTTTTTCCGAAGATCTCTAGAAAATAGCCATAGTGCAGTGTCTTCTAAGCCAAGATTTACTCTTGGTGTTTTATTTTTTTAATGAGCACTTTTTGGAAGAACATCAGAAACATGTTTGTTAGCTTTCAAGACAAGCGGATCTCTCTCAAAATCAAGGAAAGGTTGAAAATAACTAATAGTATTAAAATATCGATACAAGTTTTTCTAAACATAATTTCATCAAAATATTTAACCTAACAATATGAGATTTCGATAAAATTAGGTTAGGTAATAAAATATAAAGACACATTAATCACTTCACCCGTTTTCGAGCTTTCTAGAAAAGTTTGAATGGTTCTAGCTGCTAGACCCATTCAAACTTTTGGTAGGGCAGAGTAAAAAAGTGGAAGTAATTTAGAAAGTTCACAAATCCCTAAACTTTTACACACTGGTTTGGGATTTTGGATGCAATTTGGTAAAGGAAAAAGTTCGCATATTTGCAAATTTTTTTGATTTTTTGATTAAATTTTGTATTCATTCAACTAAAAAAACACAAAACTACACAATAACACTGAAAAATTTGCAAATATGCGATTTTTTTCTTTTTTGACCCCTGAAAAAGTGCTATTTTCACATGCTAATATCTCCGCGAATATTCAAGATATTTTGATCAAATTTTTTTCAGTGAGTTCTTCTTGACGTTAGCAACAATACTCTCATTGAGGTTTTTTCTCTATCTCCTTTAGTTTTTAAATTAAATTAATTTTTTTAACTTTTTAATTTCGCCGCTAGGGGCGCTGTAAGTCATCTCAATGGATTCTCCAGCCTCACTAACCTAGGGGTAGACCAAGACCATCTATATAAAGGCCTCCCAACTCGGCCGTGCAACGTCATAACTTTCACTCATCTTTGACGTCACTCCATAGACTTAACATGGCAATTTTCACTCACGTTTGACGTCATCTTCCGGAGATGGGTGGCCATTAGGGCGGAGCGAAAAAACTATATCTTTTATTTTGATTATGGCCTAGTGCGGAAAAGTTGTGTACAGGTGAGTTAACCACGTGTGCAAAATTTGGGGGAAAACAAAAAATATCTTCCGTCTTTAAAATGGCCTTGAAGTTTCAAAAACGTGGTGATTTTTTTACAAAACAACTAAAAACCCAAAGATTAAACTCTCAAATATTGTTCATAATTTTTTTTATGAAGAACTAATATAGTTATAGACATAATCTTTCAGGTTCCATTCTTCTATCACTCTTTTTTCGTTAGATATAATTTTTTAATGTTCAAAGAAATCTTGTAAAGTTGTTGAAACCTGCATTTTTAAAAAGCTAATAACTCTAGAACTATACAACTTAAAAACCTGAAATTAGTCCCATTCAGTTCGTAATTTTTTTGTCTTTGATTTGATGTGCATCATGACCATCATTTTGTAAAAAATATTTTTCAAAATTTAAAAAAGTGAAAAAATTTAATAAAAAATTTTTTTTTGAAAATTTTTTTGAAAAGAAAATTAAAATCCTTAAATGAACAGTACTACCAAATTTCAAATTAAAAATAAAATTTAATCATGTATAAAAAATTCGAAATTTAGGCAAGTCCCTAAACAATACCCAAAATTATACAGCAAGAGCAATTCACTCATGGAAAATTCCTAAACTCGCTTGAGGGTGTTCATATGACTTAAACATGCAAAAAATGTCACAAAATGTTCTGAAAATACGACAATTAACAAATTCGGTACAAAACCTTACAGAGCTAATTTTCAACTTTAAGTTAATTCAATTTGCATGAATTTTAACTCAATATTCCTAAGAAATGTGTTTATATCCAATTTTTTATGTTCTAAAATTTTTAATTTACTTTGATTTGATTTGTTAAAAGTAAAAACAATTAGATATAAACATAATTCTTAGGAATTTTCATGAGTAAAACATGCAAATTGAATTAACTTAGGGTAGAAAATTAGCTCTGTAAGGTTTTGTACCGAATTTGTTAATTGTCGTATTTTCAGAACATTTTGTGACATTTTTTGCATGTTTTAAGTCATATGAACACCCTCAAGCGAGTTTATGAATTTTCCATGAGTGAATTGCTCTTGTTGTATAATTTTGGGTATTGTTTAGGGGACTTGCCTAAATTTCTTTTTTTATTTTCCTAAATTATTTTTTTATACATGATTAAATTTTATTTTTAACTTAAAATTTAGTAGTACTGTTCATTTATGAGTCAAAAGGATTTTAAATTTTTTTCAAAAAAATTTAAAAAAAAAATTTGTTTTTATTAAATTTTCTCACTTTTTTTTAAATTTTGAAAAATATTTTTTAGAAAATGATGGTCATGATGCACATCAAATCAAAGACAAAAAATTTACGAACTGAATGGGACTAATTTCAGGTTTTTAAGTTGTATAGTTCTAGAGTTATTAGCTTTTAAACATTGCAAAAAAAACAACTTTACAAGATTTCTTTGAACATTAAAAAATTATATCTAACGAAAAAAGAGTGATAGAAGAATGGAACCTGAAAGATTATGTCTATAACTATATTAGTTCTTCATAAAAAAAATCATGAACAATATTTGAGAGTTTAATCTTAGGGTTTTTAGTTGTTTTGTAAAAAAATCACCACGTTTTTGAAACTTCTAGGCCATTTTAAAGACGGAAGATATTTTTTGTTTTCCCCGAAATTTTGCACACGTGGTTAACTCACCAGTACACAACTTTTCCGCACTAGGCCATAATCAAAATAAAAAATATCGTTTTTTCGCTCCGCCCTAGTGGCCATGTATACAGAGGGTCTTGGGTAGACCCGGTAGACCTTACTTCCAAGACCCTAGGAGGCGTTGGTTCCGAATAAAAGCCGTGCAACGCAATTTTGAAACACCCTGTATGTTACCAAATACTACCTGTATGTTACCCTGTATGTGATACCAAATTTCATCCAAATCTGTCCAATAGATCTGGAGAAAATCGAAAAAACGTGCAATTTCTCTTAACTTTGAACACCAGTGTAATTTTACTACTAAACTATTTTTTTCATTGAAATAAGAAATTCCACGGTGTACAAGAAGCGATCCTCTTGAGGAGTCTTCAAGGGTCTGATGTCCAAAAATGAGTGAAAACACCAGGGTCAGTGGGGATTTTAAGTTTTATATTTTTATCAAATTAGTTATTTTTTTTAATACTGCTTTTTATGGAGGCTCTAGAACAGGGATGGCGAACCTTTTTCAATTAGTGTGCCATTTATATTACGGTTTATGATTTTCAGGTGTCAAGTGTTCCATTTGTTATTTTTTTAATAAATTATATTTAAACCCTTGGAAAATGAAATCTGCCTTTGAGGGTCGATAGAACAGGAGTTCCCCCCCAACAGACCGACCTTACAAGTACTCAAGGGCCCCAATCGAAGACACAAGTCTAGTGGTGGGCCGTAAAGTCAGTGGTGTATACAGGGTGTCCCATAAATGTTGGGTCACACTTCTAGGGTGGATAGTAGACACCTAGACGAGTCAGAATCACATAGGATTCGGGGGTCCCAGACCAAATCCCAGGGAGTTAAAAATGGAGCGATACCCCAAAAAAATTATTGAAAAATTCAATTTGTAGAAGAACTACTATTGGTAAAAATTTAATTATGGTCTCAAAATAATGGTTTTAATATGATCTTTAAAATTATCTTAAAAGTTTTCAGTTAAAAAATTTTTTTATTACAAAAAAAGTTTAAAAACCACAAAAAATTGTGAAAACTCTGCCAAAACTTTATTTTGTATTTCAAAATCCTTTACTTTTATTTAATAATCTGAAAGATCATAGTCGAAAACCCTTTAATCCAAAGTGTCACGTAAAAACCACCAAAATTAAATGCTTGAGAGCCTGTTAAAGCATGGTTTATGTCCGTTTTTTGCGCCCGCAAAGTGCCGTTTTGGAAAAGGCTATAGGAAACCACTTTGCGCACGCAAAAAAACGATCTTTAACAGGATCTCAAGCGTTTAATATTGATGGGTTTTACGTGAAACTTTGAACTTAAGGGTTTACAACTATGATCTTTCAGATTATCAAATCAAAAGAAAGGATTTCGAAATACAAAATGAGGTTTTGGCAGAATTTTCACATTTTTTTGTGGTTTTTTAACTTTTTTCATATTAAAACAAATTTTAAAGTGAAGACTTTTGAGATAATTTTAAAGATCATATTAAACCCTAATTTTTGAGACCATGATTACATTTTTACCAATAGTAGTTCTTCAAATTAAATTTTTCAATAATTTTTTTGGGGTGTCGCTCCATTTTTAACTCCCTGGGATTTGGTCTGGGACCCCCAAATCCTATGTGATTCTGACTCGTCTAGGTGTCTACTATCCCCCTAGAAGTGTGACCCATTATTTATGGGACACCCTGTACAGAAATTTATTTCGGGAGGGGCCAACAATTATTCCTCAGTCCCTCCCATGCATCTTTAATAGGTTTAATCCAGCTTTTTATTACATTTTTGATAGAATTTGCATTTTTCTAGAATTTAATCTAAGAAAAGTTGTCAATAATGAAATTCCAAGTAAAGGGGGTCCTCCCCAGACAGTTTTTTAGATTTGACCCTAAAAACATGGTTTTGAACTAGTTTTTGGTGCATCTGATCCGAATTTCGAACATACACTTTTAGGTAGGATTTTGATTTTCATGAATATTAAAAAAAGATGTAAATAATAAAGTTTCAAGTAGAAAAGGGGGGTTTGGGGGCACTCCCCCAGAAAATTGAAAATTTCACCCCCAAAAACTGGGTTTTAACTTGTTTTGGTATACCTTTTCCGAATTTCGGAGGGGGCGGGCGGGGCCCCTTCGACCCCTATATATTGCGTAAAGTAATCAGACTCCCTTTGCATCCATATTTTTTTCGAACGGCCGAATGTCAGTTTCCTTACGTATTTGTAAGGGAGGTGGTGAATTCAGTGGCGTAGCCAGAAAAAAATTTCGGAGGGGGATGTTGATAGTTCGGGAGGGGATATGAGGTATTTTTAGTGGTTTTCTATGGTCAAAAAGGAAATTTCCTGAGTTTCGGGGGGATATATCCCCAAATCTCCCCCTCTGGCTACGCCCCTGTGTGATTTGCTTACCTTTGCTGACAAAACGAAGGAGGGGGTCCAAAATGACCAAGGAAATGGGGTTACGTAATATTTGAACGGCCCATCGGCACCTAAGAGGTGAGTGGGGGGTTTGTCGGTCTTCCCCAGAAAATTTTTTGAATTTCAGCAAGCTAAAGAGTGTTTTGAAGTTTGTTTTGGGAGTTTTCGGGTAATGGGAAATCTCTGGTATAGAACTCAAGTTTTTTTTGTCATTTTTAGTGAATGTCGCGTGCCACCGAAATACCGGTCGCGTGCCACTGGGTGGCACGCGTACGCGCGTACCATAGGTTCGCCACCACTGCTCTAGAAAAATGTTTTTACTACCCTTGAACTCAACTACCTATTTTGCAACATAAAAATTGATATCCATATCTGGATAAAAACATTTCACGTGCTTGCATCCTCTCTTCTTAACCCTCCGTCGGTCGCAATATTAAACTGACGCGTTGGGTCGCAATGTGCCAAAACGCACAATCGAAAGAATCGCAATCTTCTACCTTTTAATTTCAATGATGGAGTCTTAAAAACGATAAGAGATATTCCTAGAATTATTCAGACATGAAAAAATATTATATATGTTTTTAATAATTAAGAAAAAAATATAAATAGCATAAAATTAAACTTACATCATCAGGATAAGTAATTTAATATTATAGTCAAAAATTAAAATGAATGATGTGAAACATGAAGGATATTAATCATAAATTATTGTTTTTGAACTCATGTCCAGATAATAACCCTTCACAAACAAAAATATTACAGGTAATACTTGCAGGTCCTAGGCTAGGCATATTGACCGCTGACAATCCCTGTAGCTATTGTAAAATAACTCCAAAATATATAGTACAGTCAAATTAGGGTTTGAGGTAGACATTTAGAAATACAAGCAGAAACCCCCTGGGATGTGTTTAGGGGGGTCTGAGGATGCTTCACCTGAAAATCCCAAAAAATCCGGTGACGGGTTTTCCGCCATTTTGAAAAAGAAATCGGCCATATTGGATTTTTCCATAGTTCATAAAAACAGCCATAACAGGCGAACTAATTGGTTTAAAATGTTCGTTCTTGTTTTAAAATGCGTAATTCAATGCGTTCTTTAAGTTTCATGCATCAATTATTGGTTCTAAACCATACATTTTTTTGAAATTAAGCTAAAATAGCAATTTTTTCGTATTTTTTTCGGTTGTAGTTCTTTCGTTTAATACTGTGTCGTAACTATTATAGATATCAAGACCAAAACAACTGGAACTTGTTTAGAATTGTCTTAGGCTATACCATACCAAAATTCTAAGAAATCCCGCCATTAGTTTTCCGCCATTTTGAAAAAAACTGTGGCTATACTGAATTTTCAATGTTTCTTAAAAACTGCTATAACAAGCGAACTTATAGGAATAAAATGCTCAATTTTTTTATAAAATACATGTCTAAGTGTACGTTTTTGAAATATCATGCAGTAAGTTAATATCCTTAAAGATTTAATTTAAAAAACTGGGAAAAATAGTAATTTTTCAGTCTTTTTCTGTTGTAGTTTTTTTATAGTCCAGGCAAATTAGACATTCAATATAACAGGCTGAAAATTGGTGGAAATGTAGAGAATAGTGTCCGTCTTGATATCCTGAAATTCCCGAAAAATCCCTCCAGGGGAAAATCCGCCATTTTGGAAAAACCAACGCCATCTTGGATTGAGTTTTCAAGCATAGCGACTGAACCAAGGGGCAGATTAAGTTCGTTTTTGTCCCAAATTGTTTAATATTGTGTATTTTAAGAGAAAACATCAAAAATTTCAAAATGAAAAACTTAATTCAATAATAATTAATTTTTATTTAATTACTGATTTGCTGTGTTAAAATGTAGGTAAGCATTCAAGATAACAAGCTGAAAATTGGTGAAAATATAGAAGACAGTGTCCTAATTCATATCGCGAAATTGCCAAAAATCCCTCCAAGGGAAACCGCCATTTTGAAACAACCGCCGCCATATTGGGTTTTATTTTTAAGCATAGCGACTGAACCAAGGGTTCGATTGAGTTTGTTTTTGTCCCAAATAGTTCAATATTGCGTACTTTAAAGATAAAACCTGAAATAGTTCGAAATAAAAAATTAAACTTAAATAAAATTAAATTTACTTAATTAATGATATGTCGTGTGTAAATGTAGGTAAGAATTCAAAATAACAAGCTGAAAATTTGTGGAAACGTAGAAGATAGTGTCCTGATCGATATTCCGAAATTCACAAAAAATCCTTCCAGGGGAAAATCCCCCACTTTGAAAAAACCACCGTCATTTGGACTCTCAATTTAAGCATAGTGATAATGGAGTTTTCTCTTTCCACAACAATGAAATTTCTCCCAAGAAGGTATTATTGAAGCTTGAAAAAACTGCAATTTTAAAGTCGAATATTTCAAAAACTATACGTGCTATTTAAGTAAATTTAGGCTTAAAATGTAGTTTATTTATTCAAGAAAAACACGCAGTTCCGTGCATGGTCAAAAATATCACCGTTTAGTTGAAACTAAATATAAAAGAATGGACAAAACGGTCAAATTTAAGAAAACAAACTATACTCAAACGATATAGCAATCAAACGGTCAAATTTTTGACCATGCACGAAACTGCATGTTTTTTTTGAATAAATAATCTACATTTTAAGCCTAAATTTACTTAAATAGCACGTATAGTTTTTGAAATATTCGACTTTAAAATTGCAGTTTTTTCAAGCTTCAATAATGCCTTCTTGGGAGAAATTTCATTGTTGTGAAAAGAGAAAACTCCATTATCACTATGCTTAAATTGAGAGTCCAAATGACGGTGGTTTTTTCAAAGTGGGGGATTTTCCCCTGGAAGGATTTTTTGTGAATTTCAGAATATCGATCAGGACACTATCTTCTACGTTTCCACAAATTTTCAGCTTGTTATTTTGAATTCTTACCTACATTTACACACGACAAATCATTAATTAAGTAAATTTAATTTTATTTATATTTAATTTTTTATTTCGAACTATTTCAGGTTTTATCTTTAAAGTACGCAATATTGAACTATTTGGGACAAAAACAAACTCAATCGAACCCTTGGTTCAGTCGCTATGCTTAAAAATAAAACCCAATATGGCGGCGGTTGTTTCAAAAAGGCGGTTTCCCTTGGAGGGATTTTTGGGAATTTCGCGATATGAATTAGGACACTGTCTTCTATATTTTCACCAATTTTCAGCTTGTTATCTTGAATGCTTACCTACATTTTAACACAGCAAATCAGTAATTAAATAAAAATTAATTATTATTGAATTAAGTTTTTCATTTTGAAATTTTTGATGTTTTCTCTTAAAATACACAATATTAAACAATTTGGGACAAAAACGAACTTAATCTGCCCCTTGGTTCAGTCGCTATGCTTGAAAACTCAATCCAAGATGGCGTTGGTTTTTCCAAAATGGCGGATTTTCCCCTGGAGGGATTTTTCGGGAATTTCAGGATATCAAGACGGACACTATTCTCTACATTTCCACCAATTTTCAGCCTGTTATATTGAATGTCTAATTTGCCTGGACTATAAAAAAACTACAACAGAAAAAGACTGAAAAATTACTATTTTTCCCAGTTTTTAAAATTAAATCTTTAAGGATATTAACTTACTGCATGATATTTCAAAAACGTACACTTAGACATGTATCTCTCTATTCTAAAAAAAAGTTTTTGTAAATGGTTTCCAGAGAAAGGCTTTTTAATTACTGATCCGTATAACATGTTTTTGGTATCAAACTGTTCGGATTCTTTTGAGGATGTGCAAAGTGCCTTTAGAATTTCTAAAAAAATTCTCAATTCTAAGATATTTCCATTTTTCTGGATTACGGATAAGGTTGCAGTTAACAGCAAGAAACTGTCGTACAATTTATTATACCTCCAATCACAATGACCAACCGACGCTATTCATTAACGATGAAAATAATTCCTTTCACGCTTTGAAAATGCGCTTCAAAATATGTACTTTCTAAATAAAATATTTTTAAAAGACTGATAAGAGTTTTCCAGAAACTCACAGATCTACTATTCAAGTATAGAATTTCACACACCAAAATTAATTGTTTGTAAACATTGAGTGCAATGTAGATTTTGTCTCTTATCATTTTTAATAGCTTAAATAGTATTGTTTAAAAAGTCTGTTTTAAAACTAAAACTTGAATGATAAAACACTAGATATTTTGACGAGTTACTAGGTACTATATTAAATTTAACAGATTCATTGCTGAACGTTTTTGTAAATATTGAATAACAATAGCACGAGCAGACTTGATGGATATTTTCAAGGAAAACGTGTTGATTAAATTATTGATAATTTAACCAATAAATATTCTAACTTTTAAGAGAGTGTGCTTCAAGAAAGTTGGTTGAAGTTTTTTCTACTAATTGTTATAACGAATGTTTTATAAATAAATAATTTTAGTGAGCAGGGTTTTGTGGGGATTGCGAAGCGATCCGAAAGGCCCTGCGTCAGCAGTTAACGGGGGTTGGCGAGCGATAGCGAGCAGGGGGCGGTAGCTCCCTAGTTTTATAAAAAAATTGAGCATTTTATTCCTATAAGTTCGCTTGTTATAGCAGTTTTTAAGAAACATTAAAAATTCAGTATAGCCACAGTTTTTTTCAAAATGGCAGAAAACTAATGGCGGGATTTCTTAGAATTTTGGTATGGTATAGCCTAAGACTAAACAAGTTCCAGTTGTTTTGGTCTTGATATCTATAATAGTTACGACACAGTATTAAACGAAAGAACTACAACCGAAAAAAATACGAAAAAATTGCTATTTTAGCTTAATTTCAAAAAAATGTATGGTTTAGAACCAATAATTGATGCATGAAACTTAAAGAACGCATTGAATTACGCATTTCAAAACAAGAACGAACATTTTAAACCAATTAGTTCACCTGTTATGGCTGTTTTTATGAACTATGGAAAAATCCAATATGGCCGACTTCTTTTTCAAAATGGCGGAAAACCCGTCACCGGATTTTTTGGGATTTTCAGGTGAGGCATCCTCAGACCCCCCTAAACACATCCCAGGGGGTTTCTGCTTGTATTTCTAAATGTCTACCTCCGGCCCTTTTTTCGCCTAATTTGACTGTACTAATATTATTTTCAGCTATAAACTGTAAACCTACAGGTAGTAGTCGTAGATTTGTATAGTGTACAACTTTATCTTTTGCGAAGTAAGTATATAAAGTACGATTTTGTAGGTGTAAGTTCAACCGCAATAAACCAAAAATAAGTAGAAGAATTTCATTCATATTACGGAAAATTTAATAATATTGACGTGCTAACACTCATAAAATAAATAAATAAGCATCAGGGATTCCAAAAATTACTATAACTTACTTTAAAGTACTGAAACACGATCGGTCGCAATGTGTCAAATAGTGAAATTATGATGAAAACAAAAGTAAACAAAGCGCGCGAATTAAATGAATTGGCTGGCTCCATACATCCGGTAAAGATATGAGACTACCAGGAATTTCAGACTTCTAACCCCCAAAACAACGAAAAGGCGAACGAAAATGTATGAGGTGTGCGAAAAAGTTCAGTTGCGACCGACAGAGGGTTAAATCACATTGAAACATAACACAGGTCTGCAAAAAACTTTTTTCGAGCTGTTTTGGATATTTCACCTGAACTTTGTTATTTTTGGTGCGCTGAATCCAAAAATGACCTCCATTTTGTCCTGGGACGTCACGTTTTTTGACAATTCAGATTTTTAGGTTTTGTTGGGATATGCCTTAAAATTTTGTAAAATTAACTTTTTATACTAAATTTTTTATTCAAATTTTTTCCACGCAATCTTTTTTATGTTTTTTGATGTGCTGAATCTAAAACTGACCTCTGTTTTGTCATAAGATTTCACCTTTTTTCACAATTTAAGTAAAAATGTAAATTTTTAAAGAAAATAAAAGTAAATATATTTAAAAAAGTCATTTTTCTACTCAAACTTCATTTGAAAATAATTTTTTATGATTTTTGGTGTGCTGAATCCAAAAAATACCTATTTTGATTTTTAAGACACCACATTTTGTAACAGATTGAGAAAATATAGCAACATTTCACATAAAATGTATACTTAAGTAGATTTTTTAATCCAAATTTATTTTTAAGGTTTTTTTGTGCCCCGAGTTCAAAAATGGTCTGTTTTGCCATAGAATGTCATGTTTCCTGGCAATTTAAGTAAAATTGTAAAATAAGTCATTATTTCAATTTTCATGAAAATAGTTACATAAAATAAAATTGTTACATATTCTTCATGAAAATCATTATATTACTGAAATAAACTTATTTACACACTCTCTAAAGCCAATTTTTCCTCCTCATGAAACTCCCCTTGGTACCTTTACCCTTGTGAGTAGCAAAAAGAACGTTTCTTTGAACTATACAACAAAAATCCTTCATTATTCCCCGATTAAATATAATATTCTCTAATATTTTCTTTCCATCTCTATTATGCCCTGATGAGATAGTTTACTATGTGCACCATTCACAGCTCCTAATTTTTAAAACTAAAGGAGCTAGAAATGCACAAAAACTATGAAAAATGGGCAAATTCGAATATAATTTTGCTATTTGTGAAAAATCCTGACGTATAGGATTTTTTTCAATATTTTTTTTTATCAGCACACCAAAATACATAGGAAATCACTAAAATTATTCAAACAGCTTTTTCATTGCAGACCTGTGTAATCTGAATTGATATTTTTAACACTCGATAAAATGCTTCAGAAACAAGCTCACAACTAAACAAAATTTTTAACCACAAAGAAATTGTTTTATTTAAATAGGCTATGAAAAGAAAATATCTCAAGCAGGGTTCCCACTAACTTGGGAAATAAAATTCCCAGACTTTACAAGGCTAATCTTGGCAGATTTCCTGGGCAAAAAACTAGCAGCAAATTACAGTATTTTATCAAACATTTGCTTTTCAAACCACTATTTTTAATAAATATTTGTCTTTTCCAGAACCCAAAATAAGACATTAAAAATTCATAATTTTCAAGGTTTTTGGCAGAAATAAGAAATTTTTCTCTACTTTTGAGGTCAAATCAAATTTCCCTGACCCATGGCAGCCCTATTCAAGTTAGAGATTTATAAACCAAAAATTTTTTGTATTGAGGAAATTGTATTTAATACCTGCATTTGACCAAGGGTGCAGAAAATGTTTCAGATCCCAATATTTCCCACAGAAATGTCTCAATATTTTCATCAAAACTTCCCAAAAAATGTTCCCATGAAGACAAAAATATCGTTGTGATTAAATAAGAACGCGATTTTTAATGAAAATCACCACTCCTCTCACAGTTACGTTGTTTTTCCTGCATATCAGTCAACACGAAGGAAAATCCAACTCCACCAAGGAAACAGGTTTTTTGAGCCAAGATCAGTAATTCCATTGTTTTTATCCCATTTCTGTAGAATTTGGGTGACATAATATTGTCAGCAGCCAAAATAGTTTTTACTAAAAACTTAATTTGTAGAATTTTTCTTTATAAACTTCAGCAAAAATTTCCCCTGAACATTGTTTGGACATTCTGCACAGGTAGGTGGTCAAATACAAAAAATTACCTTTAGAGTACAAAATTACTGTACAGTAAAACCTCTCAGGAATGACACTTATCATTCCAAGAAATATTGATGGCTGGTCAATAGGGATGAACATTAAATTGCTTTAAAACTTAATTAAAACATTTTGAAAACTAATATTGAATAAGTTCTAAAAAAATATTATGAAATAACAATTCTTAAAAACTAATACAGTAGAGCCCCGATTATCCGCGCAATTGGGTGGCAGGGGTACCGCGGATAGCGAAAATCGCGCATAATCCGAAAAAAGACTAAAAATGAAGTGAAAACACGAAAAAAATATTTCATCATATAAGCTATGTTTTATTGTACAAAAAACATGATATGTTAAAATTTTAAAATATGTACAGTACAGCAGAAACCTTTGCTCTACATCTAAAATGTCTCTAATCTCATCTAAAATTTGCTATCATCGTTAAAAAATTTGTTTCGGGGCACTCGCGGATAATCCGCACCGCGGATCATCCGCTCGCGGATAATCGGGGTTCTACTGTAAATAAATTAACCCGTAACAGGGGACGTGGGTCTCCCAGACTCCACATCACTTTCCTTTCCTCCCCTCCACACGCTTGGATTCTTCAGCTAGCTTCACTTTTCGTGATCTAGGCCCTGACCCCTACTTATCAGCATGTTGACAAGTGCGACTGTGGAAATTCCGCTTATATTTCATTTTTTGGGAATTCCATTTTTTTCACCTCCCCTGTTAAGGGTTAAGATATAATATACCAAAATTTAACTTAGCTTAGACCAGGGGTTCCCAATAAAATTTTGCCGAGGACCCCCTTTACAATTAATTTACTGACGAGGACCCCTTAAACTTAAAGGCTTAATTTTTTTAAATGCAGATTAAATGTAGATTTTAAAAATGTATTCAAAACCGAAACTATGGTATTTAAGTCAATAAAAAATTGCAAAGAACAAAACATGGATTATCTTTGGTGGTAAACAGAGGCTGCGCCACCTACATTAATCGATTTGTACTACAGTGACAATTAACTAACAAAACTAACGAATGAACAGCTGAGTAGGATAATGGTTACTTCAAATTAAGGAAAATAAAAAAATACTTAATTTCTCTGTGACATTTCGCGGACCCCCAGGGGTCCGCGGACCACCTATTGGGAACCCCTGGCTTAGACAACTAGCTTTCTGAATTACCTGTTTCATGAGTAAATCACCTTTCCCAGCCTTAAAACAACCAGGATTTTTTTTACTTTTTAAATTAAGATAATGACTTTAGAATGTAATCAATTGAATAAACTTAATAATCAAATCATAATTAACAACTCAAATGAATAATTTAAAAATGCAAAAACAAAGGACTTAATGTTTTTTAAAATTTATTCCATTTTTCAGTTCATTTTATACAGATTCCAAAACTGGGGGTTCATATCCCTCAGGCCTATCAATTACTGTGCCTTCTTCACCGACTTTAGCTGAAGTGGTGGTTTTGCTGGTACCTTCTCCGTGCAATTCAAGGAGTTTTCCCACTGTAATTATAAAGTACTAAAATTAGACACATGAAAAAAATTTAAGACATAGCATTTTGGTATGCATGCAAGGCACGTAACAGCAAGAAACATTTACTGACTTTATATAGGACAAAACCTTTATTTGTGAATGGGTATTTTTTAAATATATATTTTGAATATGAATTTGAAATCTTAAATAGCATAAAAATTTATTCTTTCATTTATTATGAAAATTATTTTAATGAGAATGACATGAGTTTAGTTTGAAATTATAAGGCAGGGTACACTTAAACTAAATGGCATCTATCATCTCATGAGGCAGAAGTCGGACTCCTGCCATTTATGGGCCTCACTTTCTCAGGAGCCGCACCCCCTTTGCCTTGAATCCTTGTGGAGCTTGGGTAGTACCAAGTGGCACACGACAACAACTTAAACTAAAAATATTGGATCTCTTATTTTAACCAGGGGTTCATCCAGAGTTTTTTTTTGTCAGGATCTTGTTTTAGGAACTTAGTGAAAAATCAACTGAAATTTTTTTAAAATGAAGGCTTTGTGGTACAAAAACAGCATTAATAACTTTTAAAATGGCCCTAAAACTAGAAAATTTTATTTTAAATAATCAGGGGTAATTCCAGACTTTTTGTGAAGGGTCCGGTTTTGTAAAAATCTGCACATAATTTTGTGAATTTTAGTTAGTGTAAAAATAGTTAATTTCAGCCAGGAGCCTGTTTTTGTGAAAATAAGCTCACAAATTATCAGTATTGTAAAAAATAGTGTCATTTTAAGGCCAAAATACTTTGTGAAGGGTCCGTTTTTAAGGTAAAATATGTTGTTAAAGGTCCGTTTTCACAATGAAACATTTTGTGAAGGGTCCGAAAACGGACCCTAATTTCTTCTAAACAGACCCCTGATAATAGATATACAATCTGAACACAATTTTCAAACCACTATTGGTCTCTAGACTTTTGTTAAGGGTTTTTTAACGGACCCAATTTATTTCTAGATGAATCCGTTAACCTATTTTTGGTAACTGAGCATGCAAAGGTTGAAAGAAAGGGTATGATCCACTTAATGACAGGGAGGGGATAAAAAAGATTGAAAATGCTATATATATATCATTTATAGACAGACGTTCTTATGTTAAGTTTGTAGCTTATGGCTCATTTATACAGAAGCACAATAAATAGACTGTGAGCAATCTTAGCAATTTCAATCAACTTTAGACTGAAATTAATATCAGCTTGCTGTTTCTTTTTCATGCGCTTATAACATCAGTAACATCTTTGTAACTGAGCTGGTAAAACATGATTGAAAAATCCTAAGGGTTTTAAAAAATAAGTTTAAACTATTAGAAACAGATAAAAATTGCAGTTAAATTCTACTTTAAAATACCACATACATCTGAACATTCTAACAATAGGATGAAAGTATTTCAATAAATTTTGATACAATTTCGGAAAGCTTCTTCCAATATAACACTTAAGTTTTACGTTTGTTTTAACCCTTTATTTTTTTTTATCAAAATAATAAAATTTCAATGCTCATTTTAAAAGTTCTACATCAATTTAAATAAAAAATATTAAACATTAATTAATGCAAATAATTTAAATTTCAAGAGAGAAGAGCTAGTAGGAGTTTAATAGATCATAACATAATCAAATTGGAAGTTGCTCAGATTAATTAGTATCATCAAGACATCAGTACTCTAGCCTAATATTACATCATAACTTCCAACTAGATATAGACAAGAATATAGTTCTAAGGAGGATATTTTTGAAAAATGAGAATGATATTTCCAAACAGGGGGCAACAGTTCTTTATAAAATGCAGCAGCCTTCATAATTGCAGGTTTTTTTTCAGATGGTATCAATAAGGTCTTTGTAATCATAAGGCAACTTTGTGAAACATTAAATGGTAGACTATTTTTCTGAACCCATAGGAAAATTAAAACTATTTAAAAGTGCAGGCCTGCAAATCCTAGACGTGTATGAATTGACATAAGAACAGTTGTAGCTGAGTTTAAGAAACCCCTACAACAAAGAATAGCTTACTTCAGAGTATAGGAAACATCACCATTGCCATCAGATAAGAGGTGTCGAATTCTCATCATTTAAACCAAACGTAAGAGCAAGGTACTTGATCTTAAGGTATATGACTTTCAGATGCTGCATCAGATTAAAAATTCTGTTCATGAGCAACTCATAAGAGGTGTCAGAGTGGTTATCATCATTAACAGCACGAGGAAAATTTTCACATATTTGAGCACACATGTTGGAATGGAATGAACATAAGATATGCTTAGATCATATGAGGTTCTCATGTAGTAGATAACTTCCAACTAGATATAGACAAGAATATAGAAGGTGGATATTTTTGAAAAATGAGAATGATACATCCAAATAGGGGACAACAGTTCCTTATAAAAATACAGCAGCCTTCATAATTGCAGGTTTTTTTTCATATGGTATCAATAAGGTCTTTGTAATCATAAGGCAACTTTGTGAAACATTAAATTGCAGACAATTTTTCTCAATTCATGGGAAAATTTAAACTATCTAAAAAGGCGGGCCTACAAATCCTAGATGTGTATGAATTGACATAAGAACAGTTGTAGCTGAGTTTAAGAAACCCCTACAACAAAGAATAGCTTACTTCAGAGTATAGGAAACATCACATTGCCATCAGATAAGAGGTGTCGAATTCTCATCATTTAAACCAAACGTAAAAGCAAGCTACTTGATCTTAAGGTATATATGACTTCCAGATGCTGCATCAGATTAAAAATTCTGTTCATGAGCAGCTCATAAGAGGTGTCAGAGTGGTTATCATCATTAACAGCATGAGGAAGATTTTCACATATTTAAGCACACATGTTAGAGAACAATGGAATGAACAAAAGATATGCTTAGGTCATACGAGGTTCTCATTTAGTTTCCCCTATTGAATATTGCAATCAAAAAGACTTCAATTGCTTCAACCCAATAGGGCAATATCAGTCTGTACTGAGCTATTCATAATGCAACACCATATTTCAGAATTATTCTAGTCATTAGTAGTACTAAGTTTTAAAATGAATCTAGTTTAATCATCTCATGTGAACTTCAAATGCATTTTTATCATTCTTTTTTTATTTAAGTAAATTACTTGCTGTTTTTAGGTCATATGAAACTTCTTTATAATAGCAATGTTTAATGTATGATATATACGGAACACGGTAGGTCATGCAGACCTACAGTACGGGTATATCGCTTATTCTACCTGCTTTTATCATTCCACACAGCTTCATAACTGGTAGACAAGTGAAACAGGAAAACAGGATGATAATTTTAAGATTCTATTATTTTATAAAATAACTGTTTAAGAACTACGGAATGTCTATAAGATGAACTTATGACATACGAGGATCTTTAATTGCTCTCCCTGCTTTGTATCTCATTCAGAATATTAATTCAGATGGTCAAGTGATTAGCAGGTTTATAATTATCAAATCAAATAATATGACAAGAGAAAATTTGACATTAAAATTATAGGATAAGGAAGTAAACATAAAATTACAATAAGTACACAACACACACTAAACCATACACATGTGATTACTCAATGAATTGGCTGAAAATGTTTAAAATTTTTGAGAGCATCTTAACTTTCTTTTATTTTAAATAGAGGGGGTCCATCGGCTTCTATTTCCAAAGATCCGATCACAATACAAAGCTTTAAGTCCTATTTTTTAGTAAAATTATTAACAGCTTTTCACATTACTCGATTTATTGTCATCATCAATTTTACTTCAAGTTCGTTACTTGGCAACGCTAATATTAACACTCAAGGCCAGATTTCCAGAAAGAAAATAAAAAGAATTTTAGTTTTGCAAATTGAATCTGTACTGGCAACTTATCTTTGTTTTTTTGTCTAGCCTTACAATACACTTTTATGAAGACATTGTTTGCCCAGAGGGTCTCTTGGTAAACAATATTGTTTATTTTATTCTAAAATTTTCTTATTCGTTTACTACGTTCCTTTTAAAGAATTAAACCTAAGCCAAGAACCATACAGTTTCGGCTTTATTTTTATGAATTAAACCAACTTAATTTACTTACAATCTAATTTGGGCTTCTTTAGTACTTTTACTTTCCTAATCATGACATCATGAAGAGGATAGATTCCTTGACACGCCTTTTCAATATCCCTTCCAATGCTGTCTGGGATTCTGAAAAGAAGATAAAATTATTTCACAATGAAATCATTTAACAAAACCAAATACCGTTAAATCCTGTTACAACAAAAAAAATTTCGGTCCCGTAAAATTGGTTATAGCGAGATTTTACTGTAACAGACCTTTTTAAAGAGCAACTTAACTATGCTTGTATTTAAATATAATAAAATTGCTTAACATTAAGTAAACAGTATACTGAATAAACGTTATTTTGAGGTCTATGTATGCAGACAATAAAATCAAACAAAAAAGGTCAAAGAGCAAACTTTAAAATTGAAATGGGAATTGAACTTTTTTGGATTTAAAATTAGAGCCTTACTGATAAAGCAATTTTAAAACTCTGCTCAGTAGAAATGGTAAACAAAATTAAGTATAATTGTTGAAGGTCACTAACTCTACAATTTTTTCAAAAATATTTTTAAATTGTTAGAATTAAGGTAAATGTGGGTATAGTGGACACTTTAAGGAAAATTTTTGCTTAAATTCTTAATAAATACCAACCTATTTGCTTGGAAACGGTTATCATCCTATTTTTAGGTTAATTGGATCTTCTTCTTTTGATTTTACCATTAAAAATTTTAATTAGATTGGGTAAAGTATTTTTAATTAATTTTTAAAAAGTACTCCAAATTGCATCTATAGTGGCCACCTTGATGTAGCTGTTGTATCTATGGTGGACACCTCTTGCATCAATAGTGGACACCTCTTTTTCGGCCTATATGAGGGGTTTATGCATGAAATTGAGGGTTTTTCTTGGCATAGTCGTTTAGTTCGAATTAAATCTCCCTTCACAACGAAATGTATTTTAGATTAAATCAAATTAGCTTTATTTAAAAAAAATACTTGATAGTTTCGAGCCCAAAGCCTACGCTGTAGCTGATTTGAGAAGAATTTAGCATGTAATTAAATGCTTTAGAAACCTTGGTTCCCAAAGCCAGAATGAAACCAAATTCATACAACACTCATTTTAAAGCGCTATCAACAGTTTATGAAGAAAAACTGATTCAAATTAATATTATTTATGTTTCTTTTAGAAGCCATTGCAGTGGCCACTATTGGAAAATCTAAGATTATGTGTTGGTAAAGTGGCCACCTCCATAAATCCTCGTAAAGACAAAATTTTCAAATAAATTTTATTCAGTATCATTTTATATACTCTTCTTTATCTAAATATAAATTTAAAAGTCAATCAAACGGTAATAAATACAAAAAAATCAGTTCCGAAATACCAGTTTCCTTACGCGATTCAATAAGCGAAATCAAATTTCAGTCACTCGGCCGATGTTGTTATTTTCAAATATTTAAATATCCTTCCCATGCTGATCTGTGGTATCGGTGGTAATTTACCAGCTTACCTGATTGTACAATCTACTATGCCTATGAATTTTGACGCTGTTTGATGCCTCTAACTCGTTTTATTTAAAACTAGCTGATATACCCGCCGTTGCTCGGGGAAAAAGGATTTTCAATCTAGGTGATAAAATAAATAAAATAAGAATTATTTTCTTCCCTATATTAATTTCCTGGGCGTCATTTAGGGGCGATAGGGTCAACTGGCTTTCCGCTAGAATTCTTCTTTCATGCTATACTTCCTTAAGACATAAAAAACTTTAAAAACACCACCTGTTAAGAATTAATGTGTGAAATCCTCATTTTTAAGAGTGAATTTTTCAAATTATAAAAACGTTAGCCCCCTAATTTCAAGGTGCTATATCTTTGTTCCCTTCAATATCCTCCATCTATTTCTCCAATTCGTAATGCATAGTTGTGGCAAAACCTTCCACCTCCGCTTCAAAATAATGGTAGAGGTCTATTTATTGAACAGCAATTTCTATTGACTTAATACTTATTTTTCCCTTCATCTCTTTTCCTAAAATTCAAAGCAAATAAAAAATAAATATACTTTCCTAAGATATAAAACAAAATCTAAAGAAACTTTGGGAATTAAAGTGTTAATAAACGGTTTTTAAATTAAAATTTAAAAAAGGTCAGGGGGAGACCCCCTGAACCCCCCTTCGTTGATTTATTACCAACTCATTCACTAAAATAAATCGCCTTCAAACATAAAATAAATGTAAGCATCATTTGAATTGACACCAACCATCTAAAATGATTCTGATGAAATACTATTGTTATATAAATTTTATTACTTGGAAAAAAAATTAAAAAATTTCGGTTAAATATTTTTTGGTAATTGGGTCATTCCATGTGAAATCAACCAATTAAAATGCAATTTTTGCAGGTGATGTCTCAGATTTTCTTGAAATTTACAATATGTGTTGTACACACTTAGTGTTGTAAAACTGTGAAGTTTCAGATTTTTTTGCTGATTTTTTCCAGAGATATGGCCTTTCAAAACTTCAAAATTTTCAGTTTTCTGGAATTTTAGGTAATTTTCAAATAGCTGTATCTCATCACCTATTCATGCTAAAGACATGAAATTTGTTTTAAATTATTCAGTATTGTATGATGTTTCATAATATATTAACCCTAACAAAGATATAGAATTTAAAATTTAAATTTTTTTTAAATTTTTCAAAAAAATTTAAATATTTAAAAATAGGTATAATTGATTTCCTTTTTAAAAATATATTATTTCAAACACACTTTCAGCAACATATGGGCCAAATTTCAAGATGGTATCTTTATGGGTTCAGAGAGAAAAAAATGTTTTCTACCATACTGTGCTCTTAAATTTGGAAAAAAAACACATATTTTGAGCTAGTAAAAAGCATTTTACCTACAAATACTACGAATTTATTTCGGAATATTGATATTAATGCATAATTTACACTTACTTTCATTTTAAAATATTTAAAATTTAAATTTTTTAAAACTTAAATTTTTTTAAATTTAAATTTTGAAAAATTAACTTTATTTCTAATTTAAATTAGTTAATTTATAAGAAAATGTTCAACATAATACTATTACTTTAGTATCAAAGGATTGTAAGAAGTTCTAAAATTTGAAAAAGTAGGAGATTAAGATGGAAGAGCTCTAAATAAAATTCAGTCAGAAATGAAACCATAAAAAGCAATCATACAATAATTTTGTCTGAAAAATCTTATTTAATAATGTATAGGTATAAAATTACAAATTATGTACACCTATTTCTACATAATTAAGTTCTTGAATTCTTATTATTATGAATTACACAAGTTCAGGTTTTAGAAAAATTTTACAACAGACTTGCAAAATGTTAGGAACTTGATATGTTCTACCATCTACCCGTTGTAGTTGTTGGATGTAAATTACACAGTATAAAGATTTTAGGTACAGTCAAAATATTTTGTTTTCTTGGATAAGAAATGATGGTGATGGTCCACAGGGATGTAAAAAAAAGAAATTTCAACTTCTTCTGACTGGTCTTATGACAAAACACATCCCATCCACCATTCATTCTCACAGGCAACATACCCAACAATCTCTTCAAATGGAACATCTTCCTCACAAGAACTTGCTTGATTCACATGTGTGTGATGTGTATCAGAAAAGGAGAACAGTCTTGTTATATTTTTTCTTTATTCAAAGGTATAAAAGCATGGTATTGTTGTGTCCAAACAACTGTTGACTTTTTCGAATCTTGTTTTTAATGACTTTTCTTCTTCAATATACTTGATATTGCTAACATAAAAAAAGAGATGGATGGTAATTTTTTGACCATTGAAAAGAAATTAGGATTGGAAGAAACATAAGCTGTTATAATTTTAGACTTAACTGAGAATTATTCATTTGTTTTACACAAGGCTTCCGCTGGAACAATGCTATGGAAACAGTTCAATTTGTTGTCTATTTTAAAGAAATTGATTTTGCCACAGGGGATTTACTAAAAACTCACAAAAGTGTTGTTTTCATATCAGACTGTTTGAAGAAGAAAAGTCATTAAAACAAGATTAAAAAAAGCCATAACAGTTGTTGGAACACAACAATACCGTGCTTTTATACCTTTGAATAAAGAATAAATACTAACAAGACTGTTCTCCTTTTCTGATACATATCACATGGGTATGTTTAATTTGTAATTTTATACCTATACATTATTAAATAAGATTTCTCAGACAAAATTATTGTATGATTGCTTTTTATGGTTTCATTTCTGACAACGAATTTTATTTAGAGCTCTCGCATCTTAACCTTCTACTTTTTAAAATTTTAGAACTTCTTACAATCCTTTGATACTAAAGTAATAGTATTATGTTAAGATTTTTCTTATAAATTAACTAATTTAAATTGGAAATAAATTTAATTTTTCAAAATTTAAATTTAAAAAAATTTAAGTTTTAAAAAATTAAAATTTTAAAATTTAAATATTTTAAAATGAAAGTAAGTGTAAATTATGCATTAATATCAATATTCCTAAATAAATTGGTAGTATTTGTAGGTAAAATGCTTTTTACTAGCTCAAAATATGTGTTTTTTCCAAATTTAAGAGCACATTATGGTAGAAAACATTTTTTTCTCTCTGAACCCATGAAGATACCATCTTGAAATTTGGCCCATATGTTGCTGAAAGTGTGTTTGAAATAATATATTTTTAAAAAGAAAATCAATTATACCTATTTTTAAATATTTAAATTTTTTTGAAAAATTTAAAAAAATTTTAATTTTAAAAATCTATATCTTCTTTAGGGTTAATATATTATGAAACATCATACACTACTGAATAATTTAAAACAAATTTCATGTCTTTAGCATGAATAGGTGAGGAGATACAGCTATTTGAAAATTACCAAAAATTCCAGAAAACTGAAAATTTTGAAGTTTTGAAAGGCCATATCTCTGGAAAAATTCATCAGAAAAATCTGAAATTTCACTGTTTTACAACACTAAGTGTGTACAACACATATTGTAAATTTCAAGAAAATCTGAAGACATGAGGTTTTGACCATTGGTTGATTTCACATGGAATGACCCAATTGTAAAAAATTATTTTATCACAAATTATTTCTTTATCAGATTTTTTAAAAAAAATTCTACTCGCTATAAAATATTTTTAAATAAATATTTCCAACAATAGTGGTTTTGCGTCACTTGGATGGAACAATAACCGTTATCAGTTTAACATTGAAGCTACGCATAAGAATTTAGAAAATTCCAAAAAAGACTGCTTGGAATGCGTTGATTTTAAAAATTCTTTTTTGAAAACCTTCCCGATTGTGTGAGGAACAACATGCTAAAATTTCATACCAATCGCATTAATAACGTGGGTGATAGAAAGCAAAAACTAAAAACCGGAGTAAATATTCAAACCCCCGTGCACCCTCTCCAGACTGAAATATCGAAAAATCCAGAAATTACTTTCTTTGAAATATTCTTAAGAATCTATTACCAACAGGTCGCTTCGAAATATCAAATTATTAGTATATTTTTCTTCGAAAATGTAAAACTTTGTGTATGCTCAGCAAAAACAGGTTTTTGAATTTTTTAGACCCCTTAAAATTCGAATATCGAAAATTTGAAAAAATGCCTTTCTAGATATTGTATCTAGGTACCTTCCTGTGAAATTACAAAGATCTGGGGTCATTTGGGACGGTGCTAGGTTCAAAAACGTAGAAATCTCTCCAAGCACCCCTGTGGGTCAGAAAAAAAGAATTTCGAAAAATCCCTTCTTAGTGCGCGTTTACTCTGTAAAGTCTTCCACCACACCAAGTTTCGACTCTCTAGCCCCGGTAGATTTTGCTGTGCGTTGATAGGTGAACCGATGAATGAGTGAATCGGTGAATGAACCGTAAAGCTCTTTTATTATTATAGATTAATCAGCTATGTGGCCACTATTGGTACAGTGTCCACTATACCCACATTTACCTTATGTTAAATTAGTCACGAAACTAAAAGAAATGTTTTATGGGATTTTCAGGTTGGCGTGGCTTAGAATATATTCACCACACTTTGTCAGTTGTACTTTTAAGGGCTTTTCACCCATTAAAAAATAATAGGACAAATTGTCTCTCTATATTAAAAAAAAGTAACAGTCACCGCCGCCGCTGTTTCAGAAAATGATATTTTTGAACACTTTGAATTATCACTACGCAAAAACTATTTGAAGGAATATTATGAAATTTTGACCATTGATAGACAAATGTATGAGGGTCATTTCAGTTTCCAAACCTAATTAATTAGATAATTAGTTCTGGAGTTATTTAATGTCAAAGTCGAAAATTATTTTTTTCGGCTGCGAGTTCGCCCCCAGCAAAATCTATTTACAGCAGAAACATGATTTTTTGCAGACACATACTCTTAGATATGAAGTTGTGCACCTCGTCGCCCTTTTTTCGAATTTCGAATTATTTTGGGAGTAATTAAATTCTAAAGTTTCGAAATTTTTTACCCTTTTTCGGTTTTTTCGTTATAATAGAAAAACTAATCACAGTAGAACTATGATATTTTAAACACGCATACAATTATTTTTTATAGAAAGATTGGCGTTTCATTTTTTAAAAAATTCGAATTAGTTTTAGAATTATTAAGATACCAAGTTTCAATTTTTTCTTCTCTTTCTGGTCGTTCACTAGAGAAACAGGCGATTATTTTTATGAGTGTGATTTCTTATTCCCGATGATTCACTAGATACACACGTGCATTTTATAAATTTAAAAGTTTTTTAATGGCTTGTTTTTTTTTCTCTAAGATGGTTGATGATAATTAGTAGACTTGCTGGATATTTTTGAAAACATTTCGGTTAAATTATTGGTAAACTAAAAAGGAATATTTCAGTAACAGTTTTATTTTGATATTTTTGCAGTTATGGTCCGCATTAAGTCATTGGTAAGTTAGAGAGATAAAAGGTTTCGATTTTAAATGATCATTAACTAAGCAGACAAGTTCCAGATTTTACTGGATAGTTGAGATGAAACAAGCGAGCTCTGCTCGCTAAGATCGCGAAGCGATCTTCATAGAACTGCGAAGCAGTTCCGGGGGTTGGTGAGCGATAGCGAGCAGGGGGCAGAGCCCCCTAGTAGCTTAAAAAATTGTTTTTAATGTATTTTGAGGATCATGTCAAGAAAATGAAAACATTCATATTTTTAAGTGTGTGAATATATTTTATATAATTCACCACAAACTGATCAATAGAAACTTAGGGCTAGGATATATAATTAAGCCTGAATATATGTTCATTAAACAAGAATTGATTCCTGACTATTTCTGATACTGCTTTGATAAAATATTTGTAACTAACTTTTTGTATGCAATTCAAATGAGGACTTACAATTTGTTTACAACATCCTTCAAGTCAGAAGAAGTAACTTCTCTGATCATGATCTCAGTCATCTTTTTTCTGATCATTTTGACCTGAAAGAAAATTAAGTTAGTTTTATTTTTACAGTTCCTACAACATGAAAAACTTGTAAATGCAATTCTTAAGCTTATTCATATTGATTTTAAAAAACTACATGTTACAATTTCCTACATTATTGTGAAAATAGGGTGTATCCCACTGAGCTAATAACATGGAGTGCAAACTCAGCGTCCCAGAATGAAATTGTGTCATAATGCCAAGGGGTAAAGGTTATTAGAAGGTTAAGGTCCCTGTATTGATTGGATGTTAACAGAATCTAACTTAACATGTTTATTTCTTTAATGAGATGGAGTGAAAAAGTGCTATTAGATAAATATATTTACAAAATTTTCTTGAAAACAATGAAAAAAAAAACCAACAACAATTTTTTTGGTAACTATTTTTTATACACGTCTACCATGTTTAAGCATCTATCAGGCACCGCAGCCGATTTTTCGTAAAAAAAATAGGAGAATTTAAGAAAAAATAGGAGAAAAAAAGGATTATTTTTCTAAAAAAAATAGGAGAAAAGAGGAATATTTTTCTTCAAAAATAGGAGAATAAAGGAATATTTTTCTTAAATTAGAGTTAAAATAACACAACAGGGATGTCAACCTATGGCGACGCCCATTTGTATTGAGTGCTCCCGCGAAGCCGCAAAAAATCGATAATTTTTTGCTCTTTTTTCGATTCTTCACTTATATTTAAAAAACTATAAATTTCTCGATGATAATTTCAATTACAAAGTTAAAGTAAACCAAATTTCCTACAAAATGCACTAGTCAACTTTGATTTTCTGAAGAGTGGTTTTGACGCTAGAGCTCGCTGAAAAACATCGCTTTTTTGTCCTTTCCGCAAAAAAAGGAAAACGCGCGCTTCTACCACCATCTACAAATAAATGAAAACTATTTAAGTTATTAACAAAAACTTTATACCACATTAAAGAGAATTTAATTTTATATGAATAACGTGTTTTCAATTACCATTTTTTGAGAAGGGGGAGGGAGTGAAGCAAAGATCGATTATAAAACTGTTGCGGCTCGCAGACCAAACGGACTTCTGCGGTTGTTAATCTGCAATCTGCGCTTTATTTCCGGTATATTACCAATAAAATGGGTTGTTTTGGATGAATTGGTGACTACGCATGCTTAAAAAATTAATTATTAAATTATGAAATATTGGGTGTTTTAGGCGAAATTTCAATAAATTTTTTAGATTCGTATATTAAATTATGGGAGAGTTTTAATGAACGTACTTTTATGTTTTTTGCATTGCTTAATCCAAATTTAAAGTTTATTTTAATTTGAAAGTAATCTTCGCATAAAAAATTGCAAAAAAATCTCAAATTTTTTTCCAGTTTTTCATCGATTTTCAAAAACAATATTAATTTTACGAAAAATAGCATGAAACCAAATTAAAGTACGCAAAATTTCCTACAAGATTTGGCAATTCCTGACTTTACACAAAAACATGAAAATTGCTTTTCTTCAAAATGCTATAAAATGTACACCGATCCTCGCAAAATAAAAATGAACAAGTGCATCTTATAGGAAATTTTACGTAATTTAATTTGGTTTCATGCTATTTTTCGTAAAATGAATATGTGTTTAGAAAATTGATGAAAACCCGAAAAAAAGAGCAAAAATTTGAGATTTTTAACAATTTTTGATGTGAAGATGACTTTCAAAATTAAAATAAACTTGAAATTCGGATTTAGCGATGCAAAAAAAACATATAAATTCGTTTGTTAAAACACTCCCATAATTTAATATAGGAATTTTAAAAAATTATTTAAATTCCTCCTAAAACACCCAATATTTCATAAATAAATTTAAAAACTTATTTTTTTAAGCATGCGTAATCATCAATTCATCTAAAACAACCAATTTTATTGGTAATATACCGGAAATAAAGCGCAGATTGCAGATTAACAACCGCAAAAGTTCGTTTGGTCTGCGAGCCGCAACAGTTTTATTATCGATCTTTGCTTCACTCCCTCTCCCCTTCTCAAACAATGATGATGGAAAGCACGTTATTTATAGAAAATTAAATGCTCTTTCACGTGGTATAAAATTTTTGTTGATAACTTGAATAATTTTCATTTTGCAGATGGTAGAAGCACTCGTTTTTCTTTTTTTGCGGAAACGCCAAAAAACCGATGTTTTTCAGCGCGCTCTAACGGCCAAACCACTCTTCAGGAAATCAAAGTTGATGAGCGCATTTTGTAGGAAATTGTGTTTACTTTAACTTTGTGATTGAAATTATCTTCGAGAAATTTGTAGTTTTTGAAATATAAGCGAAGAATCGAAAAAAGAGCAAAAAAGTTTCAATTTTTTGCGATTTTCGATATGAAGCCGACCCCCCACGTTGGAGCAAACTTCAGATTCGTAATCAGCGCCCTCAAAAACAAATAAAACCGTCGAAAAAACTTCTAGGAAATTTTTGAAAAAACTACCGTTTTCCTGAGCTAAAAGCAACGGAGGACAGCTTAGCCTCAACGGGAGAGGAAGCTCCGCGGCGGCCACGTCGCATCCCGCTGGAAGCAGGGATGAGTTTGGTGAAAAACAAAAAAGCTGAAACCAAAAACCAAAACTTTACGCGTAACACCTATCGGGGATGTTGCACACCTTCAAGCATTTTGTAACAGTTATTGTATCAGCTAAACTTAAATTTTGTAGCTTATTTTTTTGTTTTAGGTTTGATATTTTGCATTTCAAATTAGAATTTAGTCAAATATTTTATTTAGATCCTCTTAAAGCAGAACATATATTCTGATTCTCAATAGCTCGACAAACAAAAGCATGTTTACAAGATAATATTAATTGAAAATACTTGTTTGCTTTATAAAAGAACTTAAAGCAAAGAACTCAGATTGCATATATTTAAGTGAATTGTTTAAAAACCTATTAAACCTTCTTAAGATTAAGGGCAGACCTTCCAACATTGAAAAACAAAATGTATTTTTTTATATTCCTTTTATTCATACCATATATTAAATTAACTTGATAAAAATCAAATGAAAAAATATTTTCTACAGATATGTATGAATTTATAGAGAATAATACATTTAATTTACAAATGTATTACATAAGTTTTTTAAAATATCCAAGTAATTTTTTTATTTATAATTTTTTAAACTAAGAAAGAATGTAGTTTACAGGAAGCTGTTGAGAAAATTAAACCGATTTATCCTCTGGAAAAGCTATGATCAATTCCTAGACTGAGCAAGAGCTTAATAGGTATTAATGGGCATTAAACATGAGTGTCAAAGACCTAATTTTGTTAAGTTTTGGTCATATTTTTAGGTAAAATTTGCATTTTCTTAAACTCAATATAAAAAAAAGTTGTGAATAATAGAGTTCCATGTACACAAAAGGGGGTCTGGGGGAATTTTTCCCCAGAAAAATTTTGGGAATTTGACCCTAAAACACAGGGTTTAAACTTGTTTTGGACACATAGTCCAATTTTTTTAGAGGAGGGGTCGGGTCCCCTGGCCCCTTTATATATGCCCCTGATGATATTATGATCTTTTAAACAGATTACGATCTAAAAGGATTAAAAAAACCACTCCATTATTTTCTTATAAAGTTGCTTCAAAGCGATTTTCCACTAAAAATGTACAACTTATAAGATCTAGATCATGCTTGTCTAAAGTGCGGCCCACGGGCCGCATGCGGCCCAAAAGCCTATAAAATGCGGCCCAAACGCAAATTATGAAAATATTTAAATTTGCACATTTTTATTTTTAAAAATAAATGTTTGCAATATTTTTCATATAAATCGATTCGAACTGAAATAAAAATTTTTATGGAAACAAAAGGGGAACCCCCGTGTGACTGAATTTAAAGACGAAGATTGGGTTTTAGATTTAGCTTTTTCAGTAGACTTAACAGAACATTTGAATGGTTTAAATTTGAGACTTCAAGGAAAAAAAATCAATTTATTAATGATATGTTTCACAATCCAGACAATAACAGCGTTTCAAAGAAAGTTGACATTTTACACAATCAAATAAAAGTAAAATATTTGACACATTTCAGTACTTTGGCTGCACATAAGCCTGTGGATTGCACAAAATATATGCTGCATTAATTTGTGATTAAATTCAACAGTTTGAAAGTAGATTTCAAGATTTTCGAAAAAATGAAGATCATTTTAACATATTTCTACCCCATTTTCTTTAGAAGATAAATTACCTTCAAATAGAATGCATTAAACTGCAAAGCGACATTCAACTGAAAGAAAAATGTGCGAATGTTTCTTTACTGGAGTTTAATAAAGATCACCTACCCCGCAATAAATATCCTAATTTTCACCATCATGCTTTTTTAAAGTCTTCAGCTTTTGGCAGTATAGTAGTGAACAAACATCTTTAAATTGCATTAAAATTTCAACCTAGTCTATTGAACTCAGTGGCGGATCCAGGGGGTGGCAGTCCGGAAAGTGCCCCCCGTGGAGACCCAAAAAGGTTCTCAAAATGAGTAAAAACCCAACTTTTACGGGTCTAATTTCAAAATTTTTTCTGGGGGAGGACCTCCATTAGTATCAAAATGGCGTACTCAGTGTTTATTTTTAGGAAATCCCCAAAATTTTGGGTCAAAAAGTAAAGGTAATAGTGTTGAAAAGTCCCCCCTTTAGACTCAAAACGTTTCTAAAAATGAGTTAAAACCCTACTTTTACACTTCAAATTTCAATTTTTTCTGGGGGAGGACCCCCATACCCCCAATGGTACCACAAGGGGATCTTGTCTGGAAAAGTGCTCCCCCTTGGAGCCGTGCTGCATCCGCGCCTGATTGAACTCTATATCAATTAGTTTGTTCAACAAAAGCAAATTTATCCATCTCATTAATTTGAATTATTTCTATCTTTATGGAATCCAAACTAAATGAAACGAAACTTTTACAAATTTAAATTAAATATGTATCTATACAAATCTAATTAAAATTTTAAAAAATTATAACAAAAAGAAGTTAATTTATTAATAAAATTACACAGAGTAAATTTTTATTTCAATTTGTTGAAAAAAATATTTTATATGCGGCCCAGAAAATTTTTTTTCGTTGCAATGTGGCCCTCAAACGGTCATAGTTTAGACACCTATGATCTAGATCCTAAAGTAAAATCTGAAGAAATGCTGACTAAAATCGGGATCAAATTATCTGAGATGTTTCACTAGACCTATTATGGAGGATTTACACCACTGCTGTAAAAGAGACATCAGCGATATTTTCGGAAGAAACGGGAATTGTTATTCCAATAAACCAATTGACGAGCGCCATCTTTTGTGAGTAGCGGGTACTAAAATATGCCGAATTTATCGCTGATGTCTCTTTTACAGCAGTGGTGTGAATCCTCCATTAGTCTCCTCTGACTCCTATTAGGCTTTTCTGCATCGCAATTAGAACGTAAGAAAAAGCGAACTTCAACTAGGCACAGGAAAAACGGAACTTTCGCGAAAAATCGCAATTTTTCGACATTTTCAGAGAATATGATCCAAAACACCGGACTTTTTGGCTTCTGACCACTGTAAAGTTGTTTTTTCTACATCGCAATAGAGATGCAAGAAACGGACTTCAATTTGGCGCCCACCACGGCCGTCCAAGAAAGTAGTCACGGGATGATACGGAATACTCCGCGAGCAAAACGAAACTTACGCGAAAAAACGCGATTTTTCCGACTTTTTCACGCGATAACTCGTAATATTTCTCGGAAATCTGGAAAATTTAAAAAGTTGGATTATCTGAAGAAATCCAAATCAGTTCGCGGGCCGCAGGTTATGCATCCAAAACATCTCACAATGAAAAGGCTCAAGTTTTTCCACAATACCCAAATACGAGCCGACTTTACCGAAGGTTACGTCCATCTCTAGGTTGCATGCTAGAAACAGCAAGAAAAAAAAGTTTTTCCATAATACAGTAAACGAACGAGAAGAAGCCATCTTTACAGGCTGCGTTATACGAACCTATCGCCGATGCGCGTGCGAGGTAGGAATGCCGAAGACAAAGTACCGGGAGGTGGCGGAAGTTTTTTTCTCTGAAGTAGAAGGAGACGAAAAAACGGATTTTTTCAGGATTACAAAAAGCGGAAATTTCCTTGAAAAGCGGAATTCTTAATTTTCAAAAAAATCAAAAAAGCGGAATTCCGCCACAGGGCGGAAAAAACTCATCCCTGTGGAAGGAAACGAATCACTCCCTTTCGTATGCCAAAGCGTTGACAACGGACCGATAGTATTGACATCAATCCCTACCCAAAACAAAACATAAACGAAGACAGTCGATCCCAAAGATTAAAAAAAAATAGGAAAAAAGGAGGAAAAATAAAATGGACCGTAAAAATAGGAAAAAAGGAGCTAATGTGAAAAAAATAGGAAAAACAGGAGCGCTGCGGTGCCTGATCTATGCTTTGCCCATTAGACCAGTTTTGTATTCCAATGCAGTGGCACAATTTTCCCACTCCAGGTTTACATTAAGCTCAACATTGTACTCCAGAACTCCTTTCTACCATATTTCTCTAGAAAGGAGGATCTTTTGTGGACATAAATCTTGCTATGAAAAACCTTTCTGTATTTCACGTTGCAAGAAAATTTGGTACTTGCGTATTATTTACGGTCGACCGTTCATCAGCGGTACAGCTATAGAAAAGTGAATGGGATTTTAAAAGTTTTCAGCTTCAGCGGCACGTTCGACAAAATTTTAACAAGCAAATGTATGCGTTATGAAATCTAAGTTTACAGGCAAAAACTTGACAGCTCAGCAATCTAATAAGTTTTTAGGTACTTCCATATTAACCAGGGGTTCATCTAAGTTTCTGCCAAGGTCTCATTTTAGGAATTTTATGAAAAATCAAACGGAATTTAGTGAAAACGAAGGGCTTATAGTACAACCACAGCGTTCAAATTTGATTTTTAGGAATTGGGAGTTTAAAGAAGGGTCTTAAACACACCTATTTTTTCTTTAGATTAACTTCTGTTAATCCTTTTGTCCATGCTGCTGATTACATAAATCTATAGCCAAAGCCCATTAACTGTGCTGCTTATACCGACAGTCAACAGGACTGTCGCCAGTACATGTAAGAACCAGGGTTTGTATTTTTGCCACCAAGACAAGATCCATACCTGTGAATGTTGAGCATAGCATGTTTTCTTGATCTGGTTTTGCCATTTCTTGGTGAACCCAATGCAGAACAGTCTAAGCAAATACCCATCAGCGGTCTTGACATCTACACTGGCTTCAATCAGTGTTTGCCATTTCTTGACCATGGATCTCAGCTTGTCTGTGGTCAGGTTCATTCCATGGAAGTTCGTCAGGACATTTCTACCCTGCACATCTTCAGCAACTAGTCGGAATTTACGGAAAGCGATTTCATCGTTTTGAAGATCAGCCAAAGATACTTCAAAGACACGTCCTTTTAAACCTTCAGATGCAATTCCTGAAAAATAAAAGTGAATGAATTCATCTGCAATGGAATTTAATATAACACTAATTTTGCAACATCAATTTGCTTTAGGGTTTTCAACAGAATATTTCAGATTTCCCGACAATTCCTAAAAAATTAAAATAACTGCTATATTTTTTACATACTACAAAAACGGGACTATTTTCACAAAACAGGATCTCGTTTGAAAAAAAATTATTGTTAATAAATTTTCCAAGCAGATATTTTTATTTACAAATTTAACAAAACCTGTACCCTTTGCAAAAAGTCTGGAAAGCAATATATATCTCAATTATCAGTGTTGCATTTAATTATGGTTCATTCAAAAAATGTCGATAAAATAGTGGATTATGGCAACCCAGTTCTATAGATCGTCGCTGTGAAATCAAACTGGCATATCTGCAAAATTTGAGTTACCTATTGGGCTATTGGTGTCAAAAATTTCCCATTTTCAAGTCTACTTATATCTCAAACCAGCATATCACAAAGTTGAATAAAGCTCCGTCAGATCGCGTTGGACCAGTATGCATATAATCGGGAATAGTAATTCTGTTTATCAGACAGGGGTGAGATTGACAAAGAAGCAAAAAGTCGGAAAATTGTGTGAATGAAATTTTCAATACTGTTTTCTAATTTATTTTTAGGTAGAATTTGTAAGTTAAGGACCTTAACATAACAAATATTTGAAAAATAGAGTTTAAAGTACTAAACAGGGGGTACTCCCCCAGAAAATTTTATCCTAATATTCAAGGTTTAAGCAAAAATTTTTGCAATGGGAAGGATTGAGGGAAAAATCAGAAAATTCTCAGAAAAATTGGAAAATCCGAAGAATCTCATGCCTGATCAGAAGACAGATCTATTACGCAATACACCAGTCGATTTAAAACCTTCAAGGTGGAAAGATGTCCATCATCCAAGTAAAAATGAACCATCTCACAATGTTACACTTACTTTTTACAAATTTTATTCACCAGTAGTCTACTGACCAATAAAATTAACAAAAATAAAACAGTCGTCAAATCCTGATAAATTAAAAAATTCAGGCATCTAATGATTCATAAGTACCTACACTTAAATTTTAGAAAATACTTACTTGTTCCTTGTGTTCGGTTAACAATGGTTTTTCCTACATTTCTTACACTGAACATGGTGGGAGCTTTGATGTCATACCAATCTTTTCTTGTAAAAGGATCAACACTGAAAAAAAAGGAATCAGGAAATAGGACATTTTAAAAAATTTTATTATCAAATTTAAATCTATAACATTACAAGTAACAAATAATTAAGTTAACCTAACCATTAAAGAATAGCTTTAAATACTTTGTGGACAAAAATCTAATCTCAATCAAGGCTGTGTAGCCTGGATGGGCCAAGTTAACAAAAGGTATTTTCAGGAGAATCATGTCATGTTATTACCTATATAAAAGAGCTTCAAGAGAGATTTTCCTCTTAATATATATATAGAAAGTTTATGACTACTGAACATGGAGAATTCTTCACTAAAAATTATAAACCTGTAAAATTCAGATTTTTTACTTAGAAAATGTGTTTAAGGTACCATGCGTATATTTTTCATTTATCAGCTGATTAGAAGGCAAGCGAGAATGTAATGAGCATTTACCAGAAGAATCTTATGGCCTATTATCGGTAAACAGGTTTAAAACAGTTGTGATTACAATTCTTTTGTCAAAAAATCACAAAATAACATGGGCGGATTTCAGAAGCAACTGTTATACATGATGTCAAATAATTATGAGTGAGGGTTATAAACTAATAATCTGATCAGGAGAATAACATCCTTAGATGTTAGAAGAGCTTTTAAATATATGTACCTAAACAAATTCCATTTCGAGAAGCATGAATTTAGAAATTTGTGTAAATGGCCATCGCGGTAGCCATTTTGTTTATTCTACATAAATTTTAAGCAAAATGCCCAGATTTCATAAAATAACTTCAGTCCTTTTGGTTAAACATTCGAAAAACTTTAATTTCGATAAGGATCATCAAATATTTTCATAATGCACAGTACTTAGAGAAATGAGGGTTAGCGTTACGAGTGTTAGCAAATAAGGTAATTGGATAGTAAAGGTAATAAAACACTTACACTTTCTTTTTAAGACCTTTCTTTCCTCCTTTAGCAAGACCCTTGTTCTTTCCGACAGCCATGATTATTTAATTTAGGTTTAATTTTCAATTAAAATATACACGTGCCTGGAAGAAACGCTTGCTACCCGCAAATCGGAAATTTTGTCCACATGTAAAATGAAACGATAAGAAATTTGTTGCCAAAAACATTCTCAGTTGTACAATGACAAAAAATATTAATTTACGGTTTTAAATCCCATTTTTAACTAATAATTTGTTTTAATAAATGAAAATTATATAAGACTGATATTTTAAATGTTCTTTTTTGTTTAAAATCATATTTAAGTTTGATTTCGGAACGTTTGCTGTATATTTAAGAATTCTTAGTAGTTTTTAACTGTAACTGTAGGCGACCCCGGAAAAAAGTAAATAAACAAAAATCTTCTAAATTTTGTTGCTGTTTGTTAATTACTCACTCAATTTAAAGAAAAACGACTCCTCATAGTAGGCTAATGTCTACACTTCAATCAACATTTTATTAAATTGTGGGATTTTAATTAACAATCTATTAGTTTGGATGAAAAAGAAAACAGAAACTACCCCATAAAGTTTTTGTTTTTAGACTCACTGAAATCTGATTTTAACTTTTATTAATATCTGCTTTTAATAATTAATCAATCCTTTAATGGATGAATTGGGTAAAAATGCTTTCTTAACCCTGTTTTTGTATTTTTTTTCTCCTTTTTACTCTCAATGGTAGTAAAATTGCCTTGCACAGACCCCTGTAAGACTTTCTTTGGCAGTTTTAGCCAAGAATTGGCTTTAGTCTTTAGTGCTTGAGGAGGAAAAAATAGAGACCTTGTGTGCATTAAAATTTCCAACTTTTCTACTTTCTGACTTGACCAGGAGATTCCCATTTTATGCATTCCCTCAAATTAAATGTCTTTCTATCTACTTATTCAAAGTCAAGAGACTCCTTATTTATATGAAACATTGTATTCCTAATTAATCTGAATAAAAAATTGAATTTCAGATTCCTTTTTTGAGTCTGATAATGCTGCTGGAGACCTGGTAAAATTAAGTCATCTGAACAACAAAAGTTCAGGTAAGTTCAATGTCTGTGTGTATTTTAAATTTTTTAATTACAAAGTAAAGTATTAGTACAATTTGAAGATAAATGGTACATATTTATAAGCTTTTCTATGACACAATGGGATACTTTCATCTGACGTCAGGGGTCACATGTTGTAGGGAAAACACCATTGCAAGGATCTATCAGAACGTTTCCAGAGCAACTGGATATCCCAAATTCGGTAATATGTCTTATCGACAAACCAATCAACGCTCTCTTACCTACGGCAGTTGTCGTCTTCTTCGGGTGAAAGTATCCCATTGTGCTTATTAATATGGACATATTCAGTTTTCGTATTAATTTGTTATTGACCCTTATTAATTATAGGAGAGTGTCACTATTAAAAACAGTAAAACTAAAAATTTTTCATTAAAAGGAGTAGTTGCTCAAGAGGAATAAACTTAAAAACTTTTATTGGTGAAAAGCTCTAAAACGGGTTTCCAACTGGCGGCCCGCCGAGTCATTTTGTGCGGCCCGCTGAGCTCTCTGAAAACCCTCCTAAAAGTAGCTACAAAACACTTTTTAGCACACTAAAATTCAAAATTATTTCGGGGGAGAACCCCCGACCCCCCCATATACCTCCCAGATTATGGACTAGCTTCGATCGTTTTTTATGGTGCAAGAATTAAAAGTTTGAAGTTTCGAGAGGTCATTGGTAAAACCTGAAATTCCCCCTGAGGGGCAAGGGGGTATGAAGGCAGTTATAACCTTTATCATGAGGAGGGACAAAATGGAGTATCAAAAAATTTGGTAAAACAATCATCTAAGGAAAATTAAAAAAAATTTTTTTGAGGAAGACCTTTTCATATAAGTAATATTCAGAATATTAAATATATTCAGTATTCCAACGAGTTTTTTAAGAGTAAAAAAATTCATATATCCTCTGGAATTTTGGAAAATACAGTAGTGCATACATACATTCAAAATATGTAAACAACTTTCGTCCCTCTATTGTTGGAAAAGTTTCATATTAAAGACTCACACCAAAAAATTATTATCGTTAAAAAAGGAGCCAGATTACTTTGCGGCCCGCCACTTGACTGTGATTTCGGTTGCGGCCCGCGAGTACTTAGAAGTTGGAAACCCCTGCTCTAAAACAATCGACTCGTAACATAATAGAACACAAAATAACCAATAAAATGCTACATGCCATTAAAATAAAAAAAATGCATTTAATTTTATTTAACCACATGCTGCTCTGGAGTTAGAAATACCCTTTTCTATACATGTTGAAGGTTTTCAGTAAAGTTCAACCAATAAAACCAAACTACCATGGGCGGATTTAGATGGTGAACCCTGGGGGTGCGTATTGAAAACTTGGGGGTGTAAGCTGCCCCTGATGACTTTGAAAACATTATTTTCCCCTATAAAAATGGAATTTTCTCAAAAAGTTGGGGGTACGTTGCACCCCTTTAAATCCGCCCATGCAAACTACAGACATTTACTGACTTGAAAACTCATGTTTTCAAGCCTTGAAACTTAATGTATTTTCTTAAAACACTCCATAACTTTTTTCCGAAGGTTTACTTTCAGAAACTTTATTTTGCCTTTTACTTTATTGAAAATAGTTTTTGAACTATATTCTTTTTCCATAGTTCTCTGTCCAAAAAGCCAAGATATTACTAGTCAGTACCTAGCTCTTCAACAGCTGGATGCCCATCAACGCATGATAGCTAGAGCAAAAAGTAATTTACCACTATCTTAAGTGTGTTAACTTTTGTACAAAATTTTTGAGTAGATTTTTTCTGTAATGCTGTTAACTGTTTTAGGTACAGTTGATACATCTGCTCCCAGATCACTTCAAAGCTACTTAAGTGGTATGCTGATTATTTTTTTAATTTACAACATTTATCAAACATTGCTTTGATATTTTTTATTCCATATCCTTATATTTTTAAAAAAAAGTGTATCCTACTGGGGTTTCAAAATCAATCACTTAAATACTGCCCAGGCCAAATAGACCCAATAGAAGCATGTGTGTTTTAAATTGCAAAGTATCTATTTATAATTACGCAATTTATTTCAGTTGCTGACCGCCAAAAGAAAAGGTCTTGGAGGAAAGATCAAGGCCAGGCAAGAGAGCCTAGCTTTAATCAAGACATATCTGGTCCTGGAAAAGATCCATCCCTGTTTGTAGATGTTGTAAGAATCAAATATACACTTGTTAAAATCTGTAATTTCAGTTGAAAAACTCATTGTTATTTACTGTGTTTTTAATAATAAATTGAAATCCTTTTTACTGGGTGTATATTATAGCAGTGGCGTAGACAGAGGGGGTGCAACGGGTCTTTTGCATCCCCCAAGCCCAAAACTTTTTTCTTTGTGAAATTAAATATTTCAGATTTTTTTATTCTCCTATTCCCGAAATTCAGGTCAGGTACACCAAAACAAGTTAAAAACCAGTTTTTTAGGTTCAAATTTTCAAAAAATTTATGGGGGAGGACCCCCAGACCCTCTCGGGACTAGTAACTTTATTTTTACAACTCTATTTTATATTAAGTTTGTCAAAATATAAAAATTCTACCATAAAACCTGTATCCAAAATTTGTATGAAGCGTACCAAAACGAGTTGAAAAAAATGGGTTTTTTTTTACTTAAATTTGCAAAAAATTTTGGAGCAGGATAATTCACTACCTTTTCCATATTAAAATCATCAAGAGGATTCAATTGTATTATGAAAATTCTTAGCACCCCATAGAAAACCAAATCCTGGATCTGCCCCTGCTTATATATTTGATTTTAAGTAAATAAAGTGTTCTTATCGACACATTTCATTTATGAGTGTTGATGAAATACTTCATTCTAGTTTGTTGTTAACAATTGATTTCTTTGTTGCATGATTAAAATAAGTTATTCATTCAGTGCGAAAAAAATTAGTGTAATTCAAAACCTTAATTAAAACCTTTGATATCATCATGCACCCCCCAAAAATAATTTCTGGCTTTAGCCACTGTGTTATAGTAATCAAATGTAATTCCTTTTGTAATAATAATAATTTATTTATCTTTTTTAAAATACCATCTACAAAAAATCAAAGAAACTTATAAATACATCATATTTAAAATTGTCTTTACTTTTCTTAAAATAAGACATTAGCTTCCATCCTTCTGTGTTATGTTATTAAGTCAACATCCAAAATTACTTTGCCTGACATAAATAGTTAGACCTCGTTTTATCGATTGCTTTTTTAAATCCAGACAATTTCACTAATTTCTTAACCTAATCCATTTAGGATGACAATGTTAGCTTAAATGCATCATCTGTGAATAAGGGTATTCAGACTGGAATGCCATTTACAAGTTTTAACTGTATCACCGATGACAAGATAGCTTGGTACCTGGATGCATTGCGACATGGGGAGCTACTTACACCGTCTTTCCAAGGAGCACGGTCTCAAACTTCAGCAAAAACTAACACTTCTCGCAAACGGATCGTGAAAGGAGACATCATGGACTGGCATTCAGACTCTTTTATTAGGCCTGAGAAGAACTTCTCACCTAGAATATTAGCAAATCCGACTGCAAAGTCAAAAGTGAAAGACATGCGATGTTATAATCCACCATTTAGAAGAAAAAAGAAAAGCAGCAGTTCTCACTCATCTGATGTAAGTGGTTCTTTGTTTATTTTCAAATTCGGGCTGTTAAAAGTTAAGAGTGCCTTTTCTCACAAGACTATTAATCTCTGCAAGAAGTTTTCTCTGATAACTGTCAAGTTCTTTAGATCTACATCATAGATTTTAATAACTATTAACATTTTATTAGAAACTTTTTAAAAGTGATTCATGAGGCCAACAGGTAAACAACTTTATAAATTTAAAATTGGGCATAGCACACTGAGAAACTACCAGCTTAGAAAGCTTTCTCAGTTTCATCTTGTACCCTCTTAAATTGTTGAATTAAAAAAACTCATTTTAAGCAACATTTTGGAGATAAAAAAACAAGAACGCAAAAAGTTTTCCATTCTTATATAAAAAATATGGGAGAGTCCTACTCTATGTTTTATCTTTTAGTATTGAAGAGTTTAAAGTGATAAGTAATTAATATGTAATTCTAATTACTAAAAAAATTAAAGTACTTTTATTTTTACTATGATAAACATCCCTAAAATTACTCTACTGTTTGATAAACCTTTGATTCGATATATCTAAAGATTATTATGGTTATTTTATTGGTCTTTTTTTGGAAGGTGTCACTAAAATGTGCCTTCCACTACACAAGTTTTTGCAATATTCAGCCGCCTTTTAAAGAAACACAAGCTATGTTCACACTTCAGGTGTGTGAGCAACAAGGAGTTAACTTTAATGAAAAGCTGATGGAGTTAGCTCATTGTTGCTGCGCACAGCTAAATTTATCTAGAAAATGTGATAGCTCATGCAAACTCTAGATTCAAATGACCTTAAATATATTATGGCCCCTGTGCCCAAGTCTATCCTTTTATGAATAAATATGAGTTAAATCTTTTTTATGGGGGATCTTCAGTCTAATCAATCCTATTAATGTTAATCCACAAATTAATTATGATCTGTGTGTTATGCAAGAAATTATGTTAATTTCTTTTCAGACCTTTGAAAGCTATGAAAATGAAGATGAGGAAGAATCAGCTGATGAAGGAAGTGAAATCCAAAGAAGTTCTGATTCCTCCTCCATTGAAGAAGAAACACAAATTACTAGACCTCCTCCTAGTGAGTTTGACCATAATTTGTCAAATCCAGCTCTTCATGGACTTAAACCCCAGAGCTATGAAAGTTTACGTCAAACACCTGTTCTTAGTAGGTAAGTAAACCACCAACCTGAAGTTTAATAGATAATGTCTGGTAGCCATGGAATTTATGTAATAAAGCATAAATATTATACTGTTTTTACTTTTTATTACAGATCTGATCTCCATCTAACTATCTTTTTTACTGAAAATATCAATACTTAACTTTGAAAATGTTGAATTTTCTATTTTAAATTTACGTCTACCTTTAAAAAATTTTGATCTAATAGCAAAACTAGATTAGATAAGCAAGTCAAGTTTTTTAATTTATAAGACCATTAAATATTTAATAATTGAATGCTAATTGTAATTTTAATTTAGTACTGGGTTAAATTTTTAATAATTGTGTTACATAAGCATATATTTTAATTTGTTAATTATGTTGTCTGATATTATATATGAATATGTTTCTAAAAAAATTTATGTATGGGTAGGAATGAAGAAGATAAGTATCTTAACTTTCTGAGTAAAGTTACTGAAGATATTCTTCGAAGTGGCGTGTATTCTGACAGGTATGTGTTTGCATGCTTTAAAATAAGTAGAAGATAAGAGATCCTAAAATTTTTAGTTTAGTTTTGTGAAAAGTTCCATTGGTTTTATTTTTCCTCAAATTTGTTTGAAACTTGAATTTAAGTAGCAATCTAAATAAAATCTCTTTAAGCTTATAATGTTATATTTTAATTGTTTTGTGAATGTTAAATACGCAAGACAAATTTCTTAGGGTTGTTTTTTGAATTAATTTAGAATCAAAGTCAAAATGCTAGCATTAATTTTTTATACTTCAGTTTAAAGTTTGTTTAATGTTTCAAACTGGGTGAAACCTCATGGAAGTGATGCTGTTTTTTTTTCAATAATGTGAGAACACATGTATAATATTAAATTCTTCACTCCATATCCATCATCATTTAATATTATAAGCTGAAATGGAATACAATTTCTATTTGTCAAAAACTGGTTTTATATTGTAAAATTACTCTGCCTTCTATTTTTTTAATCCTGTGTGGAGCAAAAAGTATATTGACCTTGACATCCAACAGCAACTTGATGCTTTCTAATTTAAAAACTCATCTATTCATAATTTTAACTTCTATACTGGTATCAAAAATACAAAATATTGGGGGCTATTTAATAATTGCATTAATGGTTTCGTACTTGCACTTAAACAATTTAATTCTCTAGGACCCATTTTCCCAATTTGTATTAAAATCTGAATTGTTAGTTAAACTTATGTGCCTTTTTCAAAAGATTTTGTATAACTAATCTGCTTAAAATTTCATTTTTTCTGATAGAGCTATTCAGCAAGCCTTTGAATTCCACATGCAATTATACCATGAAGAAGCAAATAAGGTAATACTGCAGAAACGTATATCTTGTGAACTAATTCAACCTCCAAAAAGCCTGATTCAATGACATCCCATTTGACATTATTTATTGCATAGTTAGTTTTAATTCGGATGTCAATGTTTAACCCTAAAATCCTTATCATATTCACCTTCAATTTTTCAGTTGTTTCAATAATTAACCCTACAATCCACAATGCATAATTTTTAAATTCACTTGAAAATCATTTATTTGACTACTATTATGGTGTAAATTAGTAAAAGAATACTAAAAAATTTATTTAATTTTTTTCTACTTTTAATTGACAAAAAACTTTGTCCTTATGAAGTTAATTTGTGTCCCTTGTGAAATAAATTGTGAAGTGAAATAAAACCAAATGCTCTAAAAATATAAAAAAACAACATCTTTTCAAAACAATTTTTTTTCAAGCTGAAATTTTTTTATTTTAATTTATATGGTCCTTTTATTTTGGTGTTTTCTGTGTCTTGACTTTTGTCTCACTAGCTACTAACAAATGTCTCAAAATAGTACCCCTGCGGCCATTTAAAGTGCTAATACAGTGAAATGTTATATTTATTGTACTTATTGCATGGTGTTGCCGTTTGGAAATGGAAGTTTGAGTAGGAAATGGGGAAAAATGTCGTGTAGCCAATTTGCTACAGTATGCATTGTAGGGTTAAAACTCAATTGCTCTTATTTTTTTGCAGGAGGAGCTTCAATCACTGCTGGCCCAAATCCTAGAAGGCCTGAAAATTTCTGAAGATGATCCAGATGATCTTCCTGGAAGGTCCTTTGCAGCTTTCAGCCCTCCAAGTACACCTCCTGAGCGGGAGAGCTCAGATCCCATGCCGAGCGGGGAACAACGCGCAGTACTCTCTGGAGATGCTCTGTTATCCCTTGAACAATTGCAAGGGGATGGTCTTCAAAGTGAAACTGCGGAGCTTCATTCGGCTGAAGCTACATGATGTGCAGTGTAGTGAATACGTTTTCGTAAATTATATTTGTTTTTCATTTATGTTGATTTGCAAAGTACAATCCAGATTGACTGACAGTTTAATTGTTTTCTGTAGAAAATTTACTGTACACAAGGCGTACCTAGATAATCAACCATTATCTGAAAACATTCAAATTTAATTGTTTGAAATTGATGACATGATGAAGATAAATTAAGGTAGAAAATGCTTCTAATAAATATTGTATAGTAATGCCAATGTATTTGTTTTAAAGTTAATGTATTAAACAGCTTTGAGCATATATATTTACATGTTTCAGCTGTCAAGATAACATATAGTCGCTGTGAAATCAAACCGGCATATCTGCAAAATGCATATTTTTCACCTGAATGCTTTATAGTTATCAAATCGCTCACTCCTTTCAAGAACGTCATATCTCAAAAAACCTAAATTTTCAGGAGAGGCATTTGAAAGTTTAGAATTGCATTGAAAATAAGTAATAAGAATCTGGTTAATTTCTTTACTATTCAGTTTAAAAATATGAGGGTTTCGCAGGGTTGTAGTACTCCTTCAGAGCTTTCCGAAAACAGTTATAACTAAATATCGTTGATTTTTGAGATATGACGTTCTTGAAAGGAGTGAGCGAAATGTGATATTTGAAATAATAATAAAAATGTACTATTGAGATGATTCAGTTTTACTTACAACTGGTTTTGAAGCGACTGGCGTATTGTGGAACAGATTTGTCTTCTGATAAACAAAATGGCTATTCCTGTGTAAATGCATCTAGGCCCAACACCATCTGACGGATCTTTATTCAACTATACAATATGTTGGTTTGACATATAAATAGATGGGGGAAAAAAGAAATTTTTTAATCAACAACTAGCAAACTAATTTTGCACACATACCGGTTTGATTTAACACTGACGATATATTTCATGATTACTAATAATTTGTTTAAAAACTAGTTCATTATGTATTTTTTAATTATTACTGTAAGTTATGCATGAAAAATATATTTGCGACTCAATACCTCATTTAGATATTTAAAAACATAATAAATTATCCTACAAATTTAATAATACTGTGTTATCCAATTAGTTATATGCACAAAAAGGTTTAATTATAACTTTCAACCTCTATGCTTGTTGCCATTCTTTAACACTCCATGCTCTATTCGGAATAGATACTTTTTAATCATAGAAATGTGTTTTTAATATAAAAGTCACAATTTTATTTCTCTAATAATGAATTTAGTTACTTTATTTTGTTTGAGCCTTAATGGATTCTTTTGAAAATTCAACCTATAATATGTCTTCATTTCATAATAACACCTTTAAAGACAAAAATGTCGATCTCAATTTCCAAATTACCTCTTGTTATGAACTCTACTTAATGGGACATTTTGGTTGAAAGTTTCATCATGTATTAAGTATTTTTACTAAAAAATGCCCCCACTTTCTGATCCAATGCCTTCCAACTAACTACGTTAATGGCACCTTTTAAATTTTGAGTCTATCAAGATACTTTTAGATTTTGATTAAAAATCTAAAAAATCACTATCCTCTAGAGTAGGGATGGACAATAGTGTGCATCAAATGCCTCTCTAGTAACAAATAACCTTGTGCTCAATCTAAAAATGTTCCTTTGCTCATTAAAATTAGTCCATAAGAAGTTTTAATTAATTTTTCTTTTTGCGATTTAAGGAAATTAAATATGCTCAGCACATGGCTGAAAGTTTTCCGTCCAGAGATATCAGTCCTAAAAATTTTCTTCTTGAGGGAGCAGTACAGGAAAAATATACTAAGAAAAACATATTTTATGAGATATTTAATGTAATACTACATCCTGGAAAACTTTCCAGCAATCATCCATGGTTTTGCATCTGAAACAAACATATCATAGTACATAGAATGTGTTGAGAGATACTTCAATGATTTTATTAACCATATGCACAATTATTTTTTCAAAGGGAGAAAGTACTTTATAGATAGTACTAGATCCAGCTTTTATATTCTAGTCGAAACAACATATCTTATATGACAGAAAAGCACATGTATGTTTAATTAGCACAATCTAAATGAGATTGTTTCATATCAGCATCATATTCATTAACATATTTAGGTACTTTTCCGTTAGCTGGGCACAAATGTCGAGCCAAGTTTGTCGATGCGAGCCAAGTTGCCAAGGGAAGCGAATGATAAAACAGTCAACAGAATAAAAGCCAAAAACGGAAGTATGTACCTTTTTGGTGATTTTTTCTTGTGCCCGGCTAACAGAAAAGTACCCTAATTTACTGTGATAAACATTTACTTAAAAAAAGTTTGGGATAGGGATATTCATAAGCTAGTCTTACCTTTTTATCTAGTCTTTTAAATTAAGCTGAAAATGCTTAATTTTATATTCATTTGCAAGATATTTTTGAGCTCTGGGCTATAATTTGCTAAATAAGTAAAAAATATCAGTGGATGTTATATTAAGAACTCTGCCTAGTGCCTAGGCATTCTATTAGCATGCTTGTAATCTTATACATAGCTATTGATATTTGATTGTTTCAAAAACTTATTTATTAATATATAAAATTTAATAAGAGTACTTTATATTTTTTGTAACCTTATTTTATAATAATCTAGGCATTATTTAAGAAACTAATAGAAAGTATTTCCTTTGGTATATTTATTGGAAAGTATTTTGCTTTTAAGAACATGAAACCACATGGTAAAATCATGTTTTTAAGAGAGGAAATAAACTTAAATCTAGATTTTTATAATAATACTTAAAAACTAATATTTATTAGTTATCCGAATTCAATTTTAAAAAAAAAGTTAGTAGCTTTTTATCCATTAATCAAATTTTTTAGAACAACCTGCCAATACATTTGTGCACTAAATGGCTTTAAGTGGTTATTATAGTAGGAACTAGTATTAGTATCAATTAGTATATTAGTCAAAGACAGTAGTTATATTTTGTATACAACTGCAAAACTTATTAACTTTATTTGTAGTCATCACTACTTGTTCCATCTCCTTTCATAAGCCTCTTACCATATGAATGCATTTTCACTCCTCTGGATACAAAACAAACTTGCATAAGGGGTTTTAAGACCAGGGTTGCTGATTTTTTTGATTTTTTTAAAAAATGATTTAAATCAAGCAACCCTGTTTAAGACAAATACATTTAAACGGTTACCTTATGTTGAGGGAAACAATTCTCTGCATACTTTGAGAGGAAAGAGAAGAACAATTTCCATATACCTGCAGGTTTAGATTCAAATGGGTATTTTCGACCCAATGTCCAATTTGTACTTCATATATATGGAACCTATATTTTGCACTTCACTTCCCGATACTATTTATTATGATTGAATCAAAGTAACTCATTTTATAGAATACTGTATGAAGAAACAAATTAATATTGAATTTTTAAGTTGCATAAAAATGCATAAATTGATTCACTATTTTTATATTTTGGTAGTTTAAATTTTGTTGAAAGAGTGATGTAATAAAATTTATGCAAATTAGCAATTTTCTTAACTAGGTTAAAAGTTTTATGCATATTTCATGTAATTTAAAATGTATTTAATTGTTTAACATGAAAATATAGCTATGATGTATATTTATATTTATTAAAGATTATTTATTCAACCCTTTTAAATTTTGTGTTGCTTTTCTTTTACAACTAATTTAATATTTTTCTAAATTTTCGAAACATTTCTAAACTAGGACAAGCATAACTTTTATACATACTATCCATGGAAAAAATATTTGAATCTGAATCTAGCTTCATATTTTAAAGATTTAACCGATTTTGTTTTGTTGCCTAATTAAGTTAAAAAGTAAATAATAGAGCATACTGCGACTTATATATTCCCTTTTTTCTGTAGTTCTAAGCACCAGATTTCTTTCATGATGGATTTTGATAACTTATCTAATTTCTAAAAAAGGAAGTTAAAGATAAAATTATATCTTTATTTCATCTAAACACACTAATTATTACAACTCTCCATTAGACACAACCTTTGAAAATTCTTTTCTTCTCTAACTCAAAACAAAGTTATTTCTGGCCTCTCCTTAAAGACACCTTAAAAGCAAATTCTCCAACTCTACCATTTTGTGCGTCTGGCACACCCTCAGGGAATCGCAGTTCAGAAGTGTAGCAGCTGCCTCATCGCTGACTTTAACAAGAGCGGCTAGGAAGGCTTGATAAGTCGCCACAAGGCTTTCATCAAGCATACCCTGGTTAACCACAGCAAACGAGTTCATAATGTGCTGAGGCCAGCCACTGGCCACCACAAAACGAGCCACCCAAGGCATGAGAGGTAACAGGGCGAGAAGAGCTTGCATACCCAGGTACCAAAGCTCGGCAATCTCTTGCCACACCTCGCGGTACTCCCGCGTTACGCACAGTGACGAGCTTCCGTTCGTGTCCTCCACGCTGTGAGCATCCCACAGAAATTTGATGCTGGATGACAAGAAACCGTAAAAGCTGGATTCGCACGACTGGACGCGTTTGCAGAAGTGACGAGTGATCATCAGCCCGAGGACTGAGAAGTTACCTCGCAAGGGTAAGGTGTCCGCTCTGACCGAGGGAACCAACTGGGGAAGGGAGTTAAAGAGGAACTTGAGGAAGGCGAAGAAAGCATCCGTCTCCGCAACAAGCTTAGATTCCAGCACTACGATATTGAGGAAAATCCCACAGAGAGTAGTCAGAGAAGAATCCTTGTTGTCGAGATTTTTCCATTGAGATTCCATGTATTCAAACAGCACAGTAAGCAGGTCATTGTCCAGTAACACCTGACGAGTTTTGTCGTCTGCAGTCAAGTGGCACAAAGGAGGGATGAAGAACTGCATCACGTCGACATCCGTCAAAGCCTTTCCAAACTGGGACGCTGTGCTTTTTTTGGCAACATCCAGAACAAATGGCAGAATTTCCAAAACCTCGCTCTGGAGAGCATACGTTTCTTCAGCTAGCCAACAGCAAAGGACGCGAGTAGTTCCCACAACGACGTCTTGGCAGTGTGGCTTCTTCAGGAGGGGGCCATTATCTTGCCAATCAGACGAGAATATCTTGAGAAGGCTCAGTATACTCTTGAATGCTAAATTTATGGAGTTGCAGAACTGCTCCATGTGGTGATGTTGACCAGGGAGAAACAAAGTTTCGTCCACCATCAGTCCAATGATGCGTTCGAGAATGCTGTAGCAGGAGCTTAGTAGAAACAGTTCAGAACTGATTTCTTCAACAGAATGGTCTTCAAGAAGCATGCAAACCTCAACACTAGTGATTTGGATCAAAACGGTAAAAAATGCTTTTGATGTCTCTGCATTATCTACAAACCACGTGGAACCAAATTTATGGACGACGATACCGGCTAATTTCAATGCCGGATCTCTTTGAGATTTGCCTATTTTGCTCCTTAGGATGTTGTTCAGTCCTTTCTGGATGAGAAGACTACTCTCTAAACTCAAACAATCACAATATTTGATCAGAACTGATGTCAGATATTTACACAGTTCAAACTTTTGCAGGGTCTCATCAATACTGAACTCTTTAGCCAGGGAGGTAAGGAGTTCACCTATTTCACTAGGAGAACAATTATCTGACTGTAAAACAATTATCATAAGAACAGCTAGAAGCTTTTCTTCTTTAGACTCTTGATACTGCTTCATTAATGCACTGATTATCGAGCACTCGACCATCTTGTTTCTAGCTTCAGGGTTAGTCACAAGAGCAGAGACTATGTCGACTACATCACTAACTACATCATAGGGGGTATTTGACTGCAGAGCATCAAGTAAGCTGGGTATAAAAGTTAGCATTTGAGGATCCTCAGCTAGTTCTGAGTTAAGACAAAAGCAAGAAAGAATTGCAAAGGCTAAGGTTTGGTAAGGATTGCTTCCATCATCTTCTTTATCAGTCTCGCAGAGTCTCTGAAGAAATTGGAAGCCAATAACATCAAATACTTCTTTCTTTTCGTGTTCAGATAAATTTTCGGATCTCAGCAGTTTTGCGATTATCATAAGAGCGGCGAATTTTTCTGTGTCGGACTTGGCAGCAGACCATGCCGCTTTGCATTTCTGAACAGTTTCCATTGTGTCGAGCAGTTAATTTGATCTTTTAAAACATTTTATAGAAGAAACAGCGCAATAAGTGGAAATAAACGAAGTTATTCGTTTAAGATTAATGACAAGTACAAGATCACTACTCTGACATTGAGCATGGAAGTAGAACTAAATAAAATATTTCCTTATAAATAGAACTTTTACAGAAAAAATATTAAGATAACCATTAATGCAAACTTTTCTATTCAAAATGTAAAGTCACGTTTGTTGACATTAAAATCACAAAATATTTATTTACTTCACTTCCCTTGATTGTACGAGATCAACAAATTCACAGATAAAACAACAACTGATTAGTAAGTAGGCGGATCTTCTTGTTTGTAGACTTTGCTACTATGGCCCTCTATATGAGTTGCTCAGAATGAGACGAATGATAGTGGTCTGGCTGGTTCACTGGCAGGAGTTCTCAAACTATTTTGGCTGCGGCACCCTTAGCAGTTTAAAAACATTTCGGGGTATCCCTTCAGAATAAAAAAAGAATAAAAAAAAGACTAAAATTTTAGTCTAAAAAAAGATACGTCCACAACACGTTATCAGTCTCGAAAATCTATACCCCAATCGAAACGGATTTTCAATTAAGTATTGACAGATTTTTAACTTTTTTTTCTTAACGTAGCTGTGACTCTAAAACTAAAATTTTAATTACTTGAGACGTTGAGAGTGTATCGGTCCGGTATTGTTTAAGTTCAACAACCTATGGGAAAAAACCGGCTGAAATGTTGACTCAAAGTCTGAAATTTTAATTATTTGAAACGATGAGATGTCCGGTTCGGTTTTTCTTTCAACATCAACAACCAGTGGAGCAGAGAAAGTTACTTTCAGAATTTGAATTAAATCTATAAGCATCGCTTTTTTCAATTCCACCTCGCTTTCTCGATTCTTTTTATTTTCAAGCAGTTCTCAAATTTGTGGTGTTTTTTCTCGGTGTGATGCAAAGCTTTGTTTAGACTTTAGAACCTCGTGAAGCATATGGACAAAACCAGGTTTTTAGTTCGATTTCTTTTACAATAGGGAGCTACCGCCCCCTGCTCGGTATCGCTCACCAACCCCCCTTAACTGCTGACGCAGGGGCTTTCGGATCGCTTCGCAATCCCCACAAAACCCTGCTCACTAAAATTATTTATTTATAAAACATTCGTTAAAACAATTAGTAGAAGAAACGTCAACCAACTTTCCAAAAGCACACTCTCTTAAAAGTTAGAATATTTATTGGTTGTAAATTATCAATAATTTAATCAACACGTTTTCCTTGAAAATAGCCAACAAGTCTGCTCGTAACTATTTGTTATTCAATATTTACAGATATATTTATATGCTATATTTAATATAATACCTAGTAGCTCGTCAAAATGTTTAGCGTTTATCATTCAAGTTTTTGTTTTGAAACAGACTTTTTAAACAATGAAATTTAAGCTATTGAAAATAATAAGAGACAAATTACACTCAATGTTTACAAACAATTGATTTTGGTGTGTGAAATTCTATACTTAAATAGTATATCTGTGAGTTTCTGGAAAACTCTTATCAGTCTTATAAAAATATTTTATTTAGAAAGTATTTTAGAATTGAGAATTTTTTTAGAAATTCTAAAGACTTATTGCACATTAGGGTGGGTCAAAACTATTTTTTTACATTTTACCAGGGGGAAAAAGGTGCCAAATGGTCTCAAACTAACATATGTGAAATATTATTCCATTACCATAACTCTTTTTGCCTCCGGATTGACGTCAAAGTTTCGATAAATATAGTAATTTCACGTAAAAATGGACAAACCAAAATCGGGCTTTTACCTCGATTGGACGAATCTGTCATAAATATAAACGTGCAAAATGGTATAAAAATCCTCATTGAATACTATAAAATAATTGAAAAGGAAACCAGAATTGAAATACAGTTGTAATACAATATATTTTGTAGCATCTCAATGATTAGAACTGGCAATCAAAGATTTCTTTTTGAAATCATAAAAATGTGCGAAACCTTTATTCCCGGATGAGTAGGATGGGGAAAACATTAAATTTAATAAAAATGGATACGTCAGAAAGTGGGTACCTTTTGTGGGTTATAAGATATCAACCGGAGGATATTTGGATAATATTTAAAGGTTGAGGTTTTCATTGAAATTTCAGTGGAATATTATTAATAGTCCATCCCAAGTGTCCCCATAGGAGTCCTTAATGTTAAAAAATAAATTAAAAACATATTTAAGAGTCAAATTTTGAAATATTTCTTAAGAAGAGCTGTAGATCAGCGTTTTCCGCTCAAAGCTCAGTATTATCCTCAAAATTTTTAAATTAGCTTCATTAATTTTTAGAACTTACTTGTGTTTATTTTAGACACTTAAATTTGCTATATTTAAACTTTTATGAACTCTTAAGTGAATACTAAAAAGCTATTTTGAGTCAATCCTCCCTCTAAAGAAGTATAATTTATGGGACTTGGTTTTAGTCTATTGCAATAGAAAAAATTAGGTAAATCCTTACTGAGGCGAATCTCATAAGGGGTCATCCATAAATTACGTGAGGTGTTTTTTCCAAAATCTGGACCCCCCCTACCCCCTTGGTGAGATTTAGTGAGATTTTGCTGGACCCCCCCTCCCCCCAAGTGAGATTTACCTACAACCTTTAAAAATAATTTACGATCCAATTCAATTGCATTTTGAGGAAAAGAACATTATTCCGCCTAAAAATCACCACAGTATCTTATCTGTGGGTATTATTCCTTTCTCAAACTTAAAAAAAATCGTTTAATTTTGAACTTAAAAGTTGACGTGAGTTTTTCACCGACCCCCCCTCCCCCCTTGGTGAGATTTGGTGAGATTTTTCCAAACCTCGACCCCCCCCCCCCTTTTTGACCTCACGTAATTTATGGATGCCCCCTAATGATATTGCTATTGCCTACAAACAAACTATCCATTAGACACTTGTTTCAACATATTTTATGTGATTATTTGGTTCCCAAGACCTGCCAATGAAATAACTGTCCGCTGAATTTTGAGAGCGTATCATTTTTGAAAAATATAACTATTTCTACTTTAAAATATCGTTTTACACTGGCCATAATTGGGGGAGAATGTATCTGATCTACCAATAATATTTAAATCTACCACTGACAATCCACTGTTTGTTGGCAAAAAAGATCCTCTTATTCTACCCCTGTTTTACTTTATATTGCCACTTTGGAAGTTGGTTTTTTTGTATTAAAAATGCATAAATGTGACTAATGTGATTAAAACTGCTTTTAAATATCCTTATTTGTGAGCTTTAAATAATTATCGACAAAAAAATCAATTTATAAAATTTTTTTAAAATATGAAAAAGTATATATTTTTGTTCCATTTGAGGCCAATCCGGAGGCAAAAAGAGCTATTATAATGGAATAATATTTCACACATGTTAGTTTGAGACCATTTGGCACCTTTTTCTTGCTGTGCCCGATAGAATTTGTAAATTTTTTTTCGCTATAGGAAAATGACCCACCCTATTGCACATCCTCAAAAGAATTCGAACAGTTTGATACTAAAAACATGTTATACGGATCAGTAATTAAAAATCCTTTCTCTGGAAACCATTAAAAAAAATTTTTTTTAGAATAGAGAGATTATTCTTACATTAATAACATTATTTTTACTTTATTTATATTTATTTTTACATTTTATAATTTATCTGGTTTATCCATTGACCGAAGTTCACTCAAATTCTGTGGAGGCATGAAAACGTGTTACAATTGACAATTCTATGTATTCAGTGATTCTGAATTAAATTTTTGGGAAAAAATATCTCTTAAATATATCTCTATAGTATTTTATAATCTCGTTTTCCATTTAAAAAGAATTTTAAGGAAAAACTTTTCCTCGGGAGATTTTATTTATTTGAAAGCAGTAATAAATTTTTCGTTTATTGAGTTTATTATTTCAATGACATTTTGTTTTAAAAATATTATCGTGTGTTTTCTTTACTTTGGCAACCAATTCCAAATGATCATGGATTGCAAAAAAATCCACTGTAGTGATACTATCTAAAAATATTCCGCTTTTCTCTTTACCTTACAAACCTGAAAATTATAACTTCCCCTCTTCATTGAAATATCCCTATTTTTATTTTTTAAAACATGGTCACATTAAATTTTCCTCTTTGACATCACAACTTAAAAAAAATTCCCCATCTAAGGATGTTTACTCAAGAAGAAAAAAAAATGAACTCCCAAGTTTGATGATACTTCGAAATCTTTCAGTGTAAGAGCGAGAGAGATATGGAGGATAAGGGGTCATATGTAGCTCTAAAGTTATGGAAACTTGGATGTCATTCATCATACACGTTTCTTTCTTAAGCCTAGATGGATATCAGGCAGCGTTATAAGCTTGAAAAAACCTGGAAGGGAAGGGTATTTGATCGGTATAAATAGCATCTAACTTTAAAAATAATCGATTTCTTGAAGGCGTTTCTGGAGAAATTCGGGATCATTAGGGATTCGAGTCTCATTGCTGTAGCAATGAAATAAAATAGAACCGATATCAAGTGTTTTTTTCATGAGTTTTGATTAGGGGTGAACCAGGATATATTCCAAGCCTTTAACCCTTTGTTAAATTTTTACACTTTAAATCAATCATCCATCGTCCAATTTTTATTTAATTAAATAAAAACCTACAACTTTTTTCTTGTTTTATATTAAGGTTAAAAAATCCCAACTCTTTATATCAACCAGTATACATTCTTGTAAGAACCGAGTTCGTTTTTGCTTGCGCAAACTGGTTTCCTACAGCCGTTTCCAAAACGGCAGTTAGCGGACGCAAAAAACGGACTTAAACCATGCTTTAACAGGCTCTCAAGCATTAAATATTGATGGTTTTTACGTAACACTTTGGACTTAAGAGTTTTCGACTATGATCTTTCAGATTATTAAATCAAAGGAAAGGATTTCGAAATACAAAATAAAGTTTTGTCAAAGTTTTCACATTTTTTTGTGGTTTTTAAACTTTTTTTGTAATAAAAAAATTTTGAACTGAAAACTTTCAAGATAATTTTAAAGATCATATTAAACCACAATTTTTGAGATCATAATTAAATTTTTACCAATAGTAGTTCTTCTACAAATTGAATTTTTCAATAATTTTTTTGGGGTATCGCTCCATTTTTAACTCCCTGGGATTTGGTCTGGGACCCCCAAATCCTATGTGATTATGACTCGTCCAGATGTCCCCTATCCCCCCTTAAAATATTGCACCACTTATCTGAAACACCCTGTATATTAGCTTCTAAAAAAATCATGTATGTAAGGGTTTAATCTTTGGTTTATTAGTTCTTTTGTAAAAAATTCTGCCAAGTTTTCAAAGTTTAAGTGCGAAGCGGGTGCAGAAGATATTATCTAATCGAAAAAAATATTTTATACCATTCTTATCGGACCCAAGTGGCACCCTTTCTGCACTATTCGAACAGAAATAAAAATGAAAGTTCTTTTTCGGCCCACCCTACTATCCATTCTTGCGCCATAAAATAATAACCAAACCAAACCCACTAGGCTCCCCACGGACCAAACACATCCTGAATATTTATTAATAAGATATTTTATGCTTTCATCCGTCAGATTAATGATTTTGAATAAATTATGTACAACTGAAGATAATGATTATGCTCATTACTCATCCTCTTGCCCTTCAGTAAGTTTAGAGAACTGATTACTATGTCCCTAAAATAGAATAGAAATTTATACCTCACATTCTACAGTTTACATCCAAATGGGCAGCTCCGTATTTTCTGGAACCATTTTCCCTCAAATTCCAACTAACTAGAACTCATCCAATTAAATTCTCAGTTTGATAGAATCTCATCGCTGATATCATTGCCCTCGCATATAAATACAGGCCTAAACGAATATTGCATTTTAGAATCTCATCTCTAATTTATCATAAAGAGATGGCTCCAATCTAACCAGTTTCATTTCGAAGGCGAAGTTAGTTCCCAGAAGGTTTATTCGGAAATCCTGGGAAGTCACTCTCTCTAGGTGTTCGAAACTATCGATTGCCATTGTAGAGGGGGCGTTGTTGTCCATTTCAACCCCCCCAAGTAGTTCGTTCCCTGGCTAAGTGCGAGATATCGGATCGTACTGCATTGGATGGAGGAATGATACAGTGGCGTATATAAGGGGGGGGCCGAAGGGGCCCTGGCCCCCCCCCCGAAATCCGGACTTGGTGTAACAAAACCAGCTAAAACCCTGTTTTTTAGGCACAAATTTCCAAAATTTTCTGGGGGAGGACCCCCAAACCCCCCTTTCTGATTGGCATTTTAATATTCCAAATCTTTTTACAATAATTTCATCAAAATCCCAATCCTACTTAAAAATACATGTCCAAAATTAGGACTAGGTTTACCAAAACAGAGTAGAAATACTGTTTTCAGGGTCAAATTTCCAAAAACTTTCTGTGGGAGGACCCCCAGATCCACTTGGCACTCAATCATTTTCAACTTGTTTTTATATTAAGTTCACCCAAATTCAAATCCTATCTATAAATATAAATAAAAAATTCGGACTAGGCGTACCGAAACTGGTTAAAAACCAGTTTTTAAAAGTCAAATTTCAAAACTTTTTGGGGGGTGGACCCCCAGACCCCCCTTTGGTATTAGGAACAAAATTATTCACAACTTTTTTGTAATAAGTTCTTTAAGATTTAAATTTTAACAAAAAATACATAAAAAGTTACATTGGACGTAATAAATTTGCTTGGGAGGGGGTTAAAAATAATTTTGGGCCCCTCCCGAAATAAATTTCTATATACGCCACTGGAATGATAGTTATACCTGGATTAGAGGAAAGCTGCTTCGACCTGTGTTTCTCGTTGCTTGGAGGAGTTGGTGGAAAAGTGGTGTAGTTCGCTATGGTAGGTTTGAGACAGATTTCCAGGAATCATAGGAATGCATATAAGTGTTCTAAGAATATTGACTATTAGCGATAAACGTCAGATATTTGGTGAAAGTTTTTAACATTAAAATTTAAAACATTCTAAATAGTAACTCAGCTTGAATGAAATAAAGAAATAAGAATACAATTAGATTTTTTAGTTATATATAGGCAATGCTGTTCAGAGGAAATCCGTTTGGCAAGGGAATTCATTTATTCACATAGCTGACCAATCAGCTTAAAATATTTTCATGTCCCTTACCTTGTATCCATTAGAAACGTGCATCGTGAAGAAATTCAAATGGAAACGCTCACTACCATGTTTAAACTTTATAAAAGATAGTGTCGCTTTACTACAAATATTTCAGGAAATCTTTCTTAATTAGTCACTTCTCAATAGCTAGTGATAACTTTTGCTTAACTCACCTAGGAAACCTCAGGGATAGTTATTAAAAAGGATATCAACTCATAATAACTTAAAATTTTTCTCTGATTTTTAGCACCTCTTTTGCTCTAGGCTAGTGTCTCTTTTCAGTTTTTAGCATCCTTTTAATTTTCAACATGCTCTTACTTTAACATACTCGTGTAGTTTCTCAGTTCTTCCTAACGACTGCTTATTAAAATTCGATGATTCCTAGGCATTCCAATACCTTTCAATGTTCAACATGCTCTTAACATACTCGTCTCGTTTCTCAGTTCTTCCTAATGACGGTTTATTTTGTCTGGAAGTAGCAAGGAACACAAAATAATACACTTTTTTAGCAATAGATGAGTCATATTTGTAGGGGTGGAGTGATGGTATAAAGCAGCACATCTATCTATAGAATAAAAGACCCCCACGTCTTTAGAAATCCTTTCTGGCTGTCCAGATTATAAATGACAATATTCTTACACATCTGGCCGTCCCTCATGCATGAGAAAACGGTGATAATTTAACTTTAAGGGATGGTAGTAAATGCATTGCGATCTACCTCAATGAATGGTTTCCTTCGGATAGAAGAGATTGCAAGAATGGGATCGACCAGCATGTTCCCCGACATGAATCCAATAGAACACGACTGGGACATGCTTGAGAAATGAATTACTGTCCTTCCAATATCTCCCAAACAGTTCATGTGCTGGAAAAGTGTCGCGAAAAATCCGTTCAATGCAAAAATCGGTCAGACTAAACCCGTGTAAAAAACAAAAACTCATATACTAGCTTTAGACATGTAATAAATTTGTTTTTTATTGAATGGTTTTTCAGACCGATTTTTCCATTGAACGGTTTTTTCGTACATCCGCTGGAAATTGCTCTAAAATAGGAGTTGGAGAAAATATCCCTGCCCCTCATTAATAACGTAGCAAACATATCCATAAAGTTGTTATTGTTATTAGTCAGGAGAAACCACATGCTCTCAATCTAAATGGGTTTTCTATTAAGTATTGATAGATTTTTTTCTTTTTTTCTTAACCACACCAAGTGTGCATTTTCAAATTTTGATACAAAAAGTAAAAATAAAAGTTTTTTTATTTAATAACTGCATGGATTTAGCTTTTAAATGACCCTGAGTTCATAAAAAATGCTTGAACCACAGCAAATGTTTCATTTGTTAGCCAATATGTATAAAACCCACCAATACTCTTTAATTGTTTTCAGCAGTGTAATATATTCTAAAAGGGCAGGTCCCTAAACCCCTTCCCCTGGTGGAAAGAACCCCATAACTCCCCTTGGATATGTCCCTGCGAAAGGGGGCTATCGAAGTACTAGCACAAATATTTTCAAGCTATGAGGGCAATAAGAAAAATGTGGTTGGTGTCATATCAGTAGTTAAGGAACACAAAAAAATTGCACAGAAACTGGGTCATCTGCCAACTATCTATATTTTCATTTGCTGCACGATGTAAGAAGACAGCGATATCATCACCGATTATCATCAATTACCACTTGCATGGTAGTTTCACTTGACCAGATGGGGATTAGTCCCAATAATAAAAATATTTAATTTTTAAAATATAATCTTAATAAATAATTAATCTTAAAATATAAGAATGTAATTTTTTAAAATTAATTATATTATACTATTTTGCTGTTTTCATAGCTGATTTAACTTTTAAATTGGCAATTATAGAGCTTTTCTTATTTAAAATATTTAATCCTGAGGTTTTCATATTTAAAATAGTGAGTCTAGCAGATCCACTCCAGTAGAGAAATAAGCGTTTTTAGCTATAAAATCGTTAATTGCTTGTAAATATTCGATTTTCGAACTTGGAAAACTTGGTAGTGATCGTCCTCGCCGGCTGTGTAGTTTAGGAGGAGATGCGAGCTGTAGTCGTTTTGACATACCGAGTGACATCACGAATCTGAAATCGCTGTTTTTCCCGCCTTTTCCAGAGCGCAAACTTAAAGCCGCAAAAAAAAATTAAATAAATAAGGTTAGGTCGATTTAAAAAATAAAAAAAATATATGAAACTTCCTCATTGTTTAGAATCAATGTTTAGGATTAAAGTGGATTGCATTTTGATGTTTTCTCGCCTTTTTAAAAAGTCAAACTAAAAAATAATTGTTGTAATTAAAAAACTAGCTGTTACAACCAGGCAAAGCCGGGTTTTACAGCTAGCCTTCTTTGGTGCTGAAGCGAGATTCGCTTGTTACTACCTGTTCGTATTTATTCATTCCCTATAATTAAATATGCAGTTTTAATTCATTATCTTCGAAAAGGGTTAGTCTCCGATTTCACATAGAATTGTCACAAATTTATTACATTGAAATAATTGTCATGTAATTTTGACCGGTCGTCAGCCCAATCCACTGAACCGGATCTGTACAAACTTGTTCTTAAATGAAGTCTTATACTACCCCTATATAAACTCATTTTAAGTGGCATCCTCCCAAAACCTTCCATTTTAAATATTTGATTTTTATTTGTCTCATTGTTTGAAGTTAAATGTTTATCCCCTTCTGTGAAAAGGGAAAGAAGAAATAAACAATCAAACATGTACCATAATTTTTTTATAAATTCAATACGGCTCTATAGTATCCCGTTGGGATAAATCTAGTGAACCGTCAAAACTTTGAAGTAGATTTTCTTCACGCTCTTTCAAGGACGTTTTGCCTGTGTTGATAAAAATATTAACTAAAAACAATGGGGCAAATTTAAATCAATTTGTAATTAAAAAATGGAATGCTTTGGAAGAATGCGACCTAAAACTGGCTCATCTAGAGGTGGAAAGCTTCCGTTTAAGGCCTAGTTTGTCCAAATCGGATCGGGGGTTGGGGCTGGCGGCCGGCGGAACGGAACCTCTCCATAGACTTAACATGGGGGCAAAACTAAAAGAACTCATAATTTTTAAATGGAAGGTTTTGGAGGAACGTGTTATATTATTGGCTCATCTAGGGAGGAAAAGCTTTCGATCAAGACCGAGTTTGTCCAAATAGGTTCAGGGGTTCGGGCTGGCGGCCGGCGTAACGGAACCTCTCCATAGACTTAACATTAGAGAAAAGTGAAAAGAACGCATAATTTTAAAATGGAATGTTTGGGAGGATCGTGTTATATTATAGGCTCATCTAGGGGTGGAAAGCTTTCGATCAAGACCAAGTTTGTCCAAATCGGTTCAGGGATTCGGCCTGGCGGCCGGCCGAAAGGAACCTCTCCATTGACTTAACATGGGGGCAAAACGAAAAAAACGCATAATTTTTAATTGGAAGGTTTTGGAGGAACGCGACCTAAAATGGGCTCATCTAGGGGTGGAAAGCTTTCGATCGAGACCGAGTTTGTCGAAATCGGTTCGGGGGTTCGACCTGGCGCCCGGCCGAAAGAAAAACCCAATTATTTTAATATATAAGAATTGCACATTTCTCTCTTGGGTACCTCTATCTAATAAAAAAATACTGTGTGGAATTGCCCATTCTACTTATCCAAGTTTGACTGTATTGTATATTCTAAATCCATACATAACTTTTGTAGTTATATAATAAAAATTGCTTACTCTAATGAAATAATAAACTACTCTATTTAAAAGTATGTTCTTATTCAACTCAATATATTTGGTTTTTATCATGAACTTATTTTTCTGTTTTAACTTACGGCCGTATTCACCGGTAACCTGACCGGCGGTCAGGTCAGGAAACCATGGTTACAGCCTCTGATTGGTGGAAGGAAAATATTGAATTATTTTTCCACCAATCAGAGGGTGTAACCATGGTTTCCTGACCTGACCGCCGGTCAGGTTACCGGTGAATACGGCCGTTAATATTTAGCAATACCTTTGCTCTTAATGAAGACTCTGATCCTATAGGGGAGAGTGGGGCTATTTCGCACATGGGGCACATTCAGACAGACGGCATTTCCCCTAGTAATTATTAATTCAAAAATCTGAAAAAAATACCAGTAAATGGAAGCATGACTACCAACTCCTGCATGAATTTTCAAAGCCCTGAGCCATTTTGTTGTTTACGTACTAGAAATTTGCTAGCGTTAGCAGCAGCAAAGTAAATTTTCTTGTCATTTTGTTGGCGTAAAATATCAATCAAAAATAACTCTCAAGTGGACATTCAGAATTTTATTCAGTAGAGGCTCTACTAAAGTAAGTTTCTAGAAAGGTTTTATTTCCCTGCTTAAATTATAAATATCTTGTTGGGACGTGGTAAGCTTGAACTGGTAGATGGGGCACATTCTTACACCAAAAGATGGGGCAGATTCGGACAGTGCGAATGTTCCTCGTCCTTCCCATTTTTGATTATGAATGTGATTTATATGTTATAAGTGCAGTATATTTAATAACTTGAAGCTTAATTGTTTTTTATTGTAATTGTTACAAAACTCGGTGATAATAGAAAATAACACCTTAAAGAAAGCTTTAGTTTTAAGGATAGAAATCATTTTTGCAAATACTGTCAATTAAATTTGAGAATTTTGAAATTCCCCTCTGTACAAGCGCTTAAAGCAACTTAATACTAAAATAGAAATCATTCAAGTACAAAAATAAATTTAATAATTAAAGTAATTAAATTATGCAACCACTGAACGACTTCTTCAGGGGTGCAGCATTCAGCAGCCGCATAATTATTTAATACCAATTGACTTGGACTTAAGTGATTTTATTCTAGTAGAATTTGCTACTAAAAAGAAAATTTTGTTATGTTGGTCAAGTAGAAAATTTTTGAATTAAATGATGCTTTTTAAAGTAAATGATGAAAAACTTTAAAAACTTTAAAATTAATGACAAATCTTTTATTTTCCCAGTAAGTAATGATTCAACATTCATACAAAAAGATAATATCGTATTAAAAGTTTCGCAACCGTCAGTTTCAAGTGTTAATATATGCGAGCTGTTGGTTCACTTTTCTTTTCGAATAAAACCTGACAGTTAAAATATTGGTTGGACTTTTTCTAACTAATTATATTATGTGAAGTATGTCAATGTGCAATATACTCTTCATTACTACAATTTTTTCCTCATCAAAAAATTAGATGTTCAATATTTTCTGAAGCTGTTTTCTTTTTGTAAAAAAATCTTCAATTTAGTGGAAAAATATGTAAAAGTGCCAAATATTTCGTTTAATTATCTTACTTTAAAGTTCCATAAACTTTTTAATTTGTAAAAATAATTATTGTATAATTTTTTTTGCATGTGTACGAATGTGCCTAAACGTGTGCCAAACTGCCCCACCCATGGGGCACATTCGCACGAAATTTCTCGTTTTTTAGATTGATGATATAGGTTAGAAATTCTCGATGAATGCTACCAATTATGGTTCTAAAATATCGGGAACGGTCTTAACTTTCATTTGAATCCGAGTTTGTTTCAATATCTCATCTATATCCAGAGAAATATGCCGAAATGCACTTTTTGTGCGAATGTGCCCCGTTCTCCCCTACATCACGGCTAATACTTAAGCATCATTCCTATAGGATGTTAAAATCTTTTAATAAGAAAAACTTTTAATAAGAAGAAAAACTTTTAATAAGAAGAAAAATGTCACATTCTACATATAAATGTAATTTCAGATAATTAATAATTACTAAATTGGCACTTTTAAAATCACTTCCAGCTTCATTTTGCTATATGAAATAAATAACATGGTGCTACAAATGACTATCAGGGGTTGATGCAGACAAAAATTGGGGCCCTTTTGCTGCCCCTTCACAAAAAAATCATAAAAACGCTCCTTTCATAAAATTCAAATTAGCTTTAGTGATAATTTGCAAGAAAACATTCAAAAAATATTTGAATTTTTCATGGTTTTCTTGGTTTGTGAGTCAATTTTACTTTTACGCACTCATCTGCTAACTACCACTGCTTCAATTTTTAGCAAAAAACAATTTCTTTTCAATAAAAAAACATTTCATAGGCCATAAAATATAAAACCTGGATCTACCCCTGACAATGAAACTACACAAAAACATAAAATATCACATTAAAATTATTATTTAAAACATTAAAAAATTGTAAAAATAAATGCATTCAAATCTTGGGTTTAAAGCTCAAGAGTCAGGAACATTAAAAAAGGAACTTGGAAATAGCACCCGTGTCACTGTAAAAAGCACTTCACTGTAAAAAGCAGTTTTTTTACACAAAAAGTGATGGATTGCCCCTCTGTAAATTGAGAGATGTTACACCACAATAGGGAGGAATCTCTCACTTAGACTCTGAGGTATGATAGAAAAATCAAATTAAAAATAAGTAGACGCCAGTTAAAAACTTTTGTGAAATTCCTGGTAAGTCAGGAATTTTAGTCAGTCAATGGATGGCATGCCATAAAACCAAAATCATTCTTATTAAATGCTACAAGAAAGAATGTTAATGATTGAGATTAATGCAAATGGCATAATTAATTAGCATGCTCGAATATTTACAGATCCATACTTAAAAAATTATTCCTCATCATGACATAAGATCTATACTTCTGCGTAAGAAAAGGATAAATTGTTATATAATAAAAATTGCTTACTCTAATGAAATAATAAACTGCTCTATTTAAAAGTATGTTCTTATTCAACTCAATATATTTGGTTTTTATCATGAACTTATTTTTCTGTTTTAAGTTAATATTTAGCAATACCTTTGCTCTTAATGAAGACTCTGATCCTATACATCACGGCTAATACTTAAGCATCATTCCTATAGGATGTTAAAATCTTTTAATAAGAAAAACTTTTAATAAGAAGAAAATCTTTTAATAAGAAGAAAAATGTCACATTCTACATATAAATGTAATTTCAGATAATTAATAATTACTAAATTGGCACTTTTAAAATCACTTCCAGCTTCATTTTGCTATATGAAATAAATAACATGGTGCTACAAATGACTATCAGGGGTTGATGCAGACAAAAATTGGGGCCCTTTTGCTGCCCCTTCACAAAAAAATCATAAAAACGCTCCTTTCATAAAATTCAAACAAGCTTTAGTGATAATTTGCAAGAAAACATTCAAAAAATATTTGAATTTTTCATGGTTTTCTTGGTTTGTGAGTCAATTTTACTTTTACGCACTCATCTGCTAACTACCACTGCTTCAATTTTTAGCAAAAAACAATTTCTTTTCAATAAAAAAACATTTCATAGGCCATAAAATATAAAACCTGGATCTACCCCTGACAATGAAACTACACAAAAACATAAAATATCACATTAAAATTATTATTTAAAACATTAAAAAATTGTAAAAATAAATGCATTCAAATCTTGGGTTTAAAGCTCAAGAGTCAGGAACATTAAAAAAGGAGCTTGGAAATAGCACCCGTGTCACTGTAAAAAGCACTTCACTGTAAAAAGCAGTTTTTTTACACAAAAAGTGATGGATTGCCCCTCTGTAAATTGAGAGATGTTACACCACAATAGGGAGGAATCTCTCACTTAGACTCTGAGGTATGATAGAAAAATCAAATTAAAAATAAGTAGACGCCAGTTAAAAACTTTTGTGAAATTCCTGGTAAGTCAGGAATTTTAGTCAGTCAATGGATGGCTTGCCATAAAACCAAAATCATTCTTATTAAATGCTACAAGAAAGAATGTTAATGATTGAGATTAATGCAAATGGCATAATTAATTAGCATGCTCGAATATTTACAGATCCATACTTAAAAAATTATTCCTCATCATGACATAAGATCTATACTTCTGCGTAAGAAAAGGATAAATTATTTCTTTAAACGAATTGATGCGCATCTGAAAGCGCATTGCATCTGCCACTATTGAGTACTTGAAAATTTAAAAGAATAAAAATCTTCCTTATGGTCTCCTACGATCCGGATTACTTTTGCACCTTAATGAGTGCACATGCATTTCATCCGTTCGGTAAAAGCCTTTATCACAAAATGAGCATTTAATTGTGTAGTTTGCTACTTTGTGCTTTGGGATATGCCTTTTTAACACATTTTTGGAACCAAAAGTTTCGTTGCATATAACACACTCGTGTGGCTTTCCAATGTGATCGTCGTTTTCATGATTTCTAAGATAATTAGCGTCTGGAAAGAACCGAGAACAGCGGGGACACCTAAATTCTGTTTGAACCCCGTGATGGTTGATTCTGTGCATTAATAGGTTATTTCCATTAGGGAAGACAAGCATACAACACACATATTGTTGTTGAGCCATTGGAAATTAATTGTGATATCTGAAAAAAAAATAAACTCTTTAAAATAAATAACTGACGCACATTTAAAATATTATTATCTTGAAATTAAAGTAAAAATTTCAACTCGAAAAATGGCAACTCGAAGTAAAAGGGGGGTCCGGGGGTCTTCCCCAAAAAAGTTTTCAAAATTTGCCTCTCTAAATAGTGAAATTCATTGACTTGAAATTAGCGAAACCATCTTTTTTTTCGTGCAAACACTTCGTAAAAGTTATATATTTAAAAACTTCATAAAAAAGCTTAATTGATTTGGAATTCATAAGTTAATAAATTTATTTTACACTCTCAAATTTTATAAGCTTTTTTTCTTAGCTTCAGCACATTTTCTTAGTTCGGGGGCCCTGGGCAAGTGCCCCGAATGCCCTCCCAGAAATCAGGCTCTGAGTGTCCCCCTAGATACGAACACCAGTTTTAAGGATTTTGCTATGTCAAACGGAAAATTTCAGTCTAGTATCCCCCTCTGCTTTTTTGCAATTGTAACTTGGGGGGGTTAAGAAGTAATTTATTCTTCCTGATACATGGATAAACACAGGGGCGAAGCTACTGGGGGGGCGTGGGGGGGCGTCTCGCCCCCCCAAAGTCGTCAATTTCGATCATAGTCGGCAAATTCTAGGTTTTTAGATTCTTAAAAACTAGGTCGGCAATTAAAAAAAAGCTTTTTTTCTTCTTTAACATCTCCCTTCTCCACTATTTTCGGAGTAAAAGTCGTAAAATTGTTTGGGGAGTGGCCAGCAGAGATGTCAAAATAACCGGTTAAAACGGAAAATCGACTGGTTAGAAACCCGTCAGGGTCAAAATCACGTCAGATCAGGTTCCCGACGTCGAAATCACGACTGAGTCAAAATCCTGACAGGGTCATAATTCCGACCGGTCAGAATCCCAACAGTCGAAATCCCGATCGGGTCAAAATCCTTACAGGTCGAAATCCCAACTGGGTCAAACTCCCGAGAGGTCGAAATCCTGATCGGGTCAAAATCCCGACAGGTCGAAATCCCAACTGGGTCAAACTCCCGAGAGGTCGAAATCCCGATCGGGTCAAAATCCCAACAGGTTGAAATCCCAACTGGGTCAAACTCCCGAGAGTTCAAAATCCCGACAAATCAGGTGCCCAACGTGGAAATCCCGACTGGGTCAAATTGCTGACAGAGTCATAATCCTGACATGGTGACATGTAAGAATCCCGACAGGGTCAGAATCCTGAGAGGTTGAAATCTCGATTGGATCAAAATCTCGACAGGGTCAAAATCCCAATCGGGTCAACGGTCAAAATCCCGACAGGTCGAAATCCCAACTGGGTCAAAATCCCAACTAAGTCAAAATCCCGACAAATCAGGTTCTCAACGTTTAAATCCCGACTGGGTCAAATTGCTGACAGAGTCATAATCCTGACGGACATGTAATAATCCCGACAGGGTCAGAATCCTGAGAGGTTGAAATCTTGATTGGGTCGAAATCCCGATCGGGTCAACGGTCAGAATACTATAAATAGTAAATTTTAATTAAAAAAATACACTTTTTAAGTGTATTTATCCGGTTGATAGATTTAATACCAATTTTACATTAACACAACCCGACCTGTTTTGTCTAGTTGTATAAAAACCTATCTACTCTTGATTTTAGGAACTGAAACGGAATGAACTTGTTAAACCGAATAAAAACTACCAGTTTATGTAAAACCGTCGCGGTTTTATTCATCTATATCTATAGGGTTTAATACCAGTAATTGAACTTTTTTCAAATTAAATAAAAATAGACGGGGTAATGGCATTCAAGAACAAATAAACTTTTTTTAAACCAAATAAAATCATGAATTTATTCCGGTTGTACGATACTAACAATCATATTGTTGGTTTTCTCTGATAAAAGACTAATTACATTTCTTAAACTGGATAAAAAAAAGACGGTTTGAATTTTATCACCACAGATGTAGGGTTTCTGATTTATGGACTGCCCCATGGTCATGGAACAAAAAACTCAAAAGAAACACAATCAATAAATTCAGAGTTCTAAATGTAAAAAAACCGCCTTTCCAACCAATTCGATTGAATTTTTATGTCTTTTGTTGGTTACTTATTGTTCAAGCAAAGAGCATCTCTGGTAATATGAATTCCTGCCTTTTTAATGCTTAAGATTTATAAGTTATGGTTGTAGCTCCAAAGTAGATATGATTGCGCCCTTACATTCTTGGGCGCGGGGTCTAAAGGACTATTTTGTCATAAAGTTATGATTTTTGTACGATTCAATTTATCACCGAGTCCGCGCTTCGCAAGCAGTGTCGATGGTTTCGGTTTTCCCCCCCTTTCGCCTTTGAGAGAGAAAGCCCCCGTCCATCCCCACGACACGATCTGAAAGTGTATACGGTCCGGTCCTTCCTGGAAAAATGAGAAGACCATGGGAACATAGCATACTCTTTTGTTTAGAAGTGACCGACCGACTGACTGTCGCCCAGATCCAGATATCCTCTCAAAGGGGAGATAATGAATGCCCAAGGACACCCCCAAGTCGTGGGACAGCTTCAACCTTCGCCAACGCCCTCTGCTTTTTTAATAATTTAAAAATATATTTATAAGAAATTTAAAATTTTAATCTGCCAAGTATTGGATTAAAAAAAGTTAATTAAAATCCTAAAGATATCCAGGGCTTTAAATGTACATTTTAAGTAATTTTTGAGAGAATATTTCTTTAATACACATACATCTTATTATTTTTCATGGGGGTCATGAGGTAAATGTTTAAATCATTCAAACCTTTACATGCTTCACAACTAGATGAATTTTAATACATCTAACTCAATAAAGTAAGGTAAAGAATTCATTAAAAATTTTAAAGAAGAAAGCTATTAATCCACTCGTGCAAGACAGGTAATATCAGCTAGTTTTACATAAGACATAGGGTGGGTTGGGGTAAAGTGGGTCATGGGGTAAAATGGGTCAGTTTTAATTAACTCGATACAAATCAAATTTAAATTGAATTTTTTCACTAATTTTTTTAATTATATTCTTTAATCTCTTGGAAACATTTTTCGACTGTCAAAAATTAAGATTTATGAATTTGAGGACTGAAAAATATTTAATTTGAACCGTAAATTATGTCATCGAAAAAACAGGGTTTACCAACTTCGAAATAACTATATATTGTAATAAATTACAATAGACTTTTGCGATAGTTTTTCATAAAAGAAAGTCTGAGAGACATTTCAAGCCAATCAGCTTAGAAAATATAAAATATTTTATCTTTTATAACGATATTTTGGACTTGGGGTAAAATGGGTCATAGTTAAGAGGCCTTCTGTATTAAGTAAAAACAATGTTTTTAACTTATTTCCTTCAAATATACATTGAAGTGTCAAACAAGTTTATTTTTTCTCCAAATGAAGTATTTTAATTGCTACATTTGGAACAATGGTCATTAACTTCAGACGTATACCATTTCCTAAAAGTACAATTTAAAACAAATTTTTTCAGATAAAAACGGCTTAGCCGATTGCCTTTTTTCTTAATTTCATGTAGGGTTACTTGGGGTAAGTGGGTCACTGGGGTAAGTGGGTCACCCCCCTAAAACTATAATATGTACAGGAAATTTCACACTTACTCGCATTGATTATGTTACAGCTTGTCACACCGATTAGTTTTGCATATATTTGAGATTTGTTTAATTTATTTTTAAGATTATAGAACTAATTTAAAATAGATTCCCATAATGGATTTTTTGGAGAGTTCGAGAGGCATTTTTCAAAGAAGTATTTCCAGTTAAGTTTTCATTACATTTTAATGTTTATTGAACTGTTTTGCAGAGTTTGACCTAAATTACATACGGCAATTTGAAATTTTTCAAAATTTTTAATTTTGAAGTGTTTAACAGGGGGGTCCCACTTACCCCATAGTTTTAGCATGGTTGGGGTAAGTGGGACACCTCAGTGTGGGGTAAGTGGGACCCTTTATTATGATATAAGTGGTTCTAGATGGTTCCATATGATATAGGAACTACTACTGAAGACATGGGCGGATTTTAGGGGGGTCATAGGGACAATTTCCCCCAATATTTTCAGAAAATTTCAATTTATAGTAGCAAGTATCAAGACCTTTTACTCACCACTTCAAAATTCATTAAAATTTATAAATAGTTTGATCGACATTTTATATCAAATTTGCGTTTTAATTTAAGTTATGGTGAGTAAAGTAAAATACCTCATCAATGGTGTTCATTCTCATTTAGTGTGTATGATTTCTTTTTTTATCTTACAATGTGTATTAAAGTGTCAAAATAAATCTTAATCAACCTTATTATGTTTTTTCAACACTATATTATATGCTAAAGTAAAACATATCCCTTTGGCCTTTCAAAACATTCTTTAAAATACTTATTTTGCTTTTCATTCTATTCTTACCTTGTCACATTGATTTTGATGTGAGTATATTTCTCACTCATGGACACAGTTACAATAAAATATTTTATATTGAAATTTACTTTACTTTATCAAGTAAGACCCACTTACTTCCCTTTAAGTTTTTCTTGCTTTAAATAAAAATAAAGAGGGGGTGACCCACTTACCCCATCTCTTGGGGTAAGTGGGTCACCCATCTCATTTTTGATAAAAAGACCTGTTAAGAAAAATGTAAAGCTTTATTTTAGAAACTAATGATAAATATTTGTTTATCGATAGACTCTTTAACGAAATTAGTCAACAAATACAAAATAAACCCTTTCAAATTTTTTCTAAAAAGCTCCAAAAATGTACTAGGCCAAAAAGGGGTCCCACTTACCCCAAGTGACCCTATATTTAGCAATAAATATATTTTTGACATATTTTTGCAAGGAGACCCATTTTACCCCACATTGGGGTAAAATAGGTCATTACTTTTGATGCTAAGTTTAACCAACTTATAACTAAAAAATATTTGATAAAATTAGGGTCACTTGGGGTAAGTGGGACTCCTTTTTGGCCTAGTACATTTTTGGAGCTTTTTAGAAAAAATTTGAAAGGGTTTATTTTGTACTTGTTGACTAATTTCGTTAAAGAGTCTATCGATAAACAAATATTTATCATTAGTTTCTAAAATAAAGCTTTACATTTTTCTTAACAGGTCTTTTTTATCAAAAATGAGATGGGTGACCCACTTACCCCAAGAGATGGGGTAAGTGGGTCACCCCCTCTTTATTTTTATTTAAAGCAAGAAAAACTTAAAGGGAAGTAAGTGGGTCTTACTTGATAAAGTAAAGTAAATTTCAATATAAAATATTTTATTGTAACTGTGTCCATGAGTGAGAAATATACTCACATCAAAATCAATGTGACAAGGTAAGAATAGAATGAAAAGCAAAATAAGTATTTTAAAGAATGTTTTGAAAGGCCAAAGGGATATGTTTTACTTTAGCATATAATATAGTGTTGAAAAAACATAATAAGGTTGATTAAGATTTATTTTGACACTTTAATACACATTGTAAGATAAAAAAAGAAATCATACACACTAAATGAGAATGAACACCATTGATGAGGTATTTTACTTTACTCACCATAACTTAAATTAAAACGCAAATTTGATATAAAATGTCGATCAAACTATTTATAAATTTTAATGAATTTTGAAGTGGTGAGTAAAAGGTCTTGATACTTGCTACTATAAATTGAAATTTTCTGAAAATATTGGGGGAAATTGTCCCTATGACCCCCCTAAAATCCGCCCATGTCTTCAGTAGTAGTTCCTATATCATATGGAACCATCTAGAACCACTTATATCATAATAAAGGGTCCCACTTACCCCACACTGAGGTGTCCCACTTACCCCAACCATGCTAAAACTATGGGGTAAGTGGGACCCCCCTGTTAAACACTTCAAAATTAAAAATTTTGAAAAATTTCAAATTGCCGTATGTAATTTAGGTCAAACTCTGCAAAACAGTTCAATAAACATTAAAATGTAATGAAAACTTAACTGGAAATACTTCTTTGAAAAATGCCTCTCGAACTCTCCAAAAAATCCATTCTGGGAATCTATTTTAAATTAGTTCTATAATCTTAAAAATAAATTAAACAAATCTCAAATATATGCAAAACTCATCGGTGTGACAAGCTGTAACATAATCAATGCGAGTAAGTGTGAAATTTCCTGTACATATTTACCCCTGTTTTAGGGGGTAAATATGTACAGGAAACCCTGTACATATATATGTACCCTGTTTTAGGGGGGTGACCCACTTACCCCAGTGACCCACTTACCCCAAGTAACCCTAGATTGAGATCCTACCTACAAAACCAATCCAAGTATAAACTCTTATCGATGGTATTTTAGGAGAAATTTACAATTTAGTAGAAAAAAAATTCGCGGGGTTTGCCTCGCAAAATGGGGCAAAGACCCGCACTTGCAAATCTTGGTGCCCAAGTGAAATAAACATGGATAAACAGAATTTTTCATTATAAAAACACTAAAAATAATGCTCTTAATGTTGTTTTAATATTTCTAAGCCAACCAACAACCAACAATATTAAGTATAAATATGATCAGTTTTAATGAAAATTTTCAATCTGTTGTAGCAATTAATTTCAGATTGACCAGATATCTTTCAAAAGGGAGAAAGGATGGTTTCAGGTAGAGGGTTGGCATCTCGGACACCTTTATTAACCTCTCTAGAGATCAAGTAGTCCCATTTTCCTTTTGGGACGAATTCCTGAGCTTTTTAAGCTGCGTGGATTTGCCCCGTTTTACTTTATTTTGAAAAACAAGCCTTATTATTTTTAGAGACATGTTGAGGCAATTCTTTCAAAATGAAACTGAAGTTGAATTGCTATCTTATCATTGGGCTATTTGTTGTACTTCTCCTCAAGCCCTATTTTATGGAATTTTTAAGTAAAAGATCAGATAAATTACATCAAAATGATGAAAAACAAACTTACGGCATTTTTTAAACTCATGAGTGACTTACGGCCGTATTCACCGGTAACCTGACCGGCGGTTTGGTCAGGAAACCATGGTTACAGGCTCTGATTGGTGGAAAAATAATTATTCACCAATCAATTTTAGAGGTACAAACTTTCGCAGAACAATAGGTCACAATAAGACAAACCAACCACCTGGTTTTCAACTTTTGAATCGATCATTAACAATTAAAAATCGCGGTGCGTGGTTTTGCCTCGTGCGGGTTTTTACCCCCACTAGCGGATCCAGGGGGGGCTAGGGGGCTCAAGCCCCCCAAAATGAAAAGTTTTACTCTATATAATATGACATTTTATGTACCAAAATGAGTTAAAACCCTGTTATTTTAAGGTCAAATTTTAAAAAATTTTCTGGGGGAAGACCCCCAGACCCCCTTGGCACTTGTAACTCTTTTATTACAACTACATTTTACTAAGTTTGTGTCAAAACGCAAAAAATCTGTTACCGAAATTCAGATAAGCGTACCAAAAGGAGTTGAAAAAGTGGGGTTTTTGACCTAAACTTCCACAAATTTTCTGGGGGAGGACCCCCAGACCCCCCTTTTGGAAGTTGGAGCAGGATATTTCACTACCTTTTCCGTATTAATATTAACAAGAAGATTCAATTGGATAAGGAAAATTCTAAGCCCCCCCAAAACCAAATCCTGGATCCGCCACTGTTTACCCCCACCTACCCTATTATTTTTAAAGAAAAAAAAGTTAGTCGGCAAATTCGTCATATACGCCCCCCCAATGAATTCTACTTAAATACGCCCCTGGATAAACAATCCCTACGATATCCGTCTCAACCTCCTCCTCCCCTCAACTATGAAGACAGGTGGGGTGGGTGGATAACGGGATCCCATGTTTTCAGGACTGAATTTTCCGGATGACAGAAAAGGCCTTAAGAATAATAAATATTACACGCAAAGCACAGTCATGGCAATCAATAACTCTAAAACAGTATAAAATTGGAATCATGAAGTTGACAATGACAAAAGTACAATCAGTTTATTGTTTTAAATACATTTGAAGTAAGTCCTCCAAGTTATTACTCTAAAGCAGTGTTTCCCAACCTTTTTCGATCCAGGCCCCACCAAAGCCTTTCTAAATTTTTCATGCCCCCCTGTCTCAGTGGCACGCTCTATGGTGGCACGTGTAAGAAAATCTGAGTAAACAGAAAGCCTGCTGGGTTGCTAGAAGCTCTTATTGGCTGGCGAGTTTGAGAGCGAGTTGTACCACTACGCGTTACGCCACTTTAAAAAATAATAATACTGAACATTTTATGCAGATCGGGATGAAAAGACGCTTAATATACGTGGATTTAAAAAACTAATCATGTTTTAAAATTGAATCTCTTAATTTCACTCAAAATTTCACTCACGACACCGCACGGGGAACTACATTCTTTGGTGGCTCTCAGCATATTTCTACAGGCTCAAGTTAAGTTGCAACTGAGTATAGGGTTGGAATTGAGAAAAATTATAAATAGTAATCATTCAATAGAGAAAAAAGGTCTCATGCATATTCAAAACATATTTTGACAACAGTTTTCGCAACAGTTTTACAAAATTTCTATATTTTTAGATGTTACAGATAGTGAAACTTTTCCCCAACTTTCAAGCCAACCAGTTTCAAGATCTTTAACATATTCCCACAGCCAATTTAATCAGAAAATATTTTAAAATTTACCAGCTAAATGCGTACATCTAATTAAATTTTTTTATCAAATTAAGAATCATTGAATCATTTTTTAAAATTTTGTGTACTATTTATCTTTTCAGTACTGTATTGCAGATATGGATCTAAAAGCATCTGCCATCAAAGCATGCCATAAATTGAGTTTTCCGATGAAAATATATCAAAGATTTTAATTTTTTATGGAATATACGAGAAATAATAACTACAACATTCTTTTAACCGTTTAAAATATTTAAGTTAACTTAGAGTCGACTAGAGTTGTAATAGAGTCGACAAAAATATAAGTGCAGAAAAATTACTCCTACAGCATCTATATGCTATTGTTAATCAATGAAATTTTACTTATATATTTATATATATATAAAACAAATACACTTTAACCCGGACGCACTCTGTGGACGGCACAGCTTTCTGTAGCACGCGGAAGGACAAAGTCGAAATTCCGCGTGCTGGGACCAGAGCTGCGCCGAAACCAGATCAAAATAGAAAAAACACTATGAAAATTGAAACATTTGGATGCAAAAGCACCCTAAAATAGAAAGTAACGAGATGCATCTTACCGGAATGTTCAGAAAGGTTGATCATAATGGCAAAGCCCTTTATAAGTTGTCTGTGTGGAGTTTAGTTGTCAAAAAACGCGTAGTGATATTGTGTTTAAAGTACTCAATCAGATTTATGGGAAAATTATTGTCTGACAGAACACCCAAAAGAAGTTCAATCTGTGCATTGAATGATTGTATTCGAACATATGTTGCAAATTCTTCTTATTTCATTGCTGATAGTATTAAGATAAATCTTGTTTGATAGGTTCGATTCCCAAAATATCATTTTATTCACCTTAAAGTTAAACAGGTTTCTTTTGTCAAATAGATCAATGTGATTGCAGTTGTTGGAGAAATTAATTTTGAGATCTAAGAATTCTGCTTCATTTTCCTTATTATTGGTTTTTTCTAGTTTCAATTCTTTCGGATAAAGGTCCTCATAAAAGTTACAAAAATCTTTGAAGTTGATAACAATAATATCGTCTATGTATCTAAAAATTCCAGCTCCTCTAAAATTATGATTTTTTTCAAAATAGTGCAAAAAGAGATTAGCCAAAATGGAAGAAAATTTAGAACCTTGTGGAATACCCTTTATCTGCAAATAACATTTTTCGTTATTGTAGATATAATTGTTATAAATGCACAAGTTAATTAGATTTTTCCAAGTTTCTTCATCAAAGCCAATAATGCTTTTAAAGTCATAAAAATAATGCATAAGCACCTCACTAATTTGATCCAATGGTAAACTTGTAAATAAATCTTTGAAGTCAAATGTCATAATATGACTAATCTTATTATCATTTATAAAGTTGATCACACTCTGATTGTTTTTAATAATCCATGTAAAACCTTCCTCAAAAAGAAACTTTAAGATTCTATTTAACGAATCAAAGAACATAGAACCAGGTTTGTCCAGATAAGTTGAAGTACCACATGTAATGTATCTAAAACCGATGGGATTTTTATGAAATTTCGGGTAAATTGTCAGATATGGCATCATTATTTTATTATCCTTTCCTTTTAATCTTTTTTTTAATCCTTTTTTTTTTATTTAATAATCTGAAAGATCATAGTCGAAAACCCTTAAATCCAAAGTGTCACGCAAAAACCATCAATATTAAATGCTTGAGAGCCTGTTAAAGCATGATTTAAGTCAGTTTTTTGGGTCCGCAAACGGCCGTTTCGGAAACAGCTATAGGAAACCACTTTGCGCACGCAAAAAACGAACTTTAACAGGATCTCAAGCGTTTAATATTGGTGGTTTTTACGTGAAACTTTGGACTTAAGGGTTTTCGACTATGATCTTTCAGATTATTAAATAAAAAAAAAGGATTTCGAAATACAAAATGAGGTTTTGGCAGAATTTTCACATTTTTTTGTGGTTTTTTAACTTTTTTCATCATAAAACAAATTTTAAAGTGAAGACTTTTGAGATCATTTTAAAGATCATATTAAACCACAATTTTTGAGACCATAATTAAATTTTTACCAATAGTAGTTCTTCTACAAATTGAATTTTTCAATAATTTTTTTTAGGTGTCGCTCCATTTTTAACTCCTTGGGATTTGGTCTGGGACCCCCAAATCCTATGTGATTCTGACTCGTCTAGGTGTCTACTATCCCCCCTAGAAGTGTGGCCCATTATTTCTGGGACACCCTGTATATGAACCTTCGAATAACGAATGAATCAACCGTCAATTGCGAGCGAGCACACGAATAACGATTGATTTATTCGTCAATTGCGGAGGAGACGATTGACAAGTAATTCAACTGTAGTTGTGAGAGAACCTACGAATAACAATTAAATCAATCGTTATTCTGAATGCTTCCATGGCAATTAATTAGGTATTACTGGATCGCTTCGCAACTTCATCGGAGTGGTCCGCTGCTTTATTGGATCGCTTCTCAAATTTACCGAAGTGGTCCGAAACTTACCGGAAGTGGTCTGTTAGTCACCGGAAATGGTTCGTGAGTCACCGGAAGTGGTCTGTAAGCCGCCGGAAGTGGTCCGTAAGTCACCGGATGTGGTTCATAAGTCACCGAAAGTGGTCCGTTTTTAACCAGAAGTTGCCCGAATTTAACCGGAAGTGGTCCGTATTCAAACGGAAATGGCCCGTATTTAACCGGAAGTGATCCATAGCAACAGGAAATGCTCCGCGACTTACCGGAAGTGGTTTGTAAGTTACCGGAAGTTGTCCGCAACATACCGGAAGTGGTTCGGAAGTCACCGAAAATGGTCCGCAACTTTCCGGAAGTGGTTCTTAAGTCAACGGAAGTGATCTGTTTTTAACCGGAAGTTGACTGAATTTAACCGGAGGTGATCCGTAATAAAACGGAAATGGCCCGTATTTAACCGGAAATGGTTCATATTTAACCGGAAGTTGCCCGAATTTAACCGGAAGTGGTCCATATTTAACCAGAAATGGTCCGTCTTACACCGGAAGTGATCCGTAGTAACAGAAAATGCTCCGCAACTTACCGGAAGGGGTTCGTAAGTCACCGGAATAGGTCCGTAATTTACCGGAAGTGTTTCGTAAGTCACCGGAAGTGGTCCGAAACTTACCGGAAGTGGTTCATAAGTCACCGGAAGTGGTCCGTAATTTACCGGAAGTGGTTCGTAAGTCACCGGAAGTGGTCCGTATTTAACCGGAAGTTGCCCGAATTTAACCGGAAGTGGTCCGTATTTAAACGGAAATGAACCATATATAACCGGAAATGGTTCATACTTAACCAGAATTTGGCCGAATTTAACCGGAAATGCTCTAAATTTAACCGGAAGTGATTCGTGAGTCACCGGATGTGGTCCGCAAGTTACCGGAAATGGTTCGTTAGTGACCGGAAGTGGTCCACAACTAACGGATCACTTACGGTGACTTACGAATCACTTCTGGTAAGTTGCGGACCACTTCCGGTGACTAACGAATCACTTTCGGTAAGTTGCGGACCACTTCCGGTAACTTTCGAACCACTTCCGGAATGTTTCGGACTACTTCCGGTAACTTACGAATCACTTCTGGTAAGTTGCGGAACATTTCCTGTTCCATTTCCGGTTAGAGATGGACCATTTCCAGTTAAATACGGGCCACTTCCGGTTAAATTTAAACCACTTCCGGTTAAATTTAAACTACTTCCGGTTAAATATGAACCATTTCCAGTTAAATACGGGCCACTTCCGGTTAAATTCGGACCACATCCGGTGCCTTCTGAACCACTTCCGGTAAGTTGCGGACCACTTCTGGTGACTTACGAACCACTTCCGGTAACTTACGAATAACTTCCGGTAAGATGCGGAACATTTCCTGTTAATACGGATCACTTTCGGTTAAAGATGAACCATTTCCGGTTACATACGGGTCATTTCCGTTTAAATATGGACCACTTCCGGTGACTTACGAACCACTTCCGGTAAGTTGTACACCACTTCTGGTGACTTACGAACCACTTCCGGTGTGTTGCGGACCACTTCCTGTTACTTACGAACCACTTCCGGTTTGTTGAGGACCACTTCCGGTAACTTACGAGCCACTTCCGGTAAGTTGTGGAACATTTCATGTTAAGACGGATCACTTCCGGTTAAAGATGGACCATTTCCGGTTGAATTTAGACCACTTCCGGTTGAATTCTGTCAACTTCCGGTCACTTACGAACCACTTCCGTAAATTTACGGACCACTCCGGTAAAGTTGTGAACCCTTCCGTGCCAACCCTGAGAATTTTTTTGCACCCCTATATGTACCTTCTGTAATTAATTTATTTGTCTGGTGAAATTATTCGCAATTGAATAATTATTCGACATCCACGAATAAAGTTAGTTGCGAATAAATTTTCAATTGTGAATAAAAATTCAATCGTCGGTGACAGATAACCTTATTCGCAAATGAAATCATTCGCGAATACTTTTCACCCGCAATTGATTTATTCGAAGCTGAATTATTCGTACGAATAACGAATAAATATAAATTTTCAATCGTGTGAATGCCCAACTCTGTGGGATAGTGGGAGTAAGGAATAACTCTATAAACTCTCTGATCCCCGGGAGTGGGATCGTGGGAGCGGGAAGACCGATCTGAAGTCACCTGCTCCCCATCCCAACTCCCCGGGATCGAAGGAGTTGATAGCACACAGCAGATAACTCCCAAAGAGGGGAGACCAGAAGCAAGCAACTCTGTTAACTCTGTCAGCTCCTTTCAACTCCTTTAAGGAAGACGTAACTCCTCATAACCCTTCGGAAGTGGGTTGTTATGGCAACGGATTACGTAAAGGGACAACGACGCTCGCTCATACATGATGATGTGCTGCCACCTAGTGTTTTTTGGAAGTAACATCACAAGGATTTCAAGTTAATATCGCAAATTAAATCTTAAAAAGGTGCATTTTAAAAAGTACAACTGAGCTACCACTCTTTTTTCCCCACTCCTTGATCCTTCCCTCAGTTTAAGGAGTTAGTTCACTGAGTTAACTCCTCAAAAAATCGCCCATCACTAACAGCAACATAAACAACGAGTGAATCGATCTTTTCAAAGAACATGATAATCTCATGATTATTTTCATTAACCATAGTAAAGGATACCAGGTTTTCAAACGTAACGAGTCTCATTCATTGTGAATGAACTCAAAATTTATATGCCAACATATTTAGATGAGTTTTGCAAATGGACTCAGTAAACAGTAGTTCTGACACCGAACAGTAGACTTTTATTCGAATTAAAACCTTTTATCTTGAAGAGTCAAATTTAGAAATTTCATTAGAATAATCTCAGTCAAGGTTTTCTGGATATAGTTGAATCTTCGTTCAGACATTTTGAACATTGGTTTTTCAACATTCTATGTGTTCTCTCCATTTTAAATAGCGATAAAAAATATTAGCACTTCTATCTAGAGATTGTAGTATATTTATCTTAGACTTATTCATCATAGCTGCTTAGGTAAAGCCATAATATTGAAACATTTTCGTTTTATAACATAAACTCTATCGCATTTTGTCTTACACATATCGACAACTTTAAAAGCGGCATATCTGTTTATAAGCATTTTACCACTTAAAATGTCGCTGTAGAACTGTAAGAAACTATGCTGGATTTAAAGTAGATGAGTAATAACATCTCAGTGAATATTAAAAATGATTAGATTAGGTGTCTGCTGCATTTGGATCTACTTTTTAAAACTAACAACATATAAGAAATGTGTTGAATTTTCTCTGAAATGATCGTAATAGGTCTTTCCCATATTCCAATCGTAGATATTCGATTTATTCGTTATTCGTTATCTGTAGTTGCACGAATAAATTTTGCCCAACACTGCTATCCCACTCCCAGGGATCAGAGACTTAACGAGTTAGTTTCTCCCTCCCAGCGGTTTCTTAAGTTCGATGGAGGCCATGATTGTTTATTATACACATCTTCTGTACGGCACTGAACGAGATTCTACATTGTCTTAATCACAATGTTTAGTTCAGTCACAAGTTCAAGGCGAAATAGATATTTCGAAATCGCCTCAACTATTTAGCTGAACTTTTTCGCCGTCGGCGAAGATCTGAATATGGCCCTTAATCACTATGTTTAGGATGATTATTAACAACATTTACTGCGCGCAATTAAAAAAATAATTATGGTTTTATGTTTTCCCTATTCTCAGGTTCTAATAATCCTTTAATATTAAGATACTTCATTAAAAATGTCTACGATTAAAAAAGATTGCGAGAAGAAGAATTTCGTGAAACGAAAGCTGCCATTATGGAAAAGCATGCATTTATTTCTGACGGAGCATTATCATTATTTGAATACTTGTTGATAATAAAAAATACTTGATCTTGAGCAAAAGGCTTGCTGTATAGATTAATATTTTAATGGTTGAGCAATGTTTTAGTTGATTAATGAGGCGATTGATTTGGATTTAAAAATTAAATTTTCAACTGATTTTTGAGAATTGAAACACGAGCTATGCTTGTCTACCTCTACCAGCTATGATGGTGGCTCCAAAGGGCGGGAAGGAAGAGTTGGGAGATTTAGTTAATTTCCGAGAACGTTGGCGTCTTGCCAAAACCTTTTGCTCTTAGTAGCGTGTTTTTTGTTTCAAACCCGCCATTTTTTAGATGAATGAGTGATTAAAACTAGATTACTTATTAGAAAAATTGTATTGATTTTTCATTCTGGTGACCATTACTTTCCAGTAAATTTAGAATAAAGTTTGCAGTAGAATGGTCGCGGATTAAATTGGATTGGATGCCTGAATTGTAAGATATGTGGTTATTTTTGAAGTGAGTATTTTTTCTTTTGAAATATACCTAGTACTGCTGATTAATGTATTAAAAAAATACTGAAATATGCCCCAATGTGCAGAGATTAATATTTTAATGGATGTTTTGTTATTGCTTGATGTGTTAGTGTCTGAATATTTGGTTCTACGGTCGTTCCCCTACTGGGGATTTTCCTTTCCCCCTTTCTTCTTTTTTGTAGGTAGGTTTTTGTTAGTAAATTGTTAAAAATTTTTCCAGTAGGCGAAATATTGAAGGTTTATTTCAGTTTTCGTTTACAGTTCAATATAAAAACTTTTTATCGTTTGAATGACTTTTCCGGCATACTTTTTAGTTGATGTATGTAGGTAGTTAAGATTAAGAAGTTATATAATACTAGCGCTGACGCGCTAGACACCGGCTTCGCCAGTCCAAATGTAAAAAAGAGCATTTTTTATGTTTATACTACAACAATCGATGTTATACCTTCAACAATTAATATTATATATTACCTTTAATTACAACAATTGGTGGTTTTGCCATGATGTCATGGTTTTAGGAATGAAATACGGGTTTTTTTAGCCGAAAATAGACCAAAAAAGTTATTGGGATGCTTCAATTTCAAATTATTATTCTTCAGGAGCCTTTCTGAGAGCGAGTAGGGCAACTTGGTATAGTTTAAAAGTGAATGTAGGTTCGAAAAGTTTAAAACTATAACGGACATACATTCAGACGAACATTCATTTATGTATATAGATTTTGGGAGTTACTGAGTTACATTAAAGAGTTAACTCCTTAAGGTGAGTGAGTTACTCAGATCTGATCTTGTAAAAGAGTTGAATCGCCCATCACCTAGTTGCTGTTATAGAAATAAGGTTTTCCTTCGGATAAGGGTTAGTTTGAAAAAGTAATCGCTAGAGGGCAGCACCAGAAAATTTGTGAAAATATATCGCTCACTCCTTTCAAGAACGTCATATCTCAAAAAACCTGATTTTTCAGGAGAGTGATTTTAAAGTTTAAAAGTAGAATAAAATGTATTTAAAACAAATAGTAAGCCCCCAATTGAACTTTTTATTAAGCAGCAGACCTTTTTAGATAATTCCCAACTTCTTTCTCACCATTTGAAGAATAATTAGTATAAAAATTTAAATTTTAAAATAGTTCGTTTTGTTTTATGACACTCTTGCTCAAAATTTCATAGATGGTGCTTGTAGTATGTCAAAATATGACATTATTGTTACTAAAATATTTCAATTTGGAAGTTAACATTGAAGTATCTCTATAGAGTTATGACATCTTGCAATGATAAATTTCATTCCAAACTGGCAATTATTTCTTCTTTTTCAGAAATACCTTTATTACAGTTTTCAGTTGAAATTAAAATAATTAGTTAGGTAAAGAAACAGGAATTTGGTTATTTAGATAAAACACAAAAAGCAATATAATTTAATTTTATTTCCAACTCTTGTACAAACAACTCTTTTTTCCAGACAAATTTTAGCTCTTGTACTTCGATGCAATAAAATTAAGTAGCAGTATTAGTAATACTTAAAATTACAGTAGAAAGTAAAACACATAAAAATTGCACAAAATAAGTAATTGCACAAATTCCAACTCTATCATGTTCCAAATATCTTAATAATTTGGTCATTAAGATAAAACACAAGGCAATATAATTTAATTTTATTTCCAACTCTTGTACAAACAACTCTGGTTTCCAGACAAGTACCGAAGGGGGGGTCTGGGGGTGGGGGTCCTTCCCAAGAAATTTCTGAAAATTTGGACCCTCTTCCCCCCTGGATCCTCTTAAGGAATTTAAGAGTGTAATTAAAAATTAAAAAGGTTGCAGTTGAGTATTACGAAAATACCTTAATTATCATATTTTAACAATAACGAATAACTTTTACTTTAAGAGGTAATTAACAAAAGTTTATAAGTACAAATATTGAGGAAATGCAAAAAATTAGCCTCAATACTTCATAACATTTGCATTGAATTTACAATATAAAGATGTGGGAAAAATATAATTGTTTCCTTATTGCCATTGATAAAAATTTACCGTTGATTTTCAGTGACCCAGTTTCAAAAAACTTAAAAATAGGTTTTTAAGCCGTTTGTCTAGTATGGAGCTAAAATTTGATTAATGATATGGATAAGTTTTTGTAAAAAATTTTTCTCCGTTTTCGTAAATTATATTTTCAAAGTGTTCAGCAACAAATCATCAATAGGTAACTCATTAAAATGAGTAGGAAAGAGTCCTCTTTCAAAGTCAACAGCACACTTAGCACTCAAATTTTAAAGAAATGTCAGTAAAGCAAAGCTCACCCTTAAAATTTTGAAGTTGAAGTGAATGAGTAGCTACCAAGAAGTAACCGGTCATTGGACTTCTCTGAGTCGTAACAAATAACAACAAAAAGATGGGAAAAGAAGGAAGGTGACAACGAAAACAGCAATTAAAGGGGGTAATCTTACACCCGGCCGATATGGGAGGTCAGTGTAATTTTCGACTAGGGGGTGGTCTGGCCCCTCGAAACCAGTTTTTTTCAGGAGTTGATCTTATCGGGTCGCCAAACTGCCTTCTTCCGATGGGGAGCGGACACTGGCAAGATAAGATGGTCATTTCACTGCACCTACAGGAGAATGAATTGGCCCCATACATATCGAGTTACAGGATGTTAGCACTGCTTGGATGAGGATTTGGAAAAAGGGAGGTTTTTTGACGAGGATTGCTCATTTTGAATCTGCTGAAGATCTAACTTTTCCGAACTAATCTTAAAAAAGTTGATGTGAAATGTGAACAGGAAGAAGCAAACTGCAACCCGTAACATCTTGCAAACCGTAAATATTTTACTGTCAATAATGACTCATTCCAAAATACAACTGCACAATTTCGTAAAAAGGGTTTGAGTTATCTTTGTAAAAGTGTCATAAAACAAATTGATCCAAACCCACTTTGTCTAAGGAAAAAATGTCTATTGACAAGAGTGTCATAAGTTAAAATAGTACAGTCAACATCTCTAACTTACTGTGCAAGAGCGTCATAAATCAAAATAAACCATTTTATTATTTTCACCCTTTCCCTACAATACTGACATAAAACTAAATAGTACATTTTTGAAACAAAACTAAGCATAAAAGATACACTTATCTTGGGCGCAATACTGTTTTCTGAAGAAATAATACGGTCTTGCACTAAATGACAGATATGTTTCCTCCTCAACGGCTCAGGATAACTAAATTGTGACTATCTTGAGAACACTTCACTAATACAGAAACGGCACAACTTCTCTCTACTTTCCTCTAGAGGCTAAATATTAAGTTAAAGTTAAGCCGATTTTACAGGGTTATACTACTCTTTCAGGGCTTTCTGAAAACAGTCGTAACTAAAAATTGGTGATTTTTGAGATATGACGTTCTTGAAAGGAGTGAGCGATATTTAAAATTTTCGTTGATATTTTAGATATTAATTGATGCCAAAAATCAATGCAAAAGTGATAAAATTATTCCGAGTTCAATTTTTTAAAACAATGAAAAAAATACTTTTTAGAATTTTAAAAATTTATTAAAGGCACTTTTTCTAATAAAGTAATTTAAAGTGAAAGAAACAATTTTTTTGACCACGAAATAAGAATCATTAATAATTAGAAACTAGATTCTAAAATTGTAAATGGAAAAAAATCTTGAGATTATTAAGAGTAATGTAAGAAAATAAATAAATAAAAAAAACAGACAATTTACGAATAATAAAATTAGTATATATAAAAAAGTATATTTGAATTAATCTATAAAGTTCTTGGGGTATTCCGCTTTACTTTACAATATATCTAACTAAAAATATGTTCAATAGATTAAAATTAGGGATTTAAGGTTTATCATCAATGGTGTATGAAAGTTGGAAATTTTATCTTCCGCTGGTTTCAGATGATAAATTCTTTTAGCAAAAGTGTTAGTGTTTAAGTAGATTTTCAGTTTTCAATTTAAAATTTCAAAATAAAAATGACTACATAGGAAAACAAAGGAAAAATTTTTGAATCTGATATATACATTGATTAATTTTGTTTTCATTCTTCAGAAGAATTTCTTTCAAGTCAATTTTATGTGGAGCATTTCTGTGTCATTTATAAAATTCAGGCGAACAGAAAATATAAACCTTCTAAGTACGACATAGTGCATTTTGAGCATTTATTTATTTAAAGTACTCATCCTCAGTAATAATCTCAGTTTACCGAAACAACACAAACGTCCTTACTTACAATTACAGGTATACATATATTTAAGTAAAACTATTCTACACTGTTAACAATTGTTAGCATAAAGTGTTCGCAATAATAGTCTTGTTCATTTTTATCTACAACATATATATTTCTCTACAACACAATAGCTCATAATATTTCGAATGAATAAAATTGATTCGGAGAGTTGATGGACTAACACTAACAAGCATAAATTCTTTTCAACATCGTTAACAACGGTTGCAGTTAAAAGGCATAATTCTTTTCTTATACGTACGCATTACTATTCTTTATCATGATCTCAGGATAGATATTATGATTGAATCTGATATAGTTATGAGGGATACAAAAACTAGTTTTATTACCCATAACGGAGATATTCGGAACTAAAATGTAACATTATTTAAATACGATATTAAATTTAGGAATTATTTTCATAAGAATTTTCAATGATGAACGCGTTTTACCATAAATACACGACTCAAGAGAATTCTTTTTTGTTACATTTTCCATTTATAATCACTTGGTTTCACTTTGAACAAGTTTCCTTGTACATTTCTTCTCCCAAGTTCTCCATTTCCTCCATTGAAAGTGGAGAATTTATTTGTCTTACTACACGCATGACCGAGAATTTCAAAAAGAATTCCCTATTTAAATGTAATCCTAAGAAGATTAACACACTAAACTAAGTAAATTTGAATGATACCTTGCTATTAAGACTATCAGAGATAAATTACCAACAGCGGTTTAATAGTTCTTGGCTACTTCATAACGAAACTGATCTAAAATAAAGTAGCACCATGAGAAAAAATTTCAAAAGCTATAACAGACTCCGCACTGGAAGAGATACATATCTATCAGTAGCAAAATTATTTCGAAATTCTTGCTACTTTTTTTTTCAGGAGCAAAGCGGAAGTTAATTAAAAAACAACCCTCGTATTTTAACTCTAACAGAATTGTGATATTAAAAAATTTGAAAATTGAAAATATATTTTTGACTTTTAAAAATATTTCCACAAATATACAATAACTAAAACAATAAAAAATATCCAGTTATTAAGATTAAATCAGCTATAAAATTCATAGAAAAAATTTAGGACGAACGAGTAATTTCAACAATGCTTAGATAAGCTTTTCCCATTGTGAATGATCTGATTTTAGTAAAAATTAAAACCCTATAAAAACTAAATTAATCTAGTTATACCTATTATTTTGCCTTTAAAAATTATTTTGAACTATCATCTATCAGTAACAAGCGCCAAAAGACAAATTAAATTAGTAGAAGTTAGTTATTTTCGTCGGTTTTTATGCACAGTTTCTCATAGGATTAACATTGGGAGACCAACTTTCCGTATGTTGTGACGTAGCGATATTTTATGAGCCAACCTTTAGTACTCTATTAACCTTGGGTTGTAACAGCTAGTAATGAAATGAAAACATAAATAAAGAGCTTTAATGAGGAAGTTGCATGATTTTTTTTTATTTTTTTAATCGATTCTTCTTGCAAAAATAAGCAACTACCCAAAATTTGAGGCCGATCGAGAAATTTTTTGATTGTCAAAAAAATTAACAAAAATCCCCTTTTTAAAAGGGCGCGAAAACGCCAAGAGTTTGGATGTGACGTCATCTTATACTAAACATTGTTGTAAAGCAATGGAGTTGATGGTATTATTGTTGACGTCATCTTATAGTTTAAACAATAAACGTTTTCAGTCACGTGTTTTTTTCTTGACTTTTAAATTTAAATATTTAATTACCTGTTCATTTTTTTGAAAAACTGACTAGATATTTCATTTTACCATACAAAAAACCATACGGAACACTTGTTTGTTTTTGAAAATCTGACACATGCAACTTCCTTATTGCTTATACTTATTTCGACTATAGTTAATTTTAAGGTTGCCTATACATAGAGATGTATAATTCCCACATTTTTTGGGAGGCGGGAAAAAACCCGGGATTTTTGGGAATAAACCGGGAATTTTAGGGGAATATTGGGAATTTTGACCGTAAACAAACACAAAGATATTTCACCATCAGTTTTCATTTTCTAGGACTTTTGAGGAGTTTTAAGACAATTTTAAATATTATCAAACACTAGTAATTGATAGTTCTTTCTATAAACTATTTAGATTATTTCAGGAGGTTTATAATATTATATCGTTAACTTCTGTTTTTAGCTTAAACTGAAATCCTAGAATTAAAATTAACCTTAAAATTATACATATGACAAATGAAAAATACTTGAAATCACTTACCTTTTACAAAAAGCTAAAGAATTAAAATTCCCAAAATTTCACTCTAAAATCTCGAAATGGGAATATTCAAAATTCCCATCCCAAAAAACCGGGTTTATTCCCGGGAATAAACCCGGTTTTTTCCAGCCTTTACATCTCTACCTATACACATAGGTGGTTGGTTAATTAACGAATTCAATTAGTAATTGCATTACAATAGTATTGTAGATGTTATTAATTACACCATGTGAATTATAATCAACATAATGTATTATGTATTTTCAAAACCTAACAAATACAACCATTAATTGGTACAAACAAAATTTGGGCTATTCGTTTAAAAATATTCAGTAAGCAATCTTATAATAGAATCTTATGTCAACAGCAAGTAATTGATTATAAGATTCGATTACTTAGGTACTGATATCGGAAAAAGTACCGGCAGGAAATATTCTATTTCAAAAGTACGTATTTGGTAATCGATACCAAAATTACTGATCTCGAAAAAAGTATCACTATGAGTAGTACTCATAGCGAAAAAGTATTCGATAGAAAGTTCGAACCCAAAGTACTGATACCGATAGCGAAAAAGTAATCGATACCAAAGATTTAAATTCAAAGTGAGTCAATGCGGGAACAGACGAGTCGAGAGTTGGAGAGAGGCGAAGGATTTGGCGGGGGAAAAACCTGGCCGCGTCAAATTTCTCTCGCGGATGATTTACGACTTGGATTTGAACGTTGCAAAATGAAAACAGAAACAGGCTGTGTTTGATCTCCAGTAAGTATTTTAAAGATTATTTCATTGAAAAATTTAGAACGAAATATGACAATAAAGTATCGATATTTTTTTTGGGTATCGAGTACCTGCCCATCACTAGTTTTAACTTAGCTAGAAGGAAATAAAGAAGAAGGGGCCAGCTTCCCCTCCCTGCCCCCATGGCTGTGCTTGTGGATATATTTTGTGAAAATTTTCTAGGGGGGGGCAAATGAAGATGCCAGGGGGTGCTGAGCCCCCCCTGGCCCCCCCCGTATATACGGGCCTGGTTAAGTGATATTTGGACCAGCAGTTTGTTCTTTGTTGGCACTTAAGTTAAGGTGGTTTTTTATCAGAACCACTTTCTAATTTTCAACTATCCAAAAAGACCCCTTTAAACTCCAAACCCCATTAATTTTTTACACTGTTTGAAAGCAAATTTCCTTTTCTTTCTATTAATGCATAGTTTATAAGAAAGTATTCATAGAGATTTGTGCTTCATGTGTTTTTGTAAGACACTATGAAAAACACTTTTTTCGTGTTTAGACGACTTTTTAACCACTATAAAGTTATTGAATTTTAAATTTTACCCCACCATTTTATTTTGTAGACTATTGGCTAGAAGTAAATGAAATTTGAAGCTTTTACCTAAATAAAAATTTGGTTGCGTTAAACGCAAAATAATACGAGCCCGAATCGCCCGCTCAAAATCAAGATGGGCTTAACTTTAAACGGCCGAAACTCCGAAAGTAATTGATAGAATTGGATAAAATTTTGTATTTCATCTTATCTTTATGCATACATTGAACATACAAAATTTCATAAAAATCTGCGGTAGATGGGTGTACCACCCTCACCCTGGATGATTTGGCATGGAATGACCCTACTATGCTCTCATGTCAACTTATGGTTCAGAAAATATACATCTTTTTAACACAAGTTTAGGAAAAATGTGCAGATTAATCAAAACAGAGAATTATTAGCCAGCAGTCAATCCGTGTTTAATTGTATTAAATACTTTACGTAATTATTACGTAATTGTATTAAAATATGTATAACATAAATAAACAAACAACAAATATTAATATCAAAGAAACTAATTTTTTTAAAGGGGGATGGAGGCAAGGGGAGTTGGATCCACCATAATCTCACCAAAAGGGAGGGAGCAAGCGGTCCAAAATTTGGAAAAAAACACCTAAAATTTATGGACGTCCAAAGTAATTAAAGAGAGCACTTCATTATTATCATCTTCGTATAGAGAAGAATACGTGGCAAATATGACGGAAGCCAATATGACGGGAAAAAAATATGACAAGCCCAGTTTTCACGCACCTTCTCCTCCCCCGCACGCGGTCCCCTTGCAGCCTTCGCTATACAAAAAAGGGGGAAGGGAGCGTCCGAGAGGGAATCTGTTTACTCGACTGTCAAGGCTGTCAAACACTATCTCATCCCCCTCTCCTTGCGTTGGAAAGGCTGGTGGGGGAAAGCGTGCCGGGGTTCAGTGATTTATAGTTTCCCAGTTTCAGCCAAATCCAGATCCACTATGCGGAGGCCCTAAGGCTGTCAGTTAGTCGTCATCCTAAACCAACTATAGATCCAACACTATTTGGTTGTCAGAAAAATGAAGAGAAGGAGATTATACCGATTCCAATACCTGAAATGTAGACTGAATACTAGAAGTGTGTAAGTGCTCTCTCTGCAAAACTGAGGACGCCTGTTCAACTATTATTGGATATGGCTATCATTCCAGTAACATTTCCTGCAGCTTCATATTAGTGGAGTCGCTTATGTCATGTTCCAAAAAAATTTCGGGTGGAGCTTAGTGAGTGGTACCATTCGATTTGTAATGACGTCTACATTAACGTGGTACCGGGTGTTTTTTCCAAAATCGGTGCAGGGGGCGTGTATGACGTCATAAATACAAGATGGCCGCTACTGGAAAAATGCTGTAAATGGCGATCTTAATATATTATCTGAATTATTTTTGAGCAAAATTATCAGAAATTTATAGATTTATCGAATAGCTACCGAAAAAAGCATCGAAATCCATAGAAAATAGCGTTCATGACGTCATAACCAAAAAATGCCTATTTTTAACAAAAATACAGTATTTAGACGTTTAATACTTTAAATAGATGCTATTTTCAAAGGGAATGCAATGAAAATATATTCATAATTAAAAACCCAACAATGGAAGTTTCATTGTTTGTCACAAAAGGCGGATATGACGTCATAAATACAAGATGGCCACCACATAAAATAAAAATTTCGAGGTTTTTGTTCGAATTTTTTTTAATTATGGATTTTTGCACTTAAATGGATGTAATAAAGATATATGTAGGACTAAAAGTCGAGAAATGCAGCTTTAAATCATGTTTTTGTTCTCGTTCTTGCTTAAGAAACTAAATACATTTTGGAGCGCCGGGAGCAAAACTTGAGGTGCTTGCAGCAAAACAAACATCAATGTAAGTAAAACTGTTGTAGTATTTTTGAAACTACGCTAAAAAGACATTAATATTTAGAATCTGTACTTATTCTAAAATTGCAAGAACTTTATTCAACAATACTTTTTACTAATAAAGTAAAATATTTGGATGCTCAAACGTTCGGATTTTATAGGAAAGTAAATATTAAAGTTTAAAATTTTTTTCTTCTAGGCCTATTTTAAATATTTAATTGATCTTTCAGTTCCAAAACCTGAATTTTGTACCTAAAGGTTACCTTTTGGAGTGTTAAAACAAAGAATGACGAAATCTGTTTACTGAGAACCTCTGATATAACGTTATGTAAGTGTACAAACGGTGTTAGAAATGACTTGACTTATCAATATAACATTTCCCGAATCATTTCTAAACATCCGTCAAATTATCATCATTTTCAACTTAAAGGGTATTATTATCCCCATACTTACTGATTTGGATGATAAAAATGAGGGAGGGAGATAGAATAAGTTTGATGATTCTATCTAACTGTAAAGTATAATTCCTGCCATTCACTTGATTGAAAGCTGCATTTCTCGACTTTTAGTCCTACATATATCTTTATTATATCCATTAAAGTGCAAAAATCCACAATTAAAAAAAAATTCGAACAAAAACCTCGAAATTTTTATTTTATGTGGTGGCCATCTTGTATTTATGACGTCATATCCGCCTTTTGTGACAAACAATGAAACTTCCACTGTTGGGTTTTTAATTATGAACATATTTTCATTGCATTCACTTTGAAAATAGCATCTATTTAAAGTATTAAACGTCTAAATACTGTATTTTTGTAAAAAATAGGCATTTTTGGTTATGACGTCATAAACGCTATTTTCTATAGATTTCGATGCTTTTTTCGGTAGCTATTAGATAAATCTGTAAATTTCTGATAATTTTGCTCAAAAATAATTCAGATAATATATCTAGATCGCCATTTACAGCATTTTTCCAGTGGCGGCCATCTTGCATTTATGACGTCATACACGCCCCCTGCACGGATTTCGGAAAAAACACCCGGTACCACGTTAATGTAGACGTCATTACGAATCGAATGATACCATTCACTAAGCTCCACCCGAAAATTTTTTGGACACCATTGTTTTTTGACACAAGCGACTCCACTATACAGGGTGATTCTAAATTACGTGGACAAACTTCACATGGGGGTAGAGGGGACCTAGACAAGCATATTTCGCATAGGAATGGGGGGGCGCATCCTTAACGTTTAAGAGCTAGGACCTAATGTAGTGCGAGCGCGTTTCAAGAGGCCGTTTTTAGGAGGCCCGTGTGACTAAACAAAACATAATAAAATGAAAAACAGTATTGCATAAGATAAGGAAGTATTCCTACTACTTACACCATGAATTCGATACAATTTGAACCACTTTCTAAACCGTGGAGTGAGTTTCAAAAGTGCAATATTAATCTTTTAGTCAAAGAATGGAGTTCCCTTAATGGTATTTAGAAAAATGATGATCGGGCAAGGAATTTTCAATGATCGTAACATTGATCATTGAAACTGTTTGATCATTGAAAATTCCTTCCCCGATCATCATTTTTCTAAATACCATTAAGGGAACTCCATTGTTTGACTGAGAGATTAATATTGCACGTTTTAATACTAACCCCACGGTTTAGCAAGTGGTCCAATTTCTATCACATTGAGGATTTAAGTTGTACGGATACTCCTGTACCTCATGCAATAATGTTTTTCATTTTATTATGTTTTGTTTCGTCACACGGGCCTTCTAAAAACGGCCTCTTGAAACGCGCTCGCACTACATTAGGTCCTAGCTCTTAAACGGTAAGGATGCGCCCCCCCATTCCTATGCGAAATATGCTTGTATAGGTCCCCTCTACCTCCATGCGAAGTTTGTCCACGTAATTTAGAATCACCCTGTATGTTATTGTTACAAAGAAAAGGGGAAATGTTGCAAGCTTCACACAAAACTTTCTGAGATTTTGAATGAAAGTGAGAAGTTTTTCATGATACTACAGATTACTTTTAGATGATTTAAATTTGAATTGAAACTTTCATTTAGGTAGCTGAAATTGTTGAAATAACGAAATGAATTTGCTTGAAATAATTGCTATTAAATGTTACTTAAGTATCAAAGGCAAAGCATAGTACGAAATCTTGGATTATATACATGGTGTCTTTAAAAATTTATGAAAACTAAACAAATAATAGTTAAAATTAAAACAGGAAATTTTTTATCATACGTAATTTGTTAACTGAATCATAATATTTTTAGAAAAAAATCAGCTCCTCCAATATCAAATAAACAAGGATCTTTTGTAACCAAATTACGGTTCCATCATAATTATTTTCAAAATAAAGGTATTTCAAATCAATTTAAAGTTTTTTGTTTAAAATAAATGTTTCTCTATTAAAAAACAAAAATAATGATACCCCACATGCCATATTTTATTAAAGATAAATCGAAAATCCTATTTTGTGGCTAAAATGGACGCCATTTTGAATTCTTCAAAATGCTCAACATTTACGAGGTGGCATCAATCGGTTCTTCAATCTTGACATCATAACCTATCAAAATCAGCAATAAAATTACATACACATTCTAATACACGGTTGACCTCTTTTTTGCCATTTGGCACCCTGACTAATATACTTTTTCACCCGTGTGCGGTGCCGGGCATATCTGCTAATAATTTATAAATAAGTACTCAAGTCCAGTGGCTGTACAGAAGAGATAATTTTATTTTGAAAAATCAAACTATTTAAAAATAAAAATTTAGGAATACAATAGAAAAATGAAATTGTTTTTAAATTACATCAAACTACATAAAGAAATTATTATTTGTGAAGTATTTTTAAAATTTAAACATTAGTTACTCATTGTTTATGGAAGAAAAATATTAGTTCATTTAAAATAGAAATAGAGTGGGTTTTTGTGGAGGTAGTTATATAACTTTAAATGAAATTTTGCAAAACCTGTGTACATTTACAGTAATTTTTTAAACTGATGATCAAAACTATATTATCTTCAAAAAAATCAATCTTCTTTTCTTTGGATAAGTGGAAATGCAAATATCTTACTTACAGCGATCATTTATACAGAAAAATTACCGACTGTGCTAATAACCGGTAAGTTCAAATGTAGATGGCAGCACAATTGAGTGGAAGCTAAGTGATCTCCCGTCTCCCAAGGTTAATAGAGTACTAAAGGTTGGCTCATAAAATATCGTGACGTCACAACATACTGAAAGTTGGTCTGCCAATGTTAATCCTATGAGAAACTATGCATAAAAACCGACGAAAATAACCGATTTCTACTAATTTATAGTGGAGACGCTTATTAGGGTGGGCCGAAAAAACCTTTTATTTTTTTTCGAAATTTTAATAGCGCGGAAAAGTTGCGAATTATATAGACAAAGAAAAGGAAAATTTTTTTTTCAAAATCGGTTAATATCTTCCGATCGCGCAAAGGCCCCAAAGTTTTTTGCGATTATTTTTTTTAAAAAATCAAAGATTAAACTATCAAATATTGTTCATGATTTTTTTATGTGAAACTAATATAGTTATAGAGATAATCGTTCAGATTCCATTCTTCTATCACTTTTTTTTTCGTTAGATATAATTTTTTTAATGTTCATACAAATTTTGTAAAGTTCTTTTCCTGCATTTTTAAACAGCTAATAACTCTAGAACTATACAACTTAAAAACTTGAAATCAGCCCCATTTTGTTCGTAAATTTTTTGTCTTTCATTAGGTGAGCATCATGATCATCATTTTCAAAAAATTTTTTTAAAAATTGAAAAAAGTAAAAAAAATTTAATAAAAAATTTTTTTTGAAAGTTTCTTTTGAAAAAATATTAATAGCCTTTTAACTCTTAAAATGAACATAACTACCCAATTTCAAGTTGAAAATAAAATTTAATCATGTATAAAAAAATAAAAATAACTTTAATTTAGTCAAATCCCTAAACATTCCCTAAAATTATACACCAAGAGCGATTCACTCATGGAAAATTTATCAAATCACTTGAGGGTGTTGTTCATATGACTTAAAACATGTAAAATATATCACATAAATTTCAGAAAATAAGACAATTAACAGATTCGGTTCAAAATCTTACAGTGCTAGTTCCCAACTTTAAGTTAATTCAATTTGCATGAATTTTACCTGAATATTTCTTAGAAATGTGTTTATATCCAATTTTTTTATGTTCTAAAGTTTTTAATTTACTTTGATTTGACTTGTTAAAAGTAAAAACAATTAGATATAAACATAATTCTTAGAAATTTTCAGGAGAAATGCATGCAAACTTAACTAAATATGAAAAAACTTGATTTTTGCGTTTATTTTTTTTAATTTGATGTTTTCTAAACGTAATAGTTTGCAACGTCTTCTATTAGAGCCTAAAAACATTGTGTTTTAATTTGGTTTAGATCAGTTAATATAATCCGATCGCGCATAAGCCCCAAAATTTGCCAAAATATTGAAAATTTCACATTTTCATATTTAGTTAAGTTAATTCAATTTGCATGCATTTCTCCTGAAAATTCTAAGAATTATGTTTATATCTAATTGTTTTTACTTTTAACAAGTCAAATAAAAGTAAATTAAAAGTTTTAGAACATAAAAAATTGGAGATAAACACATTTCTAAGGAATATTCAGGTAAAATTCATGCAAATTGAATTAACTTAGAGTTGGGAACTAGCACTGTAAGATTTTGAACCGAATCTGTTAATTGTCTATTTTCTGAAATTTATGTGACATTTTTTACATGTTTTAAGGCATATGAACACCCTCAAGAGATTTGATAAATTTTCCATGAGTGAATCGCTCTTGGTGTATAATTTTAGGGAATGTTTAGGGATTTGACTAAATTACGGTTATTTTTATTTTTTATACATGATTAAATTTTATTTTCCACTTGAAATTGGGTAGTTATGTTCATTTTAAGAGTTAAAAGGCTATTAATATTTTTTCAAAAGAAAATTTCAAAAAAAAAAATTTATTAAATTTTTTTTTACTTTTTTCAATTTTTTCAATTTTTTTTTTAAATGATGATCATGATGCACACCTAATGAAAGACAAAAAATTTATGAACAAAATGGGACTGATTTCAAGTTTTTAAGTTGTATAGTTCTAGAGTTATTAGTTGTTTAAAAATGCAGAAAAAACAACTTTACAAAATTTGTAGGAACATTAAAAAAATTATATCTAACGAAAAAAAGTGATAGAAGAATGGAATCTGAACGATTATGTCTATAACTATATTATTTTCACATAAAAAAAACATGAACAATATTTGATTGTTTAATCTTTGATTTTAAAAAAAAAAATAATCGCGAAAAACCAGTTTTTTCATATTTTTTCAAACTTTGGGGCCTTTGCGCGATCGGAAGATATTAACCGATTTTGAAAACTTTTTTTCCTTTACTTTGTCTATATAATTCGCAACTTTTCCGCGCTATTAAAACTTCGAAAAAAAAAATAAAAGGTTTTTTCGGCCCACCCTAACGCTTATGTCGAAAAAAAGGCTCTTGTAAAAATTTCTTGTAAATTTTGTAAACTAATGTTTTTCTGTTAACTTATAGTATAAGGAACTTAAAAAGTTTTGGTGCCAATTTTTTAATTCACATTTAGGTGTAATTAAGCTAATTATAAGATGAAATAATGATTTTTAAGAAATGGGGATTTTTTAACATTATATGTTTACTTATTAACATAAAAATGTGAAATTTGGAATATAAAAAGAAGACTAATAAGAACTTAAAATACATTTTGAATTTCCGTTTAAAAATTTTTTATTTTAATTTATTTTAAAAAATAATTTTTTTAATAAAAAGTGGATATTTAATTTTTTGACCGATATTTTTTAGATTTTCTTATTATTTACTGATATGCTATCTGAAAAAACTTATTGAACAAAATTTTTAATGCGTTATTGAATTTAATTAGTAATAAAATTAGTAGTAATTAGGCATTATAGTGGAGTTGCTTATGTCAAAAAAAAGGATCTTAAAAAACTATTTGAAAATCTTGTAAATAATTGTTTTTTTGTTAACTTATAGTATAAGGAACTTAAAAAGGTGTGGTGTCGAGTTTTAAATTCACATTTAGGTTTAATTAAGGTAATTATCAGATGAAATAATAATTTTAGAGAAATTGGAATTTTTTAACATTATGTTTATTTATTAATATAAAAATGAGAAATTTAGAATATAAAAGCAAGTCTAAATACATACTTATAATAGATTTCGAATTTTTTTTATAAATTTTAATTTAATTAAAAAATAATTAAATTTTTTTTTATAAAAATTTGAGTTTTTTTCTCATATTTTTATTTACATTTTCTTATTTACTAATTATCTAAAAACACTTAAAACTTTATTGATCAAATATTTGAATTTAATAAAGTAGTAATTAAGGATTAATTCATTAAAAACTTTCATTAGTCAAGAAATGAACAATTTTAGGTATTCCTTTCTAAAAAATATTGTCTAAAATAATGTAAATTATTATTCACATATTTATTTGTATTTCATATTTACCCTGAATAAAAAGTCTTAATCACCTTTTAATAATTAAAAAACATCTCCTTTGTCTTCTAAATCCAGTCTATTTCAAAACCTTACTAAAGGCACTTTTCAAGGTCCACTCTCTTGGTAAAAGATTTTCATTAAAATTATTAATTTAAGTCGTAAATTATACATTGATTTCACCCTAAAATTATAAGAATATGTTTCAATTCATTTACAGCATGCAGATATAGCAGTACTGTGAACATTTGCCCCTTTGACATTTACTTGTGTCACAACCACAGGATGCGAGTTCTATTACAGATTTAGTAGCCGGGGGTGGAATAAAACAATAATTTTTTTTTCCAACCAAACAATTCAGGTTTAGGAATGGTTTGCGCTGATTCAACATCTTTGGTCCAAACTAGAGCCAGGGGCGGATCCAGGATTTTCTTTTGGGGGGGCACCACTGAAATTTTAGTCCTACCTGGGAGACATGTAACAAGAATTTTTCTTCGGAGGGGGGTTGACTCAACGTTAATTCTCCCAAACGATTACACGTATGCGTTAACTTTTTTTAATCACTTAAAAGTAACACTTTTTCGGGATCACCCCAGAAATTTTTTGAAAATTTGTCTCTACAAGTAGTGTTTCAGCTCAATATTTTGAGAACCTTTTGGTTACATCGAAAGAGAACAGCTCCTTTTAATCCAAAAAATTTTGAAGGATCTAAATAATAAATAGATGCCAAACTTGCAAGGAGGGTTGGGGGTCTTCCCCCAGAATTTTTTTTAAAATTTTTTATAGTAATTTGAAATTCTTTGGAAAACACCCGAAGAGGACCGCTTCTTGAAAGCGGCAGATTTTTCATTTTTCAAAGGAAAAACAATTTTAAAAGACGTCAAGGTTTTGGAGGGGGGTTTGGGGGTTCTCTCTCGAGAAAGTTTTTGAAATTTGACTCTAAAAAGTGCTGTCTTAACTCATTTTGAGACTTTTCAGGTTACACCCGAAAAGGACTTATCCTTGTAAGTTGTAGAATTCTTAAGAGAAAACAATCTGATGTCAAAATTACGGACTTGGGGATTGAACTCCTAAAAACTTTCAGATACGGCCCTGACCTATAGAAAGCTGATACCCTCAAAAACTGTTATGTATTCTTATTTTTCACAATAAATGTTTTAAATTTTACTTTGAAAAATGATATTTACTAATAAATATTCAACATTATTTTCACAGTATTTAAAAGACCCTGGTAGAAACAAGAAAATGGGTTAATCACGGGTCATTTTGTAAGTTTTTAATAACTTAACATAAGGTAAAAAACATTTAAAAACACAGTATTTTGATGAAATAAACCTGAAAAGTTTAACTTATGTGTCGATTTTTGAATCTAAAACCATTTTTTTCTTAGGAAAAAATATTTTTTCTGTTTTAAAACAATGAGGTAATGTGCATATACTGACAGACCTATGGTGCAAGAGATAGAGAAAGCGTGCTACGTGTAGAGAAAACTTACCTTAAAAAACTTAAAAGAATCGCACTAATTCGTGATAAAAATGACTAATTTCGTATATTCCTTACATGAAACAACTTATGATTAAAAATAAATGGCCCAAGTGCTTATAACTTTTCAGTAAACGTATCATGAACAAGTGTCATTTAGTACTTGGTGGCCTACATTTTCAGAGTTAGTTTAACTGTGAGCATTAAATTTTAAATAATAATTTAAGACAGAAGAAACTCTAAACCTGTGGTTCTCAAACTTTTTAAAGCTACCGCCCCCTTATTGTGCGTAAAACTTTCCAACGCCCTTCCCCAATAAAAGAATTATAGAATTTAGGGTATAGGGTAGGGCGATTGGTTAATAATAAAAGTAATTTTAAGTAGAGTAAACCCGATATGTAAAAGTAGCTGAAGTTAGCTGGTCCCTCAACTCCTTTTCAATAGACTTATGCAGCCCACTTACGGAGCTCTAAGGGATCACCTGCGGTTTGAATATGACTATCAGTTGAGAACTCTCTAGAAAGGGGGGTCTGGGGGTCACCCCCAGAAAATTTTTGAATTTAAGCCCGAAAAAAGTGCTAAATATGCCTTTTTATGCAGTGTATTTTTTAGTCCTCTGGGGGGGGGGGCACGTGCCCCCGTGCCCCCCCCCTGGATCCGCTACTGACTAGAGCTATGCTCTCTGATTCAGCTAGCAGTCTTTTGAAAAGGTACTAACGTAGATTCTTAGTTTTCTTTCCTAGTGATATAAAGCCTTAGTTTTGAACGACGTGAAATAAACCTCTTTAAAAGCTCTACACCTACAGCACATTATAATTTTCCTTTACCATCTGTATCTGTTGACGAAGTGTATATTTGGACGGCCAAAACGGCCAATGGCGCATGCGCTGTAGGTCTCGTGATTACGTAGCAGTCTCGGCGCTTAGTGATTGAACCAATGAAACGCCGAGCTGTAGCCTAGCCGTGGAAATTAGAGTAGAGTTTAGTTGAAAAAAGCCGTCCAAATATACAGTGCCATCTGTTGACTAAATGTGAACCCCCATATTTGAAGCATAGATATTTTTCATGGTATATATAACTTGTGTCAGATTCCTTATGGTTGGTTTTTAAATTGTTATAAATCTGGTTATTTGATAGAACCGCTGTTTCTGTGGATACAATTATTTCTTTCTTGTAATAATGGAGTATTTCTATTGAAAGATATTCAGTAAGGCTTGCTTTAATTTTAGGGTTACATTAAAAATTCCTATTTTAATTGGACTTATATCTTTACTAATAAATGCTCATTTGACCATTTTCTTTCCTTAAAGGCGAACATGCGAGTGGCTGTTTGCTGCTTTTAGTGATGTATCTTTAGAATAATGGTCAGAAACTAGGTGAATGGTGTCATAATTTTCAAAATTACTAATTCGAAATATTATTTACTTTTATTTAAGATTTTAAATGAGCTGGTCAACTATTGTAATAAGAGTTTTCAGCTTAAAGCGGAAGTTAGACCTAAATCAGTGACTGGTGACCCATTGACACCTCTCATAGATTGTAATTCTTTAACTTTACTGTTAATAACCACTGTAACAGCTTTTCCAGTTGAATTCCATGATAGTTTAATTTTTGTTAATTTAGACAGCAAAGTTTGTATTATTTTTTTATTCTATCTCGCTCACAAAATTCTCCAAAGCTTTCTTCCCTTCATCATCTCAGCTACATACATCATGTTTTACATTATCAGGCATTATTATTGGATGTGTGACGACATTCACAAGCTCTCCACTTTCTTCTCTGAATGAATTACTCCTTTCTACAACTGGTATAAGCTTTCTAATCATATCCTCATGATTCTTTACAGCGACTTCCGTTAAGTGATGGTGTTCAGACAGGGCCTGACTTACAAGTTCGGGGGCCCAGGGCAAAAGACTCGCTTGGGGCCCTCGACAAGTCTTAAAGTAAAATTTAAATTTGACTTAAAATAACAAAATCAGTCATCTTTAATCATTGTGTAAACACTTCGTAAAAATTCTTTGTTTGAATAATTCCTAAGCTTAATTGCTTTATTTTTACTCACACATTTTCTTAGCTTCTAATCATTTTGGGGGCCCCTTTGAAATGGGGGCCCTGGGCAAGTGCCCCGAATGCCCTCCCAGAAATCAGGCTCTGTGTTCAGATTTTCCCTTTCCACACATTATTTCCAATTTATCTAGTCTGTATTTTTAAGGAAATTTAAAACTTTTCGATGTGAAATTTCTTTTTTAAGGTCTACTGTGAATTTTCCAACTGCATCTAGCGCCGCTGACTGAGATAGACCCTTTCGTTCTGGCGGGGCACGGGGTCCGCTTTTAACTCTTTTGTCTTATCTCGCGACAATGTAAACAATATTTTAAAATAAAACCAACTGTTTTATAATTTATCTTTACTTTAACCTCAAAGGGAGAAAATTAGCAGTACTTAATACCAAATTATATTTCGCTACATAACAAAACACTAAGTTTATAATTTTTTTCAATACTTATATGCTTAAAAACCTGCTTATCCTACTTTTTACCAACTTAAACAGGTAGATTATTGAATTAAACCAGCTCAAAACTCAAAATATTGAAATTCTATATTTGACCTTTGACGTGACCTCTAGATCAGGAAAGTGAAAAGAAAAATTGGCACCAAAGATTTTCTGATTCTCCATACTCTAAAGAACCAAAATAACCTTGGTGCCAAAAATTTACACGAACTTTTTACAGATTTACATAAGCGCTTCCACTATTAATTTGTTTTTTGGCGATTGTTACTGATAGATGATAGTTCAAAATAATTTTTAAAAATGAAACAATAGATGTAACTAGAATAATTAAGGTTTTATAGGGTTTTAATTTTTACTAAAATCAGATCATTCACAATGGGAAAAGCTCATTTACGGCTCTTATCTAAGCATTGTTGAAATAACTATTGACAATATTTGAATTATAATTAAATTAATATTATAATTATAATTAATAATTATATTAATAAATTAAAGATTATGAATTTAATATTTATTTTTCTGTCACATTTTCATGCATAAAATCATATTATTTTACCTTTAATAAATATATTGTTTTTTTATAAATTACCATAATACCATTAATTACCATCTCATCTTTGGAATTTCGTGAATTTCAAAATAATCGTTTGCAAATTTTCTAAACAAATGAATAGTTTTTTTTTCATTTCATATTGTTTTCTCATAAAATGCTTTATTAATTGTAAAACAAATGATTTAAAAAAGCTAAAAGGTGGCGGATCTTGGTGTGCGGTCTCAGGTTGTTTCAATAGAAGAGGAACAAACAAAAGTGTACCTTATTTTACGTAAGTTAGCTTCTTTATATATTTCCGAATTAATTTGTTTGTACTTTCTACTGTTCTTAAGTTTCAATTTTTTACAGTGTGGTATTGTGATTATTTAATTTCTAAAAATAGAGTATCCTGTAAATTTACACTTAACTATTATTATAATTAACGTAATTTGGTCCTCACATACTTTCTTTCATCTTCCTTTTCATTTAATTTTAAGTGAATGATTGAAAATGCAATGGAAATGGAGCCGTGAATGAGCTCTTCCCATTGTGAATGATCTGATTTTAGCAAAAATTAAAACTCTATAAAAACTTAATTAATCTAGTTACATCTATTATTTCATTTTTAAAAATTATTTTGAACTCTCATCTATCAGTAACAATCGCCAAAAAACAAATTAAATTAGTAGAAATTAGTTATTTTCGTCTGTTTTTATGCAAAGTTTCTCATAGGATTAACATTAGCAGACCAACTTTCAGCATGTTGTGACGTAGCGACCTCGCTTTGTTTACATTTTATGAGCCACAACCTGTAGTACTCTATTAACCTTGCCCGTCTCCTCAAAAACGTGTCGTCCGCCATATTGTTTTGAGATTCCGAAGCCATTCCGATTGCTTTTACACTTTTTGTGGCCCCGTTTTAACAGTTTAGAAAAATCTAAAACAGCTATTTATTACCAAAATAAGTCCTCAGACATTAATATATTACGAAAGTAATGGACCAGTGGCGTATATAGAAATTTATTTCGGGAGGGGCCCAAAATTATTTTTCACCCCCTCCCAAGCAAATTTATTACGTTCAATGTAACTTTCTATGTATTTCTCTTTGTTAAAATTTCAATCTAAAAGAACTTATTATAAAAAAAAAGTTGTGAATAATTTGTTCCAAGTACCAAAGGGGGTCTGGGGGTCCTCCCCCAAAAAAGTTTTGAAACTTATTTACTTTAAAAAACTGGTTTTTGACCAGTTTTGGTACACCTAGTCCGCATTTTTTATTTATATTTATACATAGAATTTTCATTTGGGTGAACTTAATATAAAAACAAGTTGAAAATAATAGAGTAATAGAGTGCCAAGTAGGAAAGGGGATCTGCAAGTCCTCTCACAGAAAATTTTTGGAAATTTGACCCTGAAAACAGTATTTCTACTCGGTTTTGGTACACCTAGTCCTAATTTTGGACATATATTTTTAAGTAGGATTGGGATTTTGATGAACTTATTGTAAAAAGATTTTGAATATTAAAATGCCAATCACAGAAAGGGGGGTTTGGGGGTCCTCCTCCAGAAAATTTTTGGAAATTTGTGCCTAAAAAACGGGGTTTTAGCTTGTTTTGGTACACCAAGTCCGGATTTCGGGGGGGGGCAGGGCCCCTTCGCCCCCCCCTTATATACGCCACTGTAATGGACATCTAGTGCCTTACTTGTACTACTTGTGTTACTAGTAATTACTTGTGGTGTTTCATAACAGATGGCAGCACAAAGGAAGTGATGTGGAAACGATAGATTGAGACGGCTCGTTAGATTTCCTCGTTTGCGTTTCGTGTCTCTCTCGTCTTAAAGTTCGTGAATACGGCCCTTAACCAGTGTGATGAATTTAGGCTCTGGAAATTGACAGGGCTTCCTATGAGAGCCGAAAAATTTGTTTGTGCGCATGCTCGAGTTGGCGACAGATGTTTGGCGAGATTTTGGCTTCTTTGGAGGTATTGAGTTCAAATAATGTAATTTCAACATTTTTGATGTGTTCCTAGGGCACAGTGGATAAGATAAACGATAGCTGTACCGGTGGTCGAGGGTTCGAATCTTAGTGTCCGCTCATTTTATTTTACCAAATTTATACAGTAAAGCACCGTTTATACGTTTCTCATTTATACGACTTTATCATTTATACGTCGTTTTCGCGAAGTCCCAATTCATTCCTATTCTTATTTTAATACAAAAATTCTTCGTTTATACGACGCGCAATATCGGTTATACGTCGTTTTCGGCTGTCTTAAAATTCGAAAATATCCAGTATCAGTTGTTATTCCGTGGGAAAATTTCCCCAGGAAAGGTTGAAGAGCACTGCATTCCTTGGCCATTGTTGGGGGCATGACCAATGGAGTGGGGGTGAGAAAAAGGGCAGTTCGTTGAACTGATAACGGGATGAACTACACTACAGTTTTATGGCCCTTATCTCTGGTTAGGGGGTCTCCAGCACCCCCTGCAGACCAGAAGAATTCTTTTGATTGCTAAATGACCCCACAAAGAAAGCGGGACCATAAAACTGCCGTTATATAACCCTATCACTATAAAGGTAGAGTTTCTTTAATTTTTATGTTAAATGTTTTAATATTTTAAAATATTTAATACTATTTTAAAGTTTATTAGTTAATATTTTTCAGTTTATAGACTGTTTTGAAGTAATTTTTTTTCTTTAGAAAAACCTAAAATTTAACGTATTTTTGTAAATCTGCATTAGGGGCGTTATAAACCTAATATTAAGGACATTTTCGTTTATACGTTTTTTCATTTATACGTCGATTTACGTCGGTCCCTTGAAAGACGTATAAACGGTGCTTTACTGTACTTGATTTAAAGAATTTAGATTTTATTTAATTAAGTATTATAATTATTTTCATTAGATTTATAGATTTTGAGAAAAATTTGTTGTAATGGTATGAATATTTTTAAACTTGATATCATTATTTAATTTAATTAGAGAATTTAGTTATTAATAAATTAAATGTAAAATTTGTTAGAATTTGTTTTATTATATTTAAAAATTTTGAGAGTTTTGTGTAGTTATGATGTTAGTAAATAAATTTTGATGTCCTGATGTTCATAGTTTTAAATATTTTAATATATTAGGGATCGTTTTACTATAAGTTCCCGTGATTTTTCATTTAAATCCTATGTACAACACGAATTATCTAGAAATGGACTCTTGTACTTTGAAAACCTACGACCCAACCAAAAATATACGGCAATTTGAAACTGGGATAAGAGCTTCGCCAAGTAGCGATTCCTTCGCCAAATATTTGTTGTAAAATTGCTACTCAGCGCATGCGCACAGACTTTTTTTTTCAACTCTCATTGCTTGCCTTGTCAAGTTGTAGAATGCAGTGATCGTGAAGCACAGCTTGTTCTTGCTTGTCGAATTGAGGGATCCACCAAAGCCTTGGTTTTACATGTTATTCAGGAATTCAGGTAAGTGCTACTTTTTTTTGCCCGTTTTTGAATCAATATTTAAATAAACACGAGATATGTTTTTACATGTGGTAAATTCTCGTATAAAATTGTAAGAAATCATAAATTTGTGTTCTATTTGGGGAGACACGTGTTATGTATTTGTTTATGGGTGATTTTTAAACGGTGTTTTTCATTTGTTGGAGAAAGTAAGATTTTTTTTAATTCATATTAATTAAGATATAAAGCTATGTATTCTTCCATGTGATAAATTCAAGCATAAAATTGGTAGAAATCAGAAATCATAAATTTGTGTTTATCTGTTTGTGGAAATACGTGTTGTGTATTTGTTTAAGTGAACCCTTTTTTAGGCGTTAAATATTCCAGTGCCTACTCAAAAGAGGGCGTCTATGTCCCTTAAAAGTGTCTAAAAACCACCTTTTTTGCATGTTAAAATCTAAAATTTTCTGGGGGAACCCCCGGTTTCCCCATAATAAACGTATTAATTGAGGGACGGGAGGCTTTACACCACGCGGTTTTCGGGAATTTCGACAACCGCAGTAACTCAGCGACCTCTCGAAAGATGGCGCTGTTCAATTAAGGAAAGATGGTCAATTTTTGTCGCTAACCGCATGTCGCAGAATCGCTGCCGCGAACCGCGTGGTCTAAAGCCGCCTTAAGGGAAGGGGCGATAAAAAAAGGGTTTCTGAATAATACCCTGTTCGCACTGCATCTTAAAGGACCCTTAAAGCATTGCGCACTTTCCCGGATAGGGCCCTTTCGTACAAACGACGGCGTTCGCACTGATATAAGGGGCGAACGAGCCCCTTCCTTTGTAAATACGGTAAATACTAAACGCACAGTTTGCGAAATTCGCAGAAATTTAGAGCAATTTTTTCATAGAGAATTATTTTCCTCTTATTTGGTTTTACGCTTAAGTTTGCCTTTTTTAAAAGCTTAAGGAGACAAGTGTCTCCCACAGTTTCCTTGCCATCTTCCGAAAAAATTAAAAATATGTAATTGCAGATCAAAGGATTCACATAGAATAATTGCTATTAATTTAAAGATTAACAAGAATAAAAATTTTCTTCGTTCATATTTAAAGGGGATTTGATTTATTGTTAAACCAAAAAGTGGAAAATGTAAGTGTATAATTATTTATACGTGAATGCGACAGGTGGCGCCAGGGGCAAACATCTGCAAATGCGTGAAAAAAAAAGGTTGTCATAGCATTAATAGGACTATACGTGTTCAATTGACAAAATACATAGACAAAGGAAACAAGAGTTTTCAAAATTAAATTAAAAATTTACTTAAAATACTTTAAACGCTTTTTTCACATCTACAGGCGCCGCCATCTTTGTTGTGTAAAGGGTCCTCTGGAGTGGATGGGGCGATTTTCGGTGTCCAGGACGTTTCGCCCCCGCCATTGTACTCGAACCCGACGACCCTCCCTTTCTCATCCATCTCACCTGTCAATTAACGAAGGAAAATGGATACTGCGCCAGGTTCGCCAATTTTAAATTTGATTGCAAAAGGCGTAAATATGGAGATCGTCCCCTTACGGAAAAGGGGTGTTGTTGTTTCTTATCTCCCACATGATCTGACGAGGTTAGACCATGTCCAAGCAAGAATCCGTTGTACGTAAACATTTAGGTGGCGTGGGAATGAAGAGCGAGAGCGATGAACATTTTAGTAAAGAAATTGCCTTTGATAAATAGTCCAGGCAACGAAGGGTTATAGAGGGAAGTTCTTGGAACACAATTTTTGACTTTAGAACTTTGTTTGGACTAGTTTGGAGGTAAACATATCAAAAGTCCTCGACCCTAGCCCCTGAGCTTAATTTAGGGGGGGCGTTTAAAAGTCTCATTTTTCAGTTTTTGGCTTATTACTCATAGAAAATGCATCCCCACGAAAAAGTTTCAATTATCTTTTTTAAAGTAGATAAAATTACCAACAATTAAAGACCATTCCCAGGTTTATAGGTCCAATAAACTCCGAGTTAAATCTATTCAAAAATGGAATTTTTTTTTAAAAAGTTCGAAAAATAGAGTAAAAGTCGTATTTAAAGCAATTTATTGGCTATATTACACTTCTAAGAGTGAAGTAAGGGCTAAAACCTTATAACACAATTATTTAGCTTTAATTTAAGCCCTGAACCAATAGTTCTTACCCTAGTTCTTCAATAGTTCTTACGCTATCTGAAAAAAAAAATTGGGAAAATGGGATTTTCCCAGAAAGGAGACCTAGATGTTTGAGGGTACAGTAAAAGAGAAGAAAGTGGTATAAATTAATATACTAATATTGAAAACAGTATTTATTTGTCTGAAGTATTCCATTTTTACCTTATAAAATTTATTAATTACCTATTTCTTAATTATTAATTATTTTCAATTTAATTAATTATTTGTACTATATTTATTGAATTTAAAAAATGAGGGTCATATTTATGAATTTTGCATACTTGTCATACAAAAATTACAGCTTATAACATTTGGCAGGCATAGGTTCATGTTGGTATAACGGTTAAGAGGAAATTTCGAGAGGCTTTTGTCCTCTCAAAAAGGAACGGATAGGGCTATGTTGGTGTAAAAAAGGAAGAACACTGAAAAAACAGCAGGCTACAGGTTTGTAGGAATACAGTAAAATAGAAGAAAAGTCGTAAAACATAAAGGGCATGACCACTCTATACAAAATGAAAGCTGATTAAATATGCCCCAAGTTTTACTCAGTACAAGTGTAGGCCCGATGACCAGGTTCCTCACACTTAATTAAAGAAAATCTAGACATGGGAAAATATTTTGCTATGACCATGTTTGTGCATATAGGATAGGCATTGTGATAGTTTTACAAAACAACCGTTTAGTGAAAACGAAGTTTATTGGCATTGAAAAGTAAACATAATACATTACAATAGTAGGTATCATTCAGTTAATTTCTTGCTCTCTTAGGGCGGGGAGGACCTTGATCCTCGATTTTGTTTTCATCTTCTGTATCATCCTCTCCATCGGATCCCTGAAGGGAAACAGTTAGAGGATCCTCCTGTTCTTCTTCACTTTCGGAGTCAATTTGAGAGACCCCATTCAGACAGTTCCCCTGGCAGTTTTGGCATGCTGGGGAACATTTGAGGCTTGCTTTTTTACAACCACACTTCGCGCTGGCAGTCTTTCACGCATTGGCAGAAAATTGTTTTTAGGATATCGTCCGGTGCAGCTGCTAATTCACTATGCACTGGGACCAGGCAGTTATTCTCCATCTTCCATCCATACATCTAATTCCAGCCCGAATTACAAGTTTGAGGGGGGCAGGACAAAAGACTCACTTGGGGCCTTCGACATGTCTTAAAGTAAAATTTAAATTTATTAGACTTGGAATATCACAGCACAGACGACATTTAATTTACAGAAGAATATTAAATTTAGTAAAAATGCTAGAGGGTTTCGATATGTTCAGCAAGGAATCGAATCGGAATGGCGCTCCCGGGAAAAATCAAAACATGAACAGCTTCAAAAAAGTTATAGAGTAAGAACTTTTGATCTCACAGACTTGGTTCAGGGCTTAATTTAAAGTTAAATAATCAGCTTTCATTTTGTATAGAGTGGTCATGTCTTTCATGTTCTACGACTTTTCTTCTCTTTTACTGTATTCTTACAAACCTGTAGCCTGCTGTTTTTTCAGTGTTCTTCCTTTTTTACATCTTTTGGAGGGGACAAAAGCCTCTCGAAATTTCCTCTTAACCGTTATACCAACATGAACCTATGCCTCCTAAATGTTATAAGCTGTAATTTATATATGACAAGTATGCAAAATTCATAAATATGATGATCATTTTTTAAATTCAATAAATATAGAACAAAAAATTAATTAAATTGAAAATATAATTAATAATTAAGAAATAGGTAATTAATAAATTTTATAAGGTAAAAATGGAATACCTCAAACAAATAAATACTGTTTTCAATATTGGTATATTAATTTATACCACTTTTCTTCTCTTTTACTGTACTCTCAAAACTCTAGGTCCCCTTTCTGGGAAAATCCCATTTTCCCAATTTTTGTTTTTTTTTCAGATAGCGTAAGAACTACTGATCTCGCAGACTTGGTTCAGGGCTTAAATTAAAGCTAAATAATTGTGTTATAAGGTTTTAGCCCTTACTTCACTCTTAGAAGTGTAATATAGCCAATAAATTGCTTTAAATACGAATTTTACTCAATTTTTCGAACTTTTTTAACAAATTTTCCATTTTTGAAGAGATGTAACTCGGGATCTATTGGACCTATAAACCTGGGAATGGTCTTAAATTGTTGGTAATTTTATCTACTTTAAAAAAGATAATTGAAACTTTTTCGTGGGGATGCATTTTCTAAGAGTAATAAGCCAAAAACTGAAAAATGATACTTTTAAACGCCCCCCCTACATTAAGCTCAGGGGCTAGGGTCGAGGACTTTTGATATGTTTACCTCCAAACTAGTCCAAACAAAGTTCTAAAGTCAAAAATTGTGTTCCAAGAACTTCCCTCTACACCCTTTTTTGAGCATTCGTTGCCTGGACTAAAACTGGTAAAAATGAAATACAGAAGAAATCATTCTGAAAATAAAATCGAATTAAAGAAATAAGTATAGATGTACTTATAAAGTGCTAGGTTTTTGTAGCATTTTAGTTTTAGATCTAACAACAAACAATAAGTTTACAAACTTTTAGAGTTTACTAGCTGATATGCCCGGCCTTGCACGGGTGCAGAGTATATAATTTATTATTTTTAAGTTTTCCCAAATACATTTCTAATTTTGTATAATCAGCAGTTACCAATCATCCCGGTATCTCACGCGTCTTTTTCATATTCTGGTTTTCCCGGTAACTTTTCCTATCCCGGTGTTTCTAGTAATTTTTCTTATCCCGATGTTCCCGGATGGATTAAAATTCCTTCAGTTCTCAAGCAATACAATTTTATGAATGATTTACACATTTACATGGAGAAAGTATTCTAAAAATTATTTAAAATTGCTTAGATCCCTTGGTTAATCATATCTGTAGGAAGGAATTAACGTTTTCCGTGAAATTATTCAATAATTAAAGCTTATTCCATTTTGAAATTTAAGGAAAAAAATCAGTCTTTTCTAGTTGAAAGGGAGTTTTAATAGTTTTTGGTTTGTTAACCAACTTTCTAAAAAGCTGAAATATTATCGCCTTTTGATTTTACATCCTCGTTTCCTTGGAGACTATCTTAACAACAATGACATTCCATAAAGCTTTTTAAAATATAAAAATTAGATAAACTCTCAAATAAAAATGTGTTAAACTATACTTAAAACTTTTAAATTTCAGATAGATAGATTAAAATATAGAAAATAGATTTTTAAGTTATTAATATAATTTTTAAATAGACTTGTACCTAGTGTTTCTATTAAAAACTTGTTGTTTAGCATTAAATTTTCTTTGTAACAATTAGTCCAAGAAAGTTAGCTCAAAAAAGGGGTTGAGGTGGAACAAATTGTAAAAGAAAGTTTGATGGGTGATTCTTATAGGAAATTTTCCGTAGAAAACGATGGTGAAACGTATACCAAAATTAACCTCGTCCTTTAGCCAATATGGCGGATTTTCCAAAATGGCGGACAATCATTTTTAACTTATAACTTCCTAAAAAATGTTAATAAAATTATAAATTTTGCAGTAAATGATTAGAATTTAGTAGCAAAAACAATGGGACACTGTTTTTTTCCCTCTTACGATTTGTCATTTATCCAATATGGCGGATTTTCCAAAATGGCGTCCACTAATGTTTATATAAAAAAAAATTATGATGATAAATTCGTAATTTTTTCAGGATATGGTAAGAATTAAGTCATAATAATATTCATATCAATTTCCTTTCCTCAATGTATCAAATATGGCGGATTTTTCAAAATGGCGGACAATCATGTTTTACTAATATGCTAAAATTCGTTAATAAAATAAAACTTTTGCTGTAAATTATTAGAATTTAGTAGCAAAAATAATGTGGAACTGTTTTTTGTCTCTTACGATAAGTCATTTATCCAATATGGCGGATTTTCCAAAATGGCGTCCACCTAATGTTTAAAATAAATAAATTATGATAATTAATTCGTAATTTTTACAGGATATGGTAAGAAATAAGTCATAATAATATTCATATCAGTTTCCTCCCCCTCAATGTATCAAATATGGCGGATTTTTCCAAAATGGCGGCCACTTATTTTAGAGCCTTTTTAATTTTTAATTTTTTTCTTAATAATTAGAAATATTAAATGTTATTTGGTAAAATATAAGCAGAATACTTATATTTTACTAAAATTTACTGGTAAATAATGTTTAAGGTAGGTAGAAATTCAAAAATTACCATTTACCACTAAGTTTGAAATATGGGGCCGTCTTTTTGGAAATTATTTCTATGTATCGCAAAATCTTGGTTAATATACTATTTTATAGGTAATTTAATATATAAATACTTATGTTATGCCAAAATAAAATTTATTTACATGTAAAAACGTTAAAAATAAAAAGGCTCTAAATATGTGGCCGCCATTTTGGAAAATCCGCCATATTTGATACATTGAGGGGGAGGAAACTGATATGAATATTATTATGACTTATTTCTTACCATATCCTGTAAAAATTACGAATTAATTATCATAATTTATTTATTTTAAACATTAGGTGGATGCCATTTTGGAAAATCCGCCATATTGGATAAATGACTTATCGTAAGAGACAAAAAACAGTTCCACATTATTTTTGCTACTAAATTCTAATAATTTACAGCAAAAGTTTTATTTTATTAACGAATTTTAGCATATTAGTAAAACACGATTGTCCGCCATTTTGAAAAATCCGCCATATTTGATACATTGAGGAAAGGAAATTGATATGAATATTATTATGACTTAATTCTTACCATATCCTGAAAAAATTACGAATTTATCATCATAATTTTTTTTATTATAAACATTAGTGGACGCCATTTTGGAAAATCTGCCATATTGGATAAATGACAAATCGTAAGAGGAAAAAAACAGTGTCCCATTGTTTTTGCTACTAAATTCTAATCATTTACTGCAAAATTTATAATTTTATTAACATTTTTTAGGAAGTTATAAGTTAAAAACGATTGTCCGCCATTTTGGAAAATCCGCCATATTGGCTAAAGGACGAGGTTAATTTTGGTATACGTTTCACCATCGTTTTCTACGGAAAATTTCCTATAAGAATCACCCATCAAACTTTCTTTTACAATTTGTTCCACCTCAACCCTTAACTTTCTTGGACTAAATGGAGTAAGCAGATCTCTTGTTGAAGAGAAATAAAGCTATTTCAGCAAAATGACCATAAAAAGGGTCAAAAGAGGGTCAAGGGGTCAATTAAAGTTTTCGAAACATAGCCTATGTTTTTTTCTGGGTTTTTTTACGTAGGTATACCAAGTTTGGTGCAGATCGGAAGTAAACTGTGGATTTGTTTAAAAGACAAACATATAATATATATATATACACACACTTGATTTTATTATATTAGATGCTCAACCATGTTTGGGTTTGATAAATAACACTGTTCAACAATGAAAAAATTTCCTTGATGAAAATAGTCATCTCTTATAGATTTTCGGTCGCTGAATACGAAAATCACCATTAAAATTCTCAATTGACTCAGGATTTTCGGGGAACAGCCCCTCCCCCTTTTTACCTTTTTCAACGACTTCATAACTTTAAACTCGATTTTCAGGGTCAAAAAGCATTGCTTTAGTCTTCAAATTTCCCCCCAGGGGACAAGAAAGGTTCAAATTAAAAAAATATGATAAATTTATAACAAATGGATAGGTTTAAGGGGTAATTACCCCCCCTAAAAATGCAAAAAATAGCTAAAAATAATAGAGGTTTTTATACGCTATTTTTTCCTCTTATTTTTTACGCAATTCACGTTTGAAGGGTCCTGACCCTTCCCCAAGAACCCAAATTTGATGGCAATATGCAACAATGATTTTTACTAAAAGCGCTTGAGGTGAGAGCGCCCCCAAAGCACCCAGGGAAAGGTTCAATGCCGCAATTAAAGTTAAACTGTGCTCTACAAAAAAAAAATTTAAAACCACTAACTGAATTTCAGCTGATTCTAGTGTAAAATGATCTGCTGAATTCAAATATGACACCCATTTTCCTCCATCACCCTCAGTTTTTAAGGGGATGCCCCATAATTGTTATCCACAGCTTTGCATCTATTAACATCTTGAAACTTAGATTCCTCACTTCCTAAAACCGGTCAGTTTTTAAAGAACTGGAGAGTTTCTACTGAGGATAGACCCAAAATATAAGAAAAACGTCATTTGTAATCTTTTCAAAATCATCAATATTAATTCCTGAGCTCGCGAGTGCCTTCGCGATTCTGGAAGTCTTCCGAACTCTTCCGCGGGGGCTTCTGGGAGGCTAACACCTCAGCCGCATTTAGTAAAAATTATTGCTGCATATTTTCATCAAATTTGAGTCCTTGGGCAAGGGTCAGGACCCTTCAAACGGGAATTGCGTTAAAAATAAGAGGACAAAATTGCGTATAGAAACCTCTATAATTTTTAGCTATTTTTTTGTATTTTTAGAGGGGTAATTACCCCTTAAACCTATCCATTTGTTATAAATTTATCATACTTCATTAATTTGAACCTTTCTTCTCCCCTGGGTGGCAATTTGAAGACTAAAGCAATGCTTTTTGACCCTTCTTCTTATTTTTAACACAATTCCCGTTTGAAGGGTCCTAACCCTTCCCCAAGGACACAAATTTGATAGTGCAGCAGCTTAGCACAAAAATCTGGCAATTCTGGCTACCAGCATGAAACTTGGCACATCTGTTCTTTATGATATAAGGGTCTAAAAACCACCGGGACCCTAGCTGGGGGACCCTCCGATAAGGAGGAATCCAAGATGGCGTCCAAGATGGCGCCGACATCAAATTTGGTCTATTTTTGGAATTTTTATGTCGATTTTGAGGTTTTCAGCGAAGCAGATTTTAAAAACAATCATTATGAAGCTCTTATTGTCAATATAACACATTTTTTATCGATCTGGGAAACGAAAATCCAAGATGGCGGCCGAAATTAGAGTATTCGGTTATAACCGATATTTTGGACAATTATTATGGTTTAACTAGTCCAATTCTGTAAAAATATGTAAAGGAATATAAAAATAACTACATCCGTAAAGTTGGGTACATGTCAGTTTACAAAGGAATTCAAGATGGCGTCCAATATGGCGCCAAAAACCAAGTTGGTCAATTTGCACGTTATTAAAGTTGATTCATAGGTTTTCGACTATGCTGATTTCAAAATTAATCATATAAAATATCTTAAACCTTTCTTTTCAAAGTTATTTGCGTTTTTACTGGTCTGGTAAGAAGAAATTTAAAAGGAATACCAAAATTTTAATAGTCCGTTTACGGCCGTTTCATAGTTAAGTTTTACGTTTTATTCCATGGTGAATCATTTAAATATCTAGAAATTAGGGCGTATATAAGGGAGAGGCTCTAAAGAGGCCTGCTCCCAGAAAAATTCGGGTTAAGTGCACCCTCGGGAATTAAAACCCTGATTTCTTAGTCCCCCTCGGATTAAGTTAATACCCTGATTTTAGGATCAAATTTCCCAAAACTTTCTAGGGGAGGACCCCCCTAGACCGCCCTTTGGTGCTTAGAACTCTATTATTCACGTTGTTTTTATATTAAGTTCATAAATATAAGAAGCTACATTTAGCTTATTTAATATACTACATGGAATGGGCTAAGTATGATTTTGGGTGTCCTCTTTCCTTGTGCAAAAATCTAGCTTAAGGCTTGATAAGAACTAAATTTCTTTATAGAATTATTGGGGCCCCTCCAGCAATAAATTTCCGACGCCGCTTCTAGAAATACTGAAAACTTTTAAGACCGCTGTAAAAGATTATAAAAGACTGACCGTTATAAAAGATTTTGGAAAAGATGCACTCCCCATATAGTTCCGATACTTTATTATGGACCCACCCAGTCAGACAATATTTTTCTGAACCTGGGACGCCACATATAAAAATTAATATTCATTTGTTTTTTTCTGATAATTCCTTTTAAGAAGCTTGAAAAGGCCACATGTAACTCTCCTACATCCCGCATAGGGGCTCAACATTGCCAAATGCTTTTCTTTTATCATCTAATTAAAAAAGACTGCTTTTTTAACTATGTTGGATCCAAGAAGAAAATCTCATAGTGTAAGCCAGAGGCTTGAAGGTATTCTATCCCTGATAGCATTAAAAATATTTTTTTCCATTAAAAAAAAGGAATTCCCTAAAAAAGTTGAAAGGTTAATGCTCCCTCATGGGACCCTCTGTGAATCCACCCATTGTTTGTTATGCACAAAAAAAACCTTTTACAAGCAATATGCTTACGTGTTAACCCATCTGATATCTTTAAAACGCTACCTATTGCATTGAGGAAAGATAATTGTATATCTATACAAAAATTATTTTCTTATATTCGTAATGATATTGGATTCTTATATGCAAATTATTAGTATCTAAACTTCTCTGTACAAGTATTCTAAACCTTTTTAGATGTACAAAAATTTCGAGAATCATATCATTATCTCCTTCATAGCACTTCTCCCTAAACCTTACCAATATGGAGAATGTCTTGGACAACATAGAGGCCTCCTATTATACAACTAATTTAGCTTTTTTTGTCAAGTTTATGTTGTTGTGGCTCCTCGAAATCTTGCAGGGCTAGATCAGGTTCATTAAGTCATACACCCTTATGAAGTCCAGCACTAACATTGCAGAAATGTTTCAGCTTCCGTAGATATTAAATTCCAAGTTTATTGAAATAATTACTAAACTTGTGTTATGTATACACATAATTCACTAACATAATAAAACTAATTTCATAAGACATTAACTTCGAAATAATCCTAGGGGAATCCTTGAAATCTCTTTGGTAGTTCATGGAAATTCACACATGATTGCGATTGGACGCGGATCCAAGGGAAGAGGCACTCTGGACAGTGGCCCCCCTCAGTGGCGAATCCAGAGGGGAGGCTGTGGGGCTAGCAGCCCCCCCAGAAATAAGACATTCAAGTTTTGGTAATAGTAGTAAAGCCAAAAAAGAAATTTCAACACGTTGCGGATATTCGGTGGTGTTACCCAAAGGTTCTCAAAATGAATCGGAATCCCACTTTTAAGGGTAAAAATTCCAAAATTTCCTGGGGGAAGACCCTCATTTGACATTTTTACACAATTTTGAAATTTAGTGCCACAAAATTAAAACCTTTACGAAGTCCTCTCACCTAAAACTTAGTATTCCTAAGATTAGACCTCAGAAAAGATATAGAGAAACCCCCTAAACAAAAATCTTGCTACGGCACTGGCAACCCCCTCCCCCTTCAGTTGCTTACATAATATTTGAAAATGCACTAATAGCAATTAAGTTATTTGTGAAACTCAGCCCCCCCAGACAAAAATCCTGGATTCGCCACTGGCCCCCCTTGGACCCAAAGATTCTCAAAATTAGTTTAAACCCTACTTCCAATGTCAAATTTAAAAAAGAAAAATTTGTGGGAGAACTCCCATACCCCGCTGCAGTACTTTTTTAGTGTGACCCAAAAGGTTTTAAAATGAATCAAAAACACTTTATATTTAAGGACCAAGTTACAAACTTTCACCTAGTTTCAAACTTAGCCCATCCCATGTAGTATATTAAATAAGCTCAATGTAGCTTCTTATATTTATGAATTTAATATAAAAACAATGTGAATAATAGAGTTCTAAGTACCAAAGGTGCGGTCTAGGGGGGTCCTTCCCTAGAAAGTTTTGGGAAATTTGATCCTAAAATCAGGGTATTAACTTAATCCGAGGGGGACTAAGAAATCAGGGTTTTAATTCCCGAGGGTGCACTTAACCCGAATTTTTCGGGGAGCAGGCCTCTTTAGAGCCTCTCCCTTATATACGCCCTAATTTCTAGATATTTAAAAGATTCACCATGAAATAAAACGTAAAACTTAACTATGAAACGGCCGTAAACGGACTATTAAAATTTTGGTATTCCTTTTAAATTTCTTCTTACCAGACCAGTAAAAACGCAAATAACTTTGAAAAGAAAGGTTTAAGATATTTTATATGATTAATTTTGAAATCAGCATAGTCGAAAACCTATGAATCAACTTTAATAACGTGCAAATTGACCAACTTGATTTTTGGCGCCATATTGGACGCCATCTTGAATTCCTTTGTAAACTGATATGTACCCAACCTTACGGATGTAGTTATTTTTATATTCCTTTACATATTTTTACAGAATTGGACTAGTTAAAACATAATAATTGTCCAAAATATCGGTTATAACCGAATACTCTAATTTCGGCCGCCATCTTGGATTTTTGTTTCCCAGATCGATAAAAAATGTGTTAGATTGACAATAAGAGCTTCATAATGATTGTTTTTAAAATCTGCTTCGCTGAAAACCTCAAAATCGACATAAATATTCCAATAATTTATTAAATAAAAAAAACTTTTTAAAAACCACGTTTTTATAAAATGCACTAAAAAGTATAAAATAATTTTTTTTCATTAAAATGCACTAAAAAGTATAAAATAATTTTTTTTAACTTCTTGTAAAACGAAAAACGTGGGGCTCATGCATTAGATTATAACCAAATAGCACAAACATTCACGATTCGTCCATTATTTTCATCTTGTATGACGGAATGCCGCTAACTTATAGTAGCAATTACGTAAACTTGACATATTTTATATAATCTTTGTGTTACATTCAGATAACACATCAGCTTCTTGCGTATAATACCAATAAGTACCTATCTAATCCATGAGCCCCACGTTTTTCGTTTTACAAGAAGTTAGAAAAAATTATTTTATACTTTTTAGTGCATTTTAATGAAAAAAAATTATTTTATACTTTTTAGTGCATTTTATAAAAACGTGGTTTTTAAAAAGTTTTTTTTTATTTAATAAATTATTTTCTGCTTTTTAGTTTTTTTTCGTAGATTATACACTACCCTACAATAATTGACCGGACACCAAGGTGTGATGCTTCAACTGAAAAAATAAATGATTTAGTTTGAAGTGATTAACTTCTACGTGCTGCAATATCATTATTGACCTTTCTAAGCATATTCTCAACAATATTTTGATACTCAATTTTGGAAATTTGTGTCCATTTCTGCCTTGAGAACATTGCTGTCTAAGTTGTAGATTTTGACCGTGGTTCCCCCACTCCATAAATATTCCGTTATGTTGTCTCAAAAATGTTTCCTAGGGTTTGTTTTGGGTCTCGGAAGGGGCCATAGAAAAAATTTCACATGTATATATTGATCCCCCTGCTTGGTCTTTTTCGTGTCTCTATATAGGGCCGACGTTCTTGGGGTCATTCCATATATGATTCGTATTCCGTGATGATTAACTATTTAAGACTATTGTAGAAAAAACTGCAAGTTATTAAATTGAAAGTATAATGGTTTATTCAGGCTATTAATTTTAATATAGACTATTTACAGTTATTTTCATGCATATTTTCCAGAAGAGCTATTGCTATTCTAACTCATCCTATTTTCAAAACAGAACCTCAAAATCATTGTTGTTAACATGTGTTTGTTTCATCTATTTTCATTGTTGGATTTCTCTATTTGTCGCAACAACCTCTTCGGGAAGTTAATTAAAAATCGATTTTTGAAATACACCCGAAAGCCCCCTGGGGGTTCATCAGGGGAAGCAAATTTAACCAAAACAACGAGATAATATTGCATTGTCATCCATATCTGATATGTGTTCAAAATTTCAAGTCTCTACCTCTTTGGGAAGTTAGTTAAAAATCGATTTCTAAATTCCACCCGAACAGACAGACAACAAAGCGACCTAATAAAAACGTGGTAATAATAATAATAAAAATTGAAAGTATAATGGTTTATTCAGGCTATTAATTTTAATATAGACTATTTACAGTTATTTTCATGCATATTTTCCAGAAGAGCTATTGCTATTCTAACTCATCCTATTTTCAAAACAGAACCTCAAAATCATTGTTGTTAACATGTGTTTGTTTCATCTATTTTCATTGTTGGATTTCTCTATTTGTCGCAACAACCTCTTCGGGAAGTTAATTAAAAATCGATTTTTAAAATACACCCGAAAGCCCCCTGGGGGTTCAGGGGAAGCAAATTTAACCAAAACAACGAGATAATATTGCATTGTCATCCATATCTGATATGTGTTCAAAATTTCAAGTCTCTACCTCTTTGGGAAGTTAGTTAAAAATCGATTTCTAAATTCCACCCGAACAGACAGACAACAAAGCGACCTAATAAAAACGTGGTGCTATTCTAACTCATCCTATTTTCAAAACAGAACCTCAAAATCATTGTTGTTAACATGTGTTTGTTTCATCTATTTTCATTGTCGGATTTCTCTATTTGTCGCAACAACCTCTTCGGGAAGTTAATTAAAAATCGATTTTTGAAATACACCCGAAAGCCCCCTGGGGGTTCATCAGGGGAAGCAAATTTAACCAAAACAACGAGATAATATTGCATTGTCATCCATATCTGATATGTGTTCAAAATTTCAAGTCTCTACCTCTTTGGGAAGTTAGTTAAAAATCGATTTCTAAATTCCACCCGAACAGACAGACAACAAAGCGACCTAATAAAAACGTGGTAATAATAATAATAAAAATTGAAAGTATAATGGTTTATTCAGGCTATTAATTTTAATATAGACTATTTACAGTTATTTTCATGCATATTTTCCAGAAGAGCTATTGCTATTCTAACTCATCCTATTTTCAAAACAGAACCTCAAAATCATTGTTGTTAACATGTGTTTGTTTCATCTATTTTCATTGTTGGATTTCTCTATTTGTCGCAACAACCTCTTCGGGAAGTTAATTAAAAATCGATTTTTAAAATACACCCGAAAGCCCCCTGGGGGTTCAGGGGAAGCAAATTTAACCAAAACAACGAGATAATATTGCATTGTCATCCATATCTGATATGTGTTCAAAATTTCAAGTCTCTACCTCTTTGGGAAGTTAGTTAAAAATCGATTTCTAAATTCCACCCGAACAGACAGACAACAAAGCGACCTAATAAAAACGTGGTAAAAATAGACCAAATTTGATGTCGGCGCCATCTTGGACGCCATCTTGGATTCCTCCTTATCGGAGGGTCCCCCAGCTAGGGTCCCGGTGGATTTTAGACCCTTATATCATAAAGAACAGATGTGCCAAGTTTCATGCTGGTAGCCAGAATTGCCAGATTCTTGTGTTTTCTTGTGCTAAGCGTCCGCACTATGATAGCAATATGCAGCAATGGTTTTTACTTAAAGCGGTTGAGGTGAGAGCGCCCCTAAAGCACCCACTGAAGGGTTCAATGTCACACTTAAGAGTTATACTGTGCTGTACAAAAACAAATTTGAAGCCACTAACTGAATTTCAGCTGATTCTTGTGTAAAATGATCTGCTGATTTCAAATATGACACCCATTTTCCTCCATCACTCTCAGTTTTTAAGGGGATGCCCCCTAATTGTTATCCCCAGCCGTGCATCTATTAACATCTTGAAACATGGAATCCTCACTCCCTAAAAACCGGTCAGTGTTTAAAGAACTGAAGAGTTTCTACTTAGGATAGACCCAAAATATAAGAAAAAACGTCTTTTGTTATCTTTTTAAAATCATCAATATTAATTAATTACTGAGCTCGCGAGCGCCTTCGCGATTCTGGAAGTCTTCCGAACTCTTCCGCGGGGGCTTCTGGGAGGCTAAAACCCCAGCCGCTTTTAGTAAAAATTATTGCTGCATATAGTCATCAAATTTGGGTCCTTGGGGAAGGGTTAGGACCCTTCAAACGGGAATTGCGTAAAAAATAAGATGGAAAAAATAGCGTATAGAAACCTCTATAATTTTAGAAATTTTTTGTATTTTTAGGGGAGTAATTACCCCTTAAACCTATCCATTTGTTATAAATTTATCATATTTTATTAATTTGAACATTTCTTGTTACTTGGGAGGTAATTTGAAGACTAAAACAATGCTTTTTGACCCTGAAAATCGAGTTTAAAGTTATAAAGTCGTCGAAAACGTAAAAAGGGGGAGGGACCGTTCCCCGAAAATCCTGAGTCAATTGAAAATTTTAATGATGATTTTCGTATTCAGCGACCCAAAATCTAGAAGAAATTACTATTTTATCAAGGAAAAAATTTTGAAGGTCTAATTTGTTGAACAGTGTAATCATATAAGAACTAAAATATCGATGAAAGCCCAAAATAAATTCTACGGCGTGATTAGACCGCTATGACGTTATGCTTTATTATTTCCTAACAGTTTAATTTGTTAATGAAGTATATATTTTCCATTTTAAAAATTACTTGATACTTCTTATTTACTTTAAATGTTGTTATTTTTAATTAAATTAAACGAAAATGATTATTTTTAAAAACATCTAATGTTTTCTCTTAGTTAATGTAAACGGTCTTAGAGAAACAACTTGGCTTAACACTAATATTTCCGGAATTATTTCTAAACACCTATCATTTAATTCTCATTTACACCTTAACTTTTCGACTTTAGTCAGTAACACTTTCGACTTTTAGTCTTATAAATAACTTCATTACGTTCATTAGAGTGCAATATAATTTGTAATTAAAAAAATTTCGAATAAAAAATTAGAAATTTTGACTGTATGTGGCAGCTATCCTAGATTTATGACGTCATATCCGCCTTTTGTTTCATTGTTGTGTTTATAATTAGGAACATATTTTCATTACATTCACTTTGAAAATAGCATCTATTTAAAGTGTTTGATGAAAAAATACTCATACTGTGTTTTTGGTAAAAATAGCCATTTTTTCGTTGTCTTCATAAACTCCCTTTTCTATGGATTTAGATTCTTTTTTCGGTAGCTATTCGATGAATCTATCTATTTAAGAGATTTTCGTCCAAAATAATTCCGATATTATCTCTTTTTCGCCCTGGTTCAATTTTTAACGACCCTAGCACCTTTTCCCAAAAAGGTACAGAGTCTGTCTACATGATTCTTAAAGATCTCAAAAAATTCTTAAAGAATATGGTTACTACTAAGTTCTCTAACAATTATTTAGGAAGAGATCCGTAAAAAACTCATTTTTAAGTAAATTTTCTAGATTGCAAAATTTTTACAACACCTCTTAGTGAAACCTTTTGAAATCCCTTTTTTAAAATGCTTTCAGAATATATAAACCACTAAGCTGTGTTTCTAATTGATTCGGAGGTATTCAGCGTCTAAGTCGGCACGTGTGTAGGCTTAATTCTTAAATAAATCGATTTATTTTTTTTATAATGGTTTAAACGGTGATTGATTCTTAAAATATACATCGTGATGCCCGTCATATTCAATTTTTATGAGTATATCTTTATAATTTAGTAAGTTATTAGACTTGTTAAAAAAATATATAGGATCGTTTAAAAACACAAGTCCACTTTTTGCTTAATAAATCGATAAATATTTTTTTTAAATTTTTTAATATTTTACTTATGATATGAGTAAAGGACCGTTATGGCAAAGTTTTTCCAGAATAACGGGTTCCTCTGGTGATTATGACGTAATTGAGAATTTTTTAAAACAGAATGGAGCTTATTGGTCCTTAACGCGAATGACTAAGGAATATTTCCCAGATTTGAGTTCTCAGTTTGTTTACTTTTAAAGTTACATTTTAATGCTTAACATATTTAGAAAGCTTATAAAATTTTATTCCAGGAATTGGAAATTTTAAGGGAAATATACAGGGTGATTCTAAATTACGTGGACAAACTTCGCATGGGGGTAGAGGGGACCTAGACAAGCATATAGGCCGTTTTTAGAAGGCCCGTGTGACGAAACAAAACATAATAAAATGAAAAACATTATTGCATGAGGTACAGAAGTAACCGTACTACTTAAATCCTCAATGTGATAGAAATTGGACCACTTTCTAAACCGTGGGGTGAGTTTTAAAACGTGCTCTTAGTCAAACAATGGAGTTCCATTAATGGTATTTAGAAAAAGGATGATCGGGGAAGGAATTTTCAATGATCAAACAGTTTCAATGATCCATGTTACGATTATTGAAAATTTCTTCCCCGATCGTCATTTTTCTAAATACCATTAAGGAATGTGATTCTTTGACTAAAAGATTAATATTGCACTTTTGAAACTAACTCTGCGGTTTAGAAAGTGGTTCAATTTCTATCACATTGAGGATTTAAGTAGTACGGATACTCCTGTACCTTATGCAATAATGTTTTTTATTTCATTATGTTTTGTTTCGTCACACGGGTCTTCTAAAAACGGCCTCTTGAAACGCGCTCGCACTACATTAGGTCCTAGCTCCTAAACGGTAAGGATGCGCCCCCCCCATTCCTATGCGAAATATGCTTGTCTAGGCCCCCTCTACCCCCATGTGAAGTTTGTCCACGTAATTTAGAATCACCCTGTATACATATTGCGTTTGTATTATAGTTCAAATAATTTTCGTTTTACTTGAAATTTTTCCCAAATATTGAGATAAATATATAAGATTTTAATGTGTTGTAGTAGACCTTTCTTTAGAACAGGGGTTCTCAAACTTTTTTGGCCCGTGGACCCCCTCACGACATTTTTCGTACCCCGTGGACCCCTGTCTTAGGGACTGTTCAAAAAGTGGCTAAAAAATCTTATGTTTTTGATATGACATAAGGGTGTGTTGCAGAAGGGCTTCGCCAGTCCAAATCTGGAAATAGTTAAATCAGGCATGAGATTCTTCCGAATTTTTTCGGAACTTCCGAATTTTCCGATTTTTTTGAGAATTTTCAGACTTTTTCCGAAATTTTCAGACTTTTTTTTTACATTTTGAAAATTAAGCGTTTCTAATTGTTAATTTTTTTAAATCCTCAAAAAATTTTTGAAAGAAAAATTCAAGTAACGTAAAAACTAGAACTCTACCTCCCCTTATCAGCGCCCGTTCCCCATCGTTCCGGACAGCGCGTATCGCTCTTCGGCTGACCTTGCCCAGTTGCTTTCATTCTTTCTGTTGGCGCGTAATTTTTTAATGGAATATTAGATAAGAACCTGATTAGTAATGACGACCTCCCGCAACGATATCGTTGTCCGTTTGGATGGAACTGGAACTGATGTTCGAGCGATAGACAAAGGAATAGAGAACAGCTGGAGTTGGCTAGAGAAAAAATTAATGGCGTGTTCGTTCAAGAATCCATAAGAAAAATCAGTAAACCCGGATTTGCCTACTGCTTAATATGTTCTAAAGATAATCTTCATACAGTAGAACCCCGATTATCCGCGGTGCTGATTATCCGCGAGGGCCAAGAAATTTTTTTAATGAGGAGAGCAAATTTTAGATGAGATAAGAGAGATTTTAGATGTAGAGCAAAGGTTTCTGATGTACTGTACTATTTTAAAAGTTTTACATATCATGTTTTTTGTACAATAGAGCATAGTTTTTATGCTGAAATATTTTTTTCGTGTTTCCCTCTCATTTTTAGTCTTTTTTCGGGTTATCCGCGATTTTCACTATCCGCGGTACCCTTGCCACCCAATTCCGCGGATAATCGGGGCTCTACTGTATTTTATTTGATTTTTTCCTTCTCACTAGATATCGCCGTTATAGTCAAATAATTTGAAAGAGAACATCTTGGCCTTCATCACCATGTAATATTTTTAATATCTGAGGTTTTTTTTTGGGAATATAGCAAGATTTATGCATAATGCATCAACAGCTTTAATTAATGGGAATGAGAAGTGATCTTTTTTCCCTAGCTGATATAAACTTTAGCATGTGTTTCTCGAGTTTCAGCTGGTTTCAGCACCTTTTTTTCTTTTATTGGAACTCAAGGAGAGTTGGAGTGTTTATTATGACAGTTATTACTATTTATTTCTTCAAGATTTCGCTTGCATTCGGATGGAATTATTTATTGCTAAAACAGAAAACATGTATGTGTTTAAGTGTCTAGTTGAAATGGAGAAGGAAATAGATATTTTTAAAAATATATATTCAGAATTTAAGATGCTTAAACGATTTCGATGCGGTAAAAGTGGGTGTGTCTCGTTTTACCGAAATCCATAAGACCGAAGTGCCTCTTTCCCGAACGCCAAATGGCCGAAAGACTACTTGCTCGAACGGGACGTTTTACCGAACGGGATGTTTGACCGACAGGACTTTTGACCGAACGGGACGTTTGACTGAAAGGACTTTTGACCGAACGGGACGTTTGACCGACAGGACTTTTGACCGAACGGGACGTTTGACTGAAAGGACTTTTGACCGAACGGGACGTTTGACCGACAGGACTTTTGACCGAATGGGACGTTTGACCGAATGGGACGTTTGACCGAACGGGACGTTTGACCGAACGGGATGTTTTACCGAATAGGACTTTTGACCGAATGGGACGTTTGACCGAATGGGATGTTTTACCGAATGGGACTTTTGACCGAATGGGATGTTTTACCGAATGGGACGTTTGACCGAACGGGATGATTTACCGAATGGGACTTTTGACCGAATGGGACGTTTGACCGAACATGACGTTTGACCGAATGGGACATTTGCCTGACAGCTCATTTTGGTCTCATATTTTTTATGAGCATTTTATTTCAGTTTCATGTTGCTTGACCACTGGTCAAGATGCGCTATGTGGCTAAAAGTATTTTTAAAATAAATGGGGGAGTTGATAATTGACAATTTGAATTCCCTGTGTAGTTAAAACATGACTCTTTGGTTCTCGCTGACCATTGGTCAGTATGATCCACTTTTTGCTACTCCTATGCTTTGGTACTAAAGTAGGTCATGTGATAGCTCAAACCAAACGGCCTGACACGCCCGACATTTTGGTCTTGACCACGGGTCGATATCTCTTGACCAGTGGTCAATCCAGTTTTCTCTCTATTTCTAAGATGATAATTATTTTCCAAATAAGGTATTTTTACCCCTAAATAGAGTCATTGGCACGTTTTACGCATGTAGTAGTACTATTAGATCACACGAGGGGGATTTCTGACCAGAGAGACCAATCTAGAAATAGAGAGAAAACTGGAATGACCACTGGTCAAGAGATATCGACCCGTGGTCAAGACCAAAATGTCGGGCGTGTCAGGCCGTTTGGTTTGAGCTATCACATGACCTACTTTAGTACCAAAGCATAGGAGTAGCAAAAAGTGGATCATACTGACCAATGGTCAGCGAGAACCAAAGAGTCATGTTATAACAACAGGGAATTCAAATTGTCAATTACCAACTCCCCCATTTATTTTAAAAAGACTTTTAGCCACATAGCGCAATCTTGACCAGTGGTCAAGCAACATGAAACTGAAATAAAATGCTCATAAAAAATATGAGACCAAAATGAGCTGTCAGGCAAATGTCCCATTCGGTCAAACGTCATGTTCGGTCAAACGTCCCATTCGGTCAAAAGTCCCATTCGGTAAAACATCCCGTTCGGTCAAACGTCCCATTCGGTAAAACATCCCATTCGGTAAAACATCCCATTCGGTCAAAAGTCCCATTCGGTCAAACGTCCCATTCGGTCAAAAGTCCCGTTCGGTAAAACATCCCGTTCGGTCAAACGTCCCGTTCGGTCAAACATCCCATTCGGTCAAAAGTCCTGTCGGTCAAACGTCCCGTTCGGTCAAAAGTCCTTTCGGTCAAACGTCCCGTTCGGTCAAAAGTCCTGTCGGTCAAACATCCCGTTCGGTAAAACGTCCCGTTCGAGCAAGTAGTCTTTCGGCCATTTGGCGTTCGGGAAAGAGGCACTTCGGTCTTATGGATTTCGGTGAATCGGGCGCGACCCGGTAAAAGTAGCTGCGCGCTTTGCGGGTCTTAAGTGAAAGAAGATATAAATAGGTTTCTTCTAAATAATTTTATTTATCTTCATGAATAAGTTACTTGTGATAAATATCTCCTCATTTTGCGACATTTTCCTCAGTTTTATGCATCGGGTGTATGGAATTGTTAATTTTTAAGCATTATTTGTTTTTAAAAATTTTCAAAGAAAATAAAGGGATAGCAGTACAAATTTTTCAGCATTTACTTTGAATCTGTTATGCTGATCATATGGTAAAAATTAGGTATTTTAGACCACAATTTTGATTTCTACGATTTTTTACTGATCTTAGACGCAAGTAGGTGCCAAGTATTACGATTTGACCGAAATATTTACGGATTCGATAGAAAATTACGGTGTTACGGACATCGATTAAAAATTACGGATTAAATGAAGTCTCGAAAATTTCTGCGCTTTAAAAATGTATTTGCTTCCCTTTTCTCCATGCAAAGTACGATTTTTCATGGTTTCGTCAACTCGTAGCCTGTATGACAACCTGGGGAAACTTTAATATCGTTTCCGTCAATGTTGAGTGGAATTTGGGCCTGCTATTGGTCTATGCCTGCTATTGGCCGCGAAACAATGAAAAAGCGGGACGTCTCGATTTTCTGCGGAAGAAACTCATGCCTGGAAGAAAGGTTCAACAATCCGACCTCCCTCAAACAAAACGAGGGAGGTCGGATTGTTGAACCTTTCTTCCAGGCATGAGTTTCTTCCGCAGAAAATCGAGACGTCCCGCTTTTTCATTGTTTCGCGGCCCGCGAACTAATTGTAATTCAGATTTTACTTTTCCAGATTATTTTCAAGAAAAATCACGAGTTTTCGCGGAAAATCGTGAAAGTTTCGTTTTTGTTTAATTCGCGGAGTGTACCGCTTCTGCCGCGATGCTTTCGTGGAAGGCCGCGGACGTCAGGTTTAAGTCGGCTTCTTCTCGCGTTGTTATTGCGATGTAGAAAAAACAACTTGACCGTGGTTCGAAGCCAACAAGTCGTACTAAACAAGTTTAATACTAAATCGTACAACAGCTCTGGTTACGGAAAGCTTTTTTTGAAACTTGGCACCTCTGCGAAGTGCCCCCCGGCCCGTGGGAGCAGCTCGATAGGGGCCGCCCGTCGCGAAAGGAATAAAGAGAGGCAAAGCCTTTACTTAAAAAATTTTGATGGTGTTCCAAAATAAGCTAAAACCTTGATTTTTAGGATCAAATTTTCAAAATTTTTCTGGGGAGACCCCCTTTTGGTACATGGAACTTTATTATACCCAATTTTTCGTATTATTGTCATTTATATGCCCAAAATCAAACTAAAAATTTATTTAAAAGACTAGGGAGCTACCGCCCCCTGCTCGCTATCGCTCGCCAACCCCCGTTAACTGCTGTCGCAGGGCCTTTCGGATCGCTTCGCAATCCCCACAAAACCCTGCTCACTAATATTATTTATTTATAAAACATTCGTTATAACAATTAGTAGAAAAAACGTCAACCAACTTTCCAGAAGCACACTCTCTTAAAATTCTCTTAAAAGAATATTTATTGGTTAAATTATCAATAATTTAATAAACACGTTTTCCTTGAAAATATCCATCAAGTCTGCTCGTGCTATATTGTTATTCAATATTTACATAAACGTTCAGCAATGAATCTGTTAAATTTAATATAGTACCTAGTAACTCGTCAAAATATCTAGTGTTTTATCATTCAAGTTTTAGTTTTAAAACAGACTTTTTAAATAATACGATTTAAGCTATTAAAAATAATAAGAGACAAAATCTACATTGCACTCAATGTTTACAAACAATTAATTTTGGTGTGTGAAATTCTATACTTGAATAGTAGATCTGTGAGTTTCTGAAAAACTCTTATCAGTCTTTTAAAAATATTTTATTTAGAAAGTACATATTTTGAAGCGCATTTTTAAAGCGTGAATGGAATTATTTTCATCATTAATGAATAGCGTCGGTTGGTTATTGTGATTGGAGGTATAATAAACTGTACGACAGTTTCTTGCTGTTAACTGCAACCTTATCCGTAATCCAGAAAAATGGAAATATCTTAGAATTGAGAATTTTTTTAGAAATTCTAAAGGCACTTTGCACATCCTCAAAAGAATCCGAACAGTTTGATACCAAAAACATGTTATACGGATCAGTAATTAAAAAGCCTTTCTCTGGAAACCATTTACAAAAACTTTTTTTTAGAATAGAGATACATTGAACCCATAAAACTAAAAGGAGGGTTTTTTTTCACAAAATTTCGTTCCCGCAGTTTTTCCGAATTAAAGGAGCCACTTTTATGTTTATCCTACAACAATGGATTTTAAACGGCAACAATGGAGAATAGGCCTATAACAATTAATGTTACATCTTCTCCTATATTTACAACAATGTGGGTTTGCCACGAAGTTAGGTATGAAATATGGGTTTTTAAGCATAAAATTGACCAAAAAAGTTGTTAGGATGCTTCGATTTTAAATTATCTTTATTCAGAAACCTTCCCGGGAGCGAGTAGAGTAACGTGGTATAGTTTAAATATTTATGTAGGTTCAAAAAGTTTAAAACTGTAAAGGACATACAAACACTGATTTATTTATATATATGTTGATCCCATAATTGGGAAGTAAGGGAGTGGGCAAGACTATTCCATTTAAATAAGTAGTTTAATACAAATAATCTAGGGGTTGTAGGTTACAATTACTTCAAATTAGTTCATATTACAATTAATGGAGCGAGCAAAAGGTAAGGTAGAAATCGAGCGGCGAGCGTCAACGTGGCTCGGACTCTGGTTTAAAACTGGTTTCTCCGGCCCGCGATGTCCTCGTTCAGTTGTCTCCTCTCCTCCTCCCTATCGCTCACCGGGGTCTGGTCCCTGCTCTTCAAGGGGGAGGTGTTGACGTCAAAGCGCGACACCGTCGGGCAGCCGCGGAACTAAGTTACTCCGTACTTAACACTCGGGCATCCTGATACACCGGTCCTCCGGGTTGGTGCATCCGAGCTGCAAAGCAAAAGGTACGGGACAGGTACGGAAGTAAAATCGGTTTCGAACTCTCCTGACACGCACTAAAACAGCTTCTGAACACTCTGGTCGCAGTAAAGGGTCATTACATCTTCAAATTTTCATTAAAAGGGCATCAAAGGGTTCATCAAATAGCTTCAAATTTTCATCAAAAATGCATCAAGGTTTCAAAGCTAAGTCATCAAATTCATCAAGGTTAAGTCATCAAATTCATCAAGGTTTCATCAAGTCATCAAAAAGAAAATCAAATGAAAACAATCTTCCACGCAACCAGATATGATCATCAGGACTGTTCCAGCCCGTGCCGCAGAGAGTTCAATAACATTCATATTTTTTTCATTTAATTAAGGTGTAGTATCACAATTATTGTTTTTTTTTCTGGATCCATATTAAACATAAACAAAAATACGCATCTGGAGTAATATAAAACACAAATTGAAGAAAAGAGAAAAAAAAAGGTCATCAGGGCCATTTCTTCATGAAGTCACTTCCAATAGATTGGTGACAGAGGAATTAACAGATGTAATTCTATTGTTCTCCTGTGGCCTATCTGTATTTCTCTGTCTGGGGTTGGTGGGACAGTGGGCATGGATATGTCCATATCCCTTGCAGCCATAGCACTGCTTGCCCTGGCCTCTATTTGGGCATTGAGAACTTTTGTGGCCTCTTTGGCCGCAGGAATAACAAGTAGGGTCATTTTTCCTAGGGGGAAACTTTGCCGGCTCCTGCCTGCTCAGGACAAAATAACGCTCAAAGATTTTAAGCTTTTCCTTGAGTGCCCTGATGGAGGTACACTCGTAGAGCATAACCTTGTTGGGCGATTCAGGGATTCCCCTTAAAAAGTACTCTACTATGGACCTTTCGTCCATAGCGCCTTGTGCACCCAACTGCCTCATTTCAATAAGATATTCGGACAGACTCTCATTGGGTTTTATTTTCCTCTGCTCCATTGCCTGATGGATTTGGATACCCGAAAGTCTTTCGGAGAACTCCTCTAATAACATGTTTTTGAGATCGGTCCAAGATCGGAGACCTCGAACAGACCCAATTAACTTAGAAGCAGAACCTACTAGGCATTTTTTCCCAAATATCAGTTGGTGAACTGGGTTGCTGATACTATGCAACTCAAACACCTCCTCCAGTTCACATATGAATCCTTCAACTGGCCCATCGCCTTTCCCAGAAAAGGGTTTAACTAAGTTGCTCAAGTCATGCAAGGAGAATGGAGATGAAAAGGACTGGGGCATTGTTACGGGAGTCATGGAGGATTGTGACAAGTTGTCTAATTCCCTATGAAAGTTAGAGACGCTAGGGAAAGGGAGTTGGCTGTTTATTACTTGGGGTAGGATAGGGGCTGACCGATTTTCAAAAGATTGGGCAGGGTCATATTCCTCATCTTCCTCTTCATTATCAGAACATTCTGATCTCAAAAGGGAGAAATCTGTTAATGCTAGGAAAATGGCCTCTCGACATGGCTCAATCTCCGTCGAAAAATCAATTCCCAGCAAATTACATATAGCAATTAAATCCTTGAGGGAAAACTCCTCAGCAGATTTTTTCTTGGCTTCTACCTCAGACGAAGTAAATCCCCGAAATGTTCGCAAGCGGGCGCGGTTCTGTCGATCACCATCGTTGCCAAAAATTAGCCTATGCAACAGTTTTATATGGTCTTTAGAACCTGTCTTCAAAGACTGCGCCACGCTTGGAATGTCGTTAAGGGTTGACATTTTGTTAAATTTACACTCTTCAACTTTTATACTATATATTTCAAAGCCTTCCAATATATTTCAAATATACTCAAAATTATCTTCAATTACTCAGTTATCAAATCAATTATCAAAAATGCTGTTCAATACTATTCAATAATCTTCAAAAACATAAAAGTAAAATCTTCAAAAAATCTTCGAACGCATTATCCGCCATAAACAATCTTGAGAACAGTTTCATTAATCAATATCTTCAATCTTCAAACAATCAAATTTTGACTTCAAAGGAAAAAAAACTTTCTCAAAGCTGGTATATGGCAGGGAATGCTTTCGAACGCCGAAGTTTAACTCACTTGTTTTTTATCCATCAAGAGCTGGCTCCATCCGCTTCCATCCAAAGGCACAAATGGTATTCCATGAAAATTTATCGCGACACACTTGGAGATTCCATAGTAGATCGTTGGTAGCTCGGTATTTTTATAAAATTACTCAATGAAGGGTCAAAAACGTGGTCCTAGGGTAAGACCGGGCGAGCGCCCATGTTGATCCCATAATTGGGAAGTAAGGGAGTGGGCAAGACTATTCCATTTAAATAAGTAGTTTAATACAAATAATCTAGGGGTTGTAGGTTACAATTACTTCAAATTAGTTCATATTACAATTAATGGAGCGAGCAAAAGGTAAGGTAGAAATCGAGCGGCGAGCGTCAACGTGGCTCGGACTCTGGTTTAAAACTGGTTTCTCCGGCCCGCGATGTCCTCGTTCAGTTGTCTCCTCTCCTCCTCCCTATCGCTCACCGGGGTCTGGTCCCTGCTCTTCAAGGGGGAGGTGTTGACGTCAAAGCGCGACACCGTCGGGCAGCCGCGGAACTAAGTTACTCCGTACTTAACATATATATATATATATATATATATATATATATATATATATATATATATATACAGGGCTCGATATATATATATATATATATATATATATATATATATATATATATATACAGGGCTCGATTTCTAAAAATAGAGGTACCGGAACGGTAAAATTATTGGTCTCAAAAACTGAAGAAAAGCGAATACTTTTTAATGCAAAAACTTAAGAATTTATTTTTAAATTTAAATTTTAAAAAATTCAAATGTGTTGAACAAGATTAGGAAGAATTTTCTAACTTAATTATTGTACAAGGCGATGAACTATTTAGGCAAATTTTTTTTTGTTAAAACACCGTTTTTTACATACAATTTTTTTCCAACAAGGCGCCTCTTGTAGAAGGCAGGACTGTGTATCATCAATGAACCAATAGTGTTGTATATTTTGCCAGTTTAAGGAATATAATGCGTAGTTTAAGTCCTTAAACCGTAGAATTTAAGATGTCGCAAATTTTCTTGGCAAATTTGACCAGCAATCTGGCAAATCTGATTCAAGAATCAACACCAGGAGCGGATTGTGTGGGTAGTTCAAATTGGGGTTTACAATTATGTTTTAAAAGAACACAATCTAGTAATATCCTTAATTTTAGAACACAAAATTATTGTTATTTGCAAGAAAGATAAAAATGCATTAAATTTTTTTTAAAATTTTAAATATGCACAAGTGAATCGTTGAACAAAAGTTTAAAAAGTAACAACAGAAATTTTTTTTACACATCTAGGATCATAGTGGATTATGTAGAAATTTATTTTGGGAGGGGCCCAAATATCCTTTCATAAAATGAAATCAGTATCAGGCCCCAAGTTAAATTTTTGCACAGGGGGGAAGAAACGCGAAATTCCCTCAAAACCCTTTTTTTACGCCATGAACTTAATCTGAAGGTAAACGTGATTAATTGAGTTCTAAATACAAAAAGGGGGTCTGGGGGTCCTCCCCCAGAAAAATTTTGGAAATTTGACCCTAAAAACAGGGTTTTAATTCATTTTAGGACTTTTATTCGTACAGATAGAAAGGTTTTTAGGGCCTGATGAAAGGGTTTCGCGGGCTGTAGTTATAGGAGACCCCTGAACAAAAATGTTTTCTTTAATCGAAAAAGAGGTTCCGGAACGCCAATATATATATATATATATATATATATATATATATATATATATATATATATATATAGACCCGGCTTTGCCCGGGCGCAGTAGCGCTGACGCGCTAGACCCGGGCTTCGCCCGGGTTTCCGTTTTTTAATAAATGTCATCAGGTGCGTTACAGATGGGTTTCGCCAGTCCATTTTTAAAGAAAATTATTCTGGTGTGTTACAGAGGGGCTTCGCCAGTCCATTAAAAAAACTATTCTGGTGTGTTAAAGGTTACGGGCTTCGCCAGTCCAAATAAGGAAATAGTTAAATAAAGGATCTATTTTAATGTTTATGTTACAACAATGGATTTTAAACTTCAACAATCGATTTCAATCTGCAACAATCGAGAATATGCCTGCAACAATCAAAGTTACATCCTCTTTACAACAATGTGGTTTTGCCCTGAAGTTAGGCATAAAATATGGGTTTTTAAGCATAAAATTGACCAAATAAGTTATTAAGACGCTTCGATTTCAAATTATTTTTATTCAGAAACCTTCCTTGGAGCGAGTAGATCAACGTGGTATAGTTTAATAGTTAATGTAGGTTCGAAAAGTTTAAAACTATAAAGGACATACATACATACATACATACATACAAACATACAGACAGACATTGATTTTTATATATATAGATATATATATATATATATATATATATATATATATATATATATATATATATATATATATATATATATATATATATATATATATATATATATATATATATATATATATATATATATATATATATATATATATATATATATATATATATATATATATATATATATATATATATATATATATATATATATATATATATATATATATATATATATATATATATATATATATATATATATATATATATATATATTCTAAATTTTGATAAGGCTATTCTTCAAGCATTTTTTACAATTTTTTAAATATCGAACTTTAATTCAGCTAGCCTCAAGCTTTTAATTCAGTTTTCCTAATATCCTATTATTTTCAAACATTTAGTACAGTTATTTAAACATACAAACTCTTAGTTTTAAAAATCCTAATTTTTTCTCAGTTTTTCCTAATTTATATCCCACAAATAAAATTCATTTCTTACTTTCCTACCATTCTAAACTTATATTTCAGATTTGCTAATATTTCCAAAAATATATATTCAGTTTTAGTCTTAAACATTTATTTGTTAATTAAACATTTCTTATTTTAACTAGAAATTAACAACCATATTAAAAAACACATTTTCTGTTACACATTTTATTGCACGGGATTAGCAGCTACAATCACACAAATAACACACAAAATCTTTCCCTTTTCCAAGGTATTGATATTTATAATATTTTCAATTCATTGAAGGGAACTTGCAGACCTTTTTCAAAAATATTCCACACTATTGGAATCTGTAAATAAGTGCATTGAAATAAATTGACGTTTGAGTATAAAATAAACTTGAAAAATAATTGAATCCACTCTAAAAAAGGATGTTCCAACATATATCTATATGTGATTACACCCCCAATGGAAGGATTGGCCCCTATTTTCTTTCATGCTGTGCAAAGAACTTTTTTTGTTATGTTACTATAACCGGATTTTACCTCTTAACTTAAATCCCATAGTTCGAACATTTGTTATGCTATGCAACTTGGATAATTTGAAGCTGAAGGGAGGACACTATAAAAGTTTTGTGTTTTACTATTAAATTCCAGGTGAACTGATAATTAAATCTAATTTTTTTTAAAACAGAACATTTTACTTATTATAATAAAATTTTTAACATTTACATTGCTATACAATTTCTAGTATTCAGTTATTTTGGTTTTATACTTAACTCACAGAAATCAAATACAATAATCAACATTTTCAATTGGTTTTCTATGTGAAAAGGTAAATGATACTTACTTAGTGTGTATAATATCCGAAAGCACTGTATGGTGGTAATTTGTAAAAAAATTCGCAATCCATTTCGTGCATCAACGGGGTAGTTATGCAAATATCGCACCAACTTGTCCATCTTTTTGGCACGGCATTCCTGGTATCTCCTTTCTTGGATGTGGTATTCCACATATTTGGAAGTCCATGGACTGTTGTCATCTTCAAAAACTGTGTTTTGCAATTATTGCATGTTTTCCAGAAAAAAAAATTTGCGCTTTTTACTTCCCAGAAAGAAAACACAAAATGCCTTGCCTCAGGAATTATATCCGTGTCCCAAAACTTAACAAACGTTGCAAAATAGCACCGTGGCAATCTATTTATCCGGGCAAAGTTCCATGTTTCCATGATATTGTTTCGTTGCATTTCTGCACTGGGTGCGTCCTCACATACTTGTATGGTATCAAAAGCCGTTAATGGTAGATCTTCTTCGAACGCAGGCACATTTACGCTGCAAATTAAATCCACCCAACGCCGATCCTTCTTCTCTAACCATTCACTCACTAAATATTTTTTTACAGTATTTGGCAGATTTAAATGATAAATTTGAGGCAAAAACTGTATGGAATCCAAAATCACATCAACACAAACTTGGGAGAGAGAAGACATTGTTGTGTGCACTGAAATTAAGGATAATACTTAAAATTTCAGACTGAATTCGTGTTCTTTGGGTGAATATATGCTGTGTAAATGGTTAACTAGCAAGCTTTAAATATTATCACAGTCAAACATTCAGATCCAATGAGGTGCATGTCCGGATGGATATTACCAAAGCAAACCCCACCGTGAAAAGGGGGGAGAAGATTAGTTCAATGACATACCCTGATAAAGGTATTTCAACCATTTTACTTAGTAAGCCTAAATAAAAAAACGTGTTTATAGAACTATCCTTTGTAGGCGCCACTAACCGAGTTTAATATTTATGTTGGAAAATTATTTGCAATATATAATTTCAGAAAAATTAAATACTTCATTTAAAAAAAAAATCTACCAACCTGTTTGAACACGGTGTGATTGCATGAATCATTGTAGAACAGGAAGTTCTTATCAGAAAATCCGGTTCAGGTAACGCGTGTAACGCAATATTTTCGCTGCATGCATTCATTCTCTGTTACGTGAAAACATATTTTACCATAAAAATTCTTAATTTTATTCAATTTGATTCCAGTTTCAGTGTTATTTGCCTATTTCTCACAGATTTTTATCAATTTTAATTCTATCACGAGTCAGCGCTGGAATGAATCTTATCGTTTTGAATGGAATGCGATATCATGGCATGCCATAAGTTAAGGCCTTTTACAATTTATTACTATAACATTTTGAAAAGCGCAACTCAAATGAATGTTCCAACTTGAAGGAATGAACCAGATGATTACAACTTTTTGAAAGAAATGAATCCAGGATCTTATCGGAATGTCTTAGAACAAGATAACTAAATCCGCAGTTGAATCTTATTGTATGGAAACCAAATCTTTGAAATATTAATATCTTACACATGAAAGTAATGCTAATTAAAACCCAAACATTCACCTATTTCACACATTATTATTTTTTAAATCGAACAAAAGTTAATTTTTTTTAGTTGAATTTAGTGCTTTTTAAGAAACTTTGTACCAAATAAATTTCAATTTTGAAATTAATATTACAACAAGAATATGATTTTACCATTTCAGATGTTTAAAATAATTCGGTTTAAAGTTTTATATGTGCATTGCAGAACACAGTTTTTCAACAAAATGTGCAAAGCCAGCTAGCTTATTCTTAGGCATGAGTGCGACACGATATTTTAGTTACAAAAGAATTTGTATCATTATTTTAGGGAAAAAAAATTCACTTGTAGCCATTCTAATCAAAGTTATTCCTGGCATGCTTTTACTACCTATTGGAAATAAGACTAGAAATACAGAAACTAGATATTTTGCCTGTTTCTCACAGATTTTTATCATTTTCAAGCAACTCCAATTCATGCGTTCACGGATCTCAACTGTTATTTAAGGCAAATTAATGCATGGTTTGAAAGGGTATATATCAATATAACGCGAAGTACATTTTTTTTCTGTAAAGTTTTTATCAGAACAAAAATTTTAAAATATTCTATTCAATTAATGGTTTTTCATAATAACAAGCTAAAAAGACATTTCTCTAAACAAATTACGTTGATCATTTTGAAGAAATAAAACAACTTTCGATGACACTAATACGTTTTTTCCATTTATCTATAAATAAACTGCCATATCAATGTGCATGGCTAAAAACCTTTGTATACACTATCAAAGATATAGTTAAACTCTATCACACTCATGATTAACAAGTTGATAAGATATTTGGTTGAAACACTGATTCAAACATATTTTCACCTTTTTCTGCCGTACTTTATTACAGTTCATACTGTTTTTCTGGCCAACATTATTTGCTGTTACAAAGTGATTTTTTAAGATATGTTTGACAAAAATATATTACTCCCTTTTCTTATACTCGCATTTTTTTCTTAAGGATTTAGCCTTTTTTACCAAATTTTCCAGTTAATTCCTTGCAACTCGCAAAACTTGCCAATATTATAGTAGATATTTTCAAAATTTCTGTAAAGTTGTATACCCGGCATATCTCTTTTGTATATACTTCATAAATAATATATACCTCGGCATATACTTCATATGAAAATTGCCATAAGTGAGCAAGCACTGAAAATAATTCCTTGGGAAAAAACATGCAATAGCTTAGCATACATAACATACAATTCATTGTGGAAAAATATCCACAAACATCATATTACAAGCAAAAATATATTAAAATTTCGCTTGCTTTTTTCAATATTGTTAAAAAAATTTCCATTTTTTTCCTTAAAAAACTTAAAACAATCAACCAAATTTTTAAAATTTACAATACACTTTTTCACATGTGTGTTACTACAGTTCAACATTATGTAGTTGTTGAATACTTTTTCTTAAATGCTAAATAATTTTTACCTAAGTGTTTAAGAACGTTAATTAATTTTATTTTCATGTTAAATATTTTTTTATTGTTGAATTCGTTTACTTTAGATGCTGAATAAATTTTTAAAAAATTTAAATGTTAAAATTTTTTACCAACTTGTTAACATTTTTTACTATCATGTTAAATATTTTAAACTATTTAAATATTTTTAATGTTAATTTTTATATTAGTTGTTGCTTGAGCATGTTTTTTTAAGTTTTAATGTTAAAAGCTTTACTAACTTGCTGAATAGTTTTATTTTTAATGTTAAAATAATTTTAACTAATATTATTTTAATGTTGAACTTTTTCTTTTGTTGTAGATTATTTATTACTTTCCATGTTGAATTATTTTTTAATGTTGTTATTGATCTTGGAATGCATTTTATAAAAAAACAAACAGCATGTATTCCAAATACAATACAGCATGGGCATACATGCAGGGGCAATACAACATGTATTGCCCCTCTCATTTTTAATCAGTCTCCATTCCTAATCACATTCCTAAGGGATATCACAGGCTCTGATAGTAACTTGACTATGAAACTGGTTTGTTATCATGGTGAGCAAGCTGCTGAGAATTTCAAAATTTACACAAGAGCATATGAGGTACAAAAATATTGAAAATAATCATTCTTGCGTAGTTTTCCAAAGCTATATGAAGAAAAAATAATTCTAAATGAGCCCCCAATCAGCCTACTTTTGTTGGAGAGAAGAACATGCATGCATGGGAAAGGGTGTATTCCTTCAAATACATGGATTCTTTTTCAAAAGATTTAATGAAACCAAAACAATAAAAGAAAGATAAATTCCATAGATAATCTGAATAAAGAAGAAAATTCCTATAATGAGAGAGAAATTGTGAGGCAATAATTTCAGCTGAATAATGTGGGTGAATACCCATGATATCTGAGTATCATGGTTATTCTCTCTATAATGCACTTTTCACTGAAAAGATGCATAATTATAAAATAGATAATTTTGTTATACCCTGCCAAACCGTAAGGTAAATCCATGCATAGCAAGTTATTACTATTTTATAATTATGCATCTTTTCAGTGAAAAGTGCATTATAGAGAGAATAACCATGATACTCAGATATCATGGGTATTCACCCACATTATTCAGCTGAAATTATTGCCTCACAATTTCTCTCTCATTATAGGAATTTTCTTCTTTATTCAGATTATCTATGGAATTTATCTTTCTTTTATTGTTTTGGTTTCATTAAATCTTTTGAAAAAGAATCCATGTATTTGAAGGAATACACCCTTTCCCATGCATGCATGTTCTTCTCTCCAACAAAAGTAGGCTGATTGGGGGCTCATTTAGAATTATTTTTTCTTCATATAGCTTTGGAAAACTACGCAAGAATGATTATTTTCAATATTTTTGTACCTCATATGCTCTTGTGTAAATTTTGAAATTCTCAGCAGCTTGCTCACCATGATAACAAACCAGTTTCATAGTCAAGTTACTATCAGAGCCTGTGATATCCTTTAGGAATGTGATTAGGAATGGAGACTGATTAAAAATGAGAGGGGCAATACATGTTGTATTGCCCCTGCATGTATGCCCATGCTGTATTGTATTTGGAATACATGCTGTTTGTTTTTTTATAAAATGCATTCCAAGATCAATAACAACATTAAAAAATAATTCAACATGGAAAGTAATAAATAATCTACAACAAAAGAAAAAGTTCAACATTAAAATAATATTAGTTAAAATTATTTTAACATTAAAAATAAAACTATTCAGCAAGTTAGTAAAGCTTTTAACATTAAAACTTAAAAAAACATGCTCAAGCAACAACTAATATAAAAATTAACATTAAAAATATTTAAATAGTTTAAAATATTTAACATGATAGTAAAAAATGTTAACAAGTTGGTAAAAAATTTTAACATTTAAATTTTTTAAAAATTTATTCAGCATCTAAAGTAAACGAATTCAACAATAAAAAAAATATTTAACATGAAAATAAAATTAATTAACGTTCTTAAACACTTAGGTAAAAATTATTTAGCATTTAAGAAAAAGTATTCAACAACTACATAATGTTGAACTGTAGTAACACACATGTGAAAAAGTGTATTGTAAATTTTAAAAATTTGGTTGATTGTTTTAAGTTTTTTAAGGAAAAATATGGAAATTTTTTTAACAATATTGAAAAAAGCAAGCGAAATTTTAATATATTTTTGCTTGTAATATGATGTTTGTGGATATTTTTTCACAATGAATTGTATGTTATGTATGCTAAGCTATTGCATGTTTTTTCCCAAGGAATTATTTTCAGTGCTTGCTCACTTATGGCAATTTTCATATGAAGTATATGCCGAGGTATATATTATTTATGAAGTATATACAAAAGAGATATGCCGGGTATACAACTTTACAGAAATTTTGAAAATATCTACTATAATATTGGCAAGTTTTGCGAGTTGCAAGGAATTAACTGGAAAATTTGGTAAAAAAGGCTAAATCCTTAAGAAAAAAATGCGAGTATAAGAAAAGGGAGTAATATATTTTTGTCAAACATATCTTAAAAAATCACTTTGTAACAGCAAATAATGTTGGCCAGAAAAACAGTATGAACTGTAATAAAGTACGGCAGAAAAAGGTGAAAATATGTTTGAATCAGTGTTTCAACCAAATATCTTATCAACTTGTTAATCATGAGTGTGATAGAGTTTAACTATATCTTTGATAGTGTATACAAAGGTTTTTAGCCATGCACATTGATATGGCAGTTTATTTATAGATAAATGGAAAAAACGTATTAGTGTCATCGAAAGTTGTTTTATTTCTTCAAAATGATCAACGTAATTTGTTTAGAGAAATGTCTTTTTAGCTTGTTATTATGAAAAACCATTAATTGAATAGAATATTTTAAAATTTTTGTTCTGATAAAAACTTTACAGAAAAAAAATGTACTTCGCGTTATATTGATATATACCCTTTCAAACCATGCATTAATTTGCCTTAAATAACAGTTGAGATCCGTGAACGCATGAATTGGAGTTGCTTGAAAATGATAAAAATCTGTGAGAAACAGGCAAAATATCTAGTTTCTGTATTTCTAGTCTTATTTCCAATAGGTAGTAAAAGCATGCCAGGAATAACTTTGATTAGAATGGCTACAAGTGAATTTTTTTTCCCTAAAATAATGATACAAATTCTTTTGTAACTAAAATATCGTGTCGCACTCATGCCTAAGAATAAGCTAGCTGGCTTTGCACATTTTGTTGAAAAACTGTGTTCTGCAATGCACATATAAAACTTTAAACCGAATTATTTTAAACATCTGAAATGGTAAAATCATATTCTTGTTGTAATATTAATTTCAAAATTGAAATTTATTTGGTACAAAGTTTCTTAAAAAGCACTAAATTCAACTAAAAAAAATTAACTTTTGTTCGATTTAAAAAATAATAATGTGTGAAATAGGTGAATGTTTGGGTTTTAATTAGCATTACTTTCATGTGTAAGATATTAATATTTCAAAGATTTGGTTTCCATACAATAAGATTCAACTGCGGATTTAGTTATCTTGTTCTAAGACATTCCGATAAGATCCTGGATTCATTTCTTTCAAAAAGTTGTAATCATCTGGTTCATTCCTTCAAGTTGGAACATTCATTTGAGTTGCGCTTTTCAAAATGTTATAGTAATAAATTGTAAAAGGCCTTAACTTATGGCATGCCATGATATCGCATTCCATTCAAAACGATAAGATTCATTCCAGCGCTGACTCGTGATAGAATTAAAATTGATAAAAATCTGTGAGAAATAGGCAAATAACACTGAAACTGGAATCAAATTGAATAAAATTAAGAATTTTTATGGTAAAATATGTTTTCACGTAACAGAGAATGAATGCATGCAGCGAAAATATTGCGTTACACGCGTTACCTGAACCGGACTTTCTGATAAGAACTTCCTGTTCTACAATGATTCATACAATCACACCGTGTTCAAACAGGTTGGTAGATTTTTTTTTTAAATGAAGTATTTAATTTTTCTGAAATTATATATTGCAAATAATTTTCCAACATAAATATTAAACTCGGTTAGTGGCGCCTACAAAGGATAGTTCTATAAACACGTTTTTTTATTTAGGCTTACTAAGTAAAATGGTTGAAATACCTTTATCAGGGTATGTCATTGAACTAATCTTCTCCCCCCTTTTCACGGTGGGGTTTGCTTTGGTAATATCCATCCGGACATGCACCTCATTGGATCTGAATGTTTGACTGTGATAATATTTAAAGCTTGCTAGTTAACCATTTACACAGCATATATTCACCCAAAGAACACGAATTCAGTCTGAAATTTTAAGTATTATCCTTAATTTCAGTGCACACAACAATGTCTTCTCTCTCCCAAGTTTGTGTTGATGTGATTTTGGATTCCATACAGTTTTTGCCTCAAATTTATCATTTAAATCTGCCAAATACTGTAAAAAAATATTTAGTGAGTGAATGGTTAGAGAAGAAGGATCGGCGTTGGGTGGATTTAATTTGCAGCGTAAATGTGCCTGCGTTCGAAGAAGATCTACCATTAACGGCTTTTGATACCATACAAGTATGTGAGGACGCACCCAGTGCAGAAATGCAACGAAACAATATCATGGAAACATGGAACTTTGCCCGGATAAATAGATTGCCACGGTGCTATTTTGCAACGTTTGTTAAGTTTTGGGACACGGATATAATTCCTGAGGCAAGGCATTTTGTGTTTTCTTTCTGGGAAGTAAAAAGCGCAAATTTTTTTTTCTGGAAAACATGCAATAATTGCAAAACACAGTTTTTGAAGATGACAACAGTCCATGGACTTCCAAATATGTGGAATACCACATCCAAGAAAGGAGATACCAGGAATGCCGTGCCAAAAAGATGGACAAGTTGGTGCGATATTTGCATAACTACCCCGTTGATGCACGAAATGGATTGCGAATTTTTTTACAAATTACCACCATACAGTGCTTTCGGATATTATACACACTAAGTAAGTATCATTTACCTTTTCACATAGAAAACCAATTGAAAATGTTGATTATTGTATTTGATTTCTGTGAGTTAAGTATAAAACCAAAATAACTGAATACTAGAAATTGTATAGCAATGTAAATGTTAAAAATTTTATTATAATAAGTAAAATGTTCTGTTTTAAAAAAAATTAGATTTAATTATCAGTTCACCTGGAATTTAATAGTAAAACACAAAACTTTTATAGTGTCCTCCCTTCAGCTTCAAATTATCCAAGTTGCATAGCATAACAAATGTTCGAACTATGGGATTTAAGTTAAGAGGTAAAATCCGGTTATAGTAACATAACAAAAAAAGTTCTTTGCACAGCATGAAAGAAAATAGGGGCCAATCCTTCCATTGGGGGTGTAATCACATATAGATATATGTTGGAACATCCTTTTTTAGAGTGGATTCAATTATTTTTCAAGTTTATTTTATACTCAAACGTCAATTTATTTCAATGCACTTATTTACAGATTCCAATAGTGTGGAATATTTTTGAAAAAGGTCTGCAAGTTCCCTTCAATGAATTGAAAATATTATAAATATCAATACCTTGGAAAAGGGAAAGATTTTGTGTGTTATTTGTGTGATTGTAGCTGCTAATCCCGTGCAATAAAATGTGTAACAGAAAATGTGTTTTTTAATATGGTTGTTAATTTCTAGTTAAAATAAGAAATGTTTAATTAACAAATAAATGTTTAAGACTAAAACTGAATATATATTTTTGGAAATATTAGCAAATCTGAAATATAAGTTTAGAATGGTAGGAAAGTAAGAAATGAATTTTATTTGTGGGATATAAATTAGGAAAAACTGAGAAAAAATTAGGATTTTTAAAACTAAGAGTTTGTATGTTTAAATAACTGTACTAAATGTTTGAAAATAATAGGATATTAGGAAAACTGAATTAAAAGCTTGAGGCTAGCTGAATTAAAGTTCGATATTTAAAAAATTGTAAAAAATGCTTGAAGAATAGCCTTATCAAAATTTAGAATGGTCGGTTATTGTTTGTAAATAACAATGCAATTATATTTCTGGAACATTAAATTGATTTCAGGAGTTATAATGCTATCTAATATTAATGAATTTCTATAAAATGATAGGCAGGTAAGCTAAAATTAGAAAAGTTTGATACTGAATTGGAAAATTGTTTATAATCGTACAAACATGTTTTTCTGATAACTTTCATTTCTTATCGTTTCAAGAGTAGGGTCCTTGATGATTCACGGTGGTATAATGTACCATCCTGTTTCAACAAACCCCTTTGACTCCTTTCCGGATATCTCTGTTCATAGGCTTTGATTGAAATTACACATCGTTATCAATAGATCCGCTATAGAATCCTATAATTGCTGGAAATGGTAGGTCTTTGAAATAAGAATTAAATTACATTCATGGAATATTAAATTGATCTTCAGGGGTTGGAAAGCATAGCTAACATTAATAAATCTGATGCTTCAAAAGGCAAGTAAGATAAAACTAATGAAATTTGATACTTAATCGGAAAATGAAATGTAACTAGTATTTAAACACAGTAAAAATGATTAGCATATTTCATATGTTGAAAAGTTTTAAAATCAAATTTTGTTTGTTCAAATTTTTTAATTGAGTAATATTTTAAAATATTAAAAAAATATGACAAGTTATAAGTTCTGCGTGTTGGGTAGCAATAACAAAAATACTTTCCCCAAAACATAAAAGTGATTGTCAATTTTAAAAATAATTTATGAAAAAGTATTACTAAATTAAGTGATTTTGTTATTATGAGTGTTGAAGAGAAATTAAATGTTAAGCAAGAATGCTCTGATTGGTTGAAAACAAAGTAAGAAAATAATTGTGTTGGTAAGTAAGAAAATAAATTTAAAAACATTAAAACAAGTTTATTGAATTAAGTTTTGTTATTGAAGAAAAATAGCCAAATTAGAGATAAGTCGCCAAATCCGGCAACACATTGATTTACATTTTCTGGCAACCCTATGTTTAATAAATCAGGCTGAAATAAAGTACAAGTTCTGTAAAATTAATATTTTAATAATTAATAATTTAATAAATGAGGCTAAAGTAAAGTCCTATAAAATTAATAACTTATAAATCAGACTGAAAAAAGTACTTCAAGTCCTCTAAAAATAATAATTTAATAAATCAGGCTAAAGTAAAGTTCTTTAAAAATAATAATTAAAAATATACTTCCTAGATGGCGCAACGTTAAAATTTAATATGAAACTTAAATTTCAAAAATGAAATAAATTAAAAAATCTATTAAAAAAGTTAAAGTCCAAAAACCCTCAACTTCGGAAAATGAAACCAAAAATGTCGGGCCAAACACGTGAAAAATACCGTTGCCATACCCGAAAAACTAAACTTTAAAATTTCCGCTAAAACAAAACTAGCAGCAGGAGGTAAACAACTCAACTCCGGAAAAACAGCAGCAGGAGGTAAACAACTCAACTCAAGTTCCGACACGCCTCCTTCAACGCCATTGGCTATGACGTCATATGCCACGCCCATGACGTCACTAGCTCCGCCCCCTTTGATGACGTCACTTCCGTCCCCTATAGTACCGCCGTCTACTACTTATATATATATATATATATATATATATATATATATATATATATATATATATATATATATATATAAACATATGTTACAGTTAAAGTCCGGAAATCAGTTAATTTACAGATAACCTAGGTAATTTGCAGATTAACGAGGGTGATCCGTTAAAGAGCGAATTTTTTTTTCAATTTCTAAGATTACCTAGGTAATCTTGAAATTACCTAGGTATTCTGCACCCTACCGACTAGACACTCGTTAATCTGCATACTACCTGTAATCAGTTATTTTACATATTAACGAGGGTGATCCGTTAAAGTACAAAATTTTATTTTTTTTTATAAAAAGTTTAAGGAGGTTGGGGGGGCTACCGCCCCCCCAAACCCCCCTGCCCTAACTATAACCAAACTCGTTTTGGGGGTAAAGAGTAACAATGACGAATCAAAAAAGGGGGATCGGTACTTTTTTCATATTACACAAAACACGCAAATCCCACAAAAATAGTAATGAAATAGCAATTTTAAAACTAGAATATAAAAACAATAATAACAGAATATTAAAGTACCAACTGAGATTTGTATCAATTGTGGTTTTCGATCTCGATTTGACAGCGTATTTCAATGAGCACTTAAACTAGCAAATCTTAATGAAAGCGCGGTGTAATCGGCTGGCAGCCTGCCCTGAACTATTGCTAGGATTCGCGATCGATTACAAATGTTAAACCCTTGCCCAGGTTCCAGCGATTGTTGAATTAACGTTTGTTGAAAAGATATTTCAACAGCTGGGACATTTGCTTTCGTTAAAAGAAATATCTGTCACTCTGAAGTCGGAGCTTCAACACAATTGTTTCAAAATACCCGTTTTAGTAGTAATATACTGTACTTAATCATGTAAATTTACAGTACTTACTTGCTTGTATTATTTTGTTTTAACATTCAACATGACAACTACCAGTGCTACGCACTAAATTTGAAATCAAAACACCAAATATGACAACAAACTACGTATTGAAACCCAACTGCGCAGGGGTAAGCGCATGGGGCAGTAAGCACCTCAACATTTTAACAGAAAGTATTGAACGAAACAAACTATTTTGAACTTTAACTATCAAGAGGCCGTTATTGTGTAGATTCCCTAGGTAAAATGCGAAAAACTCAAAAATCCGCACATTAACGACAGAAATCAGTTAATCTTAAGTTTACCTAGGTATTCTTCAGATTAACTAATTATCAACTTTAGCGGTAACATATGTTATATATATATATATATATATATATATATATATACAGGGCTCGATTTGGGCCGGAACGGTCCGGAACGGCGTTCCGGAACCTCTTTTTCGGAAAAATATTAATATTCCATTTTATCTTCGCATTTTTTGTACATAAGGTTTAATAATTTCATTTTTTTAAACGTCTAATAAAACTATAATTAAAGCAATTCTGTCCCTGGAAAATACGTAGACTCTTGGCTAGCATCTGGTCATTATTCTGCATCAGCCGTCAAAAGCAAAGAGAGATCGCAAGAGATGCAATACAATGAGGACTAAATGACATTTTGGACTATATTTTAGATGGTGACAATGATGACTTTCAGCTTAATTTAAAATTTAGATTAAGCTGAAAATCACCAGTGAAATGTCTTTTTATTGTTTTATTAGGAAAAGTGGTGTAACTTAAAAAAACTTAACATTTTGATTTAACAAGATGTATTAAAATTTGATTTAAAATTTTTTTAAATACTTTTAATGGCATATTTCACTACAGTGTATTATCGTTAAAGTTTAGTCCTTTTGAAAATGAAATATTGAGTCATTTTACATCAAATTTGACAGAATGTGTTGTAACCTTGCAGCATCTTAAATTCTACTATTTCAGGACTTTAACTACACATTCTCTGTTCCTTAAATTTGACAAAATGTACAACACTAATGGTTCATTGATGATAAGCCGTCCCGCCCTGACAAGAGGCACCCTGATGGAAAAAAAAAATACAACCCACTGTACAAAATAGGTGTTTTACAAAAAAAATAGCATGAAACGTTCATCTTCTATACAATAATTAAGGTAGAACACTCCAGGAGTGCAGAAATGTTCCAGGGCCCAATACTTCCCCAGAATACAATAATTTTCTCCGAAATTTTCCCCAAAAATGTCTCCAAATTTTCTTCAAAATTTCCCCAAAAATGTCCCTATAAAGACAAAAATATCGTTTTTTTAAACAAGAAAATTATTTTTAATGAAAATCCCCACATCATAGATACGTCGTTTTCTCTGCATCTCATACAAAACGAAGGAAAAGGCAACTTTCAGGTATTCACCAGGGAAACTCGTTTTTTAGCGATATCCGTAGATTTTCGCCATACATCCGTAATTTTTACCTAATTACCGTATGAGATTTTGGAGAATATTATATTGTCCGTAGAGAAAATATTTTTTCTAATGAGGTATTTGCATGAGTGAGGGATTTGCTTGTTTTTATACTTTTTGGATACATTATGGTTGAAAACTCCTAAATTTCTTATTTTTAAGTTCAAAAATGTGTTTTAAATAATTTAAAATTCAATTTTATTTTTGCCAAAACGTCAGAAAAGTCACGTTATCAGAAAACGGGCTCCTATTGGATGTGACATCACAGCGCATGAAAACCATTGTGTTTACTGTTATCACGTGATCAGAAAACGGGCTTCTATTGGATGTGACCTCACAGCGCATGACTTGTGATTCGAGAGTGTTTTCGCGCCCAAACAAAAAACGAAATTTCAAAAATTTATATCTCAGAAACTAGGCTACGAAAATACTTGATGTAAACGTCATTCTTCATGGTTTTTTACCTACTATTCTAATAAAATTTAATCTCAAAATGTGAGAATACCTCATTTCCCCAGATTTTTCGGACCTATTCTGCATCCCCTGGAACACTCTTCCTAATCTGGAACATTTGAGTTTATTTTGTGAATTTAAATTTAAAAATAGGTAAATTCTTAAGTTTTCGTACTAAAAAGTATTCACTTTTTTAGTTTTAGTTTTTAAAACCAATTATTTTACCGTTCCGGTACCTCTATTTTTAGAAATCGAGCCCTGATATATATATATATATATATATATATATATATATATATATATATATATATATAAAACAAATACACTTGAAATTTAAGATCATAAGTACCATGTTAGTGTATTTGTTTTATATGGATTTTGATATGTTGGATTTGAGCTGCTTGGCGCTTGTCTGCATATTCATTCTAACTGTTTTTGAATATTATTAATTGTTTTCCTATATATATATATATATATATATATATATATATATATATATATATATATATATATATATATATATATATATATATATATATATATATATATATATATATATATATATATATATATTCAAGTTTATTACTGTATTTATGTATACGGCCCTCTAATTGAAATTGAAACACCATGAACAACATATTAACATTTCAAGGTCCTAGCTCTATGGGAAGTCCATTAATTAGCCTAACTACATGCACATCCGGTGTATTTTAAAACTTGAAAAATTCCAATTCAAAAACCTGCTAACCGATTTCGATGAAATTTTAGTATGTTGTGCAACTCAAAGAGACGCTTAGAACGGCGTATCGCACTAATGTGCAAGTGAAATTTTCCCGACCCTTTTTCTGTATTGAACGGTTTTTTTTATTTGTATACGACCCCTTAATTGTCCACGGACCCTGAATATTTAATAGATTAACTGTCTGTTATTACACATATTAAAATTTCAAGTATGTAAGGAAGAAACAGCAAACAGCGGTTTGAATACTGACACGTGGCCTCCGTCCAACGACAGAATTCCTTTGTCTTTGTATGAAGGAATGCGTTGCTCTCTTTCAATCTTTCTGAAATTTTAGTATGTTGTAGGGGCCCATTGCCCATTACACGAACGTTGGGACGTATCGCAATAAGATATCCGATAATTATTTCGGGAGTAATTAAGGAATTACTAATTAACGGTTTTCACTATTTATTCGGCCCCGTTATTATTCCTCGACACTTAAATTTTAATAGATTATGGAGAATAATTTTGTGTAACACATATTAAAATTTCAAGTTCTTAGGTCAACTGGAACGGAAGTTTTAAAGATTCTTAGGGTAAAGGAACTTAGTATCTCCAAAACCTACGTGATTATTAATTTTAATTAATTTTCCTACTGCTTGTTTAAATGTTTGTAAACACTGTAAAAAAAGAACGTCTTTTAACGTATTATTTTCCGTGAATTTTTCATGGTTTAATTCCGTAAACTACAAAACGGAATTTTCATCGTGAAGTTTCCGTTTTTTAATTTTCCTCTCCTCACGCATGCGTATTGTACTATTTCTCCACTAGTTTGGTGAGACTCAAATATAGTTGTAAATAAGTAATGAAAGTTTGTGCAAGCGTCTTCAGGCGAAACGAACCTTCAGAAAATTTATTATGGGTAAGTAAGTTAAATACATTGTTTTTATTTTTTGTTTTATTGGTAGTAAACGTTACCATGCTTTAAAATAGAAATACTCTGATATACTATTTTTAAACAGATATTTAAACATCGTACGATCGCTTTCTTCACCACGTAGCTGAAGTCTTAAAATATTGCATACCTAACTAGTCTTATTAGATCGCAAAAATGTGATCTAAATAGTTGTGATAACTTGTAACTTTTGATTAGACTTGTATTACTGTGATCGGTAGTGTAAATTATTTAAAAGAATCGTCTATTTGGACTTTACGGATTGTTTGTCATTTTTTTTTCAAAATTATAATCAGGAATATACTGAATCACAATAATATTAGTATATTATATCGCAAAAATATGTTCTAAATAGTTGTGATTAACTTGTAACTTTTGATTTGACTAGTAATACTGTGATAAAACGAACAATCCCTAAAATAACGGAAAGTTCCACTCCGATGACGAAAAGATATTAAACGAACGTTCTCTAAAATAACGGAAGGTTTCCCTCCTTTGACAGAAAAATACAAAACGGACATTCCCTCAAATGACGGAAAAAGAAAATACGGATACCTTCTCAAATGATGAAAATAATCCGGCAGCTGTGCTGCCGGGAAATTTCCGTTTATTGAAGAAAGATTTTTTTACAGTGAAGGATAAATAGCAAAGTAATTATACGAATTATTATTGTATGAAATAGTGTATTAATAAGTAATTATATTTGAAAAGCAGTTAATATATAAACTTAAAAATAGGACTCTTCATTGTTTTGTCATCGGATCTCGGGAAATAGAAGCCGATGGACCCCCTCTACTTAAAATAAAGGAAAATGAGACAGTTGCCCTCGAAAAAAATTTAAAATATTTCATAAATTTATAGTCAGAGTAATCCACAAGTATAAAAATCTATTTTTCTAAAACAAGAAATGTTTATGTAAATGGAAAAGGCGGAATAGAAAATCTTTATTAATTCCACCAGATTACCACCACGTTTGGATTAGATGAATATTATGTCGGTCGTCATCATATTCCGATCTAGCACCATAAAAAGACCATGGCGATATTGCATTCGATTCTACACCGCACCGGAATCGATTTCTTACACCGATTCAAAAAAAAAAGAAAGATGAGGGAACGTGAGGGGGAAATGTCGGCGAACAGGGGTGATAGTAGAGAGAATTTTTCAACTGGTGTCTCGGTCGTTTCGCCGACACGGAGATTTCCTACCCCCCTGATCTCCTGCTGATTTCCTGTTCACTCCTCCTTGTAGGGATTTTGACGGCGAAACGTCCTAATCGAATGCTTTGGAATCGATACTAAATCACCAAATCGAATGCATTGGAATCGATGCCAAGAAATCAAACTTTGTGAAGGAAGAATCGATTCCCAAGAATCCCGAAATGGAATCCTACTAAACAGTTTTTTTCGATGCGGATAACTGGCTTACAAATACTGCATTTGATTTTAAAGGAAAATACAATAAAAATAACTGCTTTTTTCAAAAATTAATTAAGTGAAACAATAAAAACATCGCTCAAACCCACAAAATAACTCTAAAAGAAGTCATCCAAACGGGTTAGCCCTAGAAATTACATAAATAATGTCCCACTAAAATTATAAGAAATCAAACACACACACAGTTACACATTTGTATTATAATTAATTGGTTAATGAGGCATTAAAATAACATCAGTAGAAATTACAGTTGGGGGCAATAGTTAATACGATTTAAATTTTATCACCACGTAGAACTTTATCGTTTCAGAATAACTTGGTAGATTTTCTTAAAAAGTATGAAATATATCAAAATGAAAGGAGCTATCAAATCAGTAGATGCTGCGAGATGTAATCAATATTTCATCTTCAGTATTATTTCAGAAATGTTCAGTACAAGCCACAATTATCTATCTATTATTTAGAACTCAGTTCTGTATTTTTTCTAACCTCTTAAGAGAAGAAACCAACATCCCCTTCTAACACTTTTACTTGTTAATTTAAAAGCACTTCTTCTTAAATTTCCAAAACATTGTGAATTGCCTAATTTCTAAGAAAGTTCTTTTTACTTTATATTAACTATTCTTTTGTCAACATATCTTCAGTTTCGTTATGAACATTAAGGAAAATAGTACTAAAAATGTGAGCCAATATTTTTCCGTTGCATTTCAATGTGAGGAAATCTTTAAGTGAAATTCATCTAATCGTAATTGAAATATAAATGTTCCAGGGTTGAAATAAGCTTGACTTGCCTGTAATTGAAATTTATTTTTGTAAAAACTCCCACCCTAATTCGCTTTCCTCTACATGATAAGCCGGAATTTTTATTATTATATCGTAAAGTACACTGTAAAAAAATCTTTCTTCAATAAACGTAAATTTCCCGGCAGCACAGCTGCCGGATTATTTTCATCATTTGAGAAGGTATCCGTATTTTCTTTTTCCGTCATTTGAGGGAATGTCCGTTTTGTATTTTTCTGTGAAAGGAGGGAAACCTTCCGTTATTTTAGAGAACGTTCGTTTAATATCTTTTCGTCATTGGAGTGGAACTTTCCGTTATTTTAGGGATTGTTCGTATTATTACTAATATTATTGTGATTCAGTATATTCCTGATTATAATTTTGAAAAAAAAATGACAAACAATCCGTAAAATCCAAATAGACGATTCTTTTAAATAATTTACACTACCGATCACAGCAATACAAGTCTAATCAAAAGTTACAAGTTATCACAACTATTTAGATCACATTTTTGCGATCTAATAAGACTAGTTAGGTATGCAATATTTTAAGACTTCAGCTACGTGGTGAAGAAAGCGATCGTACGATGTTTAAATATCTGTTTAAAAATAGTATATCAGAGTATTTCTATTTTAAAGCATGGTAACGTTTACTACGGACGTTGCTAGGCTGCCGACGTACTGTTTTGTACTGTATTTCACAAAAAAATCCCTGCAAGATTTTTTATACTTTATTAGCAATGCGCATCCTTGTGAACTTGATTCTTGATGTTTCTATAAAATATTTTAGCGAAATAATTTTATTTTCAATTAATTAATAATTAAAAAATTTTTTTTAAAAAAATTAGATAAAGTAAAACATTAAAAAAACACAATGAATTTAATTAAATAAGGAATGACTGTTAAACAAGAGAAATTAATTCTTGCAATTTTTAATGGAATAATAAAAATTTAAAATTAAATTTACTGAAAAATAATTACTGGGGTTCGAACCTACGACCATGTGCTTGTGCACTCTAGACTGACGCGCTACCATACGCGCTATCCTAAATGCTTTAAAGCCACGCCTTTAACCCGATCATGCGCACAACGGTTACCCGTCGGCAGCCTAGTCATTCCCGATTACGGCCAATAATACAAAAAATAAAAGCAATATATTTAACTTACTTACCCATAATAAATTTGCTGAAGGTTCGTTTCGCCTGAAGACGCTTGCACAAACTTCCATTACTTATTTACAACTATATTTGAGTCTCACCAGAACTAGTGGAGAAATCGTACAATACGCATGCGTGAGGAGAGGAAAATTAAAAAACGGAAACTTCACGATGAAAATTCCGTTTTGTAGTTTACGGAATTAATCCATGAAAAATTCACGGAAAATAATACATCAAAAGACGTTCTTTTTTTACAGTGTAATTTGGAAGGCTTTTTCTAGAAATTCTGATTGCTATGCAGATTCTAACGTTATCCGGGAAGAGCTTGGGGTCTGAAATTTTAGTATGTTTACCTGCTTCAAATTCTATTTTAAAAGATATATGACTCTAAGAGGTGGTATCCAAATTCGAAGGTTTTGCGTCCATGTTCTGGTTCAATTTTTAACAACCCTAGCACCTTTTCCCAAAAAGGTACAGAGTCTGTCTACATGATTCTTAAAGATCTCAAAATGTTCTTTAAGAATATGGTTACTACTAAGTTCTCTAACAATTATTAAGGAAGAGATCCGTAAAAAACTGATTTTTAAGTAAATTTTCTAGATTGCAAAATTTTTATACCACCTCTTAATGAAACTTACAGTTTGAAATCCCTTTTTTAAAATGCTTTCTGAAAATATAAACCACTAAGCTGTGTTTCTGATTGATTCAGAGGTATTCAGCGTCTAAGTCGGCACGTGTGTAGGCTTAATTCTTAAATAAATCGATTTATTTTTTATAATGGTTTAAAAGGTGTTTGATTCTTAAAATATACATCGAGATGCACGTCATATCCAATTTTCATGAGTATATCTTTATAATTTAGTAAGTTATTAGACTTGTTAAAAAATATATACCACTAATAATAAAAATATATAGTCCACTTTTTGCTTAAAAAATCGATAAATATTACTTAAAATTTTTTTATATTTTACTTATGAGTAAAGCGTCGTTCAAAACTACCAAAAATTTCAAAACAGAAAAACAAAAAATAATAATAATTACTTCAGATCGTTGCAGGCGCTCATTTGATTGGTTTGGCACTTTGCCAGCTCGATGATGTCACGCTTACGAACCAATGAAATGAGCTTTCTCGCTTGCCATTCCGAATATTTCCGAATCAGACCAGAAGGCAGTATTATTTTGTTTTTAAGATGAAGAAATATTGCCCCTGATATGGCAACCTGCTTACGATATCAGACCGCCAAGATTAACATTGAATCTAGCTCGTTTCGCAGCAGCCAATGAAATAATTGGAACTCTTTTTTCGTTATAAAAGAAAAACTAATCATGGTAGAAGTACAATATTTTAAACACATATACAATTATTTTTTACAAAAATATTGTCGTTTCGTTTTTAAAAAAATTCGAATTAGTTTTAGAATTATTAAGATTCAAAGTTTCAATATTTTCCCTTTCTAGGACTGAAGTGAATTAAAAATGGATAGCAGCAACCCTTTCACAACGCCAAAACCGCCAACAAAACGAGTAGAATGAACAACTACTGTGAATGAAGCTGCGTGAATTTTCAGAGATAGAGTAGTTTTTGATTCTAAGGCGACGAAAGGACCGTTATGGCAAAGTTTTTCCAGAATAACGGGTTCCTCTGGTGATTATGACGTAATTGAGAATGTTTACTTTTAAAGTAACATTTTAATGCTTAACATATTAAGAAAGCTTATAAAATTTTATTCCAGGAATTGGAAATTTTAAGGGAAATATATATACATATTGCGTTTGTAATATACTAGTTCAAATAATTTTCGTTTTACTTGAAATTTTCCCCAAATATTGAGATAAATATATAAGATTTTAATGTGTTGTAATAGACCTTTCTTTAGAACAGGGGTTCCCAAACTTTTTTTGCCCGTGGACCCCCTCACGACATTTTTCGTACCCCGTGGACCCCCTGTCTTAGGGACCGTTCAAAAAGTAGCTAAAAAATCTTATGTTTTTGATATAACATAAGGGTGTGTTGTAGAAGGGCTTCGCCAGTACAAATCTGGAAATAGTTAAATAAAGGAGCTTTTATGTTTATGCTACAACAATGGATTTTAAACTGCAACAATAAAGAATATGCCTACAACAATTAATATTACATCTTCTCTTATTATATTTACAACAATGTGGGTTTGCCACGAAGTTAGGTATGAAATATTGGTTTTTAAGCATAAAATTGACCAAAAAAGTTGTTAGGATACTTCGATTTTAAATTATTTTTATTCAGAAACCTTCCCGGGAGCGAGTAGAGTAACGTGGTATAGTTTAAATTAAATGTTAATGTAGGTTCAAAAAGTTTAAAACTATAAAGGACATACAGACATACATACATACAAACATTGATTTTTATATATATAGATTCAAGTTTATTACTGTATTTATTATGTATATGGCCCTCTAATATAAATTGGACCCAGAAAATTTTATAGATTGTGTGAATTTACACCATGAACAACATAATAAAATTTCAAGGTCCTAGCTCTATGGGAAGTCCATTAATTAGCCTAACTACATGCACATCCGGTGTATTTTAAAACTTGAAAAATTCCAATTCAAAAACCTGCTAACCGATTTCGATGAAATTTTAGTATGTTGTGCAACTCAAAGAGACGCTTCGAACGGCGTATCGCACTAATGTATAAGTGAAATTTTCCCGACCCTTATTCTGTATTGAACGGTTTTTAATTTGTATACGACCCCTTAATTGTCCACGGACCCTGAATATTTAATAGATTAACTGTCTGTTATTACTAGTGATGGGCAAAATCGATAGTTTTAGGTATCGAATACTTTGGTATCGAATACTTATAGGTATCGAATACTTTGGTATCGAATACTAATAGGTATCGAGTACTTTTAGGTATCGAGTACTTTTTTCAATGTCGGGAAATGAACCTGAAGGGACAATTTTTTTAGGGCCTATCCATAATCAGACTAATATTCAAAAAACTGAAAGCGATCCATCAAAAAGCCCCGTAGCTACGGGCCTGGAGGTGGATAGAGGCGAAGAATTTGGCGGGGGAAAAACCTAGCCGCGTCAAATTTCTCTCTCGCGGATGATAACGACTTGGGTTTGAGCGTTGCAAAATGAAAACGGAAACAGGCTGCGTTTGATCTACAGTAGGTATTATAAAGTATCTTCATTGAAAAATTTAAAACGAAATATGTCAATAAAGTATCGATACTTTTGTGGGTATCGAATACTTAAGTATTTGGTATCGATACCTGCCCATCACTAGTTATTACACATATTAAAATTTCAAGTAGTAAGGAAGAAACAGCAAACAACGGTTTGAATACCGACACGTGTCGTCGTCCAACGACAGAATTCCTTTGTCTTTGTATGAAGGAATGCGTTGCTCTCTTTCAATCTTTCTGAAATTTTAGTATGTTGTAGGGGCCCATTGCCCATTACACGAACGTGGGGACGTATCGCATTAAGATATCCGATAATTATTTCGGAAGTAATTAAGGAATTACTAATTAACGGTTTTCACTATTTATTCGGCCCCGTAATTATTCCTCGACACTTAAATTTTAATAGATTATGGAGAATAATTTTATGTAATACATATTAAAATTTCAAGTTCTTAGGTCAATTGGAACGGAAGTTTTAAATATTCTTAGGGTAAAGGAACTTAGTATCTCCAAAACCTACGTGATTATTAATTTTCCTATTGCTTGTTTAAATTTTTGCAATGGATAAATAGCAAAGTAATCATACGAATTATTATTATATGAAGTACTATATTAATAAGTAATTATGTGAAAAGCAGTTAATATATAAACTTAAAAAATAGGACTCTTAATTGTTTTGTCATCGGATCTCGGGAAATAGAAGCCGATGGACCCCCTCTACTTAAAATAAAGGAAAATGAGATGCAATCGAGAAAATTTAAAATATTTCATAAATTTATAGTCAGAGTAATCCACATGTATAAAAATCTATTTTTCTAAAACAAGAAATGTTTATGTAAATGGAAAAGGCGGAATAGAAAATATTTATTAATTCCACCAGATTATCACCACGTTTGGATCACTGGTTTGGATTAGATGAATATTATGTCGGTCGTCATCATATTTCGATCTAGCACCATAAAAAGACTAGATTCTTGATCCACGTGTGTTTGTTAGGCCGTGTTTGAACTGGTTTGAACTTGTTTGAAGATTGTCTAGCGAGTGCTTTGCTTGCATGGCGATATTGCATTCGATTCTACACCGGAATCGATTTCTTACACCGATTCGAAAAAAACCCGAAAGATAAGGGAACGTGTGGGAAATGTCGGCGAACAGGGGTGATAGTAGAAGGAATTTTTCAACAAGTGGAGGTAGGAAATCCCGTGTCGGTGAATCGACCGTAGCACCTTTCAACTAGTGGGGGTAGGAAATCTCCGTGTCGGCGAATCGACCGTAGCACCTATATCTTGCTAAAGATACTTTTCGTAACTTTTCTATTAATAAATACGTATTTAATCAACCATACAATTTCAATACCTTAAGATCTTATGGATGGATAAGCCAAAAAATATTTTTGTTTATAGCCCTTTATATATTTTGTTAGATTTCCACATATATTTTGTTAGATTTCCACTTATATCTTGTTAACCATTTTATTTTATCAACTTTTTAGTTTGAAAAAGTATTAGTTTAAAAGTTAATTTAAACAACTTTCAGTTAAGTTTTGACAAAACGGATCTCGCAAGAAACGGAATTTATGGTTAAGGACAAATTTACCTCACAATGTAAAATATAAACAATCCCAGTTTTTTTTGGGGGAACTAGGGGGCTCTGCCCCCTGCTCGCTATCGCTCACCAACCCCCGGAACTGCTTCGCAGTTCATTGAAGATCGCTTCGCGATCTTAGCGAGCAGAGCTCGCTTGTTTCATCTCAACTATCCAGTAAAACCTGGAACTTGTTGGCTTAGTTTATAATAATTTAAAATCGAAACCTTTATCTCTCGAACTTATCAATAACTTAATTCGGACCATAACTACAAAAATATCAAAATAAAACTGCAACTGAAATATCCTTGTTTTAACTTGTCAATATTTTAATCGAAATGTTTTTTAAAATATCAAGCAAGTCTACAAATTATCATCAACTGTCTTAGAGAAAAAGCATGCCATTAATATCTTTTAAATTTATGAAATGCACGTGTATCTAGTGAATCGTTGGAAATAAAAGAAATCAGACTCACATAAAAATCGGCTGTTTCTCTAGTGAACGACCAGAAAGACATGAAAAAATTGAAACTTTGAATCTTAATAATTCTAAAAATAATTCGAATTTTTTTAAAAACGAAATGCCAATCTTTTTATAAAAAATAATTGTATGTGTGTTTTAAATATCATAGTTTTACTGTGATTAGTTTTTCTGTTATAACGAAAAAACCGAAAAAGGGTAAAAAATTATGAAATTTTAGAATTTAATTACTCCAAAAATAATTCGAAATTCGAAAAAAGGGCGACGAGGTGCAAAACTTCATACCTAAGAGTATGTGTCTCATGCATGCTGTTTCATGCTTCTGCTGTAAATAGATTTTTCTGGGGGCGAACTCGCAGCCGAAAAAAAATAATTTTCGACTTTGACATTAAATAACTCCAAAACTAATTATCTAATTAATTAGGTCTGGAAACTGAAATGACCCTTATACATTTGTCTACCAATGGTCAAAATTTCATAATATTCCTTCAAATAGTTTTTGCGTAGTGATAGTTCAAAGTGTTAAAAAAATAAAATTTTCAAAATCAGCGGCGGCGGCGGTGACGGCGGCGGTCACTGTTACTTTTTTTTAATATAGAGAGAAATAAACCAATTTTATTCTAACTAGTTCCTTTATGGTAATAATTTTAATTCATTCATATTTTCTCTGTGAAGTTAAACATTGCAATAAAAAAACAAATAGCTAATATAAATAAATAAATTAAATATTTATCATAATTTATTATATTATAATATAAATTTATATAAATGCTGCCAAATCAGTGTATTTAGTAATAAAAACAATTAAAGAACATTAACTTGGCTTGAACATCTAAAAAAGGCAGCGAAATATTTTTGGCCGGGATTTCAGGGCAAATACTCCACTGTGGGGCGTGGGGATCAAAAATTGTCCTTGAGACTTGAAAATTTGCAGGTAATGTTTTAGTATTTGTAACAACTTGAGAGGGGGGCATCTGGGAAATTCGAAAAAAAAAGTTTGTAAACACTCTACCCTACTGTATCATTAACTAATGATGAGTCAACCATCATTATATTTTTTGTTGGAAAACCATTTAACTAAAAAAATATTCGCAAGAAATAACCTAGGAAAATGCCTCAAAAGTTTTAAAAATTTAAATTTTTTGGCCAAAAAATTTTAAATATATTTAAAAAAAAGTTTGTTAAAATATTAAAAAAGTTAAGATATTAGTAACAATTATTTATTACAAATTGCAAGTTCTGATCATAAGTCATGTAATGTATATTTTCAGTCATGTATATTTTCTGCTTTACTTTGCAGGTATGGAACCCAAGTCGCTCCAACTCTTAGTTTGTGACGTGAAGTATCCTAATGGAAACTACCTCGTTCACGAGTTTGTGCTTACCAATTGTGAAAAGCCAAGAGATTCCCGCAGTGAAAGCTACATTCGATCCATGCTTCGGTCGTTCCCTAGTGCTTCAGTGAATGCGAGAAGGAACGATGAGGGATTCACCGCTCTTCATCTGGCCGTGATGAAGCGAGACTCTTTCATGGTCAAGATGTTGCTGTCGTGCCTTCCAACCGTCAATGTTGATGCCAGATGTGAGAAGGAAAAGCAAAGTACTGCCTTGCATTTAGCAGCTGCCGGTGATTATTTGGGAAGAGCAAATGCTGAAAACAATTATGCCGCACTGGGTAAAGCTGTAAAAGAAGATAATTTGGAAATAGTTAAAGTTTTAATAGAATATGGTGCTGCTGTAGATGCTCTGGATCGTGATGGCAACACACCACTTCACGAGGCCGCTATGCACAACCGAATTGGTACACTCGAGCTCCTAATCAGCAAAGGTGCAGATGTGAATGCTAGCAATTTTGAGGATACGACTCCTCTTCATGAAGCAGTGATGGAGGGGTGTTTAGAAGCAGTAGAAGTTTTATTAGAAAGTGGTGCTGCTGTGGCTGCTGATCGCAATACAGCACTTCACTATTCCGCTATGTACAATCAAATTGATATACTTAAGTTTCTAATTAGCAAAGGTGCAGATGTGAATGCTAGACATGATATTGGAAATACCCCTCTTCATATATCAGTGGAGAGTTGGTGTTTGGAAACAGTAGAAATTTTATTAGAAAGTGGTGCTGTTGTAGATGCTGTGGATGAGCATGGTAACACACCACTTGTAGTGGCCGCTATTGAAAATCGAATTGATATACTTGAGCTCCTAATCAGCAAAGGTGCAGATGTGAATGCTAGAAATGGTATGGGAAATACCCCTCTTCATAGATCAGTGGAGAATGGGTGTTTGCAAGCAGTTTTTGTTTTATTAGAAAGTGGTGCTGATATAGATGCTGTTGTATATGCTGTGGATGAGGATGGTACCACACCACTTCTAGAGGCCGTTAATCAAGATCAAATTGATATAATTGATCTCCTAATCAGAAAAGGTGCAGATGTGAATGCTAGAAATGATACTGGAAATACCCCTCTTCATGCAGCAGCGGAGAATGGGAGTATGAAAGCAGTCAAAATTTTAATAAAAAGTGGCGCTTTAGATGCTGAAAATGGCTCTGGTAAAACAGCACTTAGAATTGCAGAAGAAGAAAAACACATTAAAGTAGCTAAATATTTAAAAGGCAGACATGCTAATTTGAATGCAGCAAAATTTGGTCAACCACCAGTTAAAAAAATGCGTAGGAGCGTTAGTTTTTCCTAAAACATATTTTTGTAAAATTTGATACATTTGTTTCAATTTAAGGATTCAATCCCAATCAATGCAAACTAATTTTCCATAATGAATTTCTTTAATGAAAGGTTATATAAATTATTAATTTTTTTCTTTATACTTTTTTAATAAAAAATATGAAACTTGGCGATTCTGTTTAAGTTCAATGGTGATGGTGAGTCATATGTTGAAATCAAGATTTGAAACAAAATGTTTAAATACATGCTTCAATTTTTTCTCACTTACTCTAAATTTAATTGAAAAGTTCGCCTCATATTCGTAAAGAGCGCTAAAATATAGCCCATGTTAATGTATTACACGGCTATTTCAAAAATTTCAAATTAATTTAAATTTTCAAAAGATTTTTGTCTTTTTTTAAATTTAATAACCCTTTAGATAATTTATGACCAAATGTTGTCAAAATGTTATATAACTTAAGATTTAATCATCAATTGAAGTTTTTTTTTATGCTATAGGATAGGGGAGAGAAGTTAAAACAGACCATTTGCCCCAAATTTCCGAAATTATGTTTCCAGTGTTCGTTCTTCACTGCTAATAAAGATTGTTTTTTTTCTGTGGAAATCAAAGGTGTATAGACTGTACAGTAGAGTTTCTTTCTCGGGAAATTTCTTAATTTTCCTACATTTTGTAATCCTGGGAAACAAGATTAATTCCCGGGAAATGAAAAAAAAATTAAGATCTAAGTTTAAAATATTAGTCCACTGAAAATAGAGTTGAACCTCGGACAAATTGCAATAAAAGGTTTCTCAACGGTTTTCACTTAGGAATGACCTCAATAATAACACACTAAAAATCGGCCGGGCGGAACTTTAATTTTTTTTTAATTTTTAAAAAATGACCGAAAAAAAATTTAAAAAAAAACCAAAACAATAATATAGACATGTGATACATGTTTATAGGTTATTTTTGAGAATTGAAACCGAATATTGCCTTTAGTTTTGAAAAAAAATTGAAATTTAAATTTTTAAAATTAATTTGAAAAATGAGCTATATGAAAAAATTAAAACCCCCTTAAAACCTTGCAAAATCATCAAAAGAGATAAATCAAATGGTTTTCATTTAGAAATGACCTAAATATTAACATACGAGGGTTGTTTTTTAATTAACTTCCGTTTTGCTCCTGAAAAAAAAGTAGTAGGAATTTTTGAAATAATTTTGCTACTGGTAGATAGGTACATCCTTGAGGATCAATTTCCCTCATTACTGGAAAGAATCGGACATTTTTTCTATTATTTATCGAATTTACAAGCGCGCTCCTCGAACTTATTTCCCGCCAACCCATAGAGAATTTCTCTTCCTTTAAACTTTTAACTTCTTCCTTTAAACCTTTTAGACAATCGGCAGGCAGGTGATTTTTGCAGCATGCTATTGTGGATGTTTAAAACCATATGTTTTGCATCTGCCAAGTTCCAGGCATTGTGGATTCTGGAGTTACATCCATAATAAACAAGGCAATATCGATAGATTCGCAGGCAAAGTGTGCGCTGAGGGGGAAAACGGCTGTCCGAACCGATGCGAAGCTCAACGAAAAATCAAACTTTTCATGAAGCGGAATCGAAAAACTTGTGAAATGGTACGGTAAATGGTCTATTTAAAGGTGATTACGATGAAAAGTAATTAAAGATGTTTGTAACCTTCCGTAATAACCTTATTCTTAAATATTCATTTGTTTTTTATTTTTAAACTATCAAAAACGGGAAAATTTCGAAAAAGAGGATTTCTCTATGGGTTGGCGGGAAATAAGTTCGAGGAGCGCGCTTGTAAATTCGATAAATAATAGAAAATATGTCCGATTTTTTCCAGTGATGAGGGAAATTGATCCTCAAGGATGTACCTATCTACCAGTAGCAAAATTATTTCGAAATTCTAGCTACTTTTTTTTCAGGAGCAAAACGGAAGTTAATTAAAAAACAACCCTCGTACTAAAAGTAAAAAATTTTACGAGTTAAAGAAGTTCAATTTTTTTTCAAATTTCAACTTTTTTTTTGCGAAAATGCATTTTTTTTCGAATTTGTGCCCCAAACTTTTGAGGCTTTTGAAAAGGTCATTTTTCGGTGGATATTGTCCACAGATGTTATATAATGGAAAACCGGTGGAATTGACCCTCAATGAATTAGTTAATTATTTTAAATTCTGATGTAAATATGCCAAAGTATTACCTTTTTTCACTTTTTACTACATTTTACCAATTTCAAAATTTTAAATTAAATAATTAACTAATTCATTGAGGGTCAATTCCATCGGTTTTCTATTATATAACTATCTGTGGACAATATCCACCGAAAAAGGACCTTTTCAAAAGCCTCAAAAGTTTGGGGCACGAATTTGAAAAAAAAATGCATTTTTCGCAAAAAAAAGTTGAAATTTAAAAAAAATTGAACTTCTTTAACTCGTGAAATTTTTTACTTTTAGTATGTTAATATTTAGGTCATTTCTAAATGAAAACCGTTTGATTTATCTCTTTTGATGATTTTGCTAGGTTTTTAGGGGGGTTTTAATTTTTTCATATAGCTCATTTTTCAAATTAATTTTAAAAATTTAAATTTCAATTTTTTTCAAAACTAAAGGCAATATTCGGTTTCAATTCTCAAAAATAACCTATAAACATGTATCACATGTCTATATTATTGTTTTTTTATAATTTTTTTCGGCCATTTTTAAAAATTAAAAAAAAATTAAACTTCCGCCCGGCCGATTTTTAGTATGTTATTATTGAGGTCATTCCTAAGTGAAAACCGTTGAGAAACCTTTTATTGCAATTTGTCCGAGGTTCGGCCCTTTTTTTCGCTATTTTCAATGGACTATATATTTTCTCAACCTAAAACTTTCTTCACAGGAAGTCGTTGAGCGTTCGTTTCGCGCATACCAGTTTTTCGGAATTGGACTAAGGGGCCGTTCAAATATTACGTAAGCACTTTTTTGGTCATTTTTAACCCCCTTCCCCCCTTGTCAGCAAAGAAAAGCAAACCTCAAACCCCCCACCATAATTACGTAAGAAACTGCCGGACCCCCCCCCCCCCCCCCGAAATTTTGACATCCCTATTAGTCAGTACTGTTTTTTCCTTGAAAATTAGGTGACTCGTCCAAGGGGCTGTCCTTTTTGGGTGTAACCCTAAGGGTTTAAAAATTAGTCGAAACACTACTTTTCGGGATTACAATTTCAAAATGTTAGGGTGGTCCATCTCCAGAAAAAAGTGCTTACGTCAGATTTCCTAATTCAATTTTTTTGTTATAATTATTTTTGGTTGATTATTGAAATTTATTATTATTTTCGAAAATGCACCATCTTACGTAAGCATCACTCATATCCCCCCTCCCCCCTTGTCAGCAAAAATAAGCAAAAAGCAAACCCCCTTAGGTGCTTGCGTAATATTTGAATGGCCCCTAAGGGGAAAAAACAAAATTGTTCTCCCCCCATCAGGGGGTCCTCAGGAATTTGGTTAACCCTCTAGCAGATGAACTACGTGTTTACACGTACTAGGCAAATTTACTCGAATGGATCAAGCCGTGTATAATACAGTATACATACACGATGCGAAAAGGCAGTGCTTTCCCTCCCTCCTTGGCGACAGTTGGCCACCAAGGTTTACTTCATTTCAAACAAAGATTTTAGTTTTTTAGTTAAGTTTTTATTTTGTAATTTTGTTGTAGGTTTTAGTCTTTATTTTTTAAAGTTTTCCGATATTTTTTGTGTTCATCTTAATTTTTAGTTTCACATAGTGTAACTTTTTATTTTTAGTGATATTTTTTTCTGTATTCGTTTTTATTTTAATCCAAGTTTTCAGTTTTATAGTTTCAAAATTTTTTATGTTGAACTAAGTTTTTAGTTTTTCAGCGTATAAGTTTTCCTTTCTTGTTAAGTTTTTCACTTTCTAGTTTTTATTTTTAACAAATATTTTAGTTTTGTAGTTTATAAGTTTTTATTTCTTGTAAAGTTTTTCGTTTTATAGTTCCTAATATTTTATATTTAACAAAGTATTAAGTTATTTTCTGCATTTGTTTTTTAAAGTATAAGTTTTCATTTCTTGTAAATTTTTTCGTTTTATAGTTTTTATTTATACCTGTTTTTCTTCAAAATTATAGTATATTATTTCTCTCATAACACTGCCGAAATCAGAAATTTAAACTATAGCTTACGTTCTAATAGCCCTTATTTAATTCCTAAAGCTAGAAAGGAAATCTTTAGAAAACACTTCACCTATTTATCCCCAAAACTATTCAATAGCTTGCCTAATCACATTAAATCAGAAAAATCTCCTCTAAAATTTAAAAAGCTTTTAAAATTATTTGTATACTCAATAGTTGACATTGAACAATATTTTTAAAACATATGCTCACTAAATAAGATTATCTGAAGCTCACCTTACAGCACCTCACCATCATTTATAATCACTATTAGATTTATGCCTTGAGATTACCCGTATTTTATTGATTTGATCATCTAAACTTCTTTTCTTCCTTCCTTTCTATCTTTTCTTTTTCTTGAAAATCCATTGATGTATAATTTTCGATCACCTGTAAGAGTCAATTTGACTCCTTGTGTCTCATACGTGTATTTTTGTCATTTTCCCTGATATTTTTTCTTTTGACCTTAACTATGTATATATATTAGGGTAGGCCGAAAAAACCTTTTATTTTTTTTCGAAGTTTTAATAGCGCGGTAAAGTTGCGAATTATATAGACAAAGAAAAGGAAAATAATTTTCAAAATCGGTTAATATTTTCCGATCGCGCAAAGGCTCCAAAGTTTGAAAAATATGAAAAAACTTGATTTTTGCGATTATTTTTTTTAAATCAAAGATTAAACTCTCAAATATTGTTCATGATTTTTTTATGAGAAACTAATATAGTTATAGACATAGTCGTTCAGATTCCATTCTTCTATCATAGGGGTGCCCAACCTTTTTTGGGGGAGGGCCACTCAGGGTATTTGATGAGGTGTGGAGGGCCAGAAATGAAATTACAGTAGAAAAGCAAAAGCGCTAACTGATGCTTAATAACAACAATTACATTTTATAACTTTTCGTTTACAGTATTTTTGCAACTTGGCATTTTTAACGAATTTTTTTCAGCAAAAAACCCCCGGAAAACAAAGTAATCACTAGCGGATCAAGGGTGGAGGCTAGGGGGCTGAAGCCCCCCAAAATGAAAAGTTTTACTCTATATAATGATATTTTATGCACTAAAATGAGTTAAAACCCTGTTATTTCATGTTCAAATTTTTAAAAAAAATTATGGGGGGGATCCTCAGACCCCCTTGACACTTGTAAATGTTATTACAACTATTTTTTTACTAAGTTCGTCAATACGCAAAAAATCTTTGAACGAAATTCGGATGAGGCGTACCAAAACGAGTTGAAAAAGTGGGGTTTTTTACTTAAATTTCCTAAAATTTTATGGAGGAGATCCCCCAGACTCCCCTTTTGGTAGTTGGAGCAGGATAATTCACTACCTTTTTCGTAATAACATTAACAAGAAGATTCATTTGGGTTATGAAAATTCTTAGCCTCCCCCAAAACCAAATCCTGGATCTGCCACTGAAAGTAATAAAAGGTGTTGTTCTAATTTTGTTCGCGGGCCGGATTCAGAGGGCTCGGGGGCCGGATCTGGCCCGCGGGCCGGAGGTTGGGCAGCCCTATTCTATCACTTTTTTTCGTTAGATATAATTTTTTTAATGTTCATACAAATTTTGTAAAGTTCTTTTTCCTGCATTTTTAAACAGCTAATAACTCTTGAACTATACAACTTAAAAACTTGAAATCAGTCCCATTTTGTTCGTAAATGTTTTGTCTTTCATTAGGTGTGCATCATGATCAGTGGCGTACGCAGAATCTTTTCAAGGGGGGGGTTTACTCAAATAAATTTGAGTGTGGAATAAAGCACTATTAATTTCAGTAATTTAAACAGCTAGACAGATTTAACCTTTTATTTAGACAACATTGTTTAGCTAAATTACGACTGAAGGTCATTTTCAAAGGGGGATTACGAATTAGATTAAGAGCACATGATATTCGATTAAGATTAAAAAAGGATTAACTGAAAAATTAATTATGAAACAAGACAATTCACATGGATTCAGATAAAAATAGGTTGAGTTTATTATTTTAAAAAACATATTTCAATCTTTGTTTCTTTCATAAAACTGCCTAAAAAATTTTAAAAAGTTAATCGCCAAGAAACAACACAAAAAGCAGTAAATAATTCTACTCACTTTAAAATTATTTGAAATAAATATTTAAAACAGCTTACTTTTCTGACTTCTGTAGTTCCTAAAAGCGCATCGATTAATTCCTCGAGAAGAGAAGCACAAACACAACTGAAGTCCTAATGGCGAATGACACTAAAATCAAACTCATGACGAAAATACCCGCTCAAAACAAGCGAACGAATCGGAAAAGATCAGACCCCCGGAAATTTCTCAGAAAACTGTTCGGAAGTCTCGGTGTCGCAATTGATGTCTGGAGAAAGGGGCAGTGGCGGCTCGTCCATAGGAGCACGTGAACACCGAACACCCAGTGGAAAAAGTAGAAACAAACCCAAATATAAAGATACATAAAAATCAAAAGAAATACAATAAAAAATCATTCTCAATTTCTTTCCCCTTCACCTGTCAGTAAAAAAATTATTGCCGGAAACGCGAAAGTTTTGTGTTTATCGAATAAAGAGAAAAACACTCTAATTTTTTTCTTATATCCGCACGCCTTAGCTTGTGTGAGCGAAGAAACTGAATGAGTTCGAATAAACCTCGACTTCTCCAGAAAAGAAGAGTTCAGTTTTTTTAATTTTTTCACGGTAGTTAGAAGAAAGAAATATATCTTCAATTCAACTTTGGAGTGTACCAATTCCACCAAAATTTTTATTTTTTGACATTTTGTCTGAGCTCAAGGGGGGGGTTTAAACCCCTAAACCCCCCCTTGCGTACGCCACTGATCATGATCATCATTTTCAAAAAAAAAATTTAAAAAAAATTGAAAAAAGTAAAATAAAATTTAATAAAAAAATTTTTTTTGAAGATATATTAATAGCCTTTTAACTCTAAAAATGAACATAACTACCCAATTTCAAGTTGAAAATAAAATTTAATCATGTATAAAAAAATAAAAATAACCGTAATTTAGTCAAATCCCTAAACATTCCCTAAAATTATACACCAAAAGCGATTCACTCATGGAAAATTTATCAAATCCCTTGAGGGTGTTCATATGACTTAAAACATGTAAAAATCTCACATAAATTTCAGAAAATAAGACAATTAAAAGATTCGGTTCAAAATCTTACAGTGCTAGTTCCCAACTCTAAGTTAATTCAATTTGCATGAATTTTACCTGAATATTCCTTAGAAATGTATTTATATCCAATATCTTATGTTCTAAAACTTTTAATTTACTTTGATTTGACTTGTTAAAAGTAAAAACAATTAGATATAAACATGCAAATTGAATTAACTTAACTAAATATGAAAATGTGAAATTTTCAATATTTTGGCAAATTTTGGGGCTTATGCGCGATCGGATTATATTAACTGATCTAAACCAAATTAAAACACAATGTTTTTAGGCTCTATTAGAAGACGTTGCAAACTATTACGTTACGAAAACATCAAATCAAAAGAAATAAACGCAAAAATCAAGTTTTTTCATATTTATTTAAGTTTGCATGCATTTTGCATGCATTTCTCCTGAAAATTTCTAAGAATTATGTTTATATCTAATTATTTTTACTTTTAACAAGTCAAATCAAAGTAAATTAAAAACTTTAGAACATAAAAAAATTGGATATAAACACATTTCTAAGGAATATTCAGGCAAATTGAATTAACTTAAAGTTGGGTGCTAGCACTGTAAGATTTTTAACCGAATCTGTTAATTGTCTTATTTTCTGAAATTTATGTGACATTTTTTACATGTTTTAAGTCATATGAACACCCTCAAGTGATTTGATAAATTTTCCATGAGTGAATCGCTCTTGGTGTATAATTTTAGGGAATGTTTAGGGATTTGACTAAATTACGGTTATTTTTATTTTTTTTATACATGATTAAATTTTATTTTCAACTTGAAATTGGGTAGTTATGTTCATTTTAAGAGTTAAAAGGCTACTTATATTTTTTCAAAAAAAAAATAATTTTTAATTAATTTTTTTTTCACTTTTTTTAAATTTAAAAAAAAAAAACTTTATGAAAATGATGATCATGATGCACACCAAATCAAAGATAAGAAATTTACGAACAAAATGGGAGTGATTTCAAGTTTTTAAGTTGTATAGTTCTAAAGTTATTAGCTGTTTAAAAATGCAGGAAAAACAACTTTACAAAATTTGTATGAACATTAAAAAAATTATATCTAACGAAAAAAAAATGATAGAAGAATGGAATCTGAACGATTATGTCTATAACTATATTAGTTTCACATAAAAAAAATCATGAACAATATTTAATAGTTTAATCTTTGATTTAAAAAAAATAATCGCAAAAATCAAGTTTTTTCATATTTTTTCAAACTTTGGGGCCTTTGCGCGATCGGAAGATATTAACCGATTTTGAAAAAATTTTTTTCCTTTTCTTTGTCTATATAATTTGCAACTTTTCCGCGCTATTAAAACTTCAAAAAAAAATGTTTTTTCGGCCCACCCTAGTGTTTATATCCAATTTTTTATGTTCTAAAACTTTTAATTTACTTTGATTTGACTTGTTAAAGTAAAAAAATTACATAATTCTTAGAAATTTTCAGGAGAAATGCATGCAAATTGAATTAACTTAACTAAATATGAAAATGTGAAATTTTCAATATTTTGGCAGATTTTGGGGCTTATGCGCGATCGGATTATATTAACTGATCTAAACCAAATTAAAACACCATGTTTTAGGCTCTATTAGAAGACGTTGCAAACTGTCACGTTACGAAAACATCAAATTAAAAAAAATAAACACCAAAATCAAGTTTTTTCATATTTAGTTTTGTTTGCATGCATTTCTCCTGAAAACTTCTAAGAATTATGTTTATATCTAATTGTTTTTACTTTAACAAGTCAAATCAAAGTAAATTAAAAACTTAAGAACATAAAAAATTGGATATAAACACATTTCTAAGGAATATTCAGGTAAAATTCATGCAAATTGAATTAACTTAAAGTTGGGAACTAGCACTGTAAGATTTTGAACCGAATCTGTTAATTGTCTTATTTCCTGAAATTTATGTGACATTTTTTACATGTTTTAAGTCATATGAACACCCTCAAGTGATTTGATAAATTTTCCATGAGTGAATCTCTCTTGGTGTATTATTTTAGGGAATGTTTAGGGATCTGACTAAATTACGGTTATTTTTATTTTTTATACATGATTAAATTTTATTTTCCACTTGAAATTGGGTAGTTATGTTCATTTTAAGAGTTAAAAGGCTGTTAATATTTTTTCAAAAAAAAATTTTATTAAAAATTAAAATTTTTAAAAATTTTTTTAACACAAAGTCGCCAAATATAGTTAAAAGCCGTCAAATATACCCCAAGAGTCATCAAATATAGCTCAAACCGCCAAATATAGCCAAATAAGGGTTAAAAGTCGCCAAATGAGGTCCAAAAGTCGCCAAAAGGGTTAAAAATAGCAACATCTAGCTACCTTGTAGAGTTAAAGAAAAAGTTACTTTATTTTCGTAAAAATTATAGTTACTTGAATATTAATAATTTTCAGGTTCTTAGGTTTCAAATTATGTTTTTAAAGTACGTTTAAATGTCTTCAGAACTTTGAACTTAATTTTTGAAGAGAATAAAGTTTTTACAATAATATATTCAAACTATTAAGAAATATTTTACTTTAAAAATATTATTTGAAAATTAAAATATATTAATTTAAAAGAACTATATTTGTGAAATAAAATTTTCTATTTTAAAAAAGTAATAAGAAATAAATTTTAAAAATATGTATTGTTTTCTTCTAAAAAAGCTTAAAATTTGAAGTAAATGGTAAATATAATGCGTTATATTTTTACTTGAAATTTATTATTTCTAAGCACCATACCAGGAAAAAATGCTAAAACATGTTAATTATCTCATTCATTCTTATTAATTAACAAATTCTTAAAATTATATAAAGATTTATAGAAATGTAAAATCAAGAGTTATTTTTAAAAAAGTTTGATAAATACCTTAAAAACATTAAAAAATTACTAAGCAGATAAACATTAAAAAATTACTAAATAGGCATTAAAATCATTAAAAAGTGTAAAATTAATAAATTAAAAAAACAAATAAACGTTCAGTCTGAATTAACAAAACGGAGAAGGGTCAACAGAGGGCAAATATTATAAAATCGCTTACTTGCACTTATCATTTTCTTAATCATGCAAACTACAACTTAATCTTATCAAACACATAATCATTAACCATCCAGACGCGTCTCGAACTTTCGAAACCCCTTTATTACACTATTTTCTTATCTGAATCCTCGGATCCTCTGCGCTAGAACTCTCATATTCTCCCTACTATTAATTTAATTTTAATTATTAAATTGCAGGGTTAAACAAATAGGTCAATAGTTTTTCAAAGGTTTGGATTTGATGAAATTTAATGTTAATATACGAAATTATGTTTAACTTACTTTTTTTGCTCAGTATCAAACTAAGCAATGCTTAAGAGTACAAGTCAAGGCCTTTTCTTTTGCTATGCCAATTTCCCTTTTTAATTTTATTTAATTGATAGTTATAACCAGGACAAGTGTAATTGCTTAAGACCTATGTTTTCATTCCTATGTACCTATGTTTCTGGATAAGTGGAGAAATGTGCAATACATTTCTTGTAAACAGAAAAAATGCATTTTTCCAATAAAAGAAATAGTAGATCTAAATTCAAAAATCAGCATTAAAAGTTAATTTTTTTAAAAAATTGACGAACCTTTTTGCCTTTGTTTAGGATTGAATTACATCTCTTTCAGCCTTATTTAAATTGGAAACCAACCACTCTGAATTGTTTAAATAATTGAACAATGAGGAAGTTTCAAATTTTTTAAATTTTCTGTTTAGGAGTTTAGGTGTATATTAATACAATAGAAGATGCTAAATATCCAAATCTGCAATCCAAATTTTCCTCAAAAATTTATTTACTGAGATATGGAAGAAATAAAAGTTGAAAAAAGTCGTAAACAAATAATGCAATCGCAAACGCTCAAAAATCAAATTTGACGTCACTCGACACTAAACAAAAGGCATTGTTGATGTTTATTCATCTCTCTATTCTAAAAAAAAGTTTTTGGTGAACGGTTTCCAGAGAAAAGCTTTTTAATTACTGATCCGTATAACACATATTTGGTATCAAACTGTCCGGATTCTTTTGAGGATGTGCAAAGTGCCTTTAGAATTTCTAAAAAATATCTCAGTTTTAAAATATTTCCATTTTTTTAGATTTCGAATAAGGTCGCAGTTACAAAGCAAGAAACTATGAATTTTAAAACAATTGAAAACATATTTTACTGGTTTTTTAATATTCAAATAGATTAAATAATCATCTTTCTATCTATAACACGAATTTAAAAAATATATTTTGTGTTATTTTTAACAATATTTATATTTTTGTTGTTCAAACGGTTTTCATTATATTTTAAACTTATATATAATTAATTAATTTTTTATTTTTTAAATAACAAATTAATATTTTTATATTTATCTTTGTAGTTGTGGCAACCTAAGCATTACTATCTCTGTATAAATAAAAGGCTAACGGGCGATGTGTGTATTAGGGTGGGCCGAAAAAAACTTTTTATTTTATTTTGAAACGCTATACCGCGGAAAACTTGCCTCTGGGGTAGAGAAGTAAAATGCAACAAAAATTTTTAAAATCGATTAAAAATTGCAATAGCGCATTGGACCTAAAGTTTGAAGAAATTAGGCTATTTTCATAACTTTTCAAAAAAATCAAATTAAATCATATTACTTCTATAAAACGTATCTAAAGGCATATATTAGAAGAAAAATGTGGAGAAAATATATTTAATTGAAAAAAGTTGGTATTTTACAATTTATTGGTAGTATACAGCATCTTAAAAATACACGTTTTTACCAGAAATCCACATATTTCGTATAAAACAAAAAAATTGTGAAAAACAATTTTTATTAATATATTACCTTGCTAGCTATCACTAACCAACTTCCTTAACAGTTAAACCGTTTTTTACAGATCGCTCCGCGATCGGAGCTCGCTGGTTGCACAACAAAACCGCATCAAAATCTCTCACCGAAAAAAAAAATTATTTTTTATTTTGAAACGTTATACCACGGAAAACTTGCCCCCTGGGGTAGAGAAGTAAAATTCAACAAAAATTTTTAAAATCTGTTAAAAATTGCATGCACATTGAACATAAAATTTGAAAAAAAAATGCTATTTTCATAACTTTTAAAAAATCAAATTAAATCAAATAACTTTTATAAAAAGTATCTAAAGGCATAAATTAGAAGAAAAATCTTACGGAAATAAAGATGATATTTTACAATATAAGGTTGCACTATAAGGTATATAAGAAAAAGTTAGAAAAATTATTAGAAATAATGACCCAGTGATTGAATGAAATGCCTTTTTTGCTCATTCTTAAAACTTGCTTTTGAGCATAATCATAGATAAAAGGGAGGAAAAAGAAATAAGGGATAGAAATAAGGGAGTTAGGTTTCAGAAGAAGAATTAAGGCTAGAAACTCAGCTTCCAAAAGAAAGTCAGTTAGTTTCCCTCCCCCTAACTTAATTTGCAAGCTACAGACCATATTAAAATGATTAGCTGGAATACTGATTCTCTCCCCCCACATATACTACGAAGATTCACCAATCAAGAGATATTATCTATGATAAAATCTAATGGAACAGCACATGACTGGAACTTTGACAGATTCCCATGTCACACACAAACAAACAGTGGAACGTTGTGTAAAATTGGTAACAGAAGCATCCCGAAAAATCGTTGGTATGAATGCCAGAGATAGGTTTATAACTACTTTTCTTTTAAGATCTTGTATGCCAAATTTTTCAAGAAAATCTTTTTTCTAACTACCAAAGGAAGTTGCTAACCAGTGAAGAACTAAATTTTATTACACATCAAACTATGCAACATCTGAAAAGTAACTTTTTAATTCAATGGAAAATGCGATTTTTGAAAAAAAAGGCGAAATGGCCAAGTGCAACCTTATATTGTAAAATATCTTTCTTTCCATTAAATATCTTAAGATTTTTCTTTTAATTTATGCCTTTAGATACTTTTCATAAAAGTTATTTGATTTTTTAACAGTTATAAAAATAGCATTTATTTTTCAAATTTTAGGTTCAATGTGCATGCAATTTTTAACCGATTTTAAAATTTTTTGTTGCATTTTACTTCTCTACCCCAGGGGCAAGTTTTCCGGGGTATAACGTTTCAAAATAAAAAATAATTTTTTTTCGGTGAGAGATTTTGATGCGGTTTTGTTGTGCAACCAGCGAGCTCCGATCGCGAAGCGATCTGCAAAAAAAACGGTTTAACTGTTAAGGGGGTTGGTTAGTGATAGCTAGCAAAGTAGTATATTAATAAAAATTGTTTTTCACAATTTTTTTTTGTTTTATACGAAATATGTGGATTTCTGTTAAAAACGTGTATTTTTAAGATGCTATATACTACCAATATATTGTAAAATACCACCTTTTTTCAATTAAATATATTTTCTCCACATTTTTCTTCTAATATATGCCTTTAGATACGTTTTATAGAAGTAATTTGATTTAATTTGATTTTTTTGAAAAGTTATCAAAATAGCCTAATTTCTTCAAACTTTAGGTCCAATGCGCTATTGCAATTTTTAACCGATTTTAAAAATTTTTGTTGCATTTTACTTCTCTACCCCAGAGGCAAGTTTTCCGCGGTATAGCGTTTCAAAATAAAATAAAAAGTTTTTTTCGGCCCACCCTAGTGTGTATGTATGTGTGTATGTGGGTATGTCCGGGGTAATCTCTTGAAATAGGCCACGGACCGAAACCAAACTCGACGTATAGACGTATTCCGAGGCGGGGAGTAACTTAAGATAGTTTTCCAAGCTCGAAAATCGAATAATTACGAGTAATTAGCTAATTTATAGCCGAAAACGCTTATTTCTCCATTTCTCTACTAGAGTAGACTGCTCGACTCACTATTGTTAACTAGATGAAAACCTTCAAAAATTAAATATTTTAACAGGAAAAACTCTATAATTGTCCATTTAAAAACTATATCAGTTGTAAAAACATCAAAATAAATTCAAGTAATTAATTTTGAAACGTTAGTTTCCCCTATTTTAAGATTTTTTCTTTTAAAATTTAAATATTTATGGAAAAGTGTAAATTTTCTTCATGGAAAACGACTTTAAAACAAAACATTGTTTCAAATGAAGCGGTTCACTAGACTTTTAAATTTACTAGATCTTTTATTATTGTTTCAAATTTATTATTTTTGTTCACTAGACTAATTAATTTACTAGGAAACATTGCCGAGAACACCGGGAAAAGAAAAATTACCGGGAACATCGGGAAAAGGAAAATTACCGGGAACATCGGGATAGGAAAAAAAAGTACCGGGATTACCGGGACATAAAAATTACCTCGATCAGCGGGATAGATAAATTATCGGGAACATCGGGATAGGAAAATTATCGGGAACATCGGGATAGGAAAATTATCGGGAACATCGGGATAGGAAAGTTATCGGGAACATCGGGATAGGAAAATTATCGGGAACATCGGGATAGGAAAATTATCGGGAACATCGGGATAGGAAAATTATCGGGAACATCGGGATAGGAAAATTATCGGGAACATCGGGATATGAAAAATTACCGGGAACACCGGGATATGAAAAATTACCGGGAACACCGGGATAGGAAAAATAACCGGGAACATCGGGATATGAAAAATTACCGGGAACACCGGGATAGGAAAAAGGCGTCTGGGATACCGGGATGATTGGTAATTGCTGATTTAAAAATTATAAATATATTTTGAGAAAATTTAATTAAAAAAAATTATACACTCCACCCGTGCAAGGCCGGGCATATCCGCTAGTCTCTGTATAAATAAAAGGCTAACGGGCGATGTATGTATGTGGGTATGTGTGTATGTATGTCCGGGGTAATCTCTTGAAATAGGCCACGGACCGAAACCAAACTCGACGTATAGACGTATTCCGAGTCGGGGAGTAACTTAAGATAGTTTTCAAAGCTTTAAAATCGAATAATTACGAGTAATTAGCGAATTTATAGCCGAAAACGCTTATTTCTCCATTTCTCTACTAGAGTAGACTGCTCGACTCACTATTGTTAACTAGATGAAAACCTTCAAAAATTAAATATTTTAACAGGAAAAACTCTATAGTTGTCCATTTAAAAAGGATATAAGTTGTGAAAACGCTAAAATAAATTCAAATAATTTATTTTGAAACGTTAGTTTCCCCTATTTTAAGATATTTTCCTTTAAAATTTAAATATTTATGGAAAATTGTAAATTTTATTTTCATGGAAGAGGACTTTAAAGCAAAACATTGTTTCAAATGAAGCGGTTCACTAGACTTTTAAATTTACTAGATCTTTTATTATTGTTTCAAATTTATTATTTTTGTTCACTAGACTCATTAATTTACTAGGAAACATTGCCGAGAACACCGGGAAAAGAAAAATTACCGGGAATATCGGGATAGGAAAAAAGTACCGGGACTACCGGGACATAAAAATTACCTCGATCATAGGGATAGGAAAATTATCGGGAACATCGGGATAAGGAAAATTATCGGGAACATCGGGATAGGAAAATGATCGGGAACATCGGGATAAGGAAAATGATCGGGAACATCGGGATACGAAAATTATCGGGAAAACCGGGACATTAAAATTATCGGGAACACCGGGTTATGAAAAGGTACCGGGAAAACCGGGATATGAAAAGGTAGCGGGAACATCCGGATATGAAAAGGTACACTTTAAAAGGTACATTTTAAACACTAGATTAAAAAAAAAGAGATGATTTCAATGTGATTTTTTTTATCACATGGAAAGGATAAATATTTGATGGAATGAGATGTCACAGTTGGAACTGGGATGGGGAAAAGGAACCGGGAATACCGGGATGAAAATTATTGGAAACACCTGGATATGAAAATTATCGGGAACCGGGGGTATGTAAAGGTACCGGGAACCTGGGACATGAAAAGGTACCGGGAACACCGGGATACGAAAAGGTACCGGGAAAACCGGGATATGAAAAGGTAGCGGGAACATCCGGATATGAAAAGGTACCGGGAACACCGAGATATGAAAAGGTACCGGGAACACCCGGATATGAAAAGTTTCCGGGAAAACCGGGTTATGAAAACTATCGGGAACATGAAAATCGGAAATGAAACTATCGGGAATATGAAAAAGTACTGGGGACACCGGGGTTATTGGTGATTCGAAAAATCGGACATATAACTTGGGAGAACTTTAAAAAAAGGAATTAATACACTCCACCCGTGCAAGGCCGGGCAAATCAGCTAGTCTCTGTATAAATAAAAGGCTAACGGGCGATGTATGTATGTGGGTATGTGTGTATGTATGTCCGGGGTAATCTCTTGAAATAGGCCACGGACCGAAACCAAACTCGACGTATACACGTATTCCGAGTCGGGGAGTAACTTAAGATAGTTTTCAAAGCTTTAAAATCGAATAATTACGAGTAATTAGCGAATTTATAGCCGAAAACGCTTATTTCTCCATTTCTCTACTAGAGAGATCTGCTCGACTCACTATTGTAAACGAGATTAAAATCTCAAAAATTAAATATTTTAACAGGAAAACTCGATAATTGTCCATTTAAAAACTATATCAGTTGTAAAAACACCAAAATAAATTCAAATAATTAATTTTGAAACGTTAGTTTCCCCTATTTTAAGATATTTTCCTTTAAAATTTAAATATTTATGGAAAAGTGTAAATTTTCTTCATGGAAAACGACTTGAAAATAAAACATTGTTTCAAATGAAGCGGTTCACTAGATCTTTCAATTTACTAGATCTTTTATTATTGTTTCAAATTTGTTATTTTTGTTCACTAGACTCTTTAATTTACTAGGAAACATTGCCGAGAACACCGGGAACAGGAAAATTACCGGGAACATCTGGATAGAAAAATTATCGGGAACATCGGGATAGGAAAAGTACCGGGAACATCGGGATAGGAAAATTACCGGGAACACGGATAGGAAAAAGACGTCTGGGATACCGGGATGATTGGTAATTGCTGATTTAAAAATTATAAATATATTTTTTAAAAATTTAATTAAAAAAAAATATATACACTCCACCCGTGCAAGGCCGGGCATATCCGCTAGACTCATTAATTTACTAGGAAACATTGCCGAGAACATCAGGAAAAGGAAAATTACCGGGAACATCGGGATAGGAAAAAAAAGTACCGGGAATACCGGGACATAAAAATTACCTCGATCAGCGGGATAGGAAAATTATCGGGAACATCGGGATAGCAAAATTACCGGGAACACCGGGATAGGAAAAAGACGTCTGGGATACCGGGATGATTGGTAATTGCTGATTTAAAAATATAAAAAAAAATACACTCCACCCGTGCAAGGCCGGGCATATCCGCTAGTCTCTGTATAAATAAAAGGCTAACGGGTCTATGTGTGTATGTGGGTGTGTGTGTGTATGTATGTCCGGGGTAATCTCTTGAAATAGGCCACGGACCGAAACCAAACTCGACGTATAGACGTATTCCGAGTCAGGGAGTAACTTGGGATAGTTTTCAAAGCTTTAAAATCGAATAATTACGAGTAATTAACGAATTTATAGCCCGAAACGCTTATTTCTCCATTTCTCTACTAGAGTAGACCTGCTCGACTCACTATTGTTAACGAGATGAAAACCTTCAAATATCAAATATTTTAACAGGAAAAACTCGATAATTGTCCATTTAAAAACTATATCAGTTGTAAAAACACAAAAATAAATTCAAATAATTAATTTTGAAACGTTAGTTTCCCCTATTTTAAGATATTTTCCTTTAAAATTTAAATATTTATGGAAAAGTGTAAATTTTCTTCATGAAAAACGACTTGAAAATAAAACATTGTTTCAAATGAAGCGGTTCACTAGACTTTTCAATTTACTAGATCTTTTATTATTGTTTCAAATTTGTTATTTTTGTTCACTAGACTCATTAATTTACTAGGAAACATTGCCGAGAACACCGGGAAAAGGAAAATTACCGGGAACATCGGGATAGGAAAAAAAAGTACCGGGATTACCGGGACATAAAAATTACCTCGATCAGCGGGATAGGAAAATTATCGGGAACATCGGGATAGGAAAATTATCGGGAACATCGGGATAAGGAAAATGATCGGGAACACCGGGATAGGAAAAAGGCGTCTGGGATACCGGGATGATTGGTAATTGCTGATTTAAAAATTATAAACATATTTTGAGAAAATTTAATTTAAAAAAATTATACACTCCACCCGTGCAAGGCCGGGCATATCCGCTAGTATCTAATATAATAAAAGTCAATGTGTGTAGTGTATATATGTTTGTTTGTCTTCTATACAAATCCACAGTTTCCCTCCGATCGGCAACAAACCAGAAAACAAACCCAGAAAAAACATAGGCTATGTTTCAAAGTTCTAGAACGACCCCTTGACCCTCTTTTAACCGAATTTATAGCCGAAAACGCTTATTTCTCCATTTCTCTACCAGAGCAGATCTGCTCGACTCACTATTGTTAAATAGATGAAAACCTTCAAAAATTAAATATTGTAACAGGAAAAACTAGATAATTGTCCATTTAAAAACTATATCAGATGTAAAAACACCAAATTGAATTCAAATAATTAATTTTGAAACGTTAGTTTCCCCTATTTTAAGATATTTTCCTTTAAAATTTAAATATTTATGGAAAAGTGTAAATTTTTTTTCATGGAAAACGACTTAAAAATAAAACATTGTTTCAAATGAAGCGGTTCACTAGACTTTTCAATTTACTAGATCTTTTATTATTGTTTCAAATTTGTTATTTTAGTTCACTAGACTCATTAATTTACTAGGAAACATTGCCGAGAACACCGTGAAAAGAAAAATTACCTGGAACATCGGGATAGGAAAAAAAACCGGGATTAACGGGACATAAAAATAACCTCCAACATCGGGATAGGAAAATTATCGGGAACATCGGGATAGGAAAATTACCCGGAAAACCGGGAAAAAGGAAAATTACCGGGAACACTGGGAAAGTGGAAAAATATCGGGATCATCGGGATAAAGAAAAATTACCGGAAACACCGGGATAGAGAAAAATTACCGGGAACACCGGGATAGAAAAGATTTCTGGGAACCCCAGGATAGGAAAAATGACCGGGAACATCGGGATAGGATTAATTACCGGGAAAACCGGGATTTGAAAACTACTGGGAACACCGGGATAGGAAAGAGGTGCCTGGGATACCAGGTTGATATGTAATATATTGCTTCTTTACAAATTTATAAATGTATTTTAAGAAAACGTAAAAAAATAAACTTATACACTCCATCCGTGCAAGGCCGGGCATATCCGCTAGTTTACAATAAAATATACACTCGCTTTCGGAAATTTTGAATTTTGCATTTATTTTTTATATCCTTTTGCAAGAATGTTTTTTAAGGTAGTAAAATGTAACTCTTCATTTCATAATGACAAAACGCAAGCAACTAAATAACACGGGTGAATGTTTTAGATATAAGGATGAAAATGTTGGAAGTCTTGGCATTCGGTGTCGTTGCTATGAAAATGACACAACTTCGAAGTTTGTTTCTCATGAAGATAAAATTCTAAATTTTCGCGATGTTTAAGATAATTACTACATTTTTAACAGTCAATCATTACAAATTTTAAGAAAGTTAAATTTATTCCTGAGATATTTCAATGCTTCCCTTAATGTATCTGTGAAAAAACATTACCTTAGGGAAATGGGTAAAAGAATATTTACATTGCTTTGTTGTTAATTTTCTTGGGGTTTAATTCCGTTATAGTTCCCGCTAAATATCGCCAATCTCTTTCGAACGCTCAATATTCAAATGTAAACCAATTTTTCTAATTTTTAATGATAAACTGAATAGTTATAGATCTAATTAAACACTTTAATCTATGAATTTGAAAAAATTTAGCAATATTTATACTTTATAGTGTCCAAAAGAGATTAGTGATATTTAGCGGGAACTATAACGGAATTCAACCCCAAGAAAATTAACAACAGAGCAATGTAAACATTTTTTACCCATTTCCCTAAGGTAATGTGTTTTTCACAGATACATTAAGGGAAGCACTGAAACATTAAGGGAAGGTTCATATTTAGCGGGAACTATATATGAACCTTTCTTGGAATTATAAAGCGATCCGTCAATTCATGTTACCATAAAGGAAATGATAAAATTCCACCACTGAATAAATATTCGCCATTTTTGAAAGAATACCACGGAGAAGTACTACCCCTGTGTTAAGAATGTTTTATAAAGTGAGTAAGTGCAGTGAGCTGGGTTTTGTGGGGAATTGTAAAGCGGTCCAAAAGTTACTGCGTCAGCAGTTAACGGGGGTTGGCGAGCGATAGCGAGCAGGGGGCGGTAGCCCCCTAGTTATTAAAATAAAAGGTCTTTATGACCTCATGGATCGATAGTTACCATTTGTTTTTATTGATCAAGTTCCATGTAACTTTTCTGATATATCGTCGCTACTTTTAACATTGAATAAAAAGTTTGTGGTGCTTTTTTTAAAACTGAAGTTGGGGTGTTGACATCAATGGGGAATGAGACATTTCAATAAATGTGTCCGTATAATATTTTACAGTTAATATTTACAGCTATTAATTTATACAGTCTTGTTTTATTTTATAACTTTATCACTGTTCTAATGTATTTTTGCGACTTTCTTGTAATAAAAGAACTCTTTATCAAGAAATTAGTTTAGAGATACTAGGGGCCTCTTCCCCCCGCTCGCTATCGTTTACTAACCCCTGGAACTGCTTCGTATTTTTTCAGATAACTTCGTGGTCTAAATCTATCACTTCATGTTTTATCTCACCAATGCAGCACAACCAGCTCTCGTTGGCTTAACTATTTCTCCTTCAATACCGAAACACTTTTCTTGCTAATAAATAATTTAACCTAGATCAGTGTTTCCCAACCTTTTTCGGTCCATGCCCTACCATAGCCTTTCCAAATTTTCCATGCCCCACTGGCGTCAGTGGCTTATATAGAAATTTATTTTGAGAGGAAGCCAAAATTATTTCTTAGCCCCTCCCTCCTATGTATATTTAATAAGTCTAATGAAGCTTTTCAGAACATTTTTTGGTAGAATTTGCATGCTAAACAACTAAATCAAGTATTGAGTAATTAAGGTCCAAGTACCAAGGGGGGGTCTGGGGGTCCTCCCCCAGCAAACTTTCGGGAATTTGACTCTAGGAAGCAGGTTTTTAACTAGTTTGGTACCCCTAGTTGGGGAATTTCGGATATAAATTTTTAGGTAAGATTTGCATTTTGATGAACCAAATGTAAAAAAGTTTCAAATATAAGCGTTCTAAAAACAAAGAGATTTTGGGTCATCCCCCAGAAAAGGTTTGGAAATTAGACTCTAAAAACAGGGTTTCAACTTGGTTTTGATACATACTGGTCCAGATTTCAGACATCAGTTCTCAGATAGGATAATAGGATCAGATTTTGATAAACTTCTTTTTAAAAAGTTTTTTTAATTTCTCCCCTGGATTTTGGCTCCACCTGGGGGGGCAATTTGGTTAAAAATTTTCAAATTGCCCCCCTAGAAAATGATATTGCCCCCCGGTGGGGCGTGCGCCCCACGTTGGGAAACACTGACCTAGATCATTCCTCCCAAAATAACAAATTAAAAATGACTCTGAAATATTCATTTTCTAGCTTATCAATAATTTGATCCATAAGTTTTCCCTAAAAAAATTATCCAGCAACTCTACAAATGACTATCGTCAACTAAGAGAAAAACATGCATTTTAAATTTAAAATATAGACGGATGGGTTGCAACGGGTGTATCTAGTCAACCGTCAATTATAAAATAAATCAGACGCATAAAACCAAGACCATCTGTAAATCAAGGGCTTACAGCTCAATTTTGCGAAATCACCGTTTTTACCTAATAACCCTCATACATTTCTCTACATACAAGTTTTCAAAATTTTTTAATATTCCATCGAATGGCTTTTGCTTAAGGAGAGTTCTTTCAAAGCGCTCAAAAATAGAAATTTCCGAATCAGATCAGGGGCGCTCTGTCTTACTTCTTTTTTAATATAAGACAAGGATTTAATATTTTCATGTTGAGGGTTTCTAGTATTCTAAAGTCTCATTTTTCAGTTTGAGATTACATCAGTGTCCTTTCGAATCCTCCAAACGTAATTGATCCAGGATTTTAAAGCATTTCTCTTCCTTTCTTGATATTAGTTCCATCGTAAGATCGACGAATCAAAGAAATAATATACTACCGGAATAAATGCTAGACCAATCAATTTAGTAAGTATAATCGTGATCGTTGACATCAGGTCAAAAATCAATGGTAGCAGTAAAATTTACTCTAGTATTTTATTGAAGAAAGCGTTTCCATTGAGTTTTCCATTAATGTATTCGTCATCTAATTCGACCTGAGCTTTTCTAAGGGCTGCGGAATCGTAGCCCAGTATTGATTGCTGATGCAGTTTACTTACGAAAATCGGTAATAAAATACTGGACTAAAATTAAATTTTATACTTATTTTTTTATCAATTTGAATTTCATCAGTTTTATAATTTTTATTGGAGATTTAAAAAATATATTTCTTGTTTTTTTAGTTGCATCATGATAAAGAACACATAGTGGTTTAATCTTAAAGTGACCCTATAGCTAACTTCTAAACCGTTTGTTTTAGAGAGAAAGAGATATTTTCAATGAAAACATTTTTCAAAATGAAATAAAAAATAATTTTACAAGGTTTTTTTTGGTCAAAAGAGATTTCAAATAAAAAATATGATCTTTAAATTTTTACATGTTCCCCAGGTTCTATTAGTCATATTTAATCGAAAAAATATTCATTATTTTTTTTTATGTCGAACAAAGAAGTTCCATACTCCTGTGACAAGAATTGGACCGAGATTAGGAACTCCCCTTCAAACATGATTCTTTACTTCATTTTAAACATTTTATTAATTGAAAGTAGAACTCCAATTATCTGAATCAATTGGGACCGGACCCCCATTCAGGTGATGAAAAATTCAGTTAATTGGATTTTTCAGAAAGTGGATTGGATTTTTTCTTGAGTCTCAATAAAATTCAGCATGCTGGAAAAAAATATAAATTTTACAAGTATAAACTGTTGAAAATATTCTCTTTTTCAATTTGACGATTCAAATTTATTACGAGTTGTATATTAGAAAGTGATACATTTTCTCAAATCGGCCTGAATGGCGTTTCTTGAAGGTATTTTTCTCTTATTCCCCGAGATCTCCTTTCTCTTGATCTCATTTCGTCAAGGAGGAGTTCAAATTTTGCGAGGTCACATTTATCACATTTTTCTGCTATTGGGAAAAAAGGTAGAAAAAAAATATAACGAGAAATAAAATATAGAAAGGGAATATTTTCTCTACTTATTTCCTGTGAATGGGCATATTTCGGGAAATTTTTGATCCCATAAAAATATCTTTTTACTGGGTTCGTATGCCTCCTGAAATTCCCGAAAAACATCTAAAATTTGCTTTATTATTATAAAAACCTTTAAAACGCCTAAAAATTATTATGTTTTTACCCTTGAATTTTTTCTCTAACTCATTGTTAATTAAGTATTTTAAGCGATTTATAGCGGGAGTAATTGTTTTTTAATTCTATAAAATTCAATTGGAATGTGAAATTCTAACCTATCTTTCGTAATTCTTTATTCCAAATTCAATTCTGATCTCATTCTGCTTGTAATATGCAAAGTTTATACAGGGTGTCCCACTGTCCCACGAAAAGTGGTCCAACCCCTTTAACTTTTGAACCCCTACAGATATAGTCATGAAAGGGGGGCCGATAGGTATAGTAAAGTGACCATGCCCTATCCGATGGACCAACTTTCAACGCCCTCTAGCGGAAACTTTGGGAGTTATAATTTTTATTTTAAAAATTATTTGAGGTATGTAAAAAAGGTAAATGAATAAGTTGTAGAACAGCATCGATTTTTAGTAGGAAAAGACACCTTAAGTAGAAAAATATCCTGAATAAAACCCCTAAAACTCACGCTCAATTAGGTTAAATTAACGTAGATTTTACGTCTTAAAACACTCATCACAACACAAGGCGAAAATGAGAAATTTTCATGACTAAAAGTTATCTTAGTTAATTAAATTATCATCAGATAGGGCATGGACACTAGGGTGTCCCTTAAAATCGAAGGTCGGGGAAACTTTTGCTCCACCCCCCAATTTTTTTCCTTTTGGTACCCTAAGAAAGTGTGCCAAATCTTAAACCGATCAGATAATATTAACACGTGCCCCAAACGGCCTAAAGTTAGAAAAATTTGACTTTTTTCTCATTTTTTCAAAAATTTTTAAAAATATGTTAAACTATTTTTTGCCGAATAATATTGCTTTAACACATCTAAATATTCATATTTGACCGTTTTTCATTCTTAGCTAGGCCAAGTTACCCACTTTTTAGCCTGGCCATCATTCGGAAAATCATCAAATTTGTACATTTTACACTGAGAATAGAGAATACAAAAGTCAGTGGTAAATGACTTAAAACCGCAAAATTCCATGACTAAATACCATTTGTAGACCATACTGATGTGTAGATAAATTACCTGGAGCTCAAATTAATTATGGGTTGCTTAATTACGGACGCCATGTTGGATTGCATTAAAATTTTTTTAAAATTCTAGAAAAACGGTAAGGGCATGTTTGATATCGGGTAATGGTTGTTTGAGGTTTCTAAACTCGATTAAGACTGATAAAATTATCTTGCACAACTTTTTAAAGCTCTTTACGCAATTATAAGTGTCAGCAGATCTCCTAGCTAATACAAGTGCAAACAATGATTTCAGAACTATTGATAGCAATAAATTCGAAACGCATAAAACCAGCAAGAGAAATTCTGGAAACAAGTTAAAAATAAGACTCCAGTGTGTCCTCAAGTATTTTATTCCGTAAGTTAGTTGAAAAGCTTAAGTAGATACAAAATTAACCCGTTTTCATAATGATTGAGTTATACTCTCAAAAGATACGCAATTTTTCCATGTTTATAGAAACTGTTCATGTATTTTATCATATATTTATACATTAACATAAAAAATACCACAAATTAGTTTTATTAAAACAATTAAACACTGGTAATTTGTTCGTGGCTGTAAAAATACGTAAAATATTAACTACAGTTTCTAGTATAACTCTTCTACTATACCTACCCTTAGTTTTTCTTCGCACTCTCAACTTTTTATCAGTAAACGTCCATGAAGAAGAAATGAGGTTTCGAGTAAATGTTTCGTGAAAATTGTTTATGAAATTAAATTATTTTAAACCCTCAAAGCCTTCTTTGAGAATGTAGAGGTATTAAACTTACAGAGCGAAGGATAGCTCTGACTTAAAAACAGACTTTAAAGAAGATAGGATTTTAAGAAACTGTTATTAAAATTTATGATATTTACATAGCCAATATAAGTGTCTTAGTTTTTAATGACACTAATTTGTTGAATTGCATGTATTTTTTATGTTAAATGTATAAATTTATGGTAAAATACATGAACAGTTTTTATAAGCATGGTTAATTGCTTATCTTCTGAGAGTGAAACTCAATCATTATGAAGAGCGGGTTAATTTTGTATTTACTTCAGCTTTTCAACTAACTTACGGAATAAAATACTTGAGGACACACTGGAGTCTTATTTTTAACTTGTTTCCAGAATTTCTCTTGCTGGTTTTTTGTGTTTTGAATTTATTGCTATCAATAGTTCTGAAATCATTGTTTGCACTTGTATTAGGAGATCTGCTGACACTTATAATTGCGTAAAGAGCTTTAAAAAGTTATGTAAGATAATTTTATTAGTCTTAATTGAGTTTAGAAACCTCAACCAACCCCGATATCAAACATGCCCATACCGTTTTTAAGAATTTTTAAAAAGTTTTAATGCAATCCAACATGGCGTCCGTAATTAAGCAACCCATAATTAATTTGAACTCCAGATAAGTTATTTCCACATCAATATGGTCTACAAATGGTGTTTAGTCATGGAATTTTTCGGTTTTAAGTCATTTACCACTGCCTTTTGATTCTTCTATTCTCAGTATAAAATGGACAAATTTGATGATTTTCTAATTGATGACTAGGTTACAAACTGGGCATTTTGACCTAGGTACTAATGAAAAACGGTCAAATAAGATTGTTTAAATGTGTAAGAGCCCTATTATTCGGCAGCGGATTTTTTAAACAAATTTTTAAAAATTTTCGAAAAAAATGAGAAAAAAGTCAAATTTTTATAACTTTAGGCCGTTTGGGGCACGTGTTAATATTATCTGATTGGTTTAAGATTTTGCACACCTTCTTAGGGTACCAAAAGGAAAAAAATTGGGGGGTGGAGCAAAAGTTTCCCCGACTTTTTGAAAAAACGCCTAAATAAGGGACACCCTAATGGACACTTTACTATACCTAGACCCCGCTTTCATGACTATATCTGTAGGGGTTCAAAAGTTAAAGTCGTTGGACCACTTTTCGTGGGACACCCTGTATAAACTTTACCTCCAAATTTTTTTATGATTCCCTCCTGAAAAACTCCTACCCATATCGGACCGCTGTCCTATTTATAGGACAGTTGAATTAAATGTGAATAAAAAAAAAGTTTCGATTGATACCCATATAAAAGTTGTTGAAAATGATTATAAAGAGACTAAATTTAATAAATATCTGAGAAAATATTGAATTTTTTTAATAAAAGTGATTAAAAAATTAGTTTAAATTCGCCCCTAAAAAATGTCACAATTTTAACTCAATAAACAAGAATAAAAATCTGATTTTTTCTTAAGCAAACATACTAAATTTTTAAGTGGAGTTTTTGTTTAGTCCAAAACATTAAAAGTATTCATGAAAAAAGTTAAAAGGACAGGTATTTCACACGTGTTTTCTAACTGTCCTATAAATAGGACAACGGTCCGATACCTACTTTTTTTCAATTCAGTATAAGATGGCATTTCGCTTGGGAAACACTCCTTTTTGTGGAAAACTCTCTTCGCGTGGGAAAATTTTACAACTGTCAATTATATAGTCTCGATATCTGGTTTGGGGGTGTGATTTGGGGGTTCCTCTCACACTCCCCACAGAGAAGGGGGGTTTCTTTCGTTCGCTAATTGGCCCTACAAAATAACCGCCGGGACCATAAAACTATCAGTTGTAAATCTCCATTCTCACCCTATAGGGGGTAAGAGGGCAATAAAAGGGTGGAATGTTCTAGAATTCCTTTGAATCACTCTCCTTTACCGATCATGTTCTTGTGTGTATGCTATTGCACATGGGTGTTGTTTTCTATTAGTTTAGTTGCTTCTATGCGCTTTGTAGTTGGATATTTTATGCATAAAAATGGCTAGAAAATTTCAAACTGCCAAAGAAGCTTTGGAATACAGTAGAGCCCCAATTATCCGCGGAATTGGGTGGCAAGAATACCGCGGATAGCGAAAATCGCGGATAACCCGAAAAAAGACTAAAAATGAGGTAAAAACACGGATAATCCGCACCGCGGATCATCCGCTCGCGGATAATCGGGGTTCTACTGATGGATATGAATTCTTTATCTGATGAAGAACTTGATGATCCTGAAATTATTATTATACCACCGGAACCAGACGCGGTCAGTGACGAAGAAGAAATATACGATTCTAACACAAAATCCAATATAGTAGAGACATGTGATGATCCTGAAGTTCGAGATTGTGCTGGAGAATTAGAGATTTTACCTAATATCATTGAGGAAACAAACCGACACCGCAATTGAGGAACAAAACCCTTTTTGTAAGCTAAGTACACCTATGCAACTTTTAGTAGTGTATTGGACTGTTGTCCTATTTATAGGACAGTCCATATCTCAGAAAAAATAAATTAAAAAAAAGTTTCTTTTTTGTATGTTAAAGTAGCTTATTATGATCATGTTTTTTGAAATTTACGTTTTTCCTATGATTTTTTCTATGAGTGGTCCAATATGGGTTAAAGACTCCTAAATTTTACTATGTTGAATAGAGTATGTGAGAACCCTGTTATCAAATTTATAAAAAAAAGCCAGAAGAGATCTAAAGGGTATCAATAAAAATATCTCCATCTACTGATCTTTCCCTAAATCTATTGAAAAGATAACTCACGGAATCCCTCCATATACACCCCAGCTAATTCCTAGTAAAAGCCAGACACAGAACCCCAATCTAAAAAGACAGTTTTTCCCCTAGAAATCCAGAAAAATAAGGGACCGCGGACAGACATAAAGCCAAACGAGGCTCGGGCGATACCCGACATTACGCAGCCTGGCCAAGCCACAAAAGAAGGGTAAAAATCATCTCCTTTTATCGCCTCTCCCATCGATGTCTGCAGTAAAGGACGTCCAGCGGCAAAAAAATCTAGGTCCTTCCACCCAGTCCGAAAAGAAAGCTTTTAGGATTTTGCGTAAGTTTCTGCCCGATGGAAGTACTTCTCTGAATATAATGTTTTCGGGGCTTATTTTTGTGAGGCCTCAATCGCCGCATATCAGGATAACAGATGTTTTTGCTGGGATAAGATACTGCTGATGAGACGGTTCTTCCCCAACTTAAGAGACATCCGTGCGAATTTCGAGATGTTTACCCAATTTGCCTCCTCTTTGTCATGAGGTTTCTTGTTTTTCTGTTTCCTCCTATCCTTTACAGTTTTAAATTTTTAGATACTACTTTTATTTTCAATGTGTATATAAATATCCCACGATTAACAAATATAGAGATTTAGGCTGTTATTTAAGTTTTGTCCGGTAGCTTACATCATATAGGGTACTTAAATCTAGTGAAGACATTCACCGTGTTATTTGAGTAGGAATGGGGCGAAAAACCAATTTCGGTCTCTTTGGCTTGCGCGCTTCAAAGTCATTTTGTGCATGGGGAACCTTCAGGGCTAATGTGGCACCAAAAGATATTATCAGAAAATTCTGGAAAAAAATCACAGGTACTCTCTGCCACCTTAGACATCTTTTCCGCACTAAGGCATCATCAAAATCCAAAAAAAGTTTTTTCGATACACCCTAATAAACATGGTTCAAATGACTGCGGTTGGATGATTGATTTGGTTTATTTGAATAAACTCACTTTGGGTGAACATCCGAGTCTCTAGCAACTACTACCCTAAGATAAATTCCAATCCAGTTATTGTTATTTAAAAATAATTTTATTCAGATACTATAAAAGCATTTATCTAGCTTTTTTAAAACGAAATACATGCCCCCAAAAATAGAATCATGGGTCAAAAGCCCGGGCTTTGTAGGCCTAGTAGGCAATGATCAGGGCCTGATCATTGCTGATGATGTTACTGAGCTTTTACATGTCTTGTAACTCACCCAAAAGATTACCTAAGCTCTAAATTTCAATATAAACCAGCAAATTAAATCCCCTACAAATTAAATCCAAATTAAATGCCTTAAGTCACATTTCTACCGATATCGTCGTTTAAAGATACAAAATGACATATGTAACCCAATGTTTGGCCATCTTGAGTTATGAAGATCAATCTATTTTCAAAATTTGACACCCTCAGAACTAAACGTTTTCCCAAAATACTTCCTAGAACCATTGCTTTTTCCACAGATTCCTTATCACTTCATCCATAGAAATGCGTTTAAAGAGAGCTGGTTTTTTTATAACCTAAAATAAAAATTTGGGAAATTGAATTCTACATATGTCATGCTGCGCTGGACGATATGCTCTTTCTACTTGTAAAGAACCTAAATGGACTACTATACAGTTAACCTACTAAATAGTTACTTTACTTTTTTATTTATAAAGTAATAAGTTGTGTATTATAAAAAGTAGAAAGAAACCATTTTTATACTACGTTGAGCTGTTTAAATAAATAGTTGGCCCTTCAGTTCTCTAATGAAATGTTTGAGTTACTTATCCGAGCAGACTTTTTACAATAAACACAAAAGAACTAATACTTTTGGTGTACATAGACATCATAACCCCTTCTTTTAACTAGAATCCTTTTGAACTGATTTTTACTTTTATCTCCTATTTGGGAATAGTTAGAAATTTTCTTATAATCAGCATCTGTATTCGTATCCAGGGAATTTTAAAAGGTTTTGGTTGTACCGTTTCGTTTGAAGATCTTATTCTCTGGTGGATTAAATTTGAGATTGGTAAGCCTTTACCCGAACCGTCTGGTTGATTTTTGAGACAAAAGGTAGGAACTTCCATGGGAGAAAATTAAAGTAGTTTGGGTTAAGTAGATTAAGTTTGTTGGTATCGCAACAATTACTTTATTTGCCATGTAATTGCATAGAAGATTTTTTTAAAGAAGTTGTGTTTTATATGTAGAAGAAGTTTTAAGATCTTAGGAATGTGTGTCTGGGGAAGAAACTCCACTAGTATTCTGCATCGGAAAGTATATTTTAAGTAAATTCCACTTGTGTTTATTATGAATCAATTCAACTCATATTGAAACTAGGAAAGAGATATTGGAGACTTGGTTAGAGTCAGTGTTATTCTTAGGATTTTATTAGGAGTAAAAATACTCCTCGAGTTTTTTGGGAAGAGTGAAATTCATTTATGATGCGTGAAATACGAAAATATAGCTTTAACTGAGACAAATTTTCCATAAAAAACGCTTACTTTTTTAATGGACAAAATGAAATAGAAAACAACAATTATAGCATGTTAAGTATAAGTAGAAAATATTATGCATTGTAAATAAAATAATTTATTTCACATCAAACATCCTAAATGAAATATTTATTTAATATTAAAAATTTAATCTCCTTTTCTTCTGATTTTTACATATACTTACAGCTCTTTCAAAATTAAAATCCGAAAAATGGGTTCGGAATCCATACAACTATTTCAATTTGCAATAAAAAACTACCGCTTTTGTGAAAATTAAAAGCGTGCAAATACGTCTGACTAGTTTTTTAAAGCGTATTTATTATTTTCACTGCGTGAAATACGCTCTCAGAGGTGTTAAAAATATCTCTGAGTTAGAGTACTTGGTTAGGTAATAATTTTATGTAATAAATTCTCTTACATTTTCATTTATTTTACCTCAAATAATTATGTCCTCAACAGTTTTTGAACTAAATCGAGCTCTATCTAGAATACTATTACTTCTTATGTCTTATGTACAGTATAACTTTGATAACTCGAAAACCTTCATATCTCGAAAAAAATTATCCTTGATATAAAGTAGTATAAGTAATTAATTTTACACTTGTAGTAATAGCCTTGTTATCTAGAAAACTCGAATTCCTTTTGATTTCGAGTTTTCAAGGTTTTACTGTACTTATGATAAACCTCATTATCTCGAACTTTGACTGTTCGAAAAAATATTTTTCTCCTTAAAATAAGGTATTAACTTTATGTACCTCCTTTATTTATTCCCTCTGGGAATGGAGGACCTAAGATCATCTCCACTTCTAGTGATTGACTTTGACAGAGTGCATGGACTCATACATCAGATCTTGATACCATTACATTTCATCGTCAGCCAAAATTATGTCTCCTTCTTTTTTCATTGCGTTTACATCCATCTAAATTTCAATATATCGGATCTTAAACATAGTAGTACCTCTAAAAGAGAACCTCTTTAATTAGGGTGTCAGATTTCCAATAAAATTCCCACAGGAAATGAGATTCATAATAAGTTTGTGGGCGGCAGTGTTACAATTAAAACTAACAAAGGAAACGGTTTCCAATACATCTGTTTATTGGTAGATGCTACCTCCATTGGGGGATAAATCAGTGTTGTTTACTGTAGTAGAAACTTATACAAATGAAACAGAGCCATGTATGTACTTAATTAAATGACTTTTTCGACACAGGAATCTTTAGTTGTTTTCAGGGTGATTGGTACAAGCACATAATCTGGGTTGAAAATCAGTTTGTTTTTATGTGTAGTTAGGAGTAGTCCTTTAATTGAAAATTAAATTACTTTTCTTATGTATGGTATATATTTGGAATTAGAATTGGGGAAAAGAAGGGGGGATTTACCAGTTAAAAGTCGTATTTGCAATAGGGAAGTTAAAAGTTTTAAGCATAAATTTTAATTTTTCAAATTGAAATTTAAAAATACCGAAAACTTAAACATAAATTTTGATGGGTAAACATTCAAGAACTAATAATTATTTTGATACTAGCGCTGACGCGCTAGACCCGGGCTTCGCCCGGGTTTCAGTTTTTTTTATAAATATCATCTGGTGCGTTACAGATGGGCTTCGCCAGTCCATTTAAAAAAAATTCTTCTGGTGTGTTACACATGGGCTTCGCCAGTCCAAATGTGGAAATAGTTAAATAAAAGAGCCACTTTTATGTTTATGTAAAACAATGGATTTTAAACTACAACAATCGAGAATATGCCTGCAACAATTAAAGTTACATCTTCTCTTATGATATTTACAACAATGGGGGGTTTCCATGAAGTTAGCCATGAAATGTGGGTCTTTAAACATAAAATTGACCAAAAAAGTTATTCGGATGCATCGATTTTAAATTATTTTTATTCAGAAACCTTCCCTAGAGCGAGTAGATCAACGTGGTATAGTTTAATAGTTAATGTAGGTTCGAAAAGTTTAAAACTATAAAGGACATACATACAGACAAACATTGATTTTTATATAGATAGAAGATTATCTTAAAAAATTGAAACAGTGACTAGCGGATCAATCAGTAAGTTAAGTTGGATTAATTGATATTCGACCGTTAATCTTATAAATGCACTTTTACTCTACATAATTTTAAATACCAAGCAAAGCCGAGCCTGTTTTGAGAAAGTTAATAGTTTGTCTTGTAGACATTCCGTTATCCTTTTGATATATTTTTCTATTCTTTACGAACAATTTATCCCTTTTATAAATTACACTAAAAATTTCTGAAAATGATCATTGGAGATATAATATTTTATCTTTACCACTCTTAAAAAAAGCAGATTATTCGAAAAAAAATCCATTTCTGATACTTTAGTGTAAACTTAAATATTTTTTATTGTGGAAACTATCTTTCCTTTCGAAACCGGGGGTAAAACATCCGCAACTCACCTCGCCATCTTTCGTCAAGTATAATTCATTGAGCAATACGGAGTGTTTCAGGGTGACTTATATTGCTTCCAGTGGCGAAATAAAAAAAATTAAAAAAAAAATAAATTAAAAAACTACAGGAGATAAAGTAAAAACCTCAGTGTAATTATTCTTGCCACCTTTATGAATAACACTGAAAAAACATTCATGAAAATATCGCTAATATTCAGAGATACGTATTAGCATGTGAAAATAACCCTTTTTAGGCCTCCAAAAAGAAAAATTAGGCAAATTTAAAAAATTTTCACCTGTATTACCTAGTTTAGGAAAAATGCGCTGATTTGTCAAATTGCGAATCCTTAGTCAGTCGTGATAATTATGAAAATGTTTTTGATTTCAACATGTATTTGTATCAAACTGCAAGAAATTAATTTATTAAAAATGATAAAATCTCAGGTGATAATTTGAGGGAGTGGGGGTCCAGCAAAGTATCATCAAGGGAGAGATAGAGAGTGGGGGTTCAAAATTTTGGGGGGAAACACATTATGTAATTTATGGACATCCCCTACGCTTTCAGGGGGTTTATCTCATCATAAGCAGGATTCACAGATTGTTGCCAAATCGTACATATTTCCTTAGTAATAAATGATTAAATTTGATAGTGCATGAGGTCATCTAGTTTCGTTTTTTTTTGTCAACCCTTCATGGTCTTTGGAAAAATTTTTACTACTTGGTGCGATTCCATTCCACCAACCCCGCTTATTAGGAATTTGTTGAACTTTCGGAGTATTATACCTGGTTTGGTAGAAAAATGAGGTGGTAAGGGGACATCCATAAATTACATGAGGTCTTTTTTCCAAAATCTGGACCCCCCTTGGTGAGATTTAGTGAGATTTTGCTGGACCCCCCTCCCCCCACGTGAGATTTACCTACAACCCTTAAAAATAATTTTCTATCCTATTCGTTTGCATTTTGTGCTTCACAGCACCTAAAACATTTCCATTATTAATGATGTTGGGGAAAAGGACATTATTCCGCCTAAAAACCACCACAGTATCTTATCTGTGGGTATTATTCCTTTTTCATACTTAAGAAAATCGTATAATTTCTAACTTAAAAAGTTGACATGAGATTTTAATCAACCCCCCTCCCCCTTGGTAAGATTTGGTGAGATTTTTCCTAACCCCTTTTTGATCTCACGTAATTTATGGATGTCCCCTAAGCAGGTTACCTAAAATCAACGGATATTTTTGTCTGCTAAAGAGAAGTTAGAACTATCTCCGGGTTTGTCTAAAATTGGTGATCTTGTAGAAAGTCAAATTGATATGTAATGATCCACTAGATATATATGCAAAACTGAAGATTTTTGATACAGCTGTTTTTATAAAAAACTCTGCTGAAACAATGTAATATTAAATAAAGATTCTTAAAGTATGTATATAGTAGATCAAGGAGACGGAATTTACGTTCACTAACGATCAATAATGTTATTATGTCTTAAAAACCAAATTAATGTATCGTAATTAATAATTTATTAATGTAAATTAATTAATGTATGTATGTAAATTGATGTATGTAGATTAGTACCTCAATCTATACTCTGTTCATTTAGAATAGGTGCCTGAGAAATAGTGATTTACCCCTTGCTAGAAGCGTAACCATAGTTACTCCCTTCGCGCAGCCAATAGTAAGCCATTTTCGTCACTTTGCCGGTGATAGTTGCTATGGTTACCGATTAGGTGGTGGGGGAAGGAAATATTTTCAGGCGCCTAATTATAATGAATAGAGTATAGTGACGAGAACTGAAATTTCATGCACTGTAATCAGCATTTCTTTTTTCAGCTTGAAGTGGAGGTAGATCAGCCTGAATCTTCTACGAGTTGGACACTTCCCAATAGCTCAGGTAAATACTATGCAAATACCTTACGCATTCATTTACTAAGGGACATAATCTATAGAATTTGTATTCTTTACTGTTCAACTTAATGTTTGAATTTTTTCGTAATTATTATTTTAATGGTTTATAGGTTCCTGAAATTAACGAAACTTCAGAATGGGAATCAGCAGTAAACAAGGTAAGGCTCATTTGGTTTAAGTTTTGTCCTCGATTTATCAATAGGGGAGAGTGCTGTACCTAAGGACGGTTGTACCTTCAGCCACCGCGTTTTAAAATTTGGGAAAAAATTAAAATTGAATTTGTGGTTGAATTTGAATGTAAACAGATGCTATCTAGTTGCTAACGTGAAATCAGCTCTTTAAAATAATATTTAAATTCAATATAATAAATTTACTGTTTTTAGGTGCTCAAAGTTTTTTTAGTGCATCACTACATTAATATTTTTCTTCTCCTTTAATTATAATACCATAAAATGAAATATAAGGGTCGAATTCCCGAGAATTTGAATTTTTATTTTTGATATTTGAAATTGTCAGATCCTCAATTATTTTATTTTTTATAGAATTTTAAATGCAAAAACACCTGGTGTTTCGCATCGGAAGTTTGAGTTGGTGGACCAACCTAGTTGGGCTTCACGCCTGTTGTTGGTTGTCAATATTTGTATTTGTATTACCTTCGGACACCATAAGCAGTGGCGGATCCAGCGGGGGGGGCACAGGGGCCCGTGCCCCCCCGTCATAATTCCAACTACCTAGAAAATGTTGATTTTTCGTAAAATAAATGTTTTTTTTTAAATTTGTACAAAAAAACTAAAAAGAAATATCTACTTTCTACCTAAACGGCGTGAGCGCTTTCTTCGCAACGCGGTATCTCCAATTCTGAGAAAGCAGATTTCGGTCACATGCATATTCCAGGAAGAGAACTGGGCTAGAGGGATCTCTTTTCCTTTTCAACGGGGGGGGGCACGGTTCTCGTGAAGGGAACGCTTATCTGGACGCAACATGCTGAATGAATAGGCCGGGCGTCTAGGGGGGGTGTTGCGTAATTACTTCTTGGAACGGGGAGGGGTGCGTTCCCTCGACCTTTTTCTCACATCGGTCAGCGGTCAAAACAGTGCGCCCGCGTGTGTCTCAAGCTGAAAAGTAGGTGTATTCTTTTCGTATTCGTTGGTTTTAAGTGACTGAAAGTTTCATGAAAACAAATCAAAACTTTGGTGAGTACAACTGTTTTAAAATCATTTTTGTATCTACTCAATTTTATAAGTATAAATGGAGGAGAGAGGTTTTTGATCAATTGAAGGAGAGAAATAAGCTTTGCTTTGTTTCGATACAATCAAGGCGATTTTTAGTAACTTTTCACTTATTAGAAATATTTTGAGTTTCTGAATTTGTGTTATGGAAGTCGCGACCGTTTAATTTTGCTAATTTTTCACCTAATTAAGTTTTATTCATGCATCAAATCATAAATGCAATCAATGGAAAAGAAAGTTGAAGATTCTTCGGACGTTTAATCCAGCTAAGCAATAACTAACACAGCCTTTTTACCTAAAACCAGTCGATTTTACAGATTGGACCAAAATGGGTCTATTCAACTTTCACCTTAACTCTCGCTCCATTCACGTTAATTTTTCTTGGTACTTTCTTTGTACTTTTCTAGTCAAGGGCGGCGAAGGGGTTCTGGCCCCCTCTTCGAAATTCTGACTAAATGTAAAAAAAGTTAAAATCCTGTTTCTTTTAGGGTCAAATTTTCAAAAATATTCTGGGGATGTCCCCCATTTTGCACTTGCAACATTCTATTACTCACAACTTTTTACATTAAATTCATCAACATGCAAAATCCTACCTAAAATATGTTTACGAAATTCGGACCAGAAAGGTACAAAAACTAGTTCAAAACCTGTTTTTTAGGGTCGATTTTTAAAAAATTTTCTGGGGGAGATCCCCCAGACCCCCTTTGACTACTTCGAATTGAATTATTTACAACTTTTCTTATATTCAGTTCTTTAAGACGTAACTTTCACCTAAAAAGTATTTAAAAGTTTCATTAAACCTATTAAATATGCACGAGAAGGCTGGGGGATAATTTTGGGCCCCTCCCGAATTAAATTTATACATACGCCACTGTTTCTAGTGATACTACTACAAAATGTATTACGAGAACCTATTTAAAGGAGTAATATTTTCAAAAATTTCTCGGGGGCATTCCCCCGAACCCCCATTTAGAACGGTTTTACCTTTCGGATATTTGAATAACTAGACATTTGCTTTTAATCTAATGGGGGAAGTAAATAAATTAAACAATATTTTAGTTATAATTTAACCACATAGTATATATAATTTCTGAATATCCCGCTTATATGCAGAAATATAATAGAAGCCTTTTTTGGGACTTGTAACATTGAAGTTCATTTTTACTTGCAAAAGAGATTAATACGAAAGTGTGACTTGTGCCCCCCCGTCAAATTTTTCTGGATCCGCCACTGACCATAAGTGTTGTACCTAAGGACACGTTCTTGTGTGTGTCTGTAGCTAATCGGCTTTTTTGAATTTGGTTTCAGTAAAGTGAATACATTTTAATGCTTATTAAATTAATTCTACATGATTATCTGATGTCATCGGCGATTATTTTCAAGTGATTTTTAGATGAAAATCAAATATTTTGTGATCTAAACTACTTTCCAAAATTTTTGATTTTACTTTGAATTTAATGTAAAATATGGTATAAAATCTTAAGCACACTATCGCATTTAAGTATGAAGATTACAAAAAACTTAAAATTTCTGCCGAAGATTTGCTAAAGTTATTACCACCAAATACTTGCACAACTAAGTCGATCGAATTGTTTTTTTGGATCAGTGAAGTGATCAGATCAATCAGCATGATTGATGAAACTATTACCTCAAATTTCAATCTGAAAATCCCATGTGATTTATGTATTTTTGGTAAAAAATCAAGACTTTTATCAATCAACTTCGTTTTTATTATCATTTACGATCTAAAACTACATTACTTTAAAAAATATATTTCCAATTTTAAAAATGCTTGAAATAGTTTATTAAAAGGTAATGCATCAATAAAAATGTTCATTTTTTTCTTTTTTCAACTAAAACTTTCCTTTTTAAGGGTGTCCACAGGTACAACTGGGTCTGTCCATAGGGAGAGCATGTTGTTGTACCTATGGACACAAATTTTGTCAAGTTATTAAAATGAATTAAAAATCCAATTTTGAAGATTTTAGCTAATAAAAAAATATTACCCTCTTTGCTAAGGTTAGGACTATAGGTTGGACATTTTAAATGGTAAAAATGTGATTTTACCTGTCTTAGAAAAATCCAAACGTGTTTTTTGTCCAGAGGTACAACACTCTCCCCTAACAGTACTGACAAGTCTTGAATGATAAATTAGTTATTTACTCAAAATAATAACACTTCTTATCCCACGATGTTATCATTTTGATATGAAACAGAAACTATTTGTTTGAAATATGAACCGATTCTTTTAATTTTGAAATACCAGAAATACTCAGTTTCAAGCAAAGTCACCGCTCAAATTATGTTTATTTTTATTTCATGGTTGCATAGGGCTGGGCGATATATAAATTTCTTAAATCGATTTATAGTTCATCTTAAAATCCGATTTAGTTATAAATCGATTTAATTCGGGTAATATTAATCCAAATTTTAAGCTGAAATAAATAGAATACACATACAAAATACACATGTATCATTTAAAATACTTGTTTTTTGTCATATATCAAGTATTCTAGAAATAAAAACCTTTCCTTTAACTCAAAGTAACTATTTATACTAACTTATAGTTATTATACTAACATACAGATGGCGCAGTAGTTTCGATTCTCAAAGTTGAAAAGAAAACATACTTTTTTAATCCAATTCAATCTTCTCATTAATTATGTAAAACAATTACAAATCATTAAAATGATAATCTACACAGCAATCCCTTTGCTCAAGATGAAGTATTTTTTTATCAACGAGTATTAAAAAAATAAAAAGGGTCCGTCAGAAATAAATGCATGTCTATCAGTAATCGCAGCTTCGTTTAACGAAATTCTTCTTTTCGCAATCCTTTTTAATCGTCGAAACTTTTAATGGAGTATCTAAATATTAAAGGATTATAAGAACCTAAGAATAGTAAGAATATGAAAACACAAATATTTTTCAATTATGTACAATAAATTTTGTTAATAATCATCATAAACATAGTGATTAAGACAATTCCGGAACTCGGAATAGTATCGGTTATCGCAGCCGATCTACGAGTATGAATCAGAAAACAGAAATATCGGTTTAAGGAAAATTCAAATAATCAAGTTGAATCAAATTTCTGATTCCGGAATTACATATCGGTATTCGATTTTAGAGATTCGATATTCGCGCTAAACCGGTATTCTGAAAAACCGATTTATCTTTCGAATTCCGGAATTATATATCGGTTCCGATATAAGGAATCCGATATAAGCGTAAAACCGGTATTCCGATGTTGGGGTTAAATCGATTTATCTTTATATATCGATTTAAGGCCCAGGCCTAGTTGCAACTATTGGTTTGCTGAGAGTTTGTATAAAGTTAAAAGACATTAAATTATGGTAGCAGAACGTTACGGACTCCGTTGGCGAATATTTTCAGCATTATAAAATCTGACATTTGATGAGTCTCAAACATGCATTTGCTTTAAAAAACACATGATACATGTATTTTGAATACCTGCACATTTTCAAATATGAGTTGAAGCATGTTTCAAACTTGAGGAAATTTGATTCGGAGCCAGTGTGGTTTAAGTCCGACCGCCACGAGGAAAACTTTTGACGCTGAACAATATTGTGAGGACTATAATGGAAACGGATTATTCCCCTCAGATTTTGAGTTGATAGCAATTATAAACGCTGAAAGATTGTTTTGTGCTATATCTGTGACTATCATTTGGATTTGAACTTCTTTTCAAAGTTTTTTTTCTGTCAGACTGTTCAGACTGAAAGTGTCAGATTTGTATAATTTTTACTCAGTTTTGGTCAAAGAGAAAAATCCTAACAGAGGGTCCAAAACGATATTTTCAAATTCTGGACGGGTTTGAGGGCGCCACGAGGAATTATAAATGATTGACAGAGATATTTTGGTTGCCAAACCTTTGATTGGCTGTGACGTATCTGTTATTTTCGAAGGAGAAGAAAAAAAGTTTCTCTAACCAAATCAGGCTTTTTTCCTCACCTCCCGTGACGTAAATGCGATCCCAGCTCCCAAAAAGCCCCAAACCCATCCAACTTTTCGATTTCCATTAGCGCCTTTGGCCACGGACTCTCTGTTCTAGGGTTCTGTGGTTTGGTAATGTGCTCTTAAAAACTAAAAAAGGGTTAAGTGTTATGTCCCTGTTTGTATCTAATGAGTAGATAGAAAATGGGTGTTCTACGACATTGCGGAGGTGCGGAGTGTCTGGGTGGCGGCGGCTCCCCGGCTCCCTTCCCATGCTACTAGATTGCGCAGTGTCTGGACCGATACTTTGCGCAGTGTCTGGACTGATACTTTGGGGCTCTCCGAGTAGAGGGGAGGCTAATTAAGAAGATTAATTAGCAATTAACAGAAGGCGTGCAGGTACTTTGCGGCTGTCTGGCCTGGTACTTTAGGTGAAATGAGCTAAATGCGGCTGTCTGGCCAGGTACTTTGGGTAAAATGGGCAAAATGCGGCTGTCTGGACCGGCGGCGGCTCTGCGGCTGTCTGCGCCGGTGATAAGGGCAAAATGGGCAAAATGCGACTCTCATTGATAAGAGATGGGTACTTTAGGGCTCCCCGAGTAGAGGGGAGGCTAATTAAGAAGATTAATTAGCAATTAACAGAAGGTGTGCAAATACTTTGCGGCTGTCTGGGCAAGTACTTTGGGGATCTACTACTAAATTGGGGTTCTGAATGTCTGGGCAGGTACTTTGAGGCTGTCTGAGCGAGCAAATAGGGCAAAATGTGACTGTCTGGCCAGGTATTTTACGGAACTGACTGTCTGGACAGGTACTTTGCGGCTGTCTGGGCAAGTACTTTGGGGATCTACTACTAAATTGTGATTCTGACTGTCTGGACAGGTACTTTGTGACTGTCTGGCCAGGTACTTTAGGTAAAATGGGCAAAATGCGGCTGTCTGGCCAGGTACTTTGGGTAAAATGGGAAAAAATGCGGATGTCTGGGCATATACTTTGCGGATATGTTTGAGCAAGTACTTTACGGCTCTATTACTAAATTGGGGCACTAGGACTTTGCAGCTCTATCACTATATATCGGAGCTCTAAGACACACCAGCCAATCAGCAGAAAGCTAAATGATAATTTAAATTATTTTACTGCATAAAATTAAAAGGTTAATTAACAAACTGTAACCGCTGTTTAACTGTAATTTGAACAAAATTAGTAAATTGCAGCTCTTCCACTATATTGGGGCTTTAGAACTCATGCAAGAACAAGAAGCTAAATTGAGACTTTCTAAATTATTTTAAGATAATATTAATTGATGTAAAAGTTATTAACAAAGGTTAATTAACAGTTATTTTACATAAAATTATAAGGTTAATGAACAAACTAACCGCTGTAATATATCACCTATCAAATGCCCATACCGGAATAAAAGACCAAGACAATCACAAACTCGAATGTAGACTGCACTACTCGCCTGACATTGAGACTCCCTTAACTATGCACCAGCGAACCGCCCCCTTGCCTTTCACAGAGCAATATGTCTGGTGTTAACGGGGTAGCCTCCATTGGGATTGATAGCGATTGCATCTTTTCCCGCAATACCAAGGAGACGGTTTTCAAAAGATATATATTTTTTCATTACAATTATTTCTATTTCGTTAAACTTACAGTTCAAAATTCACTTTAGTTACAGTTTGACACAAAATGCTAATCCTATCACGATCCTTAACTTTGAAAGTACAATATTTTCACCAGAAGGGATACTTTGAAAAATTGAGAATGATCGACCATTAAAAGACCACCAAACATATAATACATTATCCTATTGGTGGAATTATTTCTATTTTACTTTGATCAGGAAAGGATACTTTGAAAAATTGAGAATGCATTTTCAATGCCAGCATTTCCAGAGACTACCACTACAGAACATACACTACATACATTCATTTTATTCATAACTTTTACTATATTTATTAAACATGTAATATTTTTTTCTATACTTAAGAGAACTGCTTTGATTATTTTTCAATTCACGGAATGGTTACGTTGATCATTTTCAACCTTTTTTTTTTTGAAAATAATAACTTTTTTAACCCATCGGCTATACTTGCTCTACAAGAATTTTACCCTCTGCTATACATTTTTACTAACAATTTATATTATTCACTAAAGCAAACAATATAATACATATAAACTAACAAATAAAAGAAATCCTTTATGGATATAATGTTTTCTCTTACCTAAAGCCTTCTTTCATCTATAATCCATATAGAAAATTAAACTATTCTAATAAAAATTAAAGGGGAAACATGACTCAAAAGGAAACATACATTATAAAAACCAAGAAAATTTTTACATAATCTAAAAGAAAAACTAAAACTCTGCTAAAAATAAAAACTTAACTGAAAATTTTATTAAAAATTAAGACAAAAACAGAAAAATAACTTAATAATCTGTTAAAAATAAAAGTTAACACAGAAAAACTTTACACAAGAAATGAAAACTTATACACTGAAAAACTAAAATCTTTGTTAAAAACAAAAACGAACACAGAAAAACTTTACAAGAAATGAAAACTTATACACTGAAAAACTAAAATCTTTGTTAAAAATGAAAACTTAATTGAAAATTTTGTTAAAAATAAAAACTTAACTGAAAATTTTGTTAAAAATTAAGATACATGCAGAAAAATAACTTAATACTTTGTTAAACATAAAAAAGAACACAGAAAAACTTTCACGGAAAAATTAAAATCTTTGTTAAATATAAAAACCTAACTGAAAATTTTGTTAAAAATTAAGACAAATACAGAAAAATAACTTAGTACTTTGTTAAAAATAAAAACGAACACGGAAAAACTTTCAATGAAAAACTAAAATCTTTGTTAAATATAAAAACTTATTCACTTCGAATCTAAAAACTTAATTTGAAATGAACTAGAAAACGAAAAACTTAACACAAGAAATGAAAACTTATACAGTGAAAAACTAAAATCTTTGTTAAAAATAAAAACTTAACTGAAAATTTTGTTAAAAATTAAGACAAATACAGAAAAATAACTTCATACTTTGTTAAAAATAAAAACGAACACAGAAAAACTTTACAAGAAATGAAAACTTATACACTGAAAAACTAAAGTCTTTGTTAAATACAAAAACTTATTCACTACGAAACTGAAAACTTTTTTTGAAAGGAACTAGAAAACGAAAAACTTTACACAAGAAATGAAAACTTATTCACTGAAAAACTAAAATCTTTGTTAAAAATAAAAACTTAACTGAAAATTTTGTTAAAAATTAAGACACACACAGAAAAATAACTTAATACTTTGTTAAAAATAAAAACGAGCACAGAAAAACTTTCACTGAGAAACTCAAATCTTTGTTAAATATAAAAACTTATTAACTTCGAAACTTAAAACTTTGTTTGAAATGAACTAGAAAACGAAAAACTTTACACAAGAAAAGAAAACTTATACACTGAAAAACTAAAATCTTTGTTAAATATAACTTATATTCACTACGAAACTAAAAACTTTGTTTGAAATGAACTAGAAAACGAAAAACTTTACACAAGAAATGAAAACTGATACACTGAAAAACTAAAATATTTGTTAAAAATAAAAAAACTTAACTGAAAATATTTGTTAAAAATTAAGACAAATGCTGAAAAATAACTCATTACTTTGCTAAAAGTAAAAAATGAACACAGAAAAAACTTTACAAGAAATGAAAACTTATACACTGAAAAACTAAAGACTTTGTTAAATATAAAAAGTCATTCACTACGAAACTGAAAACTTTGTTTGAAATGAACTAGAAAACGAAAAACTTTACACAAGAAATGAAAACTTATACACTGAAAAACTAAAATCTTTGTTAAAAATAAAAACTTAACTGAAAATTTTGTTAAAAATTAAGACTAATGCTGAAAAATAACTCATTACTTTGCAAGAAATGAAAACTTATACACTGAAAAACTAAAATCTTTGGTAAAAAAAAACTTAACGGAAAATTTTGTTAAAAATTAAGACACACACACAGAAAAATAACTTAATACTTTGTTAAAAATAAAAATGAACACAGAAAAACTTTCACTGAGAAACTCAAATCTTTGTTAAATATAAAAACTTATTCACTTCGAAACTTTAAACTTTGTTTGAAATGAACTAGAAAACGAAAAACTTTACACAAGAAATGAAAACTTATACGCTGAAAAACTAAAATCTTTGTTAAATATAACTTATATTCACTACGAAACTAAAATTTTTGTTTGAAATGAACTAGAAAACGATAAACTTTACACAAGAAATGAAAACTTATACACTGAAAAACTAAAATATTTGTTAAAAATAAAAACTTAACTGAAAATATTTGTTAAAAATTAAGACAAATGCTGAAAAATAACTCATTACTTTGCTAAAAGTAAAAAATGAACACAGAAAAAACTTTACAAGAAATGAAAACTTATACACTGAAAAACTAAAGACTTTGTTAAATATAAAAAGTCATTCACTACGAAACTGAAAACTTTGTTTGAAATGAACTAGAAAACGAAAAACTTTACACAAGAAATGAAAACTTATACACTGAAAAACTAAAATCTTTGTTAAAAATAAAAACTTAACTGAAAATTTTGTTAAAAATTAAGACTAATGCTGAAAAATAACTCATTACTTTGCAAGAAATGAAAACTTATACACTGAAAAACTAAAATCTTTGGTAAAAAAAAACTTAACGGAAAATTTTGTTAAAAATTAAGACACACACACAGAAAAATAACTTAATACTTTGTTAAAAATAAAAATGAACACAGAAAAACTTTCACTGAGAAACTCAAATCTTTGTTAAATATAAAAACTTATTCACTTCGAAACTTTAAACTTTGTTTGAAATGAACTAGAAAACGAAAAACTTTACACAAGAAATGAAAACTTATACGCTGAAAAACTAAAATCTTTGTTAAATATAACTTATATTCACTACGAAACTAAAATTTTTGTTTGAAATGAACTAGAAAACGATAAACTTTACACAAGAAATGAAAACTTATACACTGAAAAACTAAAATATTTGTTAAAAATAAAAACTTAACTGAAAATTTTGTTAAAAATTAAGACAAATGCTGAAAAATAACTCATTACTTTGCTAAAAGTAAAAATGAACACAGAAAAAACTTTACAAGAAATGAAAACTTATACACTGAAAAACTAAAGTCTTTGTTAAATATAAAAACTCATTCACTACGAAACTGAAAACTTTGTTTGAAATGAACTAGAAAACGAAAAACTTTACACAAGAAATGAAAACTTATACACTGAAAAACTAAAATCTTTGTTAAAAATAAAAACTTAACTGAAAATTTTGTTAAAAATTAAGAAAAATGCAGAAAAATAACTTAATACATTGTTAAAATAAAAAAAACGAACACAGAAAAACTTTACAAGAAATGAAAACTTATACACTGAAAAACTAAAATATTTGTTAAAAATAAAAACTTAACTGAAAATTTTGTTAAAAATTAAGACAAATGCTGAAAAATAACTCATTACTTTGCTAAAAGTAAAAATGAACACAGAAAAAACTTAACAAGAAATGAAAACTTATACACTGAAAAACTAAAGTCTTTGTTAAATGTTAAAGGGCTATTCCATATGAACAGGGACATGATCAAGAAAAATGAAAAAATAAAATAATAAAATTTTCTAATTATTTTAGGGAATAATTATGCAGTATTGATCTAATTGTGTTTTGCATTGCTTAAATTTTGTGTAAAATTATTTTTATCGGAATGTCAGCATTTAAAGTCGATATTTAGAAATATTTGTTTAAAAGGTTAATTTGTTAATGAAAAATGTATAGTTTATTTAGAAAATTAAAAATAAATTAATTAGTTTTTACAACTTTTTTGTTAAATATTTTCATAAACTTTATAGTAAAAATGAAATAAAGTGTTTAAATCAATTTAATTATATTTATATTCATGAATAACTGAACGCTTTTTCACATGTAGCGTGAGTTACGAAGTACTGTAGCGTGAGTTACGAACAGCTCACTATATTTTATTTTATTTCTGATTTTCTTAAGCATTCCCAGTAAAACTGTTTGCTATTTTAGAATAAAGGAAGTATATTCAAACACCTTACAAGCATATAGAATTATTGAAACATTATTTAAGCAGAAAAACAAATTTGAATTTTATACTCATAAATCCATGTCTTTTTCTTGTAGCGTGAGTTACGACTCTATTTTAATTAATATTTAAAAAACTAAAATTCTTAAAAGATTCGCAATACTTATTTTAAATTATTAACATAAATTTCAATATGTATGATTTTTTTAGAAAGAAAATAATAGTTATTTCTATATTTAAAAATTATTTGAAATTCCAATTTTGAAAAAAATGTAGCGTGAGTTACGGTGGAATTGCCCTAAAGTAGATTTTGAGGATGTTAGATACAATTGAGGAGAAAATTTAGAATTAATTTGTAAAAGTCGTGAAATTCATCTTATGTTCTAAAAGTATTTGGATTACATTTTAGACTAAGTAGTTTTGAAAATGAAAATTTTCCCCCACTTCATACATCAAAAGAAATTTTAAAGAAGTTGAAAAATGATAATATTTATTTTTAGAGTTTAAAATTTTTTTTTCAAATAAACATCATGCAAATTCAAAGTTTAAATAATTTTTATTAAAAACTATGAAATCTCACACCTTTAATAAGCCCTTCACATTTCTTTCAAAAAGTAATTCATAGTAATATGCAGGTAAATGGAACGCCTATTCTTAGAGTTTGTTAAGTAGAATAGCTATTTTTGTGAGAATTCCTTGATTTTGACTCTAATTCTGGGGAGGGCCGCGGGTGCCCAAGAGGGCACCCCTGGGTATGCAGGAAGCATACCCGCGGCCCTCCCCAGAATTAGAGTCAAAATCAAGGAATTCTCACAAAAATAGCTATTCTACTTAACAAACTCTAAGAATAGGCGTTCCATTTACCTGCATATTACTATGAATTACTTTTTGAAAGAAATGTGAAGGGCTTATTAAAGGTGTGAGATTTCATAGTTTTTAATAAAAATTATTTAAACTTTGAATTTGCATGATGTTTATTTGAAAAAAAAATTTTAAACTCTAAAAATAAATATTATCATTTTTCAACTTCTTTAAAATTTCTTTTGATGTATGAAGTGGGGGAAAATTTTCATTTTCAAAACTACTTAGTCTAAAATGTAATCCAAATACTTTTAGAACATAAGATGAATTTCACGACTTTTACAAATTAATTCTAAATTTTCTCCTCAATTGTATCTAACATCCTCAAAATCTACTTTACATTTAACAAAGACTTTAGTTTTTCAGTGTATAAGTTTTCATTTCTTGTTAAGTTTTTTCTGTGTTCATTTTTACTTTTAGCAAAGTAATGAGTTATTTTTCAGCATTTGTCTTAATTTTTAACAAAATTTTCAGTTAAGTTTTTATTTTTAACAAATATTTTAGTTTTTCAGTGTATAAGTTTTCATTTCTTGTAAAGTTTTTCTGTGTTCGTTTTTTTTATTTTAACAATGTATTAAGTTATTTTTCTGCATTTTTCTTAATTTTTAACAAAATTTTCAGTTAAGTTTTTATTTTTAACAAAGATTTTAGTTTTTCAGTGTATAAGTTTTCATTTCTTGTGTAAAGTTTTTCGTTTTCTAGTTCATTTCAAACAAAGTTTTCAGTTTCGTAGTGAATGAGTTTTTATATTTAACAAAGACTTTAGTTTTTCAGTGTATAAGTTTTCATTTCTTGTAAAGTTTTTTCTGTGTTCATTTTTACTTTTAGCAAAGTAATGAGTTATTTTTCAGCATTTGTCTTAATTTTTAACAAAATTTTCAGTTAAGTTTTTATTTTTAACAAATATTTTAGTTTTTCAGTGTATAAGTTTTCATTTCTTGTGTAAAGTTTATCGTTTTCTAGTTCATTTCAAACAAAAATTTTAGTTTCGTAGTGAATATAAGTTATATTTAACAAAGATTTTAGTTTTTCAGCGTATAAGTTTTCATTTCTTGTGTAAAGTTTTTCGTTTTCTAGTTCATTTCAAACAAAGTTTAAAGTTTCGAAGTGAATAAGTTTTTATATTTAACAAAGATTTGAGTTTCTCAGTGAAAGTTTTTCTGTGTTCATTTTTATTTTTAACAAAGTATTAAGTTATTTTTCTGTGTGTGTGTCTTAATTTTTAACAAAATTTTCCGTTAAGTTTTTTTTTACCAAAGATTTTAGTTTTTCAGTGTATAAGTTTTCATTTCTTGCAAAGTAATGAGTTATTTTTCAGCATTAGTCTTAATTTTTAACAAAATTTTCAGTTAAGTTTTTATTTTTAACAAAGATTTTAGTTTTTCAGTGTATAAGTTTTCATTTCTTGTGTAAAGTTTTTCGTTTTCTAGTTCATTTCAAACAAAGTTTTCAGTTTCGTAGTGAATGACTTTTTATATTTAACAAAGTCTTTAGTTTTTCAGTGTATAAGTTTTCATTTCTTGTAAAGTTTTTTCTGTGTTCATTTTTTACTTTTAGCAAAGTAATGAGTTATTTTTCAGCATTTGTCTTAATTTTTAACAAATATTTTCAGTTAAGTTTTTTTATTTTTAACAAATATTTTAGTTTTTCAGTGTATCAGTTTTCATTTCTTGTGTAAAGTTTTTCGTTTTCTAGTTCATTTCAAACAAAGTTTTTAGTTTCGTAGTGAATATAAGTTATATTTAACAAAGATTTTAGTTTTTCAGTGTATAAGTTTTCTTTTCTTGTGTAAAGTTTTTCGTTTTCTAGTTCATTTCAAACAAAGTTTTAAGTTTCGAAGTTAATAAGTTTTTATATTTAACAAAGATTTGAGTTTCTCAGTGAAAGTTTTTCTGTGCTCGTTTTTATTTTTAACAAAGTATTAAGTTATTTTTCTGTGTGTGTCTTAATTTTTAACAAAATTTTCAGTTAAGTTTTTATTTTTAACAAAGATTTTAGTTTTTCAGTGAATAAGTTTTCATTTCTTGTGTAAAGTTTTTCGTTTTCTAGTTCCTTTCAAAAAAAGTTTTCAGTTTCGTAGTGAATAAGTTTTTGTATTTAACAAAGACTTTAGTTTTTCAGTGTATAAGTTTTCATTTCTTGTAAAGTTTTTCTGTGTTCGTTTTTATTTTTAACAAAGTATGAAGTTATTTTTCTGTATTTGTCTTAATTTTTAACAAAATTTTCAGTTAAGTTTTTATTTTTAACAAAGATTTTAGTTTTTCACTGTATAAGTTTTCATTTCTTGTGTTAAGTTTTTCGTTTTCTAGTTCATTTCAAATTAAGTTTTTAGATTCGAAGTGAATAAGTTTTTATATTTAACAAAGATTTTAGTTTTTCATTGAAAGTTTTTCCGTGTTCGTTTTTATTTTTAACAAAGTACTAAGTTATTTTTCTGTATTTGTCTTAATTTTTAACAAAATTTTCAGTTAGGTTTTTATATTTAACAAAGATTTTAATTTTTCCGTGAAAGTTTTTCTGTGTTCTTTTTTATGTTTAACAAAGTATTAAGTTATTTTTCTGCATGTATCTTAATTTTTAACAAAATTTTCAGTTAAGTTTTTATTTTTAACAAAATTTTCAATTAAGTTTTCATTTTTAACAAAGATTTTAGTTTTTCAGTGTATAAGTTTTCATTTCTTGTAAAGTTTTTCTGTGTTCGTTTTTGTTTTTAACAAAGATTTTAGTTTTTCAGTGTATAAGTTTTCATTTCTTGTGTAAAGTTTTTCTGTGTTAACTTTTATTTTTAACAGATTATTAAGTTATTTTTCTGTTTTTGTCTTAATTTTTAATAAAATTTTCAGTTAAGTTTTTATTTTTAGCAGAGTTTTAGTTTTTCTTTTAGATTATGTAAAAATTTTCTTGGTTTTTATAATGTATGTTTCCTTTTGAGTCATGTTTCCCCTTTAATTTTTATTAGAATAGTTTAATTTTCTATATGGATTATAGATGAAAGAAGGCTTTAGGTAAGAGAAAACATTATATCCATAAAGGATTTCTTTTATTTGTTAGTTTATATGTATTATATTGTTTGCTTTAGTGAATAATATAAATTGTTAGTAAAAATGTATAGCAGAGGGTAAAATTCTTGTAGAGCAAGTATAGCCGATGGGTTAAAAAAGTTATTATTTTCAAAAAAAAAAAGGTTGAAAATGATCAACGTAACCATTCCGTGAATTGAAAAATAATCAAAGCAGTTCTCTTAAGTATAGAAAAAAATATTACATGTTTAATAAATATAGTAAAAGTTATGAATAAAATGAATGTATGTAGTGTATGTTCTGTAGTGGTAGTCTCTGGAAATGCTGGCATTGAAAATGCATTCTCAATTTTTCAAAGTATCCTTTCCTGATCAAAGTAAAATAGAAATAATTCCACCAATAGGATAATGTATTATATGTTTGGTGGTCTTTTAATGGTCGATCATTCTCAATTTTTCAAAGTATCCCTTCTGGTGAAAATATTGTACTTTCAAAGTTAAGGATCGTGATAGGATTAGCATTTTGTGTCAAACTGTAACTAAAGTGAATTTTGAACTGTAAGTTTAACGAAATAGAAATAATTGTAATGAAAAAATATATATCTTTTGAAAACCGTCTCCTTGGTATTGCGGGAAAAGATGCAATCGCTATCAATCCCAATGGAGGCTACCCCGTTAACACCAGACATATTGCTCTGTGAAAGGCAAGGGGGCGGTTCGCTGGTGCATAGTTAAGGGAGTCTCAATGTCAGGCGAGTAGTGCAGTCTACATTCGAGTTTGTGATTGTCTTGGTCTTTTATTCCGGTATGGGCATTTGATAGGTGATATATTACAGCGGTTAGTTTGTTCATTAACCTTATAATTTTATGTAAAATAACTGTTAATTAACCTTTGTTAATAACTTTTACATCAATTAATATTATCTTAAAATAATTTAGAAAGTCTCAATTTAGCTTCTTGTTCTTGCATGAGTTCTAAAGCCCCAATATAGTGGAAGAGCTGCAATTTACTAATTTTGTTCAAATTACAGTTAAACAGCGGTTACAGTTTGTTAATTAACCTTTTAATTTTATGCAGTAAAATAATTTAAATTATCATTTAGCTTTCTGCTGATTGGCTGGTGTGTCTTAGAGCTCCGATATATAGTGATAGAGCTGCAAAGTCCTAGTGCCCCAATTTAGTAATAGAGCCGTAAAGTACTTGCTCAAACATATCCGCAAAGTATATGCCCAGACATCCGCATTTTTTCCCATTTTACCCAAAGTACCTGGCCAGACAGCCGCATTTTGCCCATTTTACCTAAAGTACCTGGCCAGACAGTCACAAAGTACCTGTCCAGACAGTCAGAATCACAATTTAGTAGTAGATCCCCAAAGTACTTGCCCAGACAGCCGCAAAGTACCTGTCCAGACAGTCAGTTCCGTAAAATACCTGGCCAGACAGTCACATTTTGCCCTATTTGCTCGCTCAGACAGCCTCAAAGTACCTGCCCAGACATTCAGAACCCCAATTTAGTAGTAGATCCCCAAAGTACTTGCCCAGACAGCCGCAAAGTATTTGCACACCTTCTGTTAATTGCTAATTAATCTTCTTAATTAGCCTCCCCTCTACTCGGGGAGCCCTAAAGTACCCATCTCTTATCAATGAGAGTCGCATTTTGCCCATTTTGCCCTTATCACCGGCGCAGACAGCCGCAGAGCCGCCGCCGGTCCAGACAGCCGCATTTTGCCCATTTTACCCAAAGTACCTGGCCAGACAGCCGCATTTAGCTCATTTCACCTAAAGTACCAGGCCAGACAGCCGCAAAGTACCTGCACGCCTTCTGTTAATTGCTAATTAATCTTCTTAATTAGCCTCCCCTCTACTCGGAGAGCCCCAAAGTATCAGTCCAGACACTGCGCAAAGTATCGGTCCAGACACTGCGCAATCTAGTAGCATGGGAAGGGAGCCGGGGAGCCGCCGCCACCCAGACACTCCGCACCTCCGCAATGTCGTAGAACACCCATTTTCTATCTACTCTAATGTATCGGCAACTGCAATCCCCCTTTCAAATCCACCTATGCCTCTTAATCCTGCTGCCCAGCAAGTTGATCGATAATATTCCAGAGGCTCTTTTATACGACCACTCCGCCGTTAAAACGACTATCGATAGGAACCATCCGCCCACCAGGATCCCGAAAGCCCCGAGCAGATCTTCGAAAGTCAGAGGCTTCATCAACGAATCAGACGAAGAAGCGGTCGAAGGATGCCAATTCTTGAAGTAGCCGTCTTGAAGGTACTTCTTGAACAGCCCGGCCTGTTGGATCTTCAACAGCAGTCGGTCCAACCGGGACTTGAGCTCGGGTAGACGCTTGCTCACGGCTATCCCGCAGTAGAACTCCATCAAGCCTTCGGACTGGTACCTGGTCATGAAAGGCCCTTCCCCGAAGTTCAGTTTGAAATGGATGGAGGAGCTGATGATGGCGGTTCTGTCCCCCGACCCCACCTCGAGGTAGTTCTTGAAGTCGAAGTACCAACCATTCTTCTCGACCGCCGCCATGATCGATTGGATTCGGTCGTTCTGCGAGCTCTCCAGCATCGTTCTCAGGAGGGAAACTCTGGGCGAGTATACTTTGTATCCCCCCGTCTGTACCGCTCGGGCGAGCTGGTAGAAGTCCTTTGGAGGGACGCTGCGAGGGGGAACGGACAGGCAAGAGAAGAACAGGGACGAGTAACACAACGAGACGACCAGCGTGCCGAACCACCAGGTGACGAGAAAGACACCTTGTCGAGGTCCCGCTATCGTCTGAAGTACGGACCTTCCCAGGAGGTTGCCGAGCATATTGAGCCACTCTTTGGAGAAGTTGCGATTGAACAGAGCCGCGAACACCGCCGGCAGGACCAGCATAGAGCCCAGAAGCAATGCCCAGGTCGCCATGTCGAAAGGGTACACCAAGGCGTAGGCTCGCGGAAGAGGTTTCGGTAACATGGTGGCGAAGTTGACGCTGGAAAACAGGTATGGGACGGTGAAGTCAACCACCTTGGACCGGTCGTAAGTCTGAGCCATTGAGACCATGGCCATATCTGCTTCTCCTCTTTGGACGAGGCCTATCATGCCTGTCCAGCTGCCGTTTTCGGTTTCTGTTCCGCTGTCGTAGTCCGCTTGGAGAACTAGGTGGTAGTCCATGTCCAAAGCGTCCATCAGTGTAACCAGGAGGTTTCCTTCTATGCCTGTAGGTTTCTTGGACTCGTCATTTGGAGTATGGAAAAAAGACTCGATTGTTCTGTAAACAACAGTTAAATTCTTCCACTTTTTTAACGTCATTTTAGACTCGAGTTTTATTCCGTTCTCCGTTTTTAATTTCTGTTCCTATTGTCGTAGTTCCCGCGTGGACAATTTAGTTGTAGTCTTTGCCCTAAGCTCCATCAATGTGGTCAGCAGGTTTCCTTCTACACTTGTTCCTGGACACATCTTCGACTTTTTCAACGTCATTCTAAATTCTAATTTTATTCCAACGTTTATCTCGTATGTATGGATCCAATTCTATAATGGACATAAAATCTTTTTACCTTTACAAGAGCCGACTATCGATTGCAAACAATTTAGAATAAGGCTAGTACTTTGATTGTTTGCATTTAAGCATACTTTTCTCTATTTCCTTCGAAACATACTTTTCCCTAGCCTATTCATATCAGTTGTTGTTTCATATTGCATATTACATGGATGCTTATCCATTTGTGACGAAAGAGTATGGTTATACTTGAGGTATTTGTCATTATATAGCGTTTTGTCAGTACTATAAAAAGCCTTCTAAATCATGAATTTCAACATTTGACTCATATAAAAGAGAAGCACGTCTCTTATATAGAGCCATTATATACTTTTGCGGAATCAATAACTTGACGGAGGAAGCTCTGAATCTATAGCTTCAATTCATGAAACACTATGAAAATAGGATAAATTTTTTTAAATATAAGATAAAAATAGTAATAAAAGCAAACTGTGCAAATAAGCATGCATATAGGGGAAATTGGGGGTTAATAGGACAAATGGATTTTTTTATATTACAAATACTTTAGAAATATTTTTACATAATTTATTTGTAACAGGTCTAGCACACATTTTCAGCATGGAATATCTGTCATAACAGGTTTATGCTGCGCAGAGAAAAGCTAAGTTTATTTTCAACAAGGCCAGAGCAAATATTAAGTTTTGTAATCGATTGAATTTTGTAAATTTTCAAGAATATATTTATCTTATTTCAAGACAGTTTTAGATTCTACAAACACTGGAGAATTAGAAAATGTCCTTGAAAAAGTATTGAAAATTGCACTAGAAAAGTTCTAGATTTGTAAATTTTCACATTGTGGGGGCTAATGGGACGTGTCTTGTGGGGGATAAAGAGACAACTTAATGTGGCTGAATATTATTTAAAGAACATTGAAGTATTTATTTCATTTAATAGGGTAATTAGGTTGGATGTAAAAATAAATTAGACAATCATTAACAACATGTAAAACTAAAAAAGAACTATTAGTTTTATGTTTTTTTTTGGATAAATGAAAATAAAATTTAATCAAAAAATTTAAAAAAAACTTGCCTATTTGGGTTTAGCTCCGATTCATCCGTTCCAAACTGAGCCGGTAGTAAAATAATCTCCCAACTCAGCTGGTGAGGGGTAAACGAATTCTTATCTTGTCCTAACTCAGCCAGTGAGTTCCCAGGTCCAAATTGGCTCAGAGATGCGCTCAACGGCAGTTTAATCACACTATATGTGATCATAATGTTCATTTCAAAAGTGGTAATTCATTGGGCCTACTGCTACTTAAAATTATGAAATAATTTAAAACAAGATCATTAGAAAGTTGAATCCCCCGGGCGGGGGAAAGGAAGAAAAAAGTTTTTTCAACTATATCTCACAGTTAAAAACAACTCGTCAGTAAATTCATGATAATATTTGACAAAAAGAAAGATGTTACACTCACAGAGATTCACAGATGTTTTTCTGATATTTTAAATTTAAAATGACGAACAATATTAAAACAATAAGGAAGTTGCATGTGTCAGATTTTCAAAAACAAACAAGTGTTCCGTATGGTTTTTTGCATGGTCAAATGAAATATCTAGTCAGTTTTTCAAAAAAATGTACAGGTAACTCCCCAGGTAGCCCAAGGACATTGAACAATGATGTACCAATACTGGCCAGTATCACAAATATCGAAGAATATCGGACATCGAAATCACGATATCTGGCATTATTAATTCATAATCCGTAATTTATTAAAATAGAGGGAGATAAGAAATACATTCAAAAACATTTCTAATGACATTGTATCAAAGTTAAGTGAAAATAAGAAAGTAGACCTATTTACCCTCTTTTAATAAATTTGCTAAAATATTATGGAAATAATCATGACTAATGGGCTGAAGAATGCTAAATTTAATATAACTCTCCATAGATCAATTAGAAAAACTAATAAAGGGTAACCTGACCTTATAATAGTTTTTTACACTTCATTTCTTATTTCAACAGTCCTCTTGGCTACAGAATCTAGAATGTGAAAGGGATAAGAGCATCCAGATTTTATAGCTTTTTTCTTGGATCCTGTTTCTTCACATGTGAGCCTATGGGAAAATTGCATGCGTTGAAATTGATTTAAGATAAAAAATATTTAATACTGATTTTTATAATTGTTTTTTTTTATCTTGAATTCATTGAATGCAGGTATATTTAATACTCCGCCAAATATCGAAAATTGGAGTCCCAGTTGGAGTTTGTGGGAGATTTCTAAATAATGGAGTTAATTAATGTTAATTCCTTTTCACCGGGTCAAGAACCTTTTGCCTATCAAGTAGATTTCATTAAGTACCACATTCTGAAATTTTGCATTGGTGAGGCAGGAGACGTTGACTCTAGGAGACGATGTTTTCAAATATAAGCCGTGAAACGGACTTCTGAAACACCCAGTATATAAACCTGGAGTACAAACTTTAATATAAATAATGTGGAGTGCAAACTTAATACAAATCTGCTCCAAGGGGCAAAACATTAATGCTAAAACAGAGCCTGTATACGAGAGAGAGGCGACAACTCAGTATAGCGCTCGCAGATGGGTAAACAGGTTTTCTGTTCGCCACAGGCGGTTCCCTCCATAGGATTAGCATGGGACGCGAGACAAGCGGCATGATACAGTTTGGACAGAACTGGATGCGCAGAGACGCTTTTAAGCAAGTTGTCGCCTCTCTCTCTCGTATACAGGCTCTCTAGCTAAAACAAGGCAAGTGTTTATTGAAAATAGTTCCCTAAAAAACTGTAACATATATGGGGGGTTTTCTGACCATAAATATAAACAAAGCAAAATCCCCCAGCTAAATTTCCGATTTTATCAATTGACCAATCCGAACACGGTTATAGCTTTTCCAAGCTACACGTGATACGAGCAAAAACCAATCACACAAGTGTATGTGACGTACCGGAAAAGCTGCTGGGTGACAGAAAAAACCTCCCATATAACTGTTTTTTTTTCATCGTTTTTAAAAAAAAAATTGTAAATTCATCGTTCTATAGCCTTGCGCTCCATCTTATCAAATAAATCAACGTGTTAAGTTAGATTCCGTTCAAAAAACAATGAATACGGGGATTTTGAACTTCAAATAACTTTTGCCCCCTTGGTGTATGACACTATTCCTTTTGTATTTCAGTACGCTAAGTATGCACTCCAGGTTATTATACAGCTCAGTGGTTAAAATCAGATTAGACGTTATAATATATAAAACTATGGTACTCATTAAATGAACCAAATTTTACTTTGAAACAAACAAGACAGAAAGAATTGAACTTCTACCAGGGATTCTCGTCTTCAATAGGTTCACATCTCCTTTTTCTAATGGCGTTTGTATATATTTCTGGTCCCGTTCTTCGCCAAACACATAAATTTAATTTCTCAGGGATTCTTTGTGTCAAACAACGCTTCCTGAAAATGGATATATCCGTTGTCTCCTTCCTTTCTAAAGGGAAACTGGTATTCCTCAGGACGATAAAAGGAATATTATTTTCTCGGATATCTGGAAAAAAGGAAATGGCCGGGATATAGATAAGATATATCACAACTTGGGAGATGTTTTGATACAAAAATGCTAAGGTTTCGCTTTCTATGTTTTTTTCCTATGTTAAAAAATAGGAATTTTTATCTTTTTTTTTTTGTATTTTTTCGTCTTATCTATCTTCAAGATAATGCAACGTATTTAGCAGTCTGTTATTATGAATGTTTGAATTTTATTAATACAGTCGATTCCACTTATACCCTGTTCATTTTGATCGGTAACCATAGCAACTATCCACGTCAAAGTGACGAAGAAGGCTTACTATTGGCTGCTCGAAGATCGTAACTATGGTTATGCTTCTAGCGTGGGGAAAGCACTATTTTTTAAGCGCCAATTCTAAATGAATAGAGTATAATGTGATCACAGTTAGTGTTATCAATCGGATAATGTTATCGAAATCGACTTGTCCCGATCGCTCCTACTTAATTTAACGCAAATGGTTCTGTTTTGTGTGGTCAATCTATCGTTTAATGTTATCAAAATGGGGTGAAATCCGCTAAAAACCTTCTTTTCCCGTTTGAAGGCCGATTATAATCTCTCTATTCTAAAAAAAGTTTTTGGTGAACGGTTTCCAGACAAAGGCTTTTTAATTACTGATCCGTATAACACATATTTGGTATCAAACTGTCCGGATTCTTTTGAGGATGTGCAAAGTGCCTTTAGAATTTCTAAAAAAAATCTCAATTTTAAAATATTTCCATTTTTTTAGATTTCGGATAAGGTCGCAGTTACAAAGCAAGAAACTATGAATTTTAAAACAATTGAAAACATATTTCACTGGTTTTTTAATATTCAAATAGATTAAATAATCATCTTTCTATTTATAACACGAATTTAAAAATATATTTTGTGTTATTTTTAACAATATTTATATTTTTGTTGTTCACAAAGGGTTTAATTGTTGTTCAAACGGTTTTCATTATATTTTAAACTTATATATAATTAATTTATTTTTTATTTTTTAAATAACAAATTAATATTTTTTATATTTATCTTTGTAGTTGTGGCAACCTAATCATTACTATATTTACAATAAAATATACACTCGCTTTCGGAAATTTTGAATTTTGCATTTATTTTTTATATCCTTTTGCAAGTATGTTTTTTAAGGTAGTAAAATGTAACTCTTTATTTCATAATGACAAAACGCAAACAACTAAATAACACGGGTGAATGTTTTAGAAATAAGGATGAAAATGTTGGAAGTCTTGACATTCGGTGTCGTTGCTATGAAAATGACACAACTTCGAAGTTTGTTTCTCATGAAGATAAAATTCTAAATTTTCGCGATGTTTAAGATAATTACTACATTTTTAACAGTCAATCATTACAAATTTTAAGAAAGTTAAATTTATTCCTGAGATATTTCAATGCTTCCCTTAATGTAGTGTTCCCCAACCTTTTTACCACCACGGACCGGTCAACGTTTGATAATTTAACCGCGGCCCGCTGGGGGGACGTTGATTGTTTACATTCTAGATTATTTTTATTTATTAATTTTAATTTAATTGAATTTAAGCATGCTTTAAAATAAAATTCAGATACACCAAAAGAAAATATATAAAGTGATTTAATTTGGAGTATAAACCTAGAAATTTAAATTCATTTTCAATGAAATGGTCAGCCCACGGCCCAGTACCATTTGAACCATGGACCGGCACCGGTCCGCGGACCGGGGGTTGGGGACCACTGCCTTAATGTATCTGTGAAAAAACATTACCTTAGAGAAATGGGTAAAAGAATGTTTACATTGCTTTGTTGTTAATTTTCTTGGGGTTCAATTCCGTTATAGTTCCCGCTAAATATCGCCAATCTCTTTCGAACGCTCAATATTCAAATGTAAACCAATTTTTCTAATTTTTAATGATAAACTGAATAGTTATAGATCTAATTAAACACTTTAATCTATGAATTTGAAACAATTTAGCAATATTTATACTTTATAGTGTCCAAAAGAGATTAGTGATATTTAGCGGGAACTATAACGGAATTCAACCCCAAGAAAATTAACAACAGAGCAATGTAAACATTTTTTTACCCATTTCCCTAAGGTAATGTGTTTTTCACAGATACATTTAGGGAAGCACTGAAACATTAAGGGAAGGTTCATATTTAGCGGGAACTATATATGAACCTTTCTTGGAATTATAAAGCGATCCGCCAATTCATGTTACCATAAAGGAAATGATAAAATTCCACCACTGAATAAATATTCGCCATTTTTGAAAGAATACCACGGAGAAGTACTACCCCTGTGTTAAGAATGTTTTATAAAGTGAGTAAGTGCAGTGAGCTGGGTTTTGTGGGGAATTGTGAAGCGGTCCAAAATTTACTGCGTCAGCAGTTAACGGGGGTTGGCGAGCGATAGCGAGCAGGGGGCGGTAGCCCCCTAGTACATAAAAATAGAAAAAAGAGTCATTAATTTTTTGGTGTTATATGATCCACACTCTCTATAAATTAGATTGTTTGTGAGTTGCAAAATACATACTAGAAAATCGTTTTAAATACTTAAATTAGTACTACACAGTTGGGAGTTAAATTCTACTTGTAATAATTGCAACTTTTTAGCATTGACTCGTTTATTAATATTGTTAATTCTCTTGATCTTGGACAAATGTGACCACATTAAGGGAAGTCGAATTAAATGAAATCAATAAAAAATAAATTTAAACTAGCGAAAGACAAACTCAAAATTCAACTTAAATGTTCATTTAGCTGAAACTGGAAGTAACTTATCTGAAAAGCAAAAACATATTTAAAACATATATAAACAGATCAAGTCAGGTAAGGATCTCATAAGAGGGGGTACGTATAACACCAATATAACAAAATGAATCGTCAGTTTGTGAAAAAGGGAATAAGTTCAAAAACTAAGTTTTGAAAAAATCGGGAAAAAAACTGTAGAAGCAATGTAATTTTTTTTTGTAAAACCACAGAATTTGAACAAGAAACCAAGGATCACATTTAGAGTATAGATTAATCATCGAAATAAACTGAAAAATATTTTACAGTTTAAAAAAGTTGTTGGATTAATTCCCTTTTTCAACCTTATGAAATTTCATATGAGAAAAAAACTTAAAAACAGTTTAATCGATAAATAAATTATATTTCTGCTTAGATTACTAAACTTAAAAAATATTAGTAATCTGAGTCATTAAGGCACTATAAAATGAAGCAACTAAATATCAATGGAGTCAAATATTCGCTTTAAGGAAAAAGAACGCTTCTAAATCGAAATAAGATTTTATGTTTGTTAAGTTTAAAGTACAAAGATAAATAAAAGAAAGACAAATTAGCTTGAATTTCAAATTTAATAAAATATACAGTGAATAGACAATGATATTTATAAAATAATGGGGCTATATCTGCCGATAGGGGGTAGTTATTTTCTTCCTCTTTATCCTCATGTGTAGAGCGAAGCTCGAAGATGTTTTTTACGCACCAAAAGTCAATTTGCCATTTTGTAAACTTATTCATTTTTTCAACTGGTGATTCAAATACATATTATAAACACTTTAACCATAAACCTCAGCATAAGCAAAAATAGTATCATAATATCTTCTTCCACTTAGCCCCTTTTTTTCCTCCAGTTGTTTATTTGATTTTTTTTTCAATTAATCGTTGGGTAATCTATGAGCTTTTGGCACCTTTGGGAAATTGCAAGCAATTTCTTTTCTTTTTTTGTTCCTTTGTATGACCCTCTGCCATTGTGTATTTTGATATTTGACTTTTTGTCAGAGCCTGATTTCCGGAAGGGTATTCGGGGCACTTGCCCAGGGCCCTCATTTCCAGGGGGGGCAAAATGCTTTTAGAGCTATGTCAATTCGAGGATACAAATAAATTCAAGAAAAAACAAGAGGATACATAAAATGAAGAGGATAAATACAAGAGGATACAAATAAATTCATTCGAAAGAATTTTTTCGTAATCAATATGCTTTTTTGCATAATTTCTGCAATAACTAGAATACAATGCATAACTTCCATTTTAAGAATGTTTTTTTCTAACCCCACAAATAGTTCTTTTGCCCTGGGCCTCAAAACTTGTAAGTCTGGCCCTGGAAAAAGTGTGAAGAAACGTCCTTCAATGCAAACGGCATCTCTTCAGTATCATAAAAAATTTAAATTAATTGTGAAAAAGATTTTTTCGAAATAGGGGAAAAACTGATCCCCCGCCTCCCTTCTGTAGGCATTGCAGCAGGTGTTGCTAAGCATCGATCCGAGCATGCGCCATCCCGCATCCGTTTAAACAAAATCGTCTGCGAGGATCCTAGTGGCTCAGAGTAGTTCGAACGAGTCGGCCGAAAAGTTGATTCGTTCGTTCGTTCGATTATTCCACACCGAGTTCCGCACTACGAAACTCGGACGGAAGGAGGAGAAAAAGGGCGGGAAAAAAATTTGACGCTTTATTAATATTTATAAAAAAAAGAATATTCTCGAAGTTTTCTGGAAATAAAATGGCGGAACAAAGAAAGCCTCGCAAGTCCAACTCATGCAACTTCATGCGCCAGTTTCGCGACAAAAACACGCGGGAACTGAAAAACTTGACAGCCAGTCAGTTCATGGAGGTGTGGAGTCACTATGACAAGGACGGTAAGTGATATGTTCGCACCTGTCAGTCTTGTTCTAGTGTTTGTTTGTCTTTTTGTCGTCACATGTTTCCTGAGATAACGAGGACAAGAAAAATCGGAATTTGTGCGGCTTCCAGGTGTTTCGTTAAGTGTGAGCGAAAAAACTTGAACCCGTCTTGGATCTGTTGAGTGATTGGTTTATTTATCTTGATTACGATTTTAATCGATTACTCGTGAAATCATGCTTTCTAGTAAAAGGATATCACACCTTGTTTGAAAGTATTCAAAGTTTTATTTCAAAAACTTTGAGTGTTAAGTAACAGCCTTTTTTAGTTTTAAGTTAAAGATCTTGAGAGGAAATATAAAACACTGAATTCTTATCTATACCTATTATCTACGTTTTTTGCACGAAGTCTGGGTGCCTGCTTATGCTCCAATGAAAAAACTTTTGGTTCACTTTCAGAAGCATTAAATGCTTATTTCATTCAGTAAAAACCACGTCGATTTTCCACTTGAAATTAATTAAAACAGATGCATCACTTTTTGACAATTTTACCGAACTTTTTACCATAACTTTGTATAAAGAAAAAAATTTTCAGAAACCAAATTATGATTTTTCGCGCCTGATTTTAAGATAAGGAAAATTTCATTTACTTTCTGATTCTTATAACAGGCGACAACTTTAGTAGATTATTCATTGCTTGAATAAAAAAATACTTTTATGGACTCTTACAAGGGTTTGTAGTCACGTGGTCGACTGGGCGTAAGTGAGCATGCGTCCATACACCCCTGCATAGCTTTGCCCCCTGCTATGCTTGAACACTTCTCTTTTATGTGAACTTAATCTTATTTGAAAAAAAAATAGAACTTAGTTCATTAAATTTAAAGTTTTTTTAAATTTTTAAACACGTCTACTCTTAAGAAATGTTTATTACATTAAGATAGAGTAAGTGTATTCGATACGTGTACCAGTTTCCAAACTACATACATGTTACGGTCTTTAAAATTTATAAATTATCGATGATGCATAAATATGATTGTAACATACAGACATGAATACAAGTACCTATCAAAATTATATGCAAAATAAAATAAGGTTGGTTACTGGAACAGTGGTTTATTTCAATTACAGTAGTTTTAGGATTTTTTTTCTAATAAAACGAAATGAGGTGAAATGATAATATGAGGCGAAAGAAAATCATAATACCAATAACCAAATATAAAGTTGCATATTTTCTCCATTCCCTTTTGGGATTATATGATGATAAAAATAAGAATAGGGAAAATTCGAACAAATAAAATAAATCTTTTTAATTTTATGTCTTATTTTAAAACAGTTCTGAAAAAAAATAAATAGCAATAAAATTTAATTAAATTGAATATGAAATACTCCGAATGAAATCATGAAAAAATATATAATTATGTATCAAATAAAAGTTGTGATGAATCGCATGAGAACCATTGTCCAATTAAAAAAATAGAGTAAAATTAGATAAAGATATCCCCATTGAAATTATAAAAAATATGGTTGACCAATCGTAAAACGATTTCACAAATTTCTTTGGTTCAAAGTACGGTACAAACATTTCATAGCATTAAGTTTTACTATTTACAATTGAAAATAGATAACAAGCAACTTCCCTTAGTAAGCCTGGAAGTTGAATTTTGTTCTAACTTCCCTTAACTTATTATTTTTATTTTGCCCGAAGTTTCAAGTATTCAATCACCTAGAAGAAGCTTTGCTAAACCTGATCCTCTTTAACGATAGACAATACAGCACTTAAAACTTAAAGGGGAGCCTCAATTAATTAAAAAATGTCCCATTATCAAAGTCTCAAAATTACATAAAACTATAAAAAAAATATTACCTGTTTTGCTCTTACTTATCTAATTGATGCAACTTCTTTTATAAAAAATGCCCAAGAAAAAGTTGAGCAAACGATTTATGTTTAAATTGAGATAGTAATCGTAAAATTATTGATGGAAGTTTTCAAAAAAATTTCTAAAGCCCCCCAAAAAATGCTAATATTCTTTATGTTTATCCTTCTATCTTTCAAATACATATAAAAAATAATTGTAACTATTGTACTTGTCTTTTAATGTCTTTTACACTAATGTTTAAAATTAAGAGAAATTGAACATTTGTCTGAATTTCTCCAGATCTACTCGACCGATTTGGATGAAAGGTATGAACCATAGGATGATGGTAATACCTAAAATATATCCGAAATCATCATACATGCGCATGAGTAACAATATTCGGAGTTAAGAGTCAATAAAAAAGAGGGTTTATAAGGGGTACGATCCCCTCCTACTGACATCATGCAGACCTACTTGAGTGGTTTTACACCGTGAATTAAGCAGATAATTATTTCCTCTGTTCATAAATCTTTGCTTTTTAGAAACGCTGTTTAGAGGCTCTAAAGAGATTTTGGATGGGGATACATTATCTAGATTATTTGAAATCTAGCAGCTGCCCATCTCATATGGCGAATATCTTCAATTTTAATGAAAATTGCGCACTGATAAAAGTAAATAAGGGCAGACAAGATCCCTAAAAAATGAATAAAGGTGTCCAAGATATCAACACATTACCGTATTTTTCATCATGTCATCTTATGTTCATATACCAAATTTCATCCTAATGTGTCCAGTAGATCTGGAGAAAATCAAACAAATGTTCAATTTCTCTTAATTTTCTAGCACCTTGTGTGTAGTTTATAAAATACAACATCCATTTCTCTTTGAAATAAATCTATAAGTATCGTCTTTCCTTTTAGTAGTATTCTCTGAACCTATAACAATACACATCTTTAAAATAAAATTTATTACTTTCTTTGGTCGAATCGGAGGTCGGTAATAACAAAACGGGATGGGGTTTTCTTTCCTTCAATAACTTGAAATACCTAAAAATATGCCCCAGTTGACTTCCCTCTGATAATAACTTGTCATCCGTACATCTTTTTTCAAATTATATAAACCAGAGTTTGATTCTTCTCTTCAAACGGAATCCTCAAAGCAGATTGAATATTTTTAAATTTGAAAGATTCTCGAATAGATCTCGAAATTTCCAAGCGAATGTTACATCTCGTTGTTTTGGGAAATTTATGCAAGCTGCTTAGAATCGCTCGAGCCGGTTTCTCATGAATACAAAGCATGTAATTTCGGATTCGTGAAGATGTTTGACCGTCAACGGTATTTTTCGGGCAAATCGAAATGCTGATCAGAAATCGGAAGGCTTAAGCAACCATTTGCCTTTTGCTTTGTCTTATGACATGGAGCTGTTTTAGCAATTTATTTCCCTTACTGATAAACTTCAACGGTGCTTTTTTATTTTGAAGATATGAGGATGCTAGAAAAGCATTTCACACGTAAGATACATTTTGATTAATCTAGGCTTTAGTTTCAATTTCCTAATTTTATAGTACATGGTATACACATTAACCATTTTTATGATAAGCAACTCAAGTAACACCAAGTACTAATTAATTGGGTAATACCATGTAGTTTTATTCAAATTTTTTATTGAAAGATTCCAATGTGACACAATTTATTGTGTTTTGACATTTTTATGGGAATTCGTTGTCTTTTTTTAAAGTGTAAAGAAATTGAACTCACAAATTAATTATTAAACATGCAAAAGCAGCTAAATAAAATTCGATGCACTCAAGTAATTGATATTGTGTTTAAAAAGTGAAGGGGATTTTAAAACTTCCCATAAAAATTACAAACGCGTTTAAATGTAAAAATGTCTTAAAATCTTTGAGATACGTCCTTGGAAGTATAGGGGTCAGTTGAATATCCAGTTGAATTTTGTTAAAATATGTATTATAAAATGCACTATAATCTTTTATCAACAAGCAGTCATGGAGTGAGATATAGAAGATTTCATTTCAAAAGGTATTCATAAATATTTTGAAGAATTTGTGAAACTTTATATGGGCTTGCTTAGAATATAAGTAAGCAAGACTTGCGTAGAATGTACATAAATTCAAGATTAAATAATTCAATAATTCATAAATTCAAATTGTACATGAAATGAAATGTACAATACATAAAAGTGCGATGGAATGCAACTACCGAATTCAATTTAAAGGATGCTTGAAAGTGCAGTTGAAATTCTAAAGTAAAATATTTTTTACAATTATAGCTTTAATATTATAACTAAATAATTTAATCATCAATATAGATTTAATGTTAATGTTATAGTATTAGATTTTGCACTTTATCCTTAATTTAAATATCGGGATTAGTTATAAGTATAATTTTAGTTTGGAATAAGTTATTTATAGGAATGCTGTGGTAAATTAGTCTTTCCATGATATAATTTTACGGGTTTAATGATGGTTATAGTCTAGTGATTAAAGGCATGAATTGATGGAAATATATTTTGGACATAAGTTATTATTTGCCTGTGTATTATGCTAGATCGTTTAATGGTAGATAGTAAGTATGGTGATTTAAATTTACATGTTTATGCATTCATGCTAGCTGTGGTGTATTTGATAATTAACTTTGTATGCTTGAATATTGGAAGTTAATTTATCAACGTAAAAGTAGAAAACAAGTCATACATAACAATAAGAACGCATTGAAAATTCTCGTACCATAACTTCCTAAAATATTTTGTATTAAACTGTTCAATCTAACTATAATAGCTACTAAAAGTGAAGTATGAAAGAAGAAGTTGTTACAGAATATGAATTTAGTATTTCGTTTCATGGAAATATGGTTCCAAATAAACTCCTGATCATAGAAATTGCAACACCATGAAGGAATTGACCGATTAACGTGAAATTTTCAAGGTATGTTGATAATTGATTTAACCGTTTATTTGTATCTACTAAGGACATTTGTAGCGTCAATTTCATCAAAATATAAGTTTTTCATGGTTTTGAAAATTTCATGAACAGGATTTTAAAACTTGATTTGAGCAGATGGAAAGGTTCTATTTAAATTTTAATTATTTGTAGTCAGAGTTTGATTTTGAAGAGTTAATTTTCTTTCCATTTATAAATTTTTAATATTGATCTTAGGTGGGAAATACGGGTGTTTAAATTCGCACATTCCATTTGCGCTTTTATAACGCATTTCGCAATGCCTTTTGACACAAGTACGAACCGTACAAATTCATTTCAAAATATTAGAACCCCAGACCATACAACTTAAATAAACAGATAACTCCCAAAAATACTTATTCTCTCATATATTTACCCCCATACGCATTGATGTATTCCAAAACCCAGTTATCTATACTCCTAGTTTCGATCTAGGTTTTCCCATTTCCCGAATTTTGCAATTCAAACCCGGAGAACAGGAATAAGAAATTCGAATATATAAGGGATAAGAATTCCTTCTCCAAAATACCTTCGCTGCTGACACGTTTGGGCCCCGTGCACAGATATCTTAAGTCCACTGACGTCCCAAACCTTTTTTAAAAACTAGCATTCTTCTGTTTCACTTTGAAGAAGAAATCTGTGTTTGCTGATGTATAAAAGGAAGGTCACATTTTTCGGAAAGTTTGAGAAAACGTGTGCTGTTGTAACTGTAACCATGGATATTTTATTCGGGGTTACTTGGTGGGATTGAATTGCATGTAAAATGTTTCGCGTATTTATTTCATTCCTTAAACTGTGAGTTGTAGTAAAGGATGTTTTTATTGATAAGAAAGTTGGAACATGAATTAATACAGAAAATTAATTTTCGTTCCCTCTTCCAGAGTAGAAAATACTAGTTAGAAGTCATCATATCAGATTTGATGCACCTCTTAAGTTTTGAAATCGATTATATTACATCCGGATATTGGAATTTATATATTTCTATTGGGTTGAAAATCCTAAAATTATAGTTAATATAAAAAAGCTCTTCAACGTTTTTCTCGTGGGGGTATGACTATTCTAGTCTGACATTATATTAGGATATACATATTTACATATTTATATGTATATCCTAATACAGCAAATATATGTATATTTGCTGTATTTATGCTATCTAAGGACCAGCTTCTTCTGTGCTGAACTATCTGGTTCGTTTATTTCTTTTCCTTATTGTTTAAGAAAAAGGGCATTTTTACTAATGGCATTTTTACTAAGGAAAATAGCACTAATTTAGCGCCTTAAAATACCAAATTTCTATTTTATATCATTATAAAGTATTTCTCTTAGTTTTAAATTTCATGGAGTTGAAATTGCTTAGATGTAGCGTTTGAATTTGTTCCTACATGTTCTTTACTTACTTTACTTTCTTTTTTACTTTCTTACTTTCTTGAACCTACTTTTTGGATTTTATTGGTATGGATTAAATGAAACAGTTTAGTATTACATTATGAACTTACCATTTTTTTGAATTCTGGTTTAAACTGATAACTTAACAGGAATGAAAACTTGGAAAACAAAAAATTTTATTCATAGATCTAATAGTTTTATCTGTATTTCAGATGGGAAAAAATTACAATTGTGGCAATTTATTGAATGTTCAATCAGCAAATATAAAATTAAGCAACTTAAAGTGGTTTACACATATCATTTGATCCTTATCATCATTCCTTACTTTCAAATGTGTTATTTAAGGAAAACAAGGCAAGCAGTCCCTACCTCGGTACAATTGAGATAATTATAAGCTCACTCTATCAGTAAATGCACGAACGGCTCTAGAGACGAATTTGGGAAAGGACATCTTATTGAATCACTGAACGCACCGGTTCCGGTAATTGTGGGCTTCTATTCTCGTAATTTGGCAGTGGATGTGGTAAAGGTATTTGACGAATAGGTGGATTTCTCCTTCCTAAGGTGCTTCTTTAGGTATTGATGACAGATTGTCTAGTGATTTATTTTGGTTTATTCACTTATTATGTATAATTTGTTATATTATAACATTATTTAGTTTATACACTTATAGTTTCACCACTACAACACAGCATAGCTAAAGTGGTGTATCTTTATCTGTTTAAAAATTTTTTAGTTTTACTTTGTACATTATGGAAAATAAAATACTATTATTATATTATTATGTATGCTTTTTAGTATGAATACTGTAAAGATAATATTTACCGAAATAAATTCGTATTTTAAGTATTTTGTAATACGCTAACGGAAATACCATATATGAGAACTACTACATAGAATTTTAATGGGACCGAACACATCCTACAAAAAAAACCTTTCCATTCCTTGTGGTTAACTCAGTGGCGTTTGTAGAATTTTTTTAGGGAGGGGCCTAAAATATTTCCTCCCCCTCCCCATGTATATTTGATACACTAAATGTAGCTTTTTAATAAATTTTAAGGTAGATTTTGGGACCTGGAGATGGAGAACTTAATATGATAAAAGTTGTGAATAATGAAGTTCCAAACACGAAAGGGGGGTCTGGGGGTCCTCCCTCATCAAATTTTTGGAAAACTGACTAAACTGTTTTTTAACTAGTTTTGGTACACCAAGTCGAAATTTTGGATATTTTTTAGGTAGGATTTGGATATTTATAAGCTTATGTATTATAGAAAAGTTATGAGAATAATAAGTTCCATGTACACACAAAAGGGGGATTTGGAGGTCCTCCACGAAGAAAATTTTTGTAAATTTGACCCTAAAAAGTGGGGTTTTAACATGTTTTGGTACTTCAAGTCCGAATTTCGGAGGGGGCGGACCCTCTAGCCCCCCTTATGTACGCCCCTGGGCTAATCGCTTTTCACACTTGCTTTTGCAAATTATTCTCGACTGATAGGATGCAAGTTCCAGCCTATTGCTTGCTAGTATACCGAATCATAACCAGCTTCATTATTTGAGCATTATTGAATCACGCTCGGTTCCATTCGGAATTATGTGTCTCGTTAATGGGATTGCGAAAGCATTAATTTCACTCAAGCGGTGAAACTGAAAATGTACTGAGGCAAAAGAGAAGCTAATGGCGAAGAACGGGACTTGGAAAACAAGTTTGTGGGAGAAAAGTGTGGGATATGAATTATTTTAATGTTGGTTAGGTGATGCTTATGAGTACTCAACTATGACGAAGTTGTAGTTTTCTTTTGAGATGGTGAAAGGAAGATTATTTGCTGTGTAGAAGTTACAGTAAATAAATTGGGAAGATTAAAAACTGTTGCCAACGTTCATTTTATTTGATTAAAATTGGAACAAGGAATGTCAATAAATCCCTTAAAAATTTATACAGGGTGTATCTGAAATGGTGCAACAAACTTTCAGGACGAACAAGAATCGGTATAGAAAGGGGGGTCCCAGACCAAATCCCAGGGAGTTAAAAATGGAGCGACACCCCAAAAAAATTATTGAAAAATTCAATTTGTAAAAGAACTACTATTAGTAAAAACTTAATTATGGTCTCAAAAATTGTGCTTTAATATGATCTTTAAAATTATCTCAAAAGTCTTCACTTTAAAATTTTTTTGTTATGAATAAAGTTAAAAAACACAAAAAAATGTGAAAACTCTGCCAAAACCTTATTTTGTACTTCGAAATCCTTTCTTTTGATTTGATAATCTGAAAGATCATAGTTGAAAACCCTTAAGTCCAAAGTTTCACGCAAATACAATCAATATTGAACGCTTAAGATCCTGTTAAAGTTTGTTTTTTGCGTGCGATAGTAGTTTTCTAGAGTTGTTTCTAGAACAGCTGTTTGCGCACGCAAAAAACAAACTTTAACAGGATCTCAAGCGTTCAATATTGATTGTATTTACGTGAAACTTTGGACTTAAGGGTTTTCAACTATGATCTTTCAGATTATTAAATCAAAAGAAAGGATTTTGAAGTACAAAATAAGGTTTTGGCAGAGTTTTCACATTTTTTTGTGTTTTTTACCTTTTTTCAAAATAAAAAATTTTTAAAGTGAAGACTTTGGAGATAATTTTAAAGATCATATTAAAGCACAATTTTTGAGACCATAATTAAGTTTTTACTAATAGTAGTTCTTCTACAAATTGAATTTTTCAATAATTTTTTGGGGGTGTCGCTCCATTTTTAACTCCCTGGGATTTGGTCTGGGACCCCCTTTCTATACCGATTCTTGTTCGTCTTGATGAGTACTATTATCCCTGAAAGTTTGTTGCACCATTTCAGATACACCCTGTATAAAGAAAAATATTTTTTATGCTATTAGTTTACATATTTTTTTGAAAATTTTGTTGTCATCTAATTGCAGGTTCAATACAGTAGAATATTAGAATAGTTAACATAGAAATTAGGGTAGAAAATTATTGAAAATTCTGTTGTTATCTAATTGCATATAATATGTTCGATACAGTAGAATATTATATTGATTTGCTTGTTATTCCCTTCTTTATGAAAAGAAGACATCTTCATCATAGATAACTTTCTCGATATGAATGATAGTGAAGTTTTTGAATCCTCTTTTATAAAACCATTTTACACTTTATGAAGACGTCAGTTTTTTGATAATTTCGAGCTTTTTGTTGAGGATTTAGTTGTGTTAACATTCATAAACCATAAATAGTCTTACTTTTCACTCCGCATGTCTGAAGTTTTTTTTCGTTTGAATCTCTCTCTCTTCCTCTTCCATCCCTCCCTTCCTATTATTTCTTTTTCTTTCTTTTCATCTTTTTTCTTCTTTTCCCTTTATCACTTTCTCCAATCTCATTCTACTAAATTGCAAAATTAGGTAAACACGGTGGTGAAAAGAAATAAGCAAGTTAGCATTCTTATAAACATAATACATGTTATCAGCTGTAAATCCTTTGGAAAAAACTACAATAAAAAGACAGGGTATACTCCAAAAAAACCACAATAGGCAATACCGGTATTTTTTACACAAGAAAAAAAATGCATTTTTTTCAGTAAAAGAAATATATCTAATTTTAAAATTGTCATGAAAAGTTTCAAAAAATTGTTAATTCAATATTTTAAAATAAAAATGAACAATATATTTGCATTTATTTAGGATTGAAAGGCGTCAGATCTGTTTCTGCATTACTTTAAATTGAAAATCAGCAATAGCTTTGAATCCTAAACCAATGTTTCGGATGAAATGACGTCACATGCTGTTTTCGCACCCCTTTTTTAGAATCAAACTTTGAAAAATAAATAAGCATAGTAGTAATTAAACAAATTCAGCACTCATATATTTCTATATTGGATACTTCTACCGAATAAAAAAATAAAATAAAAATACTGGAATTGCCTATTTTTCTCCCATTTAAGTAAATTACTACCGCCTCTTATTTTCAATTATCTTTAACGACATAAACCATCAAGACCAACCTGTCTCCAAAACTCACCGAAATCGTTATTACTCCCAAAATACACCCACGTAACAATGTTAGAGAATTAAGCATCGGCAATCCATCATTGGTCCCCTCCCTTGGCGACAATATAAGAAAAAACTGACTCAACCAACCAACAAACCAAAAAATGTCACACATCTTCATTTGTTCCGCACCGCGCCCTGTTGGACATTGGAAGTGAAGTGAACTAATGGTAATATCCGGAAGTGTCGTCTTCAGGGAATGTGCGGCATTTTCAGCTATTCATCTTGTTTCACCATGCTTCGGGTTTTTGTTTGTACAGCTTGTACCCGCGATCGGTATTTCCGCCATTGCTGGATAAAGAAGAATGGGAGCGAATTAATAATGCTTCTGCTTGAAAGGTAATTTATTCATGGGTCATGTCGAACGTCGGGGGGTGTTTGGAGGGAACCCCCCCTTGAAAATGCATCGTATGGTAATTTCATGGTGGATTTTTGAGTTTTTTTATGATGAAAATAAGGTTTTATCGATCCTTTGAAGTAAGAAGTTCTACCTTCATATCGTTTTCTTCAATTTAACAAATTTTATGTTTTTCATTGAAGAATTGAAATGATGTTAAAATAAATTCTAATAAAGGATTTTTTTCAATGATTGTAACGTTCTAAATTGAATCGTCAGTTTGAAAAAGGGGATAAGTCCAAGAACCAGGTTTTGATAAAATTGGGAAAAAATATGTATAAATAATGGAATTTTCGTTGTATAACCACCAAATTTTTACTGGGAATTCAAGACCTTATTTAGAAAGGAGGGGGGGGGCAATCATCGAAATAAATATAAAAATATTCAAAAGTATTTTACAGTCTAAAAAAGTTGGTGGACTTATTCCCTTATCAAACCTGAAGCGAGTTATAAATTAGAACGCTAAACACCCCATTTTTTGCTTAAATTTACTGGGCTATAAGTTTGAAGTATTTTAAATAATAGGTACTCAAGAAATTATTTTCCTCATATTTTCTTTTTTTATTGGTTATACATACATATATTTTACTGTAATGAGTAAAACTATTCGTTATTTTTTAATTAATTATCTTCTATTGAAGAATCTATATGAAGAATCTTGAATACTTCTTTTTCTTTTCTAGCACGACAGCTCAGGGTGGGCCTAGGCTTTCCCAAGATTTTCAATATTACATCACACAATTATGTGCTTGAACGCTATAATAAGTGATGATTCCATTCCGACTTTAGGGTCACATCATTAATTATTATTATTGTTATTTTTATTGATTTATTTAAAAAAAGTAGCTCAGAAAGTAACAGAAACACCCCTCTGTCCGTGTCCAAGCCCCCTGATGAAGAAGCATGGATAGAGTTTGTAGTTTCTACAAAACAAATGTTACACTCCAAAAATCGAAAATCTACAACGCTTCTCTTTATAGACATTGCATTGTTACAAACAGATGCCCAAACTCACGACTCATGCGGGAAATTAAACACCTGTTCTCTTTTCTCCACTTCCTTCTTTCACGGGTTTTTTCTTTTTTAATCCAGTTGTTTTTCTGTAGTTATTTCTCGCTAAAAATTCACCGTGAAATCCATATAGGATAGAATACATTATTTTATAGCTGGTTATGTTTACTTTTGAGAATTTTATCTGGCCCATCTTCCTGTTAAGACTAATATAAATATAATTATTCAGTTACTAATCTGAGGGATGCCAAAAATTTCCTGAGTATGTGTTATTCTACTTAGAAATTTGTTAAAGGACTTTGTTTTTCTAAGTTGTTCATCCATCGAAAATAGTTATTTTATCAAACAAAGAAAGTAGTTCCTTGCGGAGTATCTGAATTTTTTGTGAGAAATAAAGAACTTCAATTTCGAAATGTAGTTAGTTTGTTATACCCATGTTTTATAGCTTTTTTTTATCATGATTTGAGTACTGAAACTCCTCCTACAACCCAACAGGCTTTCTGACTCAGTTCCCTCCCCCTTAAGTGTAGTGACGTCATAGGGTCAAGAAACATTGCAGTCTAGTATTGTTATCCTATCTGAAAAATTCCCTGTTTCTTGAGAATATTTTTTCCGTTATTAAAAATCCTTTTGTTTGTATTGTTTGATATCAAGTAAGTACAGATAAGTTTTTTCAGGATTTTATTTAGTAATTTTTCAATTTGTTTCATTCCTTTATTTTCAAAATAAAGGTGTTAAAGGTTTTCCTTTAAGAAAAATCAAGATTTAGATGCATTTATTTGAGCAATTATGCTTCATCTAATTTACCATGCTGCTTATTTTTCTAATTAAAACAACTCATAATAATTTTTTTTGCATAGTACCCTGTTAAAAACAGTGTACAAACCTGTCAACTAATGTGTCATACTCCGATCCCAAAGAACTTCACCCAACATTGTTTTCTCCAACCATTTCTAAAAGATTTCAAAACTTCTCTCAAACCATGGAATACCTAAATCTTGCCAGAAAAAAATCGCGAGTCGAGATGTTTTTGCAGCTGCTGGAGGTTTCAACTGTTTTGACGTCCAGGAAAAGAGATAGTGGTAAACTTTCCGAATTATACAACATTCTGACCGAAACTGAGGATTGCTTTACTGCTTAAAGAGATCTTTTTAGAATCATTATGTCTTTCTCACTTTTGTTTCTGCTAGTTGCTGAAATGTTTCTTAAACATAAGATTTAACTCTAATGGAGTTTTCCCTCACTCAGTCAGTCAAAATATTTTTGCATCTCTTTAGTATTATGCTAAACAGTTGGTTTATTGACTCTGTGAAACCTGAGTTTTGAATGAAGGGATGTTCTTGAAGTTATTAGGAAAGTGTTGTGTTTATTACAATGTTTTTGCTCTTTAGATAGGTGGTTTAGTGATTGGTATAGTTTATTAGGTTCAATTCCGTTAACTGTCTCGTTGAATATCGCTAAGCCGTTTTACATGAAAAATATTCAAATATCTCCCAAGTATTAGGGTTTTTATTGTTATAACTGAATATTTTATTCGATTAGTTTGCAGTTTTTGGTGATATTTTTAGTATTTGGCATCCAAAACAGCTTGGCGATATTTAGAGGGACAGATAATGGAACTGAACCGTTTATTATAACATTTATTTACCTTAGTTTAAAAATTTAGTATTTATAAAGTTACAATTATCTCGATTTAAAAACTAACTTTTTGAGTTTCTAGCGTTTTTCCTTCATTAGTTGCCTTATTTAATTATTAGTTAATTAGCCTTATTTCCTTTTTTTAAAGCAATGTACCAACCCAAAACTGTTTGCTACAAAAGCTATAAAACTGAAGGATAAAAAAATGTTAGAGCAGAAATTTTCATGTAAGCTGGACAAAAGTGATAAGAAAATTATGATCACATCTTTTGTAACGAACAAAATTATACCTAATTTCATGCTTACGATATTTCACAAAGTTGTAAGAGGCATTATTTTCGAATTTGATTGGTTTTATTGGAATAAGGACAGTTCACAAAATATTTAATATATTTAGGAGGGTTCAAAACTTATGACATAGCACCTCAAAAAACTGTTCTTTCAAAGCTGGTTAAAATCCTAAAATAGGTACTTCTTCCACTAATTATTTGAATTTATCTGTAAAAAATTCAAAAGTGGGATATTACACTGAAATAAGTTTTGAGAGTAGGTTAAACCTGAATTCAACCGACGTAATTCGAAAATGGAGTTTTAGATAGTATCACTAGTAGCACAGCTCATGCCAAATATATCAAGTTTACGTAACTGCTACAAAATTTGGCCATAAATAACAAACTTCAACGAATCTCGAACGTCTGTGCTGCTTGGGATAGTTGCTACAAACTATATAAATTAAAGACTATTATTTTGCGCTTTATCTGGTACCTATCATTGATATATTAATGACGTTATACATCGAGATTAAACCAAAACAAATAACTGAAATGATGTTTCCCAGAAATGTTTAATTAAAACTTTTTTTCAAACTAGGGTTTTTGGTGAGCAAGCACGACAAAGGAAATTAATTATTCCACTGTAATAAACTAACGACCTTAATATGAGGACGGGCTTAATGACGTCCAAAAGCAATTTAATGAAATGGGATTTTAATGAACAGAATAACAAGTAATGAACTGATAATGATTTAAGTCGAGTTGAGAGGTACGGAAAATTGTTTTTTGAACGAATTCATCAAATTACATATCGAGGGTATTTTCTGGAATTTCGTGTATGCGTGTATAACTTGGGTTCTAGAAGTGACTTTTTTAGTGTAATGGTTTAATAATTTGGAATGTTCGTTGAAGAATAATTCTATATTGATTACGGAACGAACTTTTAACACTTCAAATTAATTAATGAAGGTATAGGTTTTCCTTGAAATTGGCATGGTTGTTATCGTGGTTTTTGAAAATACAGTGGTACCTACTATCTATTCCAAAAAGTTAACTTTATGATGTAGTCGGGTAACAGAATTATCCAATACCCATGACTAATAGAATGTATAGTAATAGTTTTGAACTTATTTATTGAGATAAATTTATGTCTTCGGGTACTAAATACTCTAAATCAAAATGAAATGTTGACAAATCGGTAAAATGATTTGATACCTTTCTAAAATCCTTTCCTTCAAAAATTGGTTGTAAAAGTATTCGATATAAAAAAATTTCTTGCCCAAAATCTTAAACCTAAATACAAAGTACAAGTCAAGTGCAAATATATATTTTCCATTGACTTAACAATAAAAAAATTCCAGAAAGATTTAATTTTATTCACAGTTCTTTAATCACCCTGGGTAAAAAAAAAATTAACCATAAGATTAATAGAACTTTAAAGTAGGTAATGAAATACATATTAATATTATTAACTTTATGCCCCCTCAAGATCTTACCATTTTAAGCTCATCTTTCATCTATATCGTTTTACTTTGTTAAGTAAGAAATTCAGATATTTATCTTGTATTTTTAAGAATTCAAAGATGATAAATGAATAACGACAACTACGTCACATAATATTACTAAGAAAATAACGGTATTTAACGTAAAGAGCAGATATTATCTAATAGAATAGAAAGAGGAACGATTAATTTATAATTGAAAAACGAAATACTGTTCCTCACACCTTCAACCTAGAGACAGGCTGTTTCTAACTTTATCTTATAAAAACAGATAACTGCGTAAGTCACAGGTCAACAAAAGGGTCTTACAAATACTGAGGTGTTATAAGAGAAGAACAAAAAAGGCCGCATTAATTATTCCGAAGGATTCCGGATGGTGACGAGTTTCACGGTGTTGAATACTTTATGAACCAAATCGTGTTCTTCTGCATATTTCATGACGAAAGACGAACAACAATGCTTTTATTTCGCTATCTGGGGGGAATAATAGGTTTTGTGAGGTGCTGTCACTTAATAGGCTTCATTAGGTTCTTAAGAAAAGGTGGAAAGAGATTGCAAAGAAGAAGCTTTCGAGTTCTTGTGTTTATTTGGGTTGGGGATTAGTACTGCAAGGAAAAGGAACGAAGTTAAGGAATGATTTGAATTTGTTTGAGTTTAGAAGACAAGTCTGTGTTTTCCCCCTTTATCCCATTTTTAGAACCAACTTATGTCGTGGAAACGATAGAAAGTTGTGAGTTATATAGAAGTATTTTTATGTTGAATGAATTTATGTGATATGTTTTTATTTAGAAGGATTAAATGGTACAAAAATATGTAATTATACCCAATTTTGAGTATTTGATGAATGAAAAACTGGGAAGAAAGGCAGAATAGTTATAAAGCAGTTTTTGTGAGAAGCAAAATACTGTAGGTAAACAACATTTACAGTTTGAATACATAAGTTAGCACTTTGTCGCCTTAGAATAAAAAACTACTATCTCTGAAAATTCGGCGGTTTTGGCGTTGTTAAAGGGTTGCTGCTATCCATTGTTAAACTTGAAAAGGGAAAAAGTTAAAACTTTGAATCTTAATAATTCTAAAACTAATTCGAATTTTTAAAAAAACGAAACGACAATCTTTTTGTAAAAAATAATTGTAAATGTGTTTAAAATATTGTACTTCTACCATAATTAGTTTTTCTTTTATAACGAAAAAAGTGGTCCAATTATTTCATTATATAGCTGCTGCAAAACGAGCTAGATTCAATGACAATCTTAGTAGTACGGGAGCTGGCATTAAAATAAAAAATTCATCTGCTCGTACACGATTTTAATATGACAGGATAGTGTTAGTGGTGCTGATCACGGAATCGAGCGTCAGCTGGTCAGGTAGTGGTGGGTTGAGCATGGGGAGGGGGTCAAAGTTGCAAAAAAGTGGAAAAATAAATTCATCTGCTCGTGTATGAAACTTGGTGAAGATGGTAGTTTAGGCCTCCCTGATTACAAAAATGGCCGTCAGCTGGCTGAGTGGCAGTGGAATGACCGTCAGCTGTCACGTGAACTTGCAAACAAAAAATTTATCTGACAATGCATGGAACTTGGTAGGGTTGTCAATCTCTGTTACATGAAGTAAGAACGAGTTACTAGTCTTCAACTTACACTAGCAACTCATGAATTAATATCTGTTGTACTAGTAACTCGTTATTATTTCTGTACCAGAGATTGACTTCCTACCAAGTTTCTTGCTTTGACAGATAATTTTTTTGTATGCAAGTTCACGTGACCAGCTGACAGTCATTCCACTGCCACCCAGCCAGCTGACGGCCATTTTTGTCATCAGGGAGGCCTAAACTACCATCTCCACCAAGTTTCATACACGAGCAGATGAATTTATTTTTCACTTTTTTGCAACTTTGACCCCCTCCCCACGCTCAACCCACCGCTACCTGACCAGCTGACGCTCGATTCCATGATCAGTACCACTAACACTATCCTGTAAAATTAAAATCGTGTACGAGCAGATGAATTCTTGAAATTTAACGCCAGCTCCCGTACTATAGCGGTCTGATATCGTAAGCAGGTTGCTAGATGAGGCGCAATATTTTCGTCATCTTAAAATCAAACCTTTCTTTTTACCAAACAGGCTACTGAATATTGAATGAGTCCGACTTGGTTAAGGTTAGCTTTTCTCGCCTTTTCTCGTTTCTGACGAGGTTTCAAGGGACACTTTTCCGTAATTAAACCAGTGTCTCTGCAGAGCGGGGGGACCTTTTTGAGGTTGGATCAGATCTTTCAAGCATGATTAATTGTTTTCCTTCCCCCTTTTAATTAGGCCCAGTGAGTTGGACCTGTGGGGGCTTATCTAAATTATTTGAAGCTCTCTGCTGAATCCTTAAAGATTACTAAAAGGATGATAATATCCACTGGTTTCTGTTTCAATTTTACTATTCAATGAATTTTTATTGAAACTTTAAAAACTAATTTATTAGAGCTAGCCAACGTAATACCTGGCATTTAACTTACTTAAATAAATGTAACATCAAGAACTAAATTTAGGAGAGTAAAAAGTATTACTTTGACTTTTTGTATTTGCTCGGCATTTTTCACCTCAAACTCTGTTGAGCTTTTTGGAACTTTTTAAAAGTTTGAAAATTAATAAAAATAGATACATTTTGTTTTAATTATAAAGTGTGCTAAATAAGAGACTAAAACAAGGCCCAGTATGTCCTCTATGCAATTTATAGGTATGTAATTTTAATCACATACAATTTTGCATTTCATATTTATTGGTATATTCGTAGTAAAATATAAAAATTAGAAATACACATTGAGTATTAACTGGCTCACTTTGGATTTTGTGCATATAAGTAAAAAGTCAACACCCTACACTTTTCGCACAACCAGTTTTATCAATCACCGATCAGATAAAATTTTATAATTTAATTTCATATATTAGATAATTTATAAGTAAAAGATTCAAATAAAAACTTAGCACTACTTTATTCGTCAAAGTTTATTAATTAAAACTAAATCGCAAATTTGGCAACTAACATTATCATAGAAAATTTATCACACAAAAAAGGGATTAAACACGAGTTCGTTTTCTTTTTCTTATTGTAATAATTATGGAAAACATTTCAATAATCAGGATCAATATCAGAAAAATTTAAACAGATCCTCTTCATTAAGAATTTACGTTTCCATCTTCATACTAAAAAAAACCCTTCAAAAAGAGCTCAGTTTTTCCCTTACCAAAAGACAAACCAAAGTGGTGCAAGTGGTTTAATCCTCCCCTCTGATCATTCTTTTTCACATTACTGGGGCTTTACTCCCTTCTATTAATTTCACGCGGGATCGTAAATTTAATAAATCGTTTGTCATTTCCAAAGTTAATCACCCCTGCCAATAGCAAAGAGTCATTAATTACTCCCCCAGATATGAGAGCGCAGTGTGTAATGTGAAATGACCGTATCTCTCGTGCCTGGAAAAAGTTTCCTCTCCTCGTTATCATTAAGGTCAGTTTTTATTCGATTTTTATATATAAATTGCCTTTCGCGTGTGAGAGGTTGGATTTCTCGTATAGTTTCTCCAGTTGAGGTCGGAGCGAATAGAGAATATTGTCTTGTTTGCAAAATGGGTTTTCGTTAGGTCTTGAGATTTTGCTACTTGTACTGCAAATACGTGACACACTTTTAGCAAACCAAAGCCTCCTTCGGGCTTTATACTTTTTATTTTCATTTTGGTGGAATCATCGAAAGTGAAAATGTGGATTGTCGTTTCACTCTTTACTCTTTCACTTTTCTATGGAAAATAGCGATTCACGGGAGTAAATCACTCAAGATGAACATTGAAAGTGAAACAGTGTGAATGAGCCTTGTATAAACCCGATAATTGAACACTTCCAATAAAAATTGTTTTGATTGTTTTGAGTGTTGCGTGAGAAAAAGATAGTGCCGTTAAAGTGTTGTTAAAAAGTTACAGAAAATGGTGTTTTCATAGTGTTTCATTCAAAATTACACTATAAATGCGCGACACACTTTTGCAAACTAAGTTAAATGAGTAAGGGGGGCTAATAATTTTCATATTCCAATTGAATCTTCTCGATGATCTTAGGTAGATGAGGTAGTGAATTATCCTGCTCCGAAAGGAGAGTCTGGGGGTCCTCCCCCAGAAAGTTTTTGGAAATTTAAGTAAAAAATCCACTTTTTCAACTCGTTTTGGTACGTCTCATCCGAATTTCGGATATTGATTTTATGGTAGAATTTTTGCGTTTTGGCGAACTTAATATAAAATAAGTTGTAATTATAGAGTTACAAATGCCAAGGGGTTCTGGGGGTCCTCCCCCAGAAAATTTGACATTAAAATAACAGGGTTTTAACTCATTTTGTTCCATAAAATGCCATATAAAAAGTGTAAAACTTTCAATTTGGGGGGGGGCTAGAGCCCCCTAGCCCCCCTTGGATCTTCTAGGGAATTCACAGGAGTTAATCACTCAGGACGTGCAGTGAAAGTGAAACAGTTTGAATGAGACTTGAGTATAAACGCAATAATTGAACACTTCTAATCAAAACTGCTTTGATTGTTTTGCGATTGTGTTGTTTGAGAAAAATATAGCGCAGCGTTCTTTAAGTGTTGTTAAAAAGTTACAGAAAATGGTGTTAGTATAGTGTTTCATTTAAATTTACTATGTAAATGCGTGGCACGCTTTTTCAAACTAAGTAAACACAATAATAAAAACTTTTACTCAAAGAAATTCAAGAACACTTTCAGATATTAACATATTTTACAACACTTTAGTTAATTGTTTCCATTTCAACACTCTTAAAACGATTGTATCAAAATTGAGTTAAAAGTACTCAAAAATAGCTCCGATCCAATAAGTACTCAAATTTGAATACATGAATATACTCCTTCTGAAAATGTGCACACTCAAAAATGAAACATCTTGAGCTTGAACTCAAAAATGAGCTCACGATGTTTCATTTTTGAGTATGCACATTTCAGAAGGAGTATATTCATTAGTGATGGGCAAAATCGATAATTTTAGGTATCGAATACTTTGGTATCGAATACTTATAGGTATCGAATACTTTGGTATCGAATACTTATAGGTATCGAGTACTTTTAGGTATCGATTACTTTTTTTCAATGTCGGGAAATGAACCTGAAGGGACAATTTTTTTAGGGCCTATCCATAATCAGACTAATATTCAAAAAACTGAAAGCGATCCATCAAAAAGCCTCGTAGCTACGGGCCTGGAGGTGGATAGAGGCGAAGGATTTGGCGGGGGAAAAACCTAGCCGCGTCAAATTTCTCTCGCGGATGATAACGACTTGGGTTTGAGCGTTGCAAAATGAAAACGGAAACAGGCTGCGTTTGATCTACAGTAGGTATTATAAAGATTACTTCATTGAAAAATTTAAAACGAAATATGTCAATAATGTATCGATACTTTTGTGGGTATCGAATACACTCGATACCTATAGGTATCGAGTACTTAAGTATTTGGTATCGATACCTGCCCATCACTAATATTCATGTATTCAAATTTGAGTACTTATTGGATCGGAGCCTTCTTGAGTACTTTTTACTCAATTTTGATACAATCGTTTTAAGAGTGAATGCATTCAATTTTTATCGAAATTTAAAAAAGTAGTTAAGGTTAAAGAAAATATAGAATTTTAATAAAAATTCAATGAAACTATCTATCATACTATGTTACCCGTAAGAGCAGATCAAAAATTTGGAAAAGTATCTTGCATTTACCATACTTGTATAAGTACTAGGAATTAATTGAAACTTACTGCATTACCTTACACTGTAAAAAAAACTGTAGAAAAACAGAAATTTTCAAAAACAATGACTTTATGTTTACAGAGATATTCTGTCATGTAACATTCCCACCGCACTTCTACTTATTTTATGTAAAATAACAGCTTTTATCTAGTTTTTTAGCTTATCTGTACTTAAACAGAAACTTACTGCATCGAAAACGAATACAGCTATTGGCAACATTATGCTGAATCTTCGTTGGTTCAGTGGTAGCGTGCGTGCTTAGCATGCGGTAGGTCGTGGGTTCTATCCCCGGATATTAATTAATTAAAATTAGAAAAAACTCTACTAAAATAAGTGCATGCGCACAAGCAGAAAATTATTGAGAGGCAACAGAAAAATCTGTAGCTCACTTGACAGAAAGTTTCTTTTTACGGCATTTACCTGTAGGTAACAGTTTTTTTCTGTTTACAGGATTTTTCGGCCTACAGAAATTTTCTGGCAACTTTTGCTGCCAGAAATTTTCTGTTTTTTTGCAGGATTATTTTTTACAGTGTATAAAATCAGAATTAATTTTCTAGGGACTCATTTGTTTATTTCAAAACATTTTAAAAGGCAAGCATTGGTAAGGACTTATTTATCATTGTTCTAAGGATTTTAAGTTATTAGAGAAGTTATTTTAAAAAGATTTATTTAAAAAGTGAAGTTCTTCTAACCACTTTTAATGTATCCTCTACCTTTTTCATAAAACGGTCTATACCCGTTTAAAAATAGCTGCGTGTTGAATTTTGTCTTTCCTTTTCAATTTTCAGATTCGGAAAAATAAAAAGGCAAGTTTAAACTTACATTCTTTTAGATTTTTCAGTATAATTTCCAAAAGATAAATGCTGCTTAACGCCGTTTATCATGGAATTACCATTATTTGAATATTTTCTTTCAGATCATTATCATATCATAAAGACAAGCCAATACCTGTGTAATGTTACTGAATATGATACGATAAAAGCATAAAGCAACAAAAAACATAAACTGGGACAATGTAGAAGCATCATTTTATCATAGCACCTTGGAAGTAATACGCCATCCATATATAGTGAATATTCGATAGCTCAAAGCTCGCTTAACGGCTAAAAAGTAAAGCAATATCGCTTTAATAACACCTCCCTTAAGATACAAAAGCGACTAGTCCCCAATTTTGTTCCGATAAGGGTAGGAGATGCGCCGGAACATGAATTTATGAATGCAGACTTTCACTTCTATGCCATAAAAGACGCCGAAAAACAATTTATCGGTTTACTATAAATTCTCGCCAAAAGCGGTAAACTCTGAAACAACAAGCAGTTGCTGTCTTTTTTTTATTTACCGTTTCTGATGCGAAAAGCGTCTTTTGACGCTCGCTTTCAAATAAATTTTCGACGCGCCGCCTTATTGTTTTAATATTTTAAGAAGCTTTATCTATTTGAAGATTTCGGGTAGATTTGTACGGCTTAGTGAACGCGACGCGATGGTTTAGCAACGCGTAGAGAACTTATTGTTACTCATAATGTACAGTACACTATACTTGACAGCAACTTAAGTTGAACCTACTACGTCACTAACAAACAAAGTAGTTTCCATCGCGGTGTCTGATTTCGAATGAAACAAAGAACATCAATTTTAAAATATGATTATTTCGTCAAACCCATGTATAAATAGTGTCTTTTTTAGCACAATGCGCGTATCGAAGTTCCTCCTGTCAACCCAGCAGGTTTTGTGTTTACTCACTTTTTCCTTTCTCGTAGTGACGTACTGGGTTCAGGAAACGTTGCTGTGAAGTATAGTGGCCAAAACTTAAAGATAATTTGATTTTAGTTTAAGAGAGTGACTCAAGTCTTATTTCTTGTAATTTTTTAGCTTCTCCAGATATAAGTCGAATCAAACACATAGTGAGAGCTTTAAAATAGGGTTACCACTTGAAGATTGAGAAGGTCGCTTACGGCCGTATTATTTGCTTTCTGATCAGTGGTTAAACAGCAATCAAAGTCGGATTCCACCAATCAGAGTTTGCGATTCCTTTTTTGATTGGCTGTTAACCTCTGATCAAGTATAGTCAAGAATACGGCCGTTAACATCACTTGAAAAATTATACTTAAAGTTATTCCACGGACTTAAAATCATGCATGGAGTTATCATATTCTTAAAAATATCGAGGAATTCTTTGCTAAATGCTTATCACATGAAAATTTTTACTACCGTTCCGAATGAATATGAAACTCAATTATCAATGGAGGGCTTCTGTGTCCCTTTAAATTGGTGTAAGGGTAATTTAAAATCGAACTCTTATTTCCACTCTTAGAAGATCCTATGCTTGAATTTCATGGGGTAAGGAACTAGTAAGAGTTGTGTCATTTTATTCCCAGAATATAAAATTATACTTAGTTTTTGGACATGAATGTATACATTGGTTATTGGTGCTATTGTTGCCAAGTCATGATGCAGGAAAATTTGAACCCATACGGTCGCGTCGCGTTACTTAGCCATATAAATTCACCCTTTAGTGAAACGAAACATGAGGAAACAATCGAGTTATAAAAAAGTAATTGCGATTTTGTCGCTGGATAAAAAGTGAAAGCTCTCAAAGGTTTTTATTTTTAACGTCGAAGTACTTAAATGGGATTCATTCACATCTGTTGAGTAAATTACTTTTCGATTTTTGCTCTAGATTTTATGTATTAAATATTTATCGACATCCCTCTATTCGATATTGTTCTTATCACTACGAAAAGTTTAAAAATGGGGTCAAAATTTTCATAAAGATTGATATATGGATTTTCATAAAGATTGATATACTCAAAATGGCCAAAATGTCAGTTATGTCATGTTGCGCCTCCAGTGACGATTTGTCTTTTATCCAAGCCACATATAAGCCCAGGAAGTCTTACTTAGCTAATAGTAAAAATACAATTGTGGGGTCAGATTTTTATTTAGTCCACGTCCAAGCTCAAGAACCATCACCTAAAAAATCACGATAGCTTTTTCTTACGTCCTATTTTCTGGGATACACGATATAGGATAAGTATTTTTAATAACTTATTTTAATTTTTTATTAATTATTGTGCATAAAATTGTTTAAGAACAAGCTCTAGGTGTGTCTTAGTACTCAATAAATTGAAGCAGAATAAAAAATAATTTTTTGAAAACTGCTTTGATGAATTCATTTTCCAATGACTAAAAGACAAACTAAAAGAATAAGAATAGATGAATTTGCTATATAAGAATAACGAAAATTCCCATCAAACTTGCAATTAATTTCATTTTGAACGAATTTAAACTCCTACTGTTAGGGATATAGGGAAAGCCTTTGTTTAAAAGAATTCCGTTACAAGAGTGTGTGTGAAGCGAGAATTTATTAAAGTTGATGAGTTGGGCCTAATCCTTGGATTGCGTGACTCCCGAAAACATTTCGCCTGCGAGCAATTTGTTGCAGATCATTCGTTTTAATCAAATAGTCAGTTTTGCATAATAAAACGCATTTGCTTGCTGTTTGTTTAATGTTTGCTTTTCAAGACAGCCGATTCTTCAGTTTACTTGCTGAGATATGTGCTGTAATTAACCATCTTGAAAAGTAAGCAATTGCTTTCAGAGTTCACTAGTTTTTGCCCTTTGTATTTGCATTGAGATGTTGTAAGTATAGTGAATTGTTATAAAAGCACATAGTTTGGGGGTATTTTTTACTTCTTTGTTAAATTTTTACTTTGTGTGTGTGTGAAGTAGGATGATAGTTTCCTCAGTGATAATAATTTGTTTAATGACAATACCTTAATTAGGTTTAGATACCTTTTTCATAAGGAAATTTAGAATTAAGAATAAAGAGAACATTTGGTTAAATGAATGAATAATTTGTAATGAACTGATGAGGGTGGTGAAACCCTAGCACTGCGACCAATGATGTACAAAAATTGAGGGCACATATCAAAGAGAATGTTATAACTTTATTTCACATTTTTAAATTCTACAAAAAAAAGGAAGAATGTTGTTAGGTATATAATAAAGAAAAATAACATTTAAATCATCAATTAAAAAGTATTTGCAAAGCTAATAATATTTTGAAAATTAGTGCCAATTGCCATTGATTAATAATAATAACATGAAATATCCTTTTGACTTTTAATTAGTTTTAAAAAAGGTTCACAAGCATTAATCTTCATCTTCCCAATCAGTCTATTTTATTTCCCCAAACCAAATTTTCTTTCCAATCTTTTTCATATAAATAAAAACTGTTTTCTTTCTTATTCAAAATTGTTTTTCTTTATGTCGGATAAAGATTTAATCCAAGGAACTTACTCTGAACTCCATAAATACAAACCTAAATGCGTTTATGCACATTAAGTAACTTAAAATAGAAATTGAAAACAAATAATATTTAAATTATCAGTAATCTGTGTCTCAAAGATGTTTTCTTTTGTGTTTCTTTAGCCTGATAAATTGGATCCGTCAGTGGTATCGAGAATAGTAGATAAAGCAGCTGATGCTCACTTCTAATTGAACCAACACTCGATAAGATCAGTTAGTCGGTAACCGATTTGATTCCTTTGTGAGTTCTTGGAGAAAAACCAGATCCTAAACCCAAGAAAATAGGGAGAAAATATCTTCTATTGAACAGTTAAGTCGGGGACTGGTTTCCATAGAAAGGTACCTAAAGAGCAATTATTTAGGTATATACTTTAATTTTGATAATTTTGTTTTAATCAAATGTAAAATATTAAGCTCGAAAAAGTATTTCAAATAAATAATGTAAATAATCTTTGAAGTGTTTACTTTTAATGATAATTGTATCATTTTTATTTTTTAAATTGTCTCATAAATCTTTAGAGGAATTATGACGTTACTTGACCCTTGTATATACCAACGCATAAATTATTAAGTTAAAGCTATCAGTATTTAAGTTTTATTGATTACAAACTGAAGAAAAACTACATAAGGTTTAAATTAAAACTATCCTTTATAAAATATTTGCTCTACTTAGTATTAAATAAAAGTGATTCTTGGGCTTCATGCTTGAAAATCTTTCAAGCACACAAATGATAAAGTATAAATATATTTTAATACTGAATTAAAGCTCCCAAAAAACTTTATAATTCTCTATATGAAATCTTTCTATAGTAATCGATCTTTCATTTTATAAAATGATTTACCTTCGCATTCAATATTATTGTTTGCACAAACCTTAACTGCAACTCAAATTCTTCTGGCAAATATTATTCATGAAGGTTTTTATTCGGGAGAGAGACATTGTTAAAACATAAATACACATTAAAATCCAAACTGTTTACTTAAGAATCGTGTGTGAAGGCTTTTCAGGAGATTCAATGCAATAAACTATTTTTATAACTTTCCTCAAAAATGAAATAGCTACAAAAACAGGACCAAACGAAACAGCTCACCCTTGTTCAGTGCACTCTCAGTGCAACCGTAAAAGTTTTTACTTCCCAAAAACGTCTAACAAAAAAATGCATTCCGCTAAATTTCTCCTCACATCTGAACGCGAAATTCACCTAAGAAGCGCCCAAATGAAAACAAAACAAACGCGTATTACTTCTCCTTGCCATTACTGAACCCCTCACTTTCACGAAAAGTCAGAGGAGAAAAAAAATACATTTGCATATCTGCAAGCGTAACAATATTGAATATGTGCTCCGTAGAATAGAGCGTTATGTATCCGATGGGAATTTCGCTCTCTTTCCAAACAAGCTTTTTTCTTTCTTTTCTCCGGGAGTCGTCGAGTTGATAGAAAAGCGTTGAAGTTTATTGGGGGAGAAAGGGGAATCCTGAGATAAATTCGGTATTGTATTTGCTGGAGCGTTTCCTTGCTGCTTCTACCGGTCTCGACGAGAGATCCCAGAAACTGGTGTTTCTTTGGGAAGGGATTGGTTGGGAGGTGGAGTGAAATAAGTACCGTGCGGGGGTTTAGTTGTAGTAGTTTAATTTAGTTTAAGGAAGAAGGTGTTGGTAGTTTCTTTTGTAAAGTAAGCAACAAAATTCCAATGCCTGTCAAATGCATTTGCTTACTAGGTAAGATAAAATAGCAATCCTTCACTTTGTTGGTGAAAAAAATTTTTGTACTCAGTTAATGAATGAAAAACATCACACGTTTTACTTAGAGAGCCTATATACGAGAGAGAGACGACAACTCGCTTAAAAGCGTCTCTGCGCATCCAATTATGTCCAAATTCTGTCCAAACTGTATCATGCCGCCCCACGCTAATCCTATGGAGGGAAACCTGTGGCGAACAGAAAACCTGTTTACCGATCTGCGCGCGCTATACTGAGTTGTCGCCTCTCTTTCGCATACAGGCTCTCTAGTTTTACTTAGAGGACGTCGATAAATTACGTGACGTGGTTTTATCCCCCAAATTGTGGACTCCTCCCTCACCATTAGGGAGATTTTGCTGGTCCCCTAACGTGAGATTTTTCCATCACTTTTAAAATAAACTTATTTTTCTGATATGCTCTAGCCATGGTTGTTCAGTTTTTTTTTTGCATAACACTTAACATACATATTGTAAAAGTTTTGATACAAATACATAATGAAATTGAAAATTGGCCTTATACTTGTTGTTTTCCTTTATATTTCAGTTCCCGCAAAGTAACTGCTTATTCTAAAAATACTGAATTATTTTAAATTTACTTGGTTTTATTCCATAATAAAAGGCTTGCCTCCCCCCCCCAAGAAAAAAGTTCACATTTATCTTCTCGATATTCAGCTTTGCTATCTCACTCTTCAAACTGACACTGAGGCAGAGATATATGGCTATATGATGAACTTGATTCACTTGTATTCCGAATCACTTTGGTATGAATCCACCATCTTCGTTCGAACAAAAGCGTATTTTAAGCAGAAATGCATCTGAGGATGATAAACTTTGTTTCAAATCCCCCACCCAGTGAATCAAATAGAGAAGAGAATTAATAGTGTGTTTTGGAGCATTTTGATCCAATCTGGAATCAATTTTCTATTGGATTGAGGTGGTAGAATTTGGAAGTTTACCTCTAGGCTTCGTCTGGACGTTTCTCTTTTACGAAATGGGAAAATTAAGTTTCTTCACTTTGTCAAAAGATGCAAAAAGGAGTGTTGCATTCAAATTTTGGTCTTTATTTTAAACAATTGTAAGAAAATTTGAGAAGATATCCTGAATGATAACTCTCTTTTTTATTGTTGTTTGAGTGGAATGGTTTTTGGGAATTTATCTTTATTATTTACAATATTCATATTAACTTTTATCTGACTGATAAAGAAAGAGTTATGTGAAATCATTGTAAACTTTATGCTTATTGCTTATAGTATGCAAGAGAAGTAAGAATACTGATAAGAGCTTTTTAATATACTTAATAATAGTATTTTTAACAATAGAAATGAATTTTTAAACATTAATAATTATAACTGTTTAAACATGTTAAGGGTATAATTCTTTATACTTATTACTAGCGGATACGCCCGGCCTTGCACGGGTGGAGTGTATAATTTTTTTTAAATTAAAATTTCTCAAAATATATTTATAATTTTTAAATCAGCAATTACCAATCATCCCGGTATCCCAGACGCCTTTTTCCTATCCCGGTGTTCCCGGTAATTTTTCATATAACGGTGTTCCCGGTAATTTTTCATATAACGGTGTTCCCGGTAATTTTTCATATAACGGTGTTCCCGGTAATTTTTCATATTCCGATGTTCCCGGTAATTTTTCATATCCCGATGTTCCCGATAATTTTCCTTTCCCGATGATCGAGAAAATTTTTATGTCCCTGTAATCCAGGTACTTTTTTCCTATTCCGATGTTTCCGGTAATTTTTCTTTTCCCGGTGTTCTCGGCAATGTTTCCTGGTAAATTAATGAGTCTAGTGAACAAAAATAACAAATTTGAAACAATAATATAAGATCTAGTAAATTTAAAAGTCTAGTGAACGACTTTATTTGAAACAATGTTTTATTTTTAAGTCGTTTTCCATGAAGAAAATATACACTTTTCCATAAATATTTAAATTTTAAAGGAAAATATCCTAAAATAGGGGAATTACTTGAATTTATTTTGATGTTTTCATAGCTGATAAAGCTTTTATACGGACAATTATCGAGTTTTTCCTGTTAATATATTTGATTTTTGAATGTTTTCATCTCGTTAACAATAGTGAGTCGAGCAGATCTACTCTGGCAGAGAAATGGAGAAATAAGCGTTTTTGGCTATAAATTCGCTAATTACTCGTAAATATTCGATTTTCGAGCTTGGAAAACTTTACAGTGATCGTTCCCGGCTCGAGATACGCCTATATACCGAGTTTTGGCCACGCCTGCGGCGTGGCTTAGGAGGAGATGCGTTACATACATACATATATACCCACAAACGTTTTTAGTTATATACTAGCGGATATGCCCGGCCTTGCACGGGTGGAGTGTATAATTTTTTTAAAATTAAATATTCTCAAAATATATATATATAATTTTTAAATGAGTAATACCAATCATCCCGGTATCCCAGACACCTTTTTCCTATCCTGGTGTTCCCGGTAATTTTTCATATCCCGATGTTCCCGATAATTTTCCTATCCCGATGTTTGATGTTCCCAATAATTTTCCTATCCCGATGTTCCCATTAATTTTCCTTTCCCGATGATCGAGATAATTTTTATTCCCCGGTAATCCAGGTACTTTTTTCCTATCCCGATGTTTCCGGTAATTTTCCCGGTTTTTCCCAGTGTTCTCGGCAATGTTTCCTAGTAAACTATTGAGTCTTATGAACAAAAATAACAAATTTGAAACAATAATAAAAGATCTAGTAAATTAAAAGTCTAGTGAACCGCTTCATTTGAAACAATGTTTTATTTTGAAGTCGTTTTCCATGAAAAAATTTTACACGTTTCCATAAATATTTAAATTTTAAAGGAATATATCCTAAAATAGGGGAAACTAACGTTTCAAAATTAATTATTTGAATTTATTTTGGTGTTTTTACAACTGATATAGTTTTTAAATGGACAATTATCGAGTTTTTCATGTTAAAATATTTAATTTTGAGGTTTTCGTCTCGCTTATACAATAGTGAGTCGAGCATATCTACTCTGGTAGAGAAATGGAGAAATAAGCGTTTTCGGCTATAAATTCGCTAATTACTCGTAAATATTCGATTTTCGAGCTTGGAAAACTTGACAGTGATCGTCCTCGCCTCGAGATACGCCTATATACCGAGTTTTGGCCACGCCTGCGGCGTGGCATAGGAGGAGATGCGTTACATACATACATACCCACACACATAGCCACAAACGTTTTTAGTAATATACTAGCGGATATGCCCGGCCTTGCACGGGTGGAGTGTATAAATTCATTTTTTTAGTTTTCTTAAAATTAATTTATATAAATTTGTAAATAAGCAATATTACCAATCATTCCGGTACCCCAGGTCCCTTTTTCCTATCCAGCGTTCCTGGTAATTTTCAAATCCCGGTGTTCCCTGTAATTTTGACTATCCCGATGTTCCCGGTAATTTTCCTATTCCGATCTTCCCGGTAATTTTCCAATCCCGGTGTTCCCGGTAATTTTTACCCTCTCGATGTTCCCGGTAATTTTTCCTTTCCCTGTGTTCCCCGTACGTTTTCCTATGCCGGTGTTCCCGGCAATTTTATATATTCCGGTATTCCCAGTAATTTTTCTAATCCCCGTAGTCCCGGTAATTTTCCTATCTCGGTGTTTCGGGGTAATTTTTTATATTCCAGTATTCCCGGTGTCTTTATGGTTATTTTCCTATCCCTTATTTTTATAACCCGGTAATTTTTCCTATTCCTATCTTCCCGCTAATTTTACAATCCTTGCGTTCCCGATACTTTTTACAATCCCGGTTTTCCTGTTTATGTTTATATCTTGGTGCTTTTATTAAGTAACAAATTTAAAGGATGATAAAAAGTCTAGTAGATTGATAAGCCTAGTGAACAAAATATCAAGTTTTAAACTACAATAAAAAATCTAGTAAATTTAAAAGTCTAGTGAACCGCTTCATTTGAAACATCATGTTTTATCTTCAAGTCGTTTTCCATGTGAAAAAATTTAAACTTTCCCATAAGTATTTAAATTTTAAAGGAAACAATCTTGAAAAAATGGAAAATTACGTTTGAAATAAAATTATTTGATTTAATTTTGGTGTTTTTACTACTGATATAGTTTTTAAATGGACAATTATCGAGTTTTTCTTGTTAAAATATTTGATTTAGGAGGTTTTAATTCCGTTAACAATAGTGAGTCGAGCAGATCCACTCTGGTAGAGAAATGGAGAAATAAGCGTTTTCGGCTATAAATTCGCTAATTACGCGTAATTGTTCGATTTTCGAGCTTGGAAAAGTTGACAGTGATCGTCCTCGCCTCGAGATACGTCTATATACCGAATTTTAGCCACGCCTGCGGCGTGGCTTGGGAGGAGATGCGTCACATACATACATACATAGCCACAAACGTTTTTAGTAATATACTAGCTGATATGCCCGGCCTTGCACGGGTGGAGTGTATAATTTTTTTTAAATTAAATTTTCTCAAAATAGATTTATAATTTTTTACATCAGCAATTACCAATCATCCCGGTATCCCAGGCGTATCTTTCATACTCTTGTGCTCCTGGTAATTTTTCTTATCCCGGTGTTCCCGGTAATTTTTTCCTTTCCCGATGTTCCCATTAATTTTCCCTCTCCCGGTGTTCCCGGTAATTTTTTCCTTTCCCGATGTTCCCATTAATTTTCCCTCTCCCGATGTTCCCGGTAATTTTCTTTTTCCGGTGTTCTCAGTAATTTTTCCTCTCTCGATGTTCCCGGTAATTTTTCTTTCCCGATGTTCCCAGTAATTTTCACTCTCCCGATATTCCCGGTAATTTTTCGTTTCCCGGTATTCGCAGTAATTTTTCCCCTCCCGATGTCTCCGGTAATTTTTCCTTTCCCGGTGTTCCCGATATGTTTTCCTATCCCAGTGGTCCAAGTAATTTTCAAATCACAGTGTTCCCGCTCTAGTAAATTAATAAATCTAGTGAACAAAGTAAAAAATTTGAAACTTAAATAAAATATCTAATAAATTTAAAAGTCTAGTGAACAGCCTCATTTGAAACAATGTTTTATTTTTAAGTCGTTCTCCATGAAAAAAATTTAAACTTTTCCATAAATATTTTTATTTCAAAGGAAAATATCTTAAAATAGGGGAAACTAATGTTTCAAAATCAATTATTTGAATTTATTTCGGTGTTTTTACTACTGATATAGTTTTTAAATGGACAATTATCGAGTTTTTCCTGTTAAAATATTTAATTTTTGAAGGTTTTGATCTCGTGAACAATAGTGAGTCGAGCAGATCTACTCTGGTAGAGAAATGGAGAAATAAGCGTTTTCGGCTATAAATTCGCTAATTACGCGTAATTGTTCGATTTTCGAGCTTGGAAAACTTGACAGTGACAATCGACACCTCGAGATACGTCCATGTACCGAGTTTTGACCACGCCTTCGGCGTGGTTTTGGAGGAGATGTGTCACATACCCACATACATAGCCACAAACGTTTTTAGTTATATACTAGCGGATGTGCCCGGCCTTGCACGGGTGAAGTATAATTTTTTTTTTAAATTTAATTTTCTCAAAATATATTTAAAATTTTTAAATCAGCAATTACCAATCATCTCGGTATCCCAGACGCATTTTTCCTATCCCGGTGTTCCAGATAATTTTTCATATCCCGGTGTTCCCGGTAATTTTTCATATCTCGATGTTCCCGGTAATTTTCCTATCCCGATGTTCCCGATAATTTTCCTATCCCGATGATCGAGGTAATTTTTATGTCCCGGTAATCCCGGTACTTTTTTCCTATCCCGATGTTCTCGGTAATTTTTCTTTTCCCGGTGTTCTCGGCAATGTTTCCTAGTAAATTGATGAGTCTAGTGAACAAAAATAAAAAATTTGAAACGATAATAAAAGATCTAGTAAATTGAAAAGTCTAGTGAACGGCTTCATTTGAAACAATGTTTTATTTTTAAGTCGTTTTCCATGAAAAAAGTTTAAACTTTTCCATAAATATTTAAATTTTAAAGGAAAATACCTTAAAATATAGGAAACTAACGTTTCAAAATTAATTATTTGAATTTATTTTGGTGTTTTTACAACTGATATAGTTTTTAAATGGACAATTATCGAGTTTTTCATGTTAAAATATTTGATTTTTAGAGGTTTTCATCTCGTTAACAATAGTGAGTCGAGCAGATCTACTCTGGTAGAGAAATGGAGAAATAAGCGTTTTCGGCTATAAATTCGCTAATTACTCGTAATTATCCGATTTTCGAGCTTGGAAAACTTGACAGTGATCGTCCTCGCCTCGAGATACGCCTATGTACCGAGTTTTGTCCACGCCTTCGGCGTGGTTTTGGAGGAGATGCGTTACATACATACATACATAGCCACAAACGGTTTTAGTTATATACTAGCGGATATGCCCGGCCTTGCACGGGTGGAGTGTATAATTTTTTATTTAAATTAAATTTTCTCAAAATATATTTATAATTTTTAAATCAGCAATTGCCAATCATCCCGGTATCCCAGATGCCTTTTTCCTATCCCGGTGTTCCCGGTAATTTTTCATATAACGGTGTTTCTGGTAATTTTTCAAATCCCTATGTTCCCGATAATTTTCCTATCCCGATGTTCCCGATAATTTTTATTTCCCGATGATCGAGATAATTTTTATGTCCGGTAATCGAGGTACTTTTTTGCTATCCCGATGTTTCTGGTAATTTTTCTTTTCCCGGTATTCTCGGCAATGTTTCCTAGTAAATTAATGAGTCTAGTGAACAAAAATAACAAATTTGAAACAATAATAAAAGATCTAGTAAATTTAAAGTCTAGTGAACCGCTTCATTTGAAACAATGTTTTATTTTTAAGTCGTTTTCCATGAAAAAAATTTACACTTTTCCATAAATATTTAAATTGCAAAGGAAAATATCTTAAAATAGGGGAAAGTAACGTTTCAAAATTAATTATTTGAATTTATTTTGGTGTTTTTACAACTGATATAGTTTTTAAATGGACAATTATAGAGTTTTTCTTGTTAAAATATTCAACTTTCGAGGTTTTAATCTCGCTTACAATAGTGAGTCGAGCAGATCTACTCTGGTAGAGAAATGGAGAAATAAGCGTTTTCGGCTATAAATTCGCTAATTACTCGTAATTATTCGATTTTCGAACTTGGAAAACTTGACAGTGATCGTCCTCGCCTCGAGATACGCCTATATACCGAGTTTTGGCCACGCCTGCGGCGTGGCTTCAGAGGAGATGCGTCACATACATACACACATAGCCACAAACGTTTTTAGTAATATATAGATAGATAGATAGATTTCAATATTTAAAGTTTTTTTAATGTTTTAAACTTGCTTTTTAATGCAATATTTAGTGTTCGATTTATAAAAGGAATTAATTTGTTCCGAATGATCATGTTTATAGTGTGAATTTTTTACGTATTTGAACTATGATATTGAATAATAAAAGCAATATTTAAACAAATGTAATGTAGTAAAAATCTATTTTTTAGACTTATGAGAGTACCTGAAAGTATTTGAAAGTTTTCCTCATATTGTGTTATTATCAGTAAAATAATGGACTAAAAACTCAATTTACCAAAAAAGTTTATTGTTGTATGAACAAATTTTAAAATCCTAAGAATGTTTAGAAAATTTTACACAAACATGATTCTGTGTGTAGAATGATACTTTAAGATGGTACTTGAGTTACTTAAAAATGGCAACCCTGTCATTTATCTTTCATCTAAAAAAACTTGCTCTCACATTTCTACAAAATGTTTTACACACTTTTTAGTTAATAATTTAAATTAAATATTATAAGCACTTTTCTATACTTTACACCAATTTTCAAAATGTATTCATTTCAATCTATTAAATAAAAAAGCAACAGAAATAGTAGTTTAAAATTACTATAAATACTACAATGAAACAGTCGTACAATAAAGTAGAAAGCTATCAGAAAAATTCAATTATGAATAAGAAAGAGAAAAAAAAGATAATCTAAATTTTAGAAGATAAAAATATCTTGCTTCACATACAATTATTACACTATTAATTTACCGAGATAATGAGATTTTAAGAGTGCTGAGACAACCAATCTGATTCGTTTACTTGGTTGCTTAACAACGAGTATTACGCTTCCAAAAAAAGTCGAGAGTTTTCTTTAAGACGAAGACGCAGTTTTTTTATGCTAATTCTAAATTAATTCAAAGAAAAAACTATCACTTTTTTCTCAAATTTTCTCGCTATTCAATTCCTATTTACATTCCTTAAGGTCATAATCCAGCTATTTTTTAGCGCAATGGTATTGCTTTTTAAGTATCGAAAATGCAGTTTTTTTGGAAAAAAGTGGAAAGTTGTTCAAGTGTGAAAATTAGTTTCTTTCACCACATTGAGTCTTTAGTTCTTACGCTCTTTTAAACCTAGACTGTTTTTGATGGTATCGAGTAATTTTTTCTTTTTCTGGGTTATAGAGTAAACACTAATCTTCCAATTTTTTTAGTGGAATAGTTGTAAATTTTGTTTCATTTGATACATTCTATGGATATCTTTCGTCGGCATCTTCTTTACTTTCAAAATTATCGGATGTAAATTTTCTACCTAAGAGATTTTGAAAAAAGGATGTGAATAAATAATGACGCTAATAATAACACCTTATTTTAAATTATTCTACAAAAACCAATCTTTAAATAGTACCATCTAAAAGTTCGTTTGACCTTTTCCGGCCTAGACGCCCCAAATTTCCCATAGGATTCAATGACAATCTCGGGTGGTCTATGACTAAAAGGGGTAAGAAAAAACATATTGTTCATATAGTAAATATACGTATACATACGTAAGAAATCATAGGGTACAGACTACAAAACCACTTTTTAAAATCAAAATAAGCTGAAATTTTTTTGGAATAACACGCTTAAACTAAAAAAGTTTCTTGTCGGTGATCAGGACCACAGGTTGAAGGGAACAGACGTCACACATCCAGCTTCGTAATTGAGGAGTCAGAGATGTCTGTCTTTTTAGCCAATAAGGTAGCTAGAAAGTGCGATGTCTCCTCCCTTCAAGGAAACGTTGTAACCTAGTATAGTAAAAACACCTCTCCAAGCTTACTATATTAATGTTTATTTAAACAGAGGGTTATGAATAAAAGCTTGAGTCAAACTACTGAAAAAACGCACTTTACCACCTCTAACTTACACCGAGTATTTAACTGCAAAACGTTTGGGCAAATAGTATATATGTTACGGGCAAAGTGATTAATTGGGCATTATTAATAATGCCCGGGCAATGTGATAAATTCAACGAAATTTATGAATGAAATTTATCACTTTGCCCGTAAAATATGTTAGCAGAAATATCTTTTGTAAGTGTAAATAGCATAGCTGTAACTGAATCTAATTATTTTAACCAAAAAAATAATTAAAAACATCTTTTAACGATACATTCAAATGAGGTTGGTTTAAAAAAAGTGCTTAAAAGAAGAATTGATTTTACATTTATGCAATCTCTAGGCATTATAAATGAACGCAAGAGTTACAATCTTCACTAACAGTAAAAGGTAAATAGATTTTAGTCCCCCATCATCGGACATGTATGAGAAAGCTCTCAAATGGTAACATAGGGCATTCACGACCTTTGAGAAGCCCCATTCGTATGTATACAGATCTCTTCACCTCCAGGAAGTGTCATCAGAGTTAGGGAATGCTCTCGCCTCTTCCTTTATATTCATGAAAGCGAGATTCATCCATTCGAATTGCAATTCTGGAAGCTGATGGTACTGCATCCAGGGCTGGATATCCCCTTATTGTCCTGTTGAGATTCTCTCCGAAGCGTTCAGGTAGCTTATATGCGTATTATTGGGATGGGAAGCTTCAGGCAGAACGGTGCGTGGATGAGCGTTTTGGGTTTTAGGGAGTTGAAGCATCTGTTTCAGGGAGGGTTCTTGTGGGGGACACTTATGTGGGCTGTAATAGTTTAAAGAGGTTGGGATAACAGACAAATTTAAACAGACCGGTCAGTGGGCGGAGCTTATGAAATGGCTCCCGACAAGTGAAACCTAAACCAGATAAACCTCTCAACCCTTTGATGAAAAACATTACGGTCTAGTCTGCGCACTGTATCTGTCGTCAGTTTGATTCTGACCTCCCTAATTTCCTTCCTTGTGTCAGTAAAAATTCTGTTGTGTCTGTCTTACTTGACGAAGGTGTATAAACGGATCCTTGAGATCAAGCACACATACCGGAAAATATATGTAACCACAATCCAATCCAATCTGCATTAAGGTCTATGAAAATGCTCGTTCTCTCTGTGGTTGGGATGGGATGTTTAAGATTAGGGGAGTAACGAAATGAATCCGAGAGATAATATGAAAGTTATTAGTTGATTGTGTCTTTGAGGGAAATTATAGCTTTTCTGGTTTTATCTATCGGAGTTGGGATGGCATAGAATCATGTTTTAGTGTCTCAAAACGTTCCTATTTTTCAAGGAATGGATGTAAGGAGTATTTGTTGAGTCAAAACTAGCTATCGAAAAAGAAATGGGTAATTGCAACTCATTAATGGGAAATATAGTTTATTGTAAAATATTTATCACATTACGCAGCATGATTAAGACGTAGCACGACAAAGCTCATTTTTTGGCATTTTGAGTTATGTATCTCAATCTATACATTCAAAACTTAACACCGGATCACCTAAAAACTACATATTTTGCAAAAACGCCTTGAAAATCCTGCTACCCTTGGTTTTATCATCGCTTCATAAATAGAAATGCACATTAAAGATAGCTAGTTTTTTCGTCTCCTGAAAAATTAGAGAAACTGAGTTTGGTCATGTTGCGCTTTAAACAACGTACTGTTATTACTTTTAATGTTCTTTTTATCACACATTTGCTTCCTCAACTGCATTTGAATCAGAAAGTTTCACTGAATTCCCAATCACAGACATTTATTAAATAACAATATTTTCTCCCTTTCTTGATATCAGAATATCAGATGTCCATTGTAAGCATGCCCTTAAATGACAAACTACTCTTTCTCACCAACTCTCCCAAAACTCAAATAAAAAAATATAAACTCAACCACTCAAAACCAAATTTGACACATTCAACCGCAATATACATATATGAGATTCCACCCTAAAAACCCACACTTCTTTTCCCATCCATGTAACACACACCAAGAATGGGTAATTTCCACCATCCACACACACTAGTTCTTCACACCACGATGTATAATTCCACAAGAGCGGCATCCTCATAAAAAAGGACTTCTTCCCTATACGAAAACGGCCTTCCAAACAAGTGCCATCTGCACATGTGACACCTAGGTGGAAAAGTTCGTGGTCGGAAAGGGTAATGAAGTCTGGCTGGTTTTGAATGCGAAATGCGGATGGGGATGGAAGATCCCCGGAAGGAAACGGGGATGGAGAGGAAATGGATGCGGAATGGCCTGGAAGAAGGGTTGATCTGGGGATTTAAGTTCTTTTTGGGGGATGAAAACTTTCGGAATCCATCATGGTTAGTTGAATATGGTCATTGAATGAACGCCTTGGATGTCTTCTGTGTGTAATCTAGATGTGAGTCTGTTTTTATCCTTGGACTTTCTTAGTTAGGCTTGATGTAATGTTTGAAGAACGTCTATTCTTTTTTATTCATGTACCCGAAAAAAGGTTTAGGAAAGACTGGTTGGAGTGAGTTAATAGGTATGTAATGTTTAGTAAATTCCTTTTTCTTTCAACGCGTTTTGTTCTTTGCTGATTTTTAAATTTAGAATAGGGGAAATGTTATGATGGGTCAAGTTAAAGTGGTTCCGTTTTCTGAATTTCTTAAGTGTGAGGAAAGAAACCTTGTTGGGGATGAACATCAAAATTTTAAATTAACTTGAAAGTTGGGTTAAAAACTATAAATAGAAAAATATTAAACTTGCATTTAAGACAAACCGTTAAGCTGTTAAAGGGATAGATTGAAGAAATGAAATATTTGATTTGAAGTATCAAAGAATAAATTATACCTAGTTTTTATTAAATAAGCAAACGTAAAAATTTTTTTCTTGAGAAAAATTTACTGTTCATTTTGCTTTAAAATTTTGAACGATTATTTCTTTATAACAACACCATAGAGCTGTACAAAAACTAAAACCGATCACAATACGGTGCTAGATACATTTAGATCCAAATACAGAAATTCCGTGAATCAAGAGACACCAAAGTAACACCTTTTCACTCCCACTGATGAGCCAACTCTACTTTTACAACTTCATCAACGGCATAAATACCGCCTTCCCCCAATAAAACACTAGGGAAATTCCTCCACGACCCCGCATGGCTCCGGACTATTAAAAAGGAATATAAGCCCAACTATTTACTGAGCGGAAATTACTCCGCTACCCATTCACAGCCGGACATTAGAGGAATAAATACCGATCCCAACTATTTTTTCCACCCAAAAAATAATAGTAAAACCCTTCATTTATTTTATCGACGCTCTTTCGAGTGAAAACTCATTTCACGAGTGAAGAGAGATCTTATTTATTTATTTATTTTCCGTTTGAATGCGGTGGCATCGGTATGACCGACCCCACTTTAGTCGTTGCCATTTCCATCTTTATTCCCTTATCTTGGCCTGGGGCCAATTTCACGGCAGCAGCGCCCTGAGGGATATCATAAACACTCATTGATGGCGTTTTTTGCGCCGATATGGATAAATATCGGAACACACGGGTAAAACGAGATCGGTTACCGGCATAAAGGCACAGTGATTTGGAAGGGGAAATATATAAGTAGTTGCAAGTCCTGATAGTGGTGTTCTCTATTTTTTACCAGGGGTGGTCTTTATGGGGGCATAAAGTAAGGGTTTGTGCTTTTTTTAGGTGCAAATATGAGGTTGTTTGCTATGGGTGACTAGTGACTGAATTTTCTTTGTTGGGTGATCAAGTTTATCTTAGTGTGGGTTAGTGGGTTATACGGCGTTGTTTGGGAAGGTCGGGTTGAAGGGTAAGAGTTATAACTACATAAACTAAGGAATATCTGATGAGGAAATTAGGTCTGAGCTTGTTTGATTTTTCGGTGGTATGGTTTTCTCTTCATCCTACAGTATAATCTCGTTATCTCGAACTTTGATACTTCAAAAAATATTTTCCCCTTTAAAATGAAGTACCTACTAATTAATTTTTAACTTGTACTTGTAGTAACATTTGTTATCTCGAAAACTTCATTGGATTTTGGGTTTCTGAAATTTCGAGATATCGAGGTTATACTACAATAAAAAGGTATTGTTTTATAAATTTATCTAAAACCTTTTATTCAGTAGGGAATGCTGGAAATTTTTTAATAAATCTTATGAATTCTTATATCATGAATCTTATGAATGATTCTTATGAAACGACTAAACAAGAAGAATGAATTGTAATTTAAAGTGAGATATTATTTTAGTGCAATCCTTTTAATATTTAGAAAGCTTATTTCGTGTTGAAATATAATTTCTTGAAATGCTTATTTTTCAATAAACTTCTATCATCAATTGATGTTTTGAATATCATTCATAGTTTTCCCACAAAGCAGGCTACCTTTCTTAAACTGCCAAGTTTCATTACTATTTTTATCAAAACTTAATTAATCTCAGCTCAGTTGTGTAGTAGTTTGAATTTTTAGATAGATCCTAAACACTTTTTTAAAGTATAGAATACTTTTGATAAATTTTCTCAGCTTTTTCTTAGTCAGTTTTTTAACAAATATTTTCTGCGTGACACTTTCTGTTAATAGAAGTTTTCTTTAAAAAATTGTTCTCTAAATTGTGTATTTTCCATGACTACTAGTCCTTGCTTTTATCCTTATCTTCCTAGGGATTTTCTTTAGCAGTGTTAAATTTATTCGGGAGGGGACCAAAATTACTTTTCACCCCCCCAAGCAAATTTATTACGTCCAATGTAGCTTTTTACATATTTTTTGTTAGAATTTACATCTATAAGAACTAAATATAAAAAAATAAGTATTTAGTTCCAGTACCAAAGGGGGTCCTCCCCCATAAAATTTTCAAAAATTTGACTAAAAAAGGTTTTAGCTTGTTTTGGTACACGAAGTCCGGATTTCGGGAGGGTGGCAGGGCCCCCTTATATGCCCCACTGTTCTTTAGATAGAATGAGTGAGAGAAAGATAGTTATGGTATAGCGAGATTTGTAGGGAGATAAGGAGAGAGAGAATCTTTATTCTCGTGAAGTTTTCTTCAGAGAGAATGAGTGTGAGAAATTTAAAGATGTTAGAGAGAAAGTGAGAGAAAAGGAGAGAGAGAAAGAGATTAATAGAGAATTCTTATCTTTATAGAGGAAATGGTAGAGAGAGAGAGAGAGAGCGAGAGAAAGAGAGAGGACCAAAGAAAGTAGGAGTTAGTATTAAAAAAGACAGAAGGCCAAATATTTCTTCTACACATCGTACATTTTTATTTAAAACCTTGTTAAATATTCACTGTTTTACCAAAAATATCAACTAATCAATATTTTTTGTAACATGAATATAAACATGAAATAAATTAATTCTCACTTATCCGTGTTCTTCTTATCCCACCTTCACGAACCTTTCCCTACTTTTTTACGCTTAGCTTTTCCGTAATTCAAATTGAAAAACTTTCCTTTCCCACTAGCTCACGCTACTGCTCACTATAACCTAACTAATCTTCCGAGTAGAATTGCCCTAACATCCGATATTGAGACATCAGATAGTATAACGCTGAACAATAGTTCCCGTGAAATCGCAACATTCGCAAATCAATGACCTAACTCCTTTCGACTCCTCATTCATTCATTCAAAAACACTTTCATTCTCTTCTTATCTCCTTTCGTCACGCTCCCTGAATCATCGCTTTTTTCCCTGTTGAACGAATGCTTCATTCGCTATTATTATTTCCAAATGAAAAATCCATCATTTCCATCCAGCTCAGCATCTACTATTCCGAGACCGGTAGATTAATAAATGCCCTGTGCTCTAATGGAATTGTATTAGGGGATCTCAGGTTATTGGTTGGGCCACATGAAAATGAATTGCTTGGTGCTTCTTTCTCTTATTTAATCTTGTCTTTGTGACTGTATGGATTGGTTTGGGATTTTTTATGTTCGAGTGTAGTGTCATAACTTGGGAGGTTTCTTTTTACCTGGGTCTGCAACAAATTGCTTGATTCAAGAAAGATTTCTGAATTAGAAAGGTTAATTGATACATATTCAGTTTGGAACACTCTTCAAAATAATCTGTTTATTATTCTACCAGATAAACCATGTAATCTGTATGGGGCAATCTTGTTGCATTTATACAGAATATATGTAGTCACACAACAGAGAAATACAGAGAAATCGTAACCGATACTGGTTGTCTCTATACGTAATAGAATTTTTATGTTGTCTGTCCAGAACAGATCCAGAATAAATATTACAGGATTTCTCCTGCAAAATCATAGGGGTTTTATGGTAGCATAGTTGACAGAATTTCTCTTTTTAAATCTAAATTTTATTTAAATTAGTATTGTAGGAAATTGGATTCCTCCAAACACCCTCTCGTGCCAACAGAGTGTGGTTAGTTGTCAATTAATACGAGAGCACTATGAATGTAGCTGGTAAGAACGATAATGATGTTAATTATTGAGATATTTCTGTTGATTGCTCTCTTTTGCTTAAATTTAAATGTTATCTGTATTGTCCATGTCCGTCTTTGTCCCTAGTAATGAACTTAATTGTCTTATTAACGTGTGCAATTCCTATAGTATCATGACTCAATTTTTAGTTTACATCTTTAAATTAACATATGTCATGCTTTCTTGGAACAAAGAAAATTTTTTTTGTTAAAAACCGATGTGAAAACGTTCAAATTTCTTAAAACAGTTCTGTGAAATTCTGTTACAAAGCATAGTTTTTTATTGTAGTGAACTGTAAGCCTACATTTTTAAGGAGTCGAAAATACAAATATATGATTTATTTGAATTTTTGATTAATATGATTGGCTTCGTTTTCAGTGTTGAGGAACGAAGTTGTACCGTAATTTATTCCAAAGCTTCAAAACGTTTTCATTGCAAATTACAAACTTGAATGCATAATAGCTTGAATGCGTGTTAAAACACTGTTATCGAACATCCTAAAAGCCGAATGAATGCAGGTTTAAGAAAAGTTTCAAAAATTTATTTAAACACAACTGTTTTCCCCTCTTTTTGTATAATAAAATATATTAAATGCGCGTTATGGAATTTAAATTGTAATGATTCATCTTATTTGCTTTAAACATATTTTTTATTTTTTTTATCTATGAAATAATTGTAAAAGTAAACAGCAAACTTTTGTAATAATAAAAATTTATGAAAGTCTGAAATTGCCTTCTGGCGACTAAATATTTCGAAATTTAGTTGAAGAAATCATAAGCTTTTTTAAAACAGTTTTTGTATCGTGTTTGAGAAGAATTTAGAACTTAAATCTTTATTAATATGAATGTCTAAAAGGAAAAATTATTTTTATTTTTAGGTTTTGTCCTATCTTAACTTTTTGTTTCCAACTTTAAATGGATACTAAATTAAATTGTTATTTTTAGATATATTAATCCTATGAGGTTATTATAACTGAAGTTTTCTTGTCTTGGGAGCAATAAATCTCTTGGGCATTCTTTAGATTAAATCAAAAAATATTATCCTTCATATTTTGTATTTATTCCTGTCTTTATCGTCTCTTTTGACCTAACTTTTTATGTAATATTTATTCATCATACTTATGAAAATAAAATTTTATCCATTACCTTAAATATAATGTGTAATCAACATTATTTTGAGTATGTTGATTTCCTTTAAAAATTAATAAATGATTCTTTTATAAATCATTTATAAGTGTTTATAGGTAATGAACCAGCTCTTTTGAGTTGAATTCCTTTATGCTCACAATTTTGGAAGCATACAATCCCTTTTTATGCAAATTAATTTAATTTATAGGAACATTATTTTAACATAAGTATTGCAGTAGAAGATTTATTTACTATGACATAAAACAAAAGCATGAAAATAATTCAGAAAAATAGTCACAATATTATGAGCAAAACAAAAAAACAGTCATTCTTGAAATCCTCTGACTTTAAAACTAACGACGGATAATATATAGTGATATTCCTAATGCTACTATAGTTCTAGTTATATATCATAATTTCAATGCACTTTGTTGTCATACACGACAACAACAACTGACCATTAAAATACTATCACAAATTTTCGCAATCCTATATAAGGCAGTATATTTTTTTTCACTTGTCTAGACTTCGATTCTAATAAGCTGCATACAGAACCAACTACAAGCTATTTTCTTCATACACGCTCTAAAAACAAAACACAGTAAGGCTTCCTAAAAAGACTAGAAACAATGCATTTGATTTCGCAAAACAAACATAACAAGAAAAAGGCCATTTCTCACACTTTTCCAATACCTTGGAATGACAGTAGCACCCGAACCTTAAGAGCGAGGAAGAAACAACAACAAGCAAAATCCAATACAATCCCGCTGGACCTGACACGGCCCCGTGCCTTAGTGCTTTCTTTCTCTGTTCGACAATCTTTGTTTAGCCCTGTATGGGTGTTTTCGGGTGACGCTGTGCCAAGAGCTGCTGCCGTGGGATTTTGGACGTCTTTATTCTGGCCTGTTTCAATACTTCGATGTCCTTTTGTTGTGTAGAAGGGCAAAGCTGAGCTTATGTTTGTTTTGGATTTTAGGGAATGAAGGTTAAATGCTATTTTGTTGCATTGGGATTTTTGTGCTGTTGAGTTATTTGAGCTTAAGATTGAGTGAATGTACGGTTTAATAGCTTATTTAGAAAAGACAGAAACTTTTTAAACCCAGATAGCATGTAACCGTACGGTTAACTTTCTCTTTTTAATATCATTAGTTTATCTGTAAAAAACGTACGAATTTAAGGAAGAAAATTAAAAAGAGTAAGCCCTTAGTGAGTTTTCGTAACGATTTCATTACTAAATTTGTCACTAGAAAATACTTTTAAACAAAGTTCTTAATAATGTTGTCTAGAGGATACTAAAATTTGTTTTTCAGAATACCAAAAAAGTTTGCTTACATTTCCTATATATAAAAAGTGAAATTTTTTTGTCTTCGTATTCCAAACCTTCAACAAACATATTCTTGAAAATCTCAAACATAATTCTTTTGTAAAACCAAACTATTATATTCAAACCAATGTCCACGCAGTAATTAGCACAACACCCATCGTAGAACCCTTTGTCCACCACAGCCTGCAAACTTTCCCTAAACATTTGCTCTCTCCCTAACAGAATCGCAAAACTCTTTCAAATTAAAATTAAATTAGTCTCCAGCCTAAACAAGGAGTATTAGTTCGAGCATGGCGAAGCAACGATAGACAGGGATAGCATTCAAGCTGCCAGATGCATTCATCTTTTCTAATGCAGCTTCTGTTGCCATTTAAGAAAAGGAAATTGAACGGCTCTGGAATAATTAAAAGCAACTGAGGCAGAAACTTGGCATTGATGAAGTTTTTTTCTTGTTTCTTGTTTAGGTATCTCTTCTGTTAAGAGCGTTTTAATTGTTTTGTGAAGAAATACGTGTTCTTTTTTCTCGTTTTTGTTGAGTTCTAAAGGAAAATGTTATCTGGAAATACAGGTAATGGGTGTTTTTTTGAAACAACTTATTTCAAATTTTCTTATGCTTGAAGCCTTTATGAACCAATTAACTACGTTTCTAGTTTTTATGGTGTGTTTTGATAGAAATTGCTTTAAAAAGGAGACAGAATTAAACAATTTTAATTTCTAGGAATTTTATTTTCAAAGAATTGAACCTGCTTCTATATTTTTTAAAAATCTTAATTAATATTGCGCTCTTTTTCCTTGGAGAACTTCTTTGGAGTTAAAAGATTGTAAGCTATGGTAGTAGATGAATTAAAGAGAAGTAATGTTTTAATATAAATTATCTGCATTCCTAAATTTAGAATTAAAAATTAGTAGATAATTTAAATGTGTTGATTTTTTAGTTAACATTATTAAGCTTGTTTTTTTAATAACCTTAAGTATTTTCTCTGAGGTGATATCCCTTCAATACCCAATTTTACGAAAACTTTATAACTTTCTGTGAAATCAAACTGTGGATAACTATTTAACTCAACTAAACACTTTTAGCTTTTAAGGTAATGTGGGTCTTAAGTTTTGTATTGGAAAACAACAGAGGCTATCTCGAAATAAGAATAAGAATTCAAATGTGAATGAACAAGCAAGATATGATTGTGCAAAGGATAATCAAGAGAGATGTAAAACAACTTTTAATACACAATGGAAACGTGGGTAATGATTACCCACGTTACCATTGTGTATGAAATGTTGTTTTTTATACCTACCTTGTTAATAACTGGCTTGTTTCTCTGAGCAGTCGTATAAATAAGAAACGCACAAATTTGATGAATAACAAAAATGGCTCACGATTTCTTATGCATCATAAGGGAACACTATTAAAAAGTTAAAGATAACGAATATGTCAAACAGTGCATCTGTAGATATCCACCAAAAAATATTACGAAATAAAACATATGAGGTTTTTTTTAAAGTCAAATGAATTGTCTCCCATAGATGATATACGCGATTAAATAAACTTCCATCCCCTCCCAAATAAATTCTGTCTTTCTTGGAAATAATAATAAAAAAATCCCGATTCCGTTAGCAAGAAAAATCCAGTAGTGCCGCCTGTTATACGAAACTCTCAAGCCCAAGATCAAATTATCTTCAAACTGCATACGGAAAACTAATCGAAATTTATTCCTTTCGAAATGCGAAACCGTTTCATTTACTTACTACAGGCGGATCAGTTCTGCGAGCGATGATTAGAAAAGCGAAAGCCCGTCTTTCACTTCCAAAGAGATGAGTAGTATGTATAAGAAACTGTCTTTCCTTTTCTCTCTCTCTATGTGTGCTGGGATTATAAATGTGCAGGATTGGAATTTTTACGAGCCGAGTTTAAGTAAATGAGGAGGGGGGATATTCTCGGTTTTCTGCAATGGAGGATTTTTTTTAATTATGAAGGGATTTTTTTGGTGAGGGGTGTTTCGGAGGTGAAAGAATGCAATTATTCTTGTTAGTTGGGATTGGAATGTGCAAAAAAGGCGGGATGGGTGGTTAAGGTTTTTCTTGTGTCTAAAGCAGAGGTTTTGTGTCAGAAAGGTCGCTAATGTGTAGCTGTAGATGAAGAGATTGGTGGAATATTGTTTCTAGTTTATCATTTCATGTTATGTCTCTCATTTATTAAAGAAATTTCATAATTACAAATCGTTCATTAACAACCACTGATAATAAAGAAGAAGACCACTGGAAGAAGAAGACCAAGCAGCTCCATCAGAGTCACCAAATGTCTCTAGTAAACCAACAAGAACAAGATTGAATGTTTGTCAGAGACGAGCTATAATAACTTTAATATTCCTTCTGTGGATTGGATTTTAATCGATGTGATTTAAGAACATTTAAAATGCTTATTCACTTTTAAATGATTGTAAAACATTTGTATCTTAAGAAATCGCACTATCCCTGAAAAAACACTTTTTTGGTCTGAATAGGAAAATTTTACTTTCTGTGTTAGACGTAAGAATACACTAGTTAAGTTCGTGAAAAACTTCTAAAATTAATCCGTGAAAAAAATCACGGAAATAAATGCGTAAAGAGACGAATTTTTTACAGTGTATTTGAAGTTTAACTAAAATTTAGCGGCATTTATTTCTTGATAGGGGTTATAAAGGAGGTCAAAATAAGAGGTTATTATGTTTTGAGTCTGAACAAGTGAAACGATTCAGTTGATTTTCAGTTTAAAACAACCGAGACTTCACTAATATTAAAATTATACAAAAATGGTTTGGTTCAATTAAACAGGGAACTAACATTTTTTTTAACAGGGGACTAACTTTGTAGGACTTACAGAACTTTTAGGACGTTTTTCTTAAATGTTTGTTGCATTAATGTTTTTAATACTTAAAATATCTGTATTGATTTCAATATCAAATCAAAAATCAATATCAAAAGTATAGACAAGTTCTATAAGATGTTCAATTGATGCATGATTATAAAAATGAAAAGGAGTATTATGAAGAGCAAGCGTTTGATGCATAAAGTCATTAGAATTAAATTGAAAGATCGCAACCTCTCTGTTCTTCATCTAAATATTCTTTTTACTGACAAAAATTGCCTGATCTTTATTTAATTTAAAACTCCCTCATCAAAAGTAGATGACAACTTAATATAAAGGAAATCAATCCATTTATGAAAGAGCTGATAACGAAAGGGAAATCCCGACGGAAATAATTCGATAATTCACGAGAAACGTTTTCATTAAAACTATGGAGTTTCCTTCAGGAGTTGCCTGAGAAATTCCCATGACAAAGATCCATTTAAACTGCTATTAACAATGTATTGAAAATTCATTCTCAAAGCGTTATTTCTGAATAAGAAGAAATCAATGGACTCGGAAGGTCTTGTTTTGCTTTGATGAAAATTAATGTATGACGATACCGTTTCGTTATTTCGAGATTAAGTATGTATTTAATAATGAGATGGAAATTTTAATTCGTTCGATTAAAATCAAAGGATATATTTCATTTTCCAAAACGTTTCGACGTGAAACGGGTTTTGAATCATTCACACAAAGTATTTTACTGTATGAAAATGTATTAAACAGTATAATTGAGGCGTTTGATATCAAATCCAGCTCATTGCATTTTTGGAAATTTTACAGAAGAGACAAAAAACTTCTCACGTCCACAGTTCTAAAGCTAAATTTCTTTTTAAAATTTTTAATTGTAGGTATAACCGCCTAGAATTTTATTAGTTTTTCATTTTCATTCCAGCTGCAGTACCTTGGGCGAAATTACACTAATTAGGTTGGAATGAGCTGATTTTGATGCAAAAACACGATTTTTCATGCTTTTTCAGTTTTTTGTTCACTTAAGTTGTGTAAAATTGTTTTTTTTCCAGTTTACCAGTTAATATTTGTGTCTTTACGAGTTTCAAATAAATGACATCCACTTAACTTTTTCAAATGATCTGAAATTTCACAGTTGAGATCACAGTTTTCACCTTTCATCTAATTTTGGGTTGGAATGAGCTGGATTTGAGCTATATCCCTTCGTCAGGTATTGAAGGACCCTCTAAACTTTCAAAATGTGCAAAAAAGTGGATTTCAGAAAAATATGGAATGAGCTGGTTTTGATAGCAAACGCCTCAATTATAACTAGAAATAAAGATAACTAGGTTTAGCGAATTTGAAAGAAAGAGTAAAAATTTCTGGATAGAGTTTTCGCAAAACAAGTTTAAAAAATTAGAGGAACACCTAATGTCTGTACTATACTTCACAGCAACGTTTCCTGAACCCATTACGTCACTACGCGAAAAGAGAAAGTGAGTAAACACAAATCCTGTTGGGTTGATAGGAGGAACTTCGATACACGAATTGTAATAAAAAGACACTATTTATACATGGGTTTAACGAAATAATCATATTTTAAAATGGACGTTCTTTGTTTCACTCGAAATTCAGACACCGGGGGGATGGGAACTACTTTGTTTGTTAGTGACGTAGTATGTTCAACTAAGTTGCTGTCTAGTATAGACTGCGGCGTCACTTGACCCTTGCTGAGAGCAAACAAAGTAAGTAGTTCCCAGTGCGGTCTAAAGTTGGAGTGAAATTAAGAAATTTAATTTAAAATTTAATTAGTTTGTTAAACCTATGTATTATAGCACTTTTTATCCCGATTTGCGTACTGAAACTCCTCCTAACAACCCAACAAGCTGTATGTTTACCACGTAGTGACGTCATCGGGTCCAGAAACATTGCAGTCAGGTAGGTATAGAGGAGAATTTTTTCGAAAAAATACAAGTTTTCGACATAACGAAGTTCTTTTCATAGAGAGTATACTATGTTTAGTAAGTTTGAAATTATTTTTACAATATTCAGGTATTATCTGTACCCACATATACTATAATTTAAAGATTCCATTTAAAAAATTTTCTAGCCGCTGCTACTTTTAAGCAAAACTTTTTTCATCATTCAAATACAATTAAAAAAGTTATTTACTCAAGTAACACTAGATAATATGTTTTCAAACAGTTTAAAAAATGGAGTGTTAAAAAATTATTTAATTCTCGTGTTAAAAGTGCATAAAAACAAAGTTAGCATAAATGAAAAAGCAAATTAATTGTTTTCACAAAATTTAATGTATTTAGTTTGATCATTTTAAAGGATTTTTCTAATTTTTTTCAACACAAATATGCGTTTTTTAACGTTTTCTTAAATAAACATAACCCCATATCGATTATTTTAGGCTTATTTTTAAAGTTTCCACTTCCTTATCGATTTCAGATAAACCAATACTGTAAATTTCGATAAAGAAAATATATCCAGTAATGCAAAATGCTAATAGAAATCCACGACGTAGTTCGGATAGCTGTCAGATTAAAGCCGTATTTTTTTTAAGATTCTTGTTAGTTTAAAGTTTTATTTGGGGTTATTTTTTATCTTGTTTACCTAAAAGTGTTTTTAGTTACACAAGTTAAGTAACAGATACTTTTTGATACTTTTTTCAGTTAATATTTAGTGTTAATTCATTGAGTAGTAAAATTAAGCAAAGAAGTAAAAAAAACAAATAATGGTTCAAATATTTGTGAAAAAATAACTTCGGTTTCAAAACAAATTTTTTATGCTATAAAAAGTAATTTTAAATATCTGGTAGGTAAGATAGGCTAGTCTTTCTCAATTTCCTTAAAGAGCAGAATACTTCATATTAACGGGAATAGAGTTTAGTTTGAAATGTTTGACGTTTCATCATCTACATTTGGGAAGGAGCTCCATTTTGTTTGACAACTCTATTGTCACTGTGTCTATCATTGTGTGAGTTGGTTGGCAATCCCTATTAACTTCGTTGACAGACGAAATTTCAAATACCGGTAGTGAAATGAAGATGGAATGGATTGTAATCCAAATAAATTATAAATTAATTATGTGTCAAACTGGTTTCCTAGTTGTTTGTAAGTGCAATAAATTATTGGTACAAAGTTATCAACACATTGACATTATTAAAATGAAACAAACATGTTTAAAATTAAAGTGTTTGGGTCAGTCGTTACAATATAACTTTTATTATTAGTCTTTTAAATGAGATTACGTACCCAGCTAATAGTTTTTTCATCATATCCTCGCTGGTTTAAAAATTTTACATTATATTCCTTTATTTCCTCCCTTCATTCTTAATAGAATATATTTTTAGAAACTTAAAAATAAACTTAATTATTTGAAAATTATTTATAATGTATACAAACTTTTGCATTTAGAGAAAACTGAGGTTGTGTATTAATACCTTAAACGTATATAAAATAATTTTAAAATTATATCTTAAAAAACAATATAAAATTTTAATTTTATTATTAAGAACTCGTATGAGTCACGAGTTGAAGTAACATCATAAAAAATACACTACTTTACCATTATTTATTCGTGAGAGAAATTTCTTAAAAAAAGAGTAACACAATTTTACTTAAAACCCTATCCTTTACGTTAGAAAAACTCTAAAAAAAACTTTTTGTTTTTCGATACTTAAATAATCTAACCCCAAAACACCTCAACAGAAACAACCGTTGCCATTTCCCTCAACAAAACTTGTTTATCAAACTCATCGGATTACTTCACTCGACAATGCCTTCCCATAACAACCGGATCTCCCAAAGCTGCAGCTAAAACAATGCTGCTTGAACAACAACGTCTCCCCTAATGCCAGAAGAATTTGTTGCCAGCAGCAAAGCGGGATCCAACCAAATTAAAAGGTCTTTGGTAAATAGAGTAAAAGAAATCCATACCAGGCTCTCTTGGGACATGTTTCGGAGTTCTCTGTTTTCCTTTTTTTTAGCTAGTTGGCTTTTTTATGAAAAATGATGACTCTGAAGAAGATGCTTTTTTATGATGGAAATATTTCTTTTAGGGAAAAGATATGTGGTAGCATTAGAAGTTTTTTTTGTATCCAGAAACAGGGTGAGGAGAGGACCAAGTTCATGCAAATAAAATTAAGTGTTTAAATATTTAAGGTTCATATTATGTAGAGTTATTGTATAACTATCTATCGATCCACCTAATCCTGATTTATCTTAAAATAAAGAAACTATAAAACACATTGCGTCTAAATGCAGTTTATCTACAACCTTATTTAACCCTTAATGCTGGAAGTATATTTTTCAAATATTTATGATACCAAAATAAAAACTTAGAAATATTACTAATTCTTGTGCTTTTTATTTCAAAATATATATTTTTTCTTTTCTCCTAATCCTACAATCAAAAATTGCTTGCACCTCCAGTGTTTCCTCTACTTAAGTTTAAGTACACTAAAAAGTGGGGTTAGTTATTATTTGTATTTATAGTTTCTAAAATTAATTTTTTTAGTTACATAAATAGATTTAAAATGCATTCTTGTATCAATTTATAAATATAATTGATTTACTATAAATGCATAACATTATATGTAATGTGTATAGGCCCATGATGATTTTAACTTCAAATGTTCATGTTTTCTTCCCTCATTTTTAATCAATAATTTATAGAATAAAGCTATTTTCTTCAATTTATACCAAATAGAAGATTGAACCCCCCAAAATCCAATAACATCGAAGGTTTTTATTTTATATGTAGTATAAATAGAAGAAGCACTTTTTGAAGCACCCAAATCAAATACACATTTAAAAGACATTCATTTTCTCATGTATCTGACTTACGTTTGCGCCAGTTAAACGATTCAGTGAAATTTATCCAATTCATAAAAAATAATACTAGGATAAAAATCTAGAAGATCCATTACGTTTTACAGTATGAAGGTTAAATTGACCAAGAAAATGATATAAAGCAATAGACAACATTTTTGAAATAGCTCAGATTGGGGATTTTTGTAATAGAGACTGTAAATTCTACGTGAGAGTTTTTATTTGATATAGATATTTCCTTGCGGTTTTTATGACACTGCAGATTTTTATTACTTTCAGTCATCCCTTTTTCTTTCAGAATCATCCAAATTCTTTAAACTGGTCAATATTTAAAACTGTAGTCAGCTTACTCACCCCTCCAAAAATCCAGACAATTAAATTGAGGTATAAATACGTTTTCTTTATGTATTTTTCTATTTGTATGTTGCGTTGTAACTCTTGTTGTGAATCTTTTATTTTTCTCTGCCAGGTAATTGGATCTTTTTCTGTTTGGCAGTAAGCATATAAATAAATAAATTGAAAATGAGATAAACCAGTAATGAGTTTTTATTCTCAAGTTGTCATTAATAATACAAGAAACAGATTGTTCTGATACACCATATTCAACTAGTTAAAAACCAAACAACTATGAGCTTTTTAAAACACCTCTCCTACTAGTCAAAAAACGAGTTCACAATACCCTCATCCAACTAATTTCCACATGAAACGACAATCGAAATACTAATAGCTAATTCCCCCTCTCCAATCCACCTATCACCCCCCCCCCAAAAAAAAGTGCAGACAAAACTTACTTTGGCAAAGGGCCCAACGTTAACGAAATGATTACCGCACAGGAGGAAAAGGGAATATTGAAAAAGAAAAAAGGGCCCTATCAGAGGAAATGCCTCAATTACAGGGTCACCCCTAAGGCTTAAGAATCGGAGGGTAATAACTAAAACTATTACGATGGAAGGAAATGATTAAGACAACGCTTGACCCTTTTCTTTCTCATTCCTTTCGATTGATCATTCCGCGGAAGCAGATAAGGGGGTAGATGTGCCTTGGGTGCTGTTCTTATCGAATCGATTCCGGGGAATTGTCCTTTTTTAGGGGTGTTAGTCCCCCGTGAATGGATGGATTTGCTAGTGTCCTACTGGACGTTTGGGTTCCCATGCAGCGCAAATGTTCAAGATTCGTCCAGTTCTTGTTATGTAGGGCCAAATTTCGTTTACTTTTGGTTGCTGTGGCGTAAACTTGACGTATTGTGCATGAGCTGATGTGCTGTGCTACTAGGGGAGGTTGGGAGTTGCTTTGGAGAATTGGCGTTGGTTTGTGGTAGTGATTTTTTTTAGGTTTTCTTCTTTTTTTTAGGTGTTTTCTTCTGTTGTTTTTTTAGTTGAGAATTTCGGAAGATTTTCTCTCGATCATAACTTGTCTTTGTTTAAGGTTTTTATTTCGAAATTATTTTATTTTTACCTTTACTAATTGTAAACTCTGAATTTGCGAATATTTAAGCCATAAGTGTAAACTCCAACTCTCAAGCGTTTCCTCCAGCCATGAATCGGTTTCGTCCTTGTTAGGACTCATCAGCACCGCTCTCTTGCTCTCCGGTCCATGGATGGAGGCGAGGCTTAAGAGTTGGAGTTTTCACTTATTGTCCTCTAATCAGAGGTAGTGGGTGAATTACTCCCTTTTCATTTAAGCCAAGTTTGTATCTTTTTTAACTAATATAGGTATCTAAAGAAATATGATTTATTTTGTTACTTTAATGTGTGAGATAATTTTTTGTTTTATTTCATTCATTTATAGTTTTCTAAAATACGTTTTCATATTAATGAATGTTAATTATTAAAATATTTATTCATTTTTTAAACATTTGCTACACGTGGAAATTTTCGATTTGAAAAGTAATACATTGCAGAAAGCAACGCTGTTTCTAAAGATCAATTTATGATGTTAACTATCTGCTTTTAATACTTTATTAAACATTTTTTCTTTATATTACTTTCTTGAATTTTAGGTTGTTGTAATTTTATTTATACATAATTTTTTCATACCTTTGAGAGTGAAATTAACTGAACATGATTATAAAAAAAGAATATGAGCTGCGGAGACTATGCTTGTTTTCAAAATTAAAAATGCAAACAAAGGTTATTAGGTTTTGATAGTTAACCCGTTGGGACTCGCGGGGTCATTTTATAACCCCAAGCTCACACAAACATTCCATTTAACGGAAAACTAAACACCTGGGGATTCTTTACTTCTCAGTAGCTGGGTTTCTGACCCTTATCTACATGCCTGAGAAGTTTCGTGGAATTCTGATTATTTTTCCGCCCCCCAGACGCATTTTGTTAGCTTTTGGGGTAATGGAATGACCCCCGCGAGTATCTTCGTTAGTGCTGCACATCCGTTTTTTCGTACTCCGCCTTCTATACAACCCACTGATAAGGGCCTAAAACATGTGTAAACAAATTTAAAGAAATTCTCAGGGGGTTCTATTTCATTTTAGTACAAAGAAAAGGAAGACACAGGTGTGGGTACTTTCAATACTGATGGTCCCCGTGACAGTTTTATGACTTGTAATTCACCAGACCACTGTATCCCGCCCCTTACATTCTTTGCTTTTGTATTGAATGGGAAAGGAGCTAGGAAAATTGAGGTAACAAGTTTTCAAAGAAAAAATACCCTAGTTTGAGTGTTAGGAAAAAATGTTGGAAGTAGGATAGAAAAACCACTTGTGTCTGTTTAATTTTTTTTTTAGCGAAGCCCACGTTAATACCATTTGTGATAATTGTCTTTACCAAAAGAAAGCTTTAAGAAATTCATTATATAGTATTTTGAAGTAATTAAATTAATTTTTACGTTGAAATGATTTTTGTTAGTTTGTTACATATGTGTGTATTGTGTAATAAGAAAAATTAATATCAAACTCAAAAAATTATTTCTCAGCGTAGAAAATACTGCAGATTATAGGTTTTCTTAATCAGTTATGTTTTAAAGTCTAAAAATTTAATGGTTCCGACTAAAAAAAATATTTTTAACGATGTAGAAAAGAGCGAAAAGGTTGGGGCTATTCCATAACCCCCGCGAGTCTCAACGTTCGCCCGGGAGGCGCGAGTCCCACCGGGTTAATTGAGATTAATCTTTAAATTAATGTAATTTGGTTTTAAAATACTTGTGTAATTAACTATTTTTCATTGAAAAACACAATTTTTGTTGAAAAATATACAATATTTATTGATTTCGTATTTTAAGAATAGATAACATTTTAACACATCCAACTCTTTTAGGAGGAAAAAAATTTTGAAACTATTTATTTTACTAACTTAATTTACAGTCACCAAAAAATATTTTTACCGAAAACACGATTTGTTTCCAAAACAAATTTTTCCCGGTAAAAAGTGAATTATACACTTTATTTTCTCAGACCCCCCCCCATTAAAAACCTTATTCTTCAATTTCTCACATAAGTACCACACCCTTCAGTTTTCCCATCTACCATGAAAAATATCGATGGAATACTAAATAAGTTCTTGAAAAAATTACCATAACCCCTGCACTATCAATATTCACTTTTAGGTTTCCTTTACCCAAGATCAGTCTTCAATTTAGCGCAGTGTAAGTGAGAGGCAAGGTTTCGAAATTGCCTTATACTTTCGTGTCTTGAATAATTTATTCTCTAACGCCGGGTTATAATTCAATATACTGGAAGGGTATGTGTACTTTTTCAAGAATCCTAAATCTCTTGTATTTAACTAAGCGAGAGTCTGCCTTTTATTATTTGTAGTTAGTTCATGGACTGGATATCTTTATACATTTTGGATACATCCTTGTTTGCGTTGGAAACCCCTTGATACATAACTTCGCTCAAATATTGTAGAAAGCTGAAGTCTAGTTTATCTGTTAGTTATCATTTTTTATGAAAGAAGTATCCATATTTTTAACTAGGGGAATTCAATTTTGATGGATAATTAAGGGTTGATATAACTTCTTAATATATGCAAATGCAGTTTTAAAAGACCTTTGAATGTATGTAAAACTTGTGTTTGATAATTTAAACAGTATTTGTACTTCAACTGTTTATAACAACTCACTCCTTTAACTAAGAAAGTTGGACTTGAGGCGTTTGCTATCAAAACCAGCTCATTCCATATTTTTCTGAAATATACTTTTTTGCATATTTTGAAAGTTTAGAGGGTCTTTCATAACCTGACGAAGGGATATAGCTCAAATCCAGCACATTCCAACCCAAAATTAGATGAAAAGTGAAAACTGTGATCTCAACTGTGAAATTTCTGATCATTTGAAAAGGTTAAGAGGATGTCATTTATTTAAAACTCGTAAAGACCCAAATATTAACTGGCAAACTGAAAAAAAACAATTTCACACAACTTAATTGAACAAAAAAAACTGAAAAAAAGCATGAAAAATTGTGTTTTTGCATCAAAATCAGCTCATTCCGACCTAATTAGTGTAATTACACCCAAGGTAATGCACCTGGAATGAAAATGAAAAACTAATCGAATTCTAGGTGGTTATACCACCAATTAAAAATTTTAAAAAGAAATTTAGCTTTAGAACTGTGGACGTGAGAAGTTTTTTGTCTCTCCTGTAAGATTTCCAAAAATGGAATGAGCTGGTTTTGATAGCAAACGCCTCACTTGGGGAAGCACCTTCAATAGTTAGGTTTTGTAGAAATTGTTTTTTAATGTTAAGTTAATTTCTAAATTAATGAAATCACATCATTAACTTAGGATTAAATCAGGATACTTAATGTTTAAAATGGTATCTTAATTCCATTCCAAGCAGGGAGAACCATCATACACCACAAGAAGATAAAATTTTTAATACCCGCTTTACAATAAATCCTTTTAGTATTTATCAAATATCATTCTACATTTATTATTTACTTTATTTAAGCTTATTAAAAATTGGTTTCAAAATGGTTAGGTTAAATTCTTTTGTCTTTCCCGCTAGATATCGCCAAACTGTATTAGATGCCAAATATTAGAAATATCGTATATTTATATGTCAAAGAATTTAAGCCAATCTATTAAAAATTACAGTTATAAATAAAAACTATGAAAAATTGGGTGTTATTTGAATACTTTTTGTTTAAAATACTTTGACTATATGTAACTGATGCATGATTAACGGTACTTAAACAATGTCTTTTAGTTAGAAAACTTATTAACCTTTGCTGATTTTCAAACTGTTGGAAAATTTAAGCCATTTCTCAGTATTTTTACTTACATGAAGTGCTTGTAGTTAACAATGATCCAACTCCAATTTAAGGCTGTTGGACTTAGCTCGTTATTGCTGCAAACACCCCAGTTATTGAAAGGGGTTGAAGGCCAACTTCGTTATAATGAGGAAGTTGCATGGTTTTTTTAATGTTTTAATCTATTCTTCATGCAAAAATAAGCAACTATCCAAAATTTGAGGCCGATAGAGAAATTTTTTAACCGCAAAAAAATTAACAAAAATCCCCTTTTTCAAAGCGCACGAAAACGCTAAGAGTTTGGGATGTGACGTCATCGTACATGGCTATTGTTGGAAAGTTGCGGAGTTGATTGTATGATTTCGTTTCGTCATGGTACATCTTACGCACTTAGTGTTTTCAGTCACGTGTTTTTTCTCGACTTTTAAAATAAAATATTTAATTACTTGAACACTTTTTTGAAAAAATTGACTAAACATTTCATTTTACCATACAAAAAAACCATACGGGACACTTAAATGTTTATGAAATTCTGACAAATGCAACTTCCTCATTGAGAACCGATATTAATTTTTCGAAACCAAAATTTTCTACACCAAACGCACCCAAAGATGTAATGGTAAGGCGCATCAAAAACTCCAACCACGTCCAGTTTTCTCACGCTGACCATCCCCCCCAAATTCCCTTCCAAAAACACCATTTGCGCGATAGGAGATAATAGCAACACCACCGGGCGGAAACCAAGAAGAAAAACCGGCCATTACGGACAGAAGCAGTCCAGAATCAATATTCTTCCCAGCATCCCAGCTCTTTCCTCAGGAATCTAAAAATCGTTCGATTCGATTCCGGAATCGATTCCAAAGGTTCGATTTCAATCTACAATCGATTCCTTAGATCCAGTATCGAAAGAATTTCCTCAAATTGAAGCTGTTTCCGATTGGAAAACTGATTTTTGGGGGTAAAAATGAACAATTTTTCCTAATCTTTCTATTTTTTGGAATCAATTAACTAAGTGAAATTAGAATTTAATTAAATTAAAATCTACTCGATTCCTTGAAAAATCAAATTTGAAGGGAGTTCAAATTTTCATACTTTTAGCTCATGATTGGTCATTTTCACTGTTTTTCCGATTTCCTTGGATTTTGTCAATTCGAAGTGTCTAAATCCACGAAAGTTGACCCATGCTAAAGTATTAGCGAAATTCATTAGAGTTGAGTTGTAACTTTCAAAGAGCTAGACAGTGTCATAGGTTTTAATAGCGAAATTCGTTATAGTTGAGTTGTTACTTTCGGGGATTTAGACAGCGCCTTTGCAATTACTACTTATCTATTTCAATAACAAATCAAGGATAATCAATAATAATAATAAATTTAATTAATTAATCATCGAAATACTATTTAATTAGCAAACACCATTGTTAATAACTATCTGTATTAATTAGAAAAATATGAATGATTCCTGGATTTTCGATTCCTGCTAGTATCGATTCCAAGGCATTCGATTCCTCTTCGATTCTGGAATCGATTCTTTCAGAGAACCCTAGTTGGTAGCACCATCGCTATTCCAGCCTCGCAAGTCTCGGAGGTTATCTCTCCAGCGATGATGGCCCCTCGTAATGAACCTGTCAAGTGGTTGGAATTTTAGAGTGTGTGTTTAATTAGAGGATGAAGGAAGTGGGGCGGTTTCCAGTTATTCTGTCACGGGTGAGGTCTGCGGAGATGTGACTCTTTTCGGTCTTCTTGGCAAATATTCAACTGGTTTTCATTATTGTTGTGGCTCTTTTTTTTAAATTAAATTGGGTGGGTTTTGAGATGTGGTGGTGTCAAGATGGTTTGAGGGGAGTTTTCTGTTTTTTAATAAATTATTTTGGAGACAGTTTTGACTGTTTGTTATTGTGGAAAAGCTTTAAGGTTTGCTTTGGAGGGGCATAAAAAATATATCCTTAAGGGGGGTACTTCTCTATTAATTTATTTTAGATTAGTATAAAACATTCTATAGCCTTGCTTTTGATAATTGTATTTGAAACTTCTCTTAAAATTTTTTCAGAGATAAACCATTCTTTTGAAATGCCCCGTTTTGAATAAAAATGACTTTTGGTGTACCTATGAAACATGATTAACTGAGGGGAGAGAAAATTCGTTGAATATTTAAGTCGTCCCCGTTTTAGATAAGTTCTTTAGGGGGTTCGGTTTCAATATACTGGAAGGGTATGTGTACTTTTCTGAGAATCCTAAATATCTTGTATTTAACTTGTTATATCTTGTATTTATCCTAAATATCTTGCATTTAACTTTAGTCCACCTTTTTTATTATTTCGAGTTTGTTCATGGACTGGAGGACTTTATACATTTTGAATACATTCTTGTTTGCGTTAGAAAGACTTCGTTACATAATTTCACTCAAATATTGTATGCAGCCGTTTTTTACATGGAGCATACATCTTCTGGTCTCAGTAGCATCATATTTTTAATTTTAAGTCATAATTAGTATGTTCTAAGGCATTATTAATTAGTATAAGTATTAGCAGAAAATTCATTAAAACTAACTTAAAATTTTAATGATGAAAGGAATCTTGTCAACTTCCTACAGTTTTCAGAATTTCTCTCAATTTTAACCTTGGTTGAATTCAAAACCCAGTTGGCTCTAAGGCTAAGCGCGCACTAGAAACTTCTGTCGCGGCGACTATAAACACTAGGTCAATCGAGAGCAATGCATTTCTATGGTAGATTTTTGGCAATCGGCCAAAAGTCTCGTAGCCTAATGCGCGCTCTCTAGCTTCTTGCAATAGCCAGGGTGATAATTTTGTCTCTGTCGCCGTGACAAAAGTCTCTAGTGCGCGCTTAGTCTGAAAGTAATGAAACGTGTGGAGACACATATTTTGCTTAACGACGATTTTCTCAAACTAGTTACAAAGTTAGTACTTAACTTAAAGTAGAATATTTTGAGAAGTAATTCTGAAAGTTGTGAAATACCTCATGCATCGTAAAAATCTACCATTAACATCTTAAACTATCTGCAGAAGTGGGGAGTTACTTTAGGAAGTTTCTTTAAAAAGTGATAAACAATAGATTTTTACTGTGTGATTACTCTATTTGAAGAAATATCTTCATAAAAATTTTACTGTGACAACTTTACTGATTTATTGAAGAGAATTATTAATTGTTAGTATTCAACAATTTGGTTTTAAATGGAGTCAGTTTTTAAGCATTTAAAAATATTCAAGTATAAACTTGAAAATAATCGCTTACAAATATCAAAAAGCTTTTGTTCTACACATTTTTATGGTAGAAATTATACTCTTATAGACCAGCAAATAGCTTTTATTGTGAAAACTGTAAACATCAAATAGAAAATTAGATATTGTATTCATTTTTTATAAATCAATTAAAACTTATTAAATACAAAAAATACCATATAAAGAGATTGGTAAATTTCTTAAAAAGTCTTCTGAATTGTATTATGTTTTAATGGTGCTTATTATATCCTTTCAATCCATTTGTAAGGCTTAATGCAATATTCTTTAATCTCTCATTGGCTTTCAGAAAGAGAACCTATATCAATAATAAAAACACATCAATGCCGTTTATTTGTAGGGATTACATGTGTAATCAGGAACACATATTTCTAAGCCATATTTTCAATCCTTTGTTTTTTTTTATGGAAATCATAGTTAAAAATTCAATTCATACATGAATAATTTCATGAATGACTCGGAGGCATATTCACGACAAAACACAGGCTTATTGTCGGCGCTTTATTCATCTGTAAACAGAGTTATTTGCATAGAGGCATTTTTACTTCACTTCAACACTAGCAAACGATGTGCTAATCACAAAACAGTTGATGAAACTTCCTTTGAAAACACCGTAATCTTGATGAATAAAAAAAACAAATCTAGTAATTGTATGAAGGATTACTAATTAAAGAACACGTTGGAATAAGAGATTCGTCAGAGGCGGCTAATTGCAGATACGAAGTATGTAATTAAAACAGTGTGATAGCTCCATTTTGGGGGAAAAAAAGTTGGCAAACAACCGCACAATAATAAGAGTCATCGGAGTAAACATTGGCGCGTTTGTATGTTTTATGCGCTTTTCATTGGAAAGGTTTGAAGGAGTTTTTATGGTAAGTTTTCCCTAGGGGTGAAGCAATAATACTACCAGTTAATTTCTGCTTTTGTGTTTAATATAAAGATAATAAGAAAATTCAGTCTACCGTGAAACTGTAAATACTAACTTGGAGTTTAGTGGATTAATAACGTTCAAGAAGCCTTGTTCAATGCGATGAATGATATTTGGTTGTCTTGAGAGATGTGTTATTTGTGGGAATTAATAAGAAAGATATTTTTATTTTCTCCTTAGGGAAGAAGATTAACTTTTTAAAGTTGTCTTGAATATTTTCGGTAAAGATGCATTTGGCTTAACATTCTGTTTATGTTCTTAAAAACAATATAAAATTAAAACTGGGTCAAGTAATATAAAAGCATAAATATTTTATAAAATAGAAGTAAAAGACTTTATTTTAAAGTCATTTACATTCTGTGAATTCTGTTTTTACTGTATCACATTGTTATTACTTCTTTGTTGAGATCTCAACAAAAGGTCTCCTATTGGGGAGATTAGGGTCTTCGGATTATTTGTGTTATTAAAAATGGGATTCTTCGATATTTTGGATAGTGACTTATCATATAAAAACACACATTTATAAAAATTCCTATATTAATCTAAATATATGTTGTGAAAATCAAAATATTTTCTTAAAGCTTTTAAGGTAATTTTTAAAATAACTTCTAAAAAGTGTTCTTTTACTTTTACATTTTTCACTAAGATGTGATTGAATCATTGAAAAATTATCATACACATTCTATTAATTTGTTTCAATAATTTTTATGTACATAAATTTAAAAATTTGGGGATATGTTTTGTTTTTTACGTTTTCATGTAAACAAAAACGGATGTGAAAACTGCGGTCTTTAAAAGTAGTGAGTAGTGTTCTAATGGTAGTTTTTATAATAAAACAAAAACAAACCCCATCGTGCAACCATATAAATGTTACGGGGCAAAGTGATTAATTGGGCATTATTAATAATGCCCGGGCAATGTGATAAATTCAACGAAATTTATGAATGAAATTTATCACTTTGCCCGCTTCAACTCTGGGCATTATTAATAATGCCCAATTTATCACTTTGCCCGTAACATAAACACTAATTCTTCGCGTATTTATTGCCTGTAAAATTAGTTTTGCTTTTAAATGTACAATTATAATAAAATCACCAAAGGTTCCGACGAAATTTTCAAATTTTATTACGTTGAATATATCAAAATATGTTATTATATTCATCAAAATATGTAATATGTAACTTATAAGACCCAGAAAATAGAAAATTACCATAATTAGCTATGCGATATGTGGGATAAAAATATCCTGGAGATTATATTATATCCACAAAATTATCCAAAAGCCTTATCATGCATCACGCGAAAGCATGAAGATGGCGAAATGTTGTTTGCATTACGATATTAAATAGAAGATAAACTTCCAAAGCCAACACATTACAGCACACATTCAATTTTCAACGCTCATATAAAATGGAAGCGACAGTCCAGGGCTTAAAATAAGTAGTAATTCATTATGGACTGTTTAAATATTCATAGCTCTGAGTATCTCTGTGGCTCAGTTTTCTCAAATTTCCTAATGCTCCGTAATTATTCTCAACTCCATCACTAATTCTCAGAAGTGGTTATTTATAATTTATAATGAATTAAAGAATGGTGCAATTAAACAGATAGTTATTTGATTTTGCTTTGTCCCCCTTTTTTAACTTGTATTTGAAGAATTGCGACATTTTTGTATCGTTTGCAAACCGAACCTTGTAACTTCAATACTTATATTAAATTAAGCATTAATTATTAAAAGCGTTAACAAATAGTATTAACTCTGTAGTAATAGTAGTAGTAATAATTAGTCTAAAGTGCTGTATTTATAACTTAAAATTTTAAATCGTTTAACATTTGTTTAGTTGCATTTAAAACGCGTAAATTTAATTGATCATCCATGATTATAAACGTAAAAATTATGTTACTTGTATATTGTGAACATTTCTTTATAACTGATATAATAACCTTTTGAAATTTGAAGTCTGAGTCAATGTATTTTAGTCAAAATTAATGAATTCAACTCTATTTAATATTTGAAGGGGTAAAATCAGTTTTGGTGTTGGATTGTTTTATATTAAAACCTTTTAAATAAATTATTATTTACAATGAAAATAATCAGAGTTATTATTTGGCTATATTTTAAAAGTATAACATTAATTTCAATTTCGATTTCATAAAACTTACACACGTTTCAAAATTTTAATACTTATTAGAAATAACTAAAATATGAAACGTGTACGGTTAAATTATGATATTCCCCTATCATTTAAACCTCCATTCCATTGTTATTTACCCAGCATTCCTTTTGATAAAACAGCAATATGTCAAGTCATTAATTTTATTCTGAAAATATAAAGGAAATGACTATGATTAAAATCCTGAAATTTCCGTATAACAAGATTGATGGGTTCAGCCAGCAGCTGAACGTGTTATTTATTAAGTCAGATTAATCATGAAATATTACGTGCTCAGAAGTAAGGCTGTCAGCGTTTTTGGAAGAGATAAAAGATTAAGTCACTCCTTTCTTTTTATAGAACTCTGAAAGAGATTGGCGTGAAATGGTAAAAAGTAGACATTTTCTTCCAAAACTGAACGAGGTAGTTGAATTCCCCATACGTTTCAACTAGTTCTATTTCGAACATTTTGAGAAAGGAAATAATAGAAAGGTCTCTAAATGTTTTATAGAATGGAAGAATGTGATCTTTTTATACTTGAAAAAAGTTAGGAACTGTCGAATATATGATTTATTTGCTTATTCAAGATCCATGACACATGGGAAATGAAAAACTTATTATTCTGAAAACTTAGAAAATAGATGAGGTATTTTATTTGAAAATGTTCTTTCTTTCCTAAAAGTATTTTATGATTTAGGAACATTATTTAAACGATATAATACTTTTTGTGTGTTTAATTGCCTTTACACTTTTTAGTTTTTGTGTGTGCCAAATGTATGTTATTTTTCGTATCTTTTTTTATTTTACTTCATGATTTCAATGCACTTTGTCGTACGAGACAACAGCAACAACATTATTTAAATGAATTATCCTGTTCTTTGGGGTTAATGAATCATAACAAGTAAACTTCTTGAATCGCGAAGCAATCTGCAAAACCATCTAGTATAAAAAATCATGCTACCTATATTTATTAATGTGTTATTTATATAACAAGGTAAAAAATATACTGTCATAAAAACCTTTAGATAGATATTTATATAACAATTTGGGGTAAAAATCAAATCTGTGTGTAAAACTACCTTTTCCCCTTCCTTAATTTAAAGCTTTCAAAACTTAAAAAGTAATATTTCAAAGTTACTTTTTATCTCTTTTATGTGTTAGATTTAGGTACTTTTCCTTATCCAAATACATCAAGTTAAAAAATCAGAATGTTATTGCTTTTTAAAAAATATCAAAATGTTATGTCTGCATTATGTAACTTATTATTCCCACTATTACTAATTTCGCGCAAGTTAGAGTTAAATTAATCAAACCAAAAACTAATAACGTTTGTTAATTCCTGTTAAAATTACTTTCTATTCCATATCGGTTATTTTTTTTGTTAATGATATGAAACTTGTGCTGTAAAACAAAAGTAAGCTTATTTAAAATTTACAAGTTACTTTTCTCATTGTTTTCTAATACTTGATTTTTTCTGAACTAATAATAACAAGGGTGTAATACTTCAAATATTACAGGGATGAACAAATATTACGTAAGCACCTAAGGGCGGAGGGGATGCTCTTTTCTTATTTTGCCTGAGAGAGGAAGGTGTGAGTGATGCTTCCGTAAGATGCTACAAGCATTGCAATTTCGACAATATCTTTTGTTTCTTATTGCATAAATGATTTCAAATATCAACCGAAAACAAATTATATTTTAAAATTTTTATAATGTACAAAAAACTGAACACGGAGGCAGTTTTCAAACGTAATTATGCGGTTTGCTTATTTTTGCTGACAAGGGGGAGGTGGGGTCAAAATGACCAAAAACATGCATACGTAATTTCTGAATGGCCCCTTAAGATGCTTGTATGAATATACAAGATGGTTAGATATATCTTAATAGGGTTGTCAAGAATTTTTTTAGCAATAAGAAATAGTTTGCATATAAGGAATACTAAAATATTTGCATGTGTTTTTACAATCATGCTACTATTAAGATGTATCGATAACTAAAACAATTCGCTTCCCCCGTAAGTGAAAAAAATATATTTGTTGGTTGATACCATAATTACGAAACCACTCTATTCTATTCCACGAAAAATAAACCCGGTCACCGAGGACGGACTTATTGACTTTCACTAAGTTAGACAAAGAAAAATTCAATTAGGCACGAAGTGTTCAATATGGGAAACACAAGACCGATGATTAACCTTGTCCGCTGAATAAGAATGTTTTTGAGAAGGATTCAATGAGAAATAAAAAATTTCCAATAAAATAAAAGGTAAAGATAGCCTGAGTTCATTAAAAATTCGGTTATTCTACATTGTCATACAGGCAATTTCAATTTTCTGTTATGGTAGCAGTAAATCGAGTTTGTGGATGGGAATTGAAAATTGAAACAACTCACCTAAATCAATATCTCGTGAAAGAATTTTTTTGTAATAAACCTAGTATTCTTTAATAAGTTGTTTTTGTATTGCAGTAATTTGGAAGTATAGTAAATTTTTATGAGCTTTAATATAGTTGTGGAAGAAATAGTGTAGTATTTCTAAAAATAAGAGGAGAAAAATACACAGTTTTCATTCTTTTTTAATACACAGAGAAGATCATGAAGCGCCATTGGCTGGTATATACTTCATAGTAGTTTGAGTATAAAAATTGCAAAAATAATCATACATTTTTCCCTTCCTTTTGATGGATGGCTACTTCTAGTTATTTTCATTTTTAGTTCTAGTTTATTCCTTTTTTTTCTTCGGTTAGAAAATAGTTCCAGAGCTCAGTTTTAAAGTTAGTTCCATCAGTACCAGTTTTCAATTACTCCAAATTACCTTCTAAGAAAAGACTACTTTTGAAAGAAAGCAGAAGTTATAAGTTTTAATATTTTATATAATTCAAAGCTATTATCTTCAATACAAAACATTGTTTTTTAGTTGATGATCGATTGATCTGGACCTTTACTTTTACAGAAATCTTAAGTGCCAGTTTTAAGCAAAACTCTGCTTATAAAATTATATTTTTTAAAACTGTATGATTATTTTAATTGTATTGTATTTAGTGTTGTTGTATATCCTACTACTATTATAATTGTGAATGTTTGTCTGGATGTTTGTTACTCTTTCACGCAAAAACTACTGAATGGATTTTAATGAAACTTTACCATAATGTAGCTTATACATCAGAATAGGACATGGGCTATAATTTATAAAGAGAAAATCAGTCCTTCATTCTTTTTTTCCCATTTTTCATGCTTTTTTTCACTTATTTTTCCGTGTTTGGAAACCTGTTTTACCAGTCATACAACGAGTTAAAAATAAAACATTGTTTCAAATGAGACAGATCACTAGACTTTTTCATTTACTAGATAATTTATTTTAAGTTTAAACACTGGTCTTAAATTTGTTAATTTGTTCACTAGACTTTCTAATTTACTAGACTTTTTACTATGGTTTCACATTTGTTATTTTATAAAGGCACCAAGATATTAAACATTATCAGGAACATCGGGATTGTAAAAAGTGACAAGAACACCGGGATTGGAAAATTAGCGAGAACATCGGGATAGGAAATTTACCATAAAGACACCCAGAATACCGGAATATAAAAATTACCGTAAAGACTGAGATAGGAAAATTACCGGGAACGTCGGGATTAGAAAAATTACCAAGACCACCGGGATAAAATTACCGGGAACACTGGGATAGGAAAGAGGCGCCTGGGATACCGGGATGATTTGTAATATTGCTAATTTACAAAATTATAAATGTATTTTAAGAAATATTTAAAAAAATAAATTTATACAACCCACCCGTGCAAGGCCGGGTATAACAGCTAGTATTTATATAATAACTTTTTTTGAATTTATTTAATAATCTCTAAAAACTTACACTTATATTTATGGAAAATGAAATCTACTTATAAGTATTAAGAGCTGGTAAAAAATGCTTCTTAGTTCTTAGTCCGAAAAACATATTGGTAAACATAGCTTCATTTAAACATGTTATGATTAGTTTATTTATTTTCTTTGCTTCAAAGTTATTTTTTCGAATGAAAACAAATACTTTTTAACAGATTTGAAAAATTCCGACAGTTTAAAGTTTTTTTTAATTTTGAAAAACTTTTTAAATAGCTCAACTTGAATTTCTACATCCATTTTCATAATCTATCTTTACCTATCACACACAAATTCTATGTATGTACCCATGATAAATTTACCCTAAAACAAAAACAAAAATGGCATCCAATCTGCATTCGGCCATCTCCATTCAAATCAAAACAACACACAGCGTCCTGAGAACGGGGCGAGTTCTCAAAATCGCAACAGAAAACCTCATTTCCGTCTCTTCTCCCCGGCATATCAATACTTCTCTCCAAAAACATGGCATCATCTGCTCGAGGGCATGACGTAACGACCGACTCCTTGAATCCCTAATGAGAACCCCAATGGCGGCCCAGCGAAAGTATTGCCTTCTTCATTAAGAAGGCCACTTTCGAGTTACATGCCGTATAATCGGAAAATGAGACCCCACAGCTGTGAGATAGTCTCTTTTTGGATGATATTCTCTTCTGACAATGCATTCGCTACATGGCCAGTGCCTTTGTTGGGCCGTAATTTATTCAGAGATCGAGTTATAATTTTGGTCAGGGTTGCAGTTATTGCGATTGGGCGCTTGTAAGGGATGGGATGTGGATATCATTAAGAATCGATTTTGGTTTTATGTTGTTTTTATCTCCTTTCGATCTTTATTTATTGATTTATTAAAGAAATTACTTAAGTTTGATTTGTTTAAGGTATAAAGATTGCTTGGATTTTATGATCTAAATAGTATGTAGTGTATATTTTTAAACAAGATTCATTTGGTTTAAGCAAATGAATTCTTAAATTATATTTCAATGCTAACAATTTCAATTTTTTTGCAAAAGCTTTAGTCAGAAACTTGTCTTTGTATAGTACATTTCATAGAAAGATGATAAATATTGAAGTAGTAAGATGGAAAGAGTAATACTAATGCCAATATTATTCTCATAATGCAGTTTCTTTTTTTTGTTGGAGGAGATGTAGTTATAAAGCTTTTACTTCCTCCCTAAATTTAGAGTTTTTTCTTTTATAGAATGAATGTTTTTCAAACATCAAAAAAAGCTTTCGAAATTTGTTACAAGCAAAATTTAGTATCCAAAAATTGTTTTCAAATATATTTTTTTCTTACCCGCTTTTAAGTGTAAGTCCAAAAATGTTTCCTTCTTTTCAAGCGGTCTACATAAAAAATCTAACTGTCTTTAAATCTTCTTTAAACATTTAAACTTTTTACAAAAATATAAGAGAGCGTATCAGTAAATATTCTTTTTTAACATAAAAAATTGTGTAATTAATAAAACATTTTTTTTAATTTATTCCACTATTTTATTCCACTGTTTGTTATTTACTTTATTCGTCTTTTGTGAAATAGTAAAGTTAGGACAGGACAAACTGGAGAAACTACTTGAAAATCCTAATCACTTTACTGATAATAAACTGATAAAAATTTACTGAATAAAAAAACAAATAGCACAGAGTATAGAGCTTAACAGAGGGTCCATCTCCATAGACGCTAATGACAACTTTTAAAGCATTGATTTTTCCATAGACACTTCGGGTACCTCGGACTGCCTCCTATAGCACCTATAGCTCCACCTCACTACTGCCACTTTCCCACTGAAAATCGGCAGTGGAGGGAAAAGAGCAGCGCCAATGAAATTAAAATGCAAAGCTTGATAGAAGTTCCATATCCAATCAGAGATAACTTTCTCATTTCGCTTCTTCTGATTGGCTGCTAGTAAACTGAATTAAAATATTTGAGCTTGAATTATATTAAGTACCTAAAGAGGAAATATGCCACTTGGACCCTTTGTTAGCTCTTTAGTCTGCGACAGAAAGCAAAAAATTTCATCTTTACACTAGAACTTCGAATTCAATGAATCCTTTAACTAAAAACTCCTTCCAGTTATCCCAGACAAAATTATACGAGTGTCTTGATAAAACATCCACAACATTTATTAAAAAAAAGCCATATTTTTTTATAAACCCACCAAAACAATTACGTATCTTGCCCGAAGAAAAAACGTCTAATTTAGAACGAGGCTTAGCAAATAAACCCGAGTTGAGAAGAAAATGAGAGTGTTTTCCGGAAAAATAATGGCAGCGTTTTCTCGTTTGCAAAACAAAGCGTAGAATAAATCCATAAAAACAAAAACATCTCTATTCACTTAGGGCAAAATTTTTAAGTTCCTTTCGCTTTGAAGTGATTCCTTATGGAATAAAACGCAACGAAACGTAATTACGTCGTAACAGAAATAGTTCCCTGTAGAGTAATTATTTATTAGAGCAAGTTTGTCGCGCTTTAATGGCAACGTATTTCTTAGAAGACCTAGTGTTGTTTTTCCGCTATTTTTTCGTTAAACGCCCAATGCATTTCTGATTTAAATCCCCTCTTTTTGCCTGGTAAAGGGAATTACGGATTCTGTTTTCCTCTCTGACTCTGTTTTTCTTTGAAAAAGTTATGCTTAATGTCTTTTTCGTTTCCATGGATTTTTTTCACCGACTCTGTTTTTCTTATAATGCTCTTATTCCCCGTCAATTCTGTAATACTGTGAAAGCTATGCTCCCAAGAACGAGGGGAATTTTGAAATGCGTTTTTCAATAAATATTGTACACATAAAACCTAAACTCACTTTGAAAAGTAATATCTTTCGCTTATTGAAGCTATTTAATCTTCTTTAATACTGTATGACCCTAAAAATATTTAGAATTTTGCTCTAAAAGGAAATAGACTAATGTTTATTTTAAATGTAATGTGAAAGATCAAAGAAAAAAGTCTTGTTTCCAAAATACTTTATGCTTTGAACAGTTAAAGAGTGTGGAAAACTTTCCACCTACTCTCAAATTTGGTTGGAGTCATCTGTAGGGAGTTTTTGAACTTATGTTATACTTTTAGATTATTAAATAATAAATTTCATATATTTGAACTCAAAACATTTCTAACAGCTTGATTCACGCAGTTAAACATTTTGAGCATCTTAGGCGAAGGGGGTATAGGCCTTTGTTAAGTTTAGAAAGTTAACATCCGACCCACGGTTCCTAGAAAACGAGAATCCAAGCACGGAATTAATCATGCATTAAAACCCAATCCACTAACATTCATGTTACATGGTTACTTTTTCTCAGATAAGATGGTAATTTTTAATTTGAATATTAAAATATGTAAAGGAAATTATACATTTTAAAAAAAATTATCGTTAAATAATTTTTAATGAGAATAAGTAGTAGATTTATATGATGGCAATTTATTTATTTTGCACATTTGCTAAATAAACGTCTTTATAAAGTGAATTCGGCCTGCTGTTTAAGTGCTCTCAATAAAAGTATGTCACGATGGGATGGAACTCCTTGCTTAAAAGTTGTCATACGGCCTAGGTGTGTAAATGTTAAATCAAAAATCCTTCCCATTATATGATACATTTAGGTTATGGTCGGTTTTTATTTTCCTTTTAAACTGCACTCTTATTCCAAGAATAACAAAATTTCATAAATTTGAACCCAGGTATGCCAATTTAAAAATGCTTACAAAATATTAAAATATGCTCTTAGCATCAAATAATATAAATAGCTTAATATGGCTCATTTCAACCACAAAATATAATATAAAAAATAAAATTCTCTTCTCTCTCTCAGAAATAGAAAGCAACGGTATTTTCTACTTCTTCCAGTTGACAAAATGCGTTTCTAAAGCTTTGAGTAATGATATAAAATCTCAGAAACGAAGCTAAAAAAGAAACGATTCTTCACTCCCTTCACTTTCTTTCATTTTTCTAGAACCGGTAGTTTTCAGGCTTGAGGAACTTCTTCTAAAATGCACTTCCATCTGTATCTTTCCCCAGTTTAAAAAAAATATTTTGGAACTATTGAAAAGGAATTTTGCAAAACTCTTCCGCTAATAATAGGGCCTTTCGGTTTCGGTGATGTATAGTTAGGAGGACTCATCATTTTATCATTATCATTATTTGTCGTATGATGGTGGCACTGTATCATTTTTCGATTTTTCTTCATAGAAATGCAAGTGTGTGTGGTTTTGAGAACTGTTATACATGAGTGTATCGTTTTAAATTGATTGTTTTTACGATACTTAAATAATATATAATACTTTAATGTTTTTACGATACATATGATAATATGTTGATAGAACGAATATTTTTAATGGAAATCAAGAATTCACTTGATATCTTAAAATATTTTTTTAACTGTGAATTCGTCAAAAAAGGAGTTACTCTACTAGACAGCAACTTAAGTTGAACCTTCTACGTCACTAACAAACAAAGTAGCTCCCATCGCAGTGTCTGAATTTCGAGTGAAACAAAGAACGTCAATTTTAAAATATCCTTATTTCGTTAAACCCCTGTATATATAGTGTCTTTTTATCACAATTCGCTTATCGAATTTCCTCCTATCAACCCAGCAGGTTTTGTGTTTACTCACTTTCTCCTTCCGTGTAGTGACGTACTGGGTTCAGGAAACGTTGCTGCTGTGTGAAGTATAGGTATTTTAAAGTTTTTAAGGATAAAAAAATTAACTGGTAGTTGTATACTCTAAACTTTGCCGAAAGGAGTAGTATTATACTTATACCTTTTTCTAAGTATGTCTTATTTAATTTCTAGGAAATGGATTCATTGAAGGTCGAGAATTGGACAAGTTTCTAAGAGAATTTGTCTCCAGCGTGAATTTTTCTGATGTAGAACCAGAGGTAAGCCTGAATATCTATACTTTAAAATCCCGTTATTTAACCTAATATAGAGCAACTTTCCCCCTCCTTATGTCCTTGTATGAGAAATTTAAACTAAATGAGCTCATAATATTAAAACATAGTTACGTCGTTTTGATTGAAAAAGGATAATTAAATTAAAACTTAGCGATATAAAATTATGAAAAAAGATATAAGTAATTACCAAAAATAGATAATCTTATTGTATAGAAAATTTTATTTAAAACTTTCTAGAACTTAGAATAATGTGTTGACTCAAAATTTCTCTATTTTAAAATATTAACCAACAATTATCCTTTAAATAATTTTCTCAAATATAATAACTTTTTTTAACTATTCAAAAACGCTTAAAATCACCGTTTTGGTTCAAAAGTTATGTGTGACTCATTGATACTTTTAAACCAATCAAGAATACTTTGTATGAAATAAGTTTGCGTGTGACAAATATACAAACTTGAGTCAACAATAAGTTTTAATTACATCTCAAAGCAATTTTCACTCTGTATCTAAGTATAGTCTCTTCCGAGGTTCTCTTAACTGCAGCCCACTAAAGTCAGAAGACATTAAACCAAATACAATGCTCAGAAACATCTTGCTAATTACTCTCCTATATGAGTGGCATTAAATATAACCGGAATGTTCTAAAACAGACGAAATGAAACAATGTTCACGTTTCACTGTGGTCATTATATCTGGATTTCTTAGCCAAAATGGCTATCGCGTCGCGAGTTTATGGTGTTTAGACACCGTATAATCTTTGACACTTATGAAGGAATTGTTATTATATTTGGGTTGAGATTGTTATTATTTTGGGTCGTTCATGTTTTAACACATTTAAGCTACAAATTCAAATTTTGCTACATATTCTTTCATTTTTATATTTAAAAAAACATTCTCGAGATTTGACAAATTTTTAAAGTAAAGTTTAATATGTATCACATTTAAAATTGTTCTTGAAATTTTGTGATCTCAATGCTAAATTTCGTTTGAGCATTTACTTTTACGGGTAAAAAAGTTAATATCCAAAATATAACTCAAATCCGACCCTAAATAATACAGTACGACCTCGTTACCTCGAGCTTTCATGTCTCAAAAACCTCTCTTTCTCTATTTTTTCTTGGTTATTGAATTTCTACGAAATTTTTTTTCGTGTTCCTTCAATTTCGAGATATTGAGGTTATACTAATTTAAGAAAATTAACGGTGGTCTATTTGCACAAAAAGTTGAAACAAATGTAAAAACATAAAAATTTATTAGCTTTTATTCGACATTGAGGTTATACAGGGTGTTTCACGAAAAGTGGTCCAACCCCTTTAACTGTTGAACCCTTACAAATATAGTCATGAAAGTGGAGTCTAGATGTAGTAGTGACCATGCCCTATGCAATGAGACAACTTTCAACGCCCTCTAGCAGAAACTTTAGGAGTTGTAATTTTTATTTTAAAAACTATTTGAGGTATGTGAAAAAAGTCAATGACTACGTTGTAGAGCAGCATGAATTCAGTAGGAAAAGACAACTTAAGCAGAAAAATATCTTGAATAAAACCTCTAAAACCCACGCTCAATTAGGTCGAATTTACGTACTTTTTACGTCTTAAAACGCTCCTCACTAGGCGAAAATGAGAAATTTTCATTTTTATGACTTAATTATATGAATGACTAAAAGTATTCTTAGTTCATACAAATGAATATTTCTCATTTTCGCCTTAAAATTAAATTTCGCCTTAAATTAAAATTATCTAGCGAGCACTAGATACTTTTGTCACGGCGACTCATAACACTAGGTCACTTGAGAGCAATGCATCTCTATGGCGAGATTCTTGGCAATCGGCCAAGTGTCTCGTCACCTATGCGCGCGATCTAGCTTCTTGCAATAGCTTCTTGCTTCTTGCCAGGGTGATAATTTTCAACAAAAGTCTCTAGTGTTCACATACCTCAAATAGTTTTTAAAATAAAAATTATAACTCCTAAAGTTTCTGCTAGAGGGCGGTGAAATCTCATCAGATAGGGCATGGTCACTTTACTATACCTAAACCCCACTATCATGACTATATATGTAAGGGTTCAAATAAGTTAAAGCTGTTGGACCACTTTTCGTGGGACACCTTGTATAACAGGACCCAAATTTATGCTGCTTTTATCAAATTGCGTATTTTTGTAGATTAATTGTGTGTGTACCCCAGTCATTCTGATCAATACAATATCAGACGACAGAATATTTAAAATACGGTAATTACACATGAACCGTTCCATTTACGTCGCTTAGTAACATCCATCACAAAAGTTCTGATTTGACTATCACACTAACGATTAACTACAAAGTTAGGAATAAATAACATTCCCCCTATCCCTAACCACCCAATCAATGAAACATGCATCCTTCACTATCAGGAGGCCCAACAAGCTACTATCTATCGATTCCACCCATTCTTGTCCGACATCTCATCTAATGACACTCCACCCCCTCCAGAAATTCATTCCCCCCGCAAAATGTCGAAGAGCAAACGCAATCACTCTTAGCTTCCCGATAAGACCTTCCACCATTCATAATTGGAGCTTATATAGGAAACCTTCCCTATCTCGAGAATGAGGCTGTAATGTCTTTTGTGAGATCAAACGGGCGAGTTTCGAGGAGTAGTAATCTTATTAGCGACTCTGTGAGTGAGTGATAGGTGAGTTGATGATGAGGTGTTGGGGGATTTTGTTTTGTGATCGGAATCGGATGAGGGGAGAGTTGTGGGAAAGGGATTTGACTCGTTTGGAATTGAGTTAGTTTCGGAGTGATTTTTAACATGAGAAGTATGGTTGATACAGTCGAATCCGCTTAATGTGATCACGGTTAATGTTATCAATCGGATAATGTTATCGAAATCAACAGGTCCCGATCATTCCTATTTAATTTAATGTAAAATACTTCGTTTAATGTGATCAACTATGAATCATCACTCCGCTTAATATTATCAAAATTTGTCCATATTCCCTTTAAAACGACCGCTTTTGAGTTCAAGTTTCATTTTGAAGGTCAATTTTTACAACATCTGCCCCATGAGACCATCTGGGATTCTTTTTTCTGAAAATCAGTATGAGTAAGAAAAAGAAAACATTCCGCATGTATTGGAAGAAAACAGTTTTAAGGGGGGGGGTCCGAATCCATGCATGTGATAGGTTAAAGAAAACACCAAGATCGAAGCTTTGCAGATGTCTGATAAGAGATTTGAACTTTCTCTTGTTACTGGAATTCAGATTATGTAATTAATAAGTGGTTTATTGGAGTGGATGGATATAATGGAGTGTAAAAAAGGGAGATCTTTCTATACAAATAAAAATTAAAAGTATGCGATTATTTTACTTTTATTAATTGAACTACTCTTACATTTTCCCCTTAAAATTTTACCTAGTTTAAAAATAGTGTTTTGAATACATTTATTACGATTACATGATTTTGATTTTAAAGAAAACAATCTAGTTACACTGTTTGCTGCTTTTTGATATGAGATCGCTTATTGTTATCGATCGGATAATGTTATCAGTTTAGTCCCGGACAATTGCGATCACATTAAGCGGACTCGACTGTATAATGAGGAATTTGTTTGAAATTCTGTTATTTATGATGATTTTGAACAGTGTGGATAAAATGAATTTGATTTAAAGGTAAAAATTGGAGATATAGAGATGGGGAGTATAGATTTTTCGAGTAATGTGATAAATCCGCGGATTTTTTAATAATAAAATATTTCGGGAAAAGTGATATAAATACTCATTCACAAATGTCATTGAATTTATCACATTTGCCCGCCACACTTTGGGCATTATTAATAATGCCCAGTTTATCGCTTTTCCTGTAACAAAGATGCGTATATATTTTTTTCCATGACAAACATAATGATATATATACAAATATAATGTTATGATAATGTTATGATGGGTTATGGATATGTTATGATGACAAATATAATGTTAAGGGGACATCAATGTATTAGGCGAGGTCAAAAAGGGTGGAGTAGATCCAGCAAAGTCTCATGAAATGTTTCCAGAGGAAAGAGGGAGTCATTTAAAATATCACGTCAACTTACTTTTAGTTTAAAAAATAACCCTTTTAATCCTTTCTTTTTTCTTTTTATGACAAGTTAAGGAAAATGTGCCGATTAGTCAAAAAAGCGAATCATTAGGCAATAAGTCGTGATAATTACATGCATGTTTTTTCAACATGGATTTGAATCGAAACTTTTACAACGTGTATACAGGGTGATTCAGAAATAATCATCAATATTTTGGGGGGGAGGTAGAGGGGCCCTAGAGAAGCATATTTCGAATAGGGATGGTGGGGCGCAGCCTTAGCGTTAAAGAGCTAGGACCTACTGTAGTGCGAGCGCGTTTCAAAAGGACGTTTTTAGAAGGACCGTGTGACGAAACAAAACATAATAAAATGAAAAAATCTATTGCATAAGGTAAGGAAGTATCCCTACTACTTACACCATGAATTCCATAGAATTTGAACCACTCTCTAAACCGTGGAGTGAGTTTCAAAAGGGCAATATTAATCTTTTGATCAAAGAATGGAGTTCCCCTAATGGTATTTAGAAAAATGATGATCGGGGAAGGAATTTTCAATGATCGTAACATTGATCATTGAAACTGTTTGATCATTGAAAATTCCTTTCCCTATCATCATTTTTCTTAATACCATTAAGGGAACTCCATTCTTTGACTAAGAGATTAATTTTGCACGTTTTAAAACTCACCCCACGGTTTAGCAAGTGGTCGAATTTCTATCACATTGAGGATTTAAGTAGTACGGATACTCCTTTACCTCATGCAATAATGTTTTTCATTTTATTATGTTTTGTTTCGTCACACGAGCCTTCTAAAAACGGCCTTTTGAAACGCGCTCGCACTACATTAGGTCCTAGCTCTTTAACGGTAAGGCTGCGCCCCACCATCCCTGTTCGAAATATGCTTGTCTAGGGTCCCTCTACCTCCCCCCAAATTATTGATGATTATTTCTGAATCACCCTGTATTAAGCATCCTGCCAACGAGACGAAATAAACGTGTCAAGAAGGTATCAACTAAATCTAGTGTGATTTCAAAATAAGGACGATGATATATCTATGCTTTTTTAAGCCTTAATTCCTATTCTGTTTTATTTTCCTACACTATTATAGTCTGGAAAAAATAATGATTTTAGAGACTGTTGTGATGGAGTTAAGATTATACTTCATTTATAACAGGATTTCCGTACTTCCATCGTTAGTATTAACCATAGAACACATACGTTGTTTTGGATATATGACTAAGGCATAAAAGCAAACTAAATTTCTTGATTGAAGTTCATAACTTAACCCTAAACCTTGACATCATACTGTAAATTAAGGACTGTATTCACCACTAACTTAACTCGGATTTAAAGTTTTTCTCCAACTCTGGCTTAAAACTTGTGTTTTCCTTCTTCACCAGCCAATTAGAGATTTGATTCCAGATTAACCTTAGGATAGGTTGGTGGGGAATATAGCCGTGTATGTTCAATGTTCTATGTGTGTCTCCTGACCCTGGAGAATCCATTGAGATGACTTACAGCACGCCTAGCGGGGAAATTAAAAAGTTAAAAAAAATATTTTAAAAACTAAAGGAGATAGAGCAAAAACCTCAGTGAGAGTATTGTTGCCAACGTCAAGAAGAACTCACTGAAAAAAATTTGATCAAAATATCTTGAATATTCGCGGAGATATTAGCATGTGAAAATAGCACTTTTTCGGGGGTCAAAAAGTAAAAAGCTAGCATATTTGCAAATTTTTTTGATTTTTTGATTAAATTTTGTGTTCTTCCAACTAAAAAAACACAAAACTACACAATAACACTGAAAAATTTGCAAATATGCGAACTTTTCACATTTTGACCCCCGAAAAAGTGCTAATTTCACGTGCTAATATCTCCGTGAATATTCAAGATATTTTGATAAAAATTTTTTCAATGAGTTCTTCTTGAAGTTGGCAACAATACTTTCAATGAGGTTTTTGCTCTATCGCCTTTAGTTTTTAAATTAATTTTTTTAACTTTTTAATATCGCCGCTAGGGGGCGCTGTAAGTCATCTCAATGGATTCTCCAAGGTCACTTACCTAGGGGTAGACCTTACTTCCATGATCCTAGGAGGCGCTGGTTCCGAATAAAAGCCGTGCAACGGAATTTTGAAACACCCTGTATACGAGGGTTGTTTTTTAATTAACTTCCGTTTTTCTCTTGAAAAAAAAGTAATAAGAATTTCGAAACAATTTTGGTGCTGGTATTTAGATACATCCTTCAGGCTCTATTTGCCACCTTACTGAATAAAATCGGACATTTTTTCTATTTTTTATCGATTTTACAAGCGCGCTCCTCGAACTATTTTCCCACTAACCCATAGAGAATTCGGCTTTTTTTCTCCCTTCGTTCCGTCCGCGAGCAGGCATTTACATTAAGCAATGGGTGGGCAGGTGATCTTGGACGGAGCGAAGGGAGAAAAAAAAAGCCGAATTCTCTATGGGTTGGCGGGAAAATAGTTCGAGGAGGGCGCTTGTAAAATCGATAAAAAATAGAAAAAATGCCGATTTTATTCAGTAAGGTGGCAAATTGAACCTGAAGGATGTATCTAACTACCAGCACCAAAATTGTTTCGAAATTTCTTCTACTTTTTTTTAGGAGAAAAACGGAAGTTAATTTAAAAACAACCCTCGAACATAAAACAAGTATACATTGCAATAATCATTCTTCAATTCTTCAGTAAATTTAACGACTATTTCAGTAATAGACGACATCTCCTGCCCACCACACGCAAATTAATCCAATTTGATAGCTTTATAGCAAACCTTTTACATCCGGCAACAGAAAATGAGCTTCACTGCAACCGTGCCGGCTTTAATCGTCCTCCTGGGATCCCAGAATGGATGGCTTCTCATCCGTCCTGCTAGAGTCGCTGCCAACGACACTCCCATAAAATATACCTTAAAACTATTTTTTATCTATCCCTTGCTCTGGTAGTAGGAAAAGGATAGACGTTTTCCTCAGAGTGTTTGTCTCTTGGGTCCTTTTGTTTTTTTCTCGGTGCGGCGTCAGTGCTCATCGGTACTGAAGGGAATCATTCGGAATGCCATGATCATGAACCCCTTTTCTTTTTTTTGAGTTATTGCATCGTCAAGTGTAATTCCTGGGTGGGGGAAATGTTTGGGTTGTGCTTCTAGTTCTATGTTCTCTTACGAAGGATAGGTTTATGAGGTGGGGTTTTTCCCTTACCTTGCTTCTCTGCTTCATTTTCTGTTTCAAAAACTAAAATAAATAGTTATGGTGTAGGTCGTAATGTAGTATGAAAAACTACCCATCAATTTTTACTCATTTGTTTTTTGAATAACGACTTCATTGACCTAGGTTTGTCTTTTCGTATCCTTTTAAATGGGATAAATGTTTTGCTTAATATTTACACTCACTGTCTTTTATGCAAGACTTTATCAAGACAAGTTATCAATGTCACAGTTACAACTACATAGCTATCAGTGTCAACTACATTGTTTTGGGAGAAATCTGCGTATTTTGAAATTAAAGCTGGGGTAATTTTGAAACACTCTACATAAATAACTTAAAATAAAAATGGTAACATGAGGGGAGAGTGTGGGGCACCTTTGGACATGGCCCACCTTGGAATACTCCACTTTTCAGACGCAATTTTATAGTTATGTACTCATGCTAGTAGGTACTTATGAACAGCCTAAAACCTACTCTTCACCGTGTTTTGGAATCTTTGGTGCGTCTGGATAATTAATTAGATCAGTTTTCTTGTTTTGCGTGGTGCAAAGTTACAATCACTTGTAGTTTCAAAAGCATTTTTTTACAATAAAAGAAGTGTATTTATGCTATTATAATAATATTTCAATTAAAATGCGTGTATCCACTAATATTTTAGAAAAGAAAATTTTTGGCTAAACCTAAATTAGTTATTAAGTTTAACATCCTAAGGGTCGTGGTGGGGCACCTTGGGACAAGTCAAAAGATACCTAAAAACCCTTCGCGAGTAAAAAAAATTTGTTTATTAAAAAATTAAGTAATTTAAGAATGTAGAAGATTATAATTTAGAAATTGATGCAAAAAATTTCTCCAAGTAAACAAAAAAAATTAGTGATTTATGTCATGAAGAAAATGAGGAAATGAGTGAAAAGGTTTTAATTTAATAAGTTGAATCACTAATTCATGATTACTAAACATGGTTTTTTTTGTTATTTGTACTTTTTTAAAAATAAATTCATAATTTCATACTAATATTGAAAGTGACCCAAGGGGGGACGCCAGTGGGGCACCTTGAGTGGTTTTTTAAATTTGTTATAATGAATTACCTAAAAGAGATAGTTGGTTGGAAATTTTTTATTAGATGCCCGAAGGACTATATATAACATATTAGCTGTGTTTGAATAAATATCCTTGTATGAAAAAAATAGAAAAATAATTGAATAAAAAGTGTCTCAAGGTCCCCACTTCCTTACTATTAATTACTCCTCTACTATTATTATTCTCCCCTTCAATTAGTTTCTTTAAACTCAAAGATTAATTCACGTTTCATAAACATTGCATGAGTTACAAATACAAAATTATCCATTGCTAGAATAAAACAAAACAATTCTGATGGTTCAATTAGATAAAATCATAGTAATAACAAACAAAGACAAGAAAGAGTTTAATGCCTTAAAGGTTTTCTTTAAACAAAAAATAAACTGGTTTACTTCTCTGTAAAAATGGAGTTTAGAAAAACTCTCTTTCGTATTTCATAACCTCAAAAAAATCTTTCTATCTTCAATCAACAAATCTTCGGAGTCTTTTTATAGCATGAAATGTAATGAATAACAATTTTCTTCCCTTCTATCTTCTTGAAAACTGCCTCTCTAGAATCAATAAAATAATCCTTCCAGTAAAGTGCATTTATATTTACCTTAAAGCATTTTTCTGAACACTTATAAATAGAATTTTTCAAAAACATCGTACGCTGAAACTACCGGAGAAACCAAGATATTTCTATAAATATTTTTCGTAAGAAAGAGTTTTGAGTTTTATGTTCTTTGCAAAATTCGCTTTCAAAGTTTTTTTATAGGCGGTTAATTGAAATAACCTTAAAAAAGAACGCTTGACTTGTAATTAAACTCTAGAGAATACACTTTGATTCTTATCTATCTTATTATGGCTAAGTAATTTAATTTAAAACATATCATTAAACTTTTCTGCTGAAGTATGTTATTTTGAGGTTTAACAAATAACATATTATAACGAATATTGATATGTGTACGTACGTTTTGATATCTAAAACATTGAGTTCTTTTTCTATATTATATAAAAATTTTGAAATAATATACTATAACCTCTTACTTTGATGCTTTGAATAATAATACAGTTATGTTTGTGATTTAAATTTATAGTGATCATAGTGTTCTGAAATTTAAAATAGAAATAAGTTGCAAAAAAAAGAAATAAAGTTTCAATCAAGAATATCATTTTTAATATAAAGAATAAAAATACGTATTTTTTAATAAATGATGATTTAATATGGGAACACTACACAATACTTTCTTTCACTTTACAATTCCGCAAGGTTAATGTATCCCAAAATATCCTAGTTTTCTTTTTACATCAAAATAATATTTCTCTCCTGTTAAAATATCCTACTTTGATACTTTTTATAGGATTTCAAGGAATGGAGAACGAGTCCAAATGTAACATAAAAACCACAGATAGGTAATCGAAGGAATTTAATTAACTTTTCGATCTATTCCCGAACAAAAAGTTCATTTATCTAAAAACTCTTCGATTAGAATTTGCATTTTATTGGTTTTATAGTTTGTTTCGATGCGATTCCAAGTTGTCAAATATTGTTTTAGTTTATAAATTCTTTCAGTTTGTTACTTGAGTATTTTTAAAACTGCATCGTTATTAATAATTAAGAATAAAGATAAAATATTAGTTATTTATAAAGTAAAAGTTGTAAATGATATGTCAATTTCTCTAACAACTTTTTTATTTTTTTATTTGATTGATTGTTCCTTTGTTTATTCAACACATAACCGTTATTATTTACTACTATGGTATTTTTGATGTATTTAAAAGAATTGTTTGATTATATTAGCTGAAAAATTACTAAGATATTTCTGCATTTTTACTGCCAATTTGTTCTTTGAATAGTCAAATTAATAAATTAACTTACAACTGTTCTCTCTCTATACAGCATTCACTAGTTAAATTTTATCGTTTATCAGTTTCACTCCTTTTCGTAAAACAATTTCATATTATTAAGCTAAGATTTTTTTATTAAGATTTAGTAATTTCTTCCTTACCAAAGTTTGCCAAGTTCTGGTAAAGGACTCCAGCTCTGCATTTACACAAAGATAATTGTTTCCAACTTTCCATTAGGCAATTTCAAACCGATTTTCAGATTCTGGGTTCTTCATTATTTGTGAGTCTCAAGAGGAATTAATAGACACATTTGGTTATTACAAAGGAACAATTCACTGTCAATTCTTTTTCGATAAAGAGATTAAAAATGGAAATAAAGCAAAAGATAATTTGATATAAACTTAAATTAATAAAACTAAAAGCTATTGTAAATGTGTGTATGGGCAAAACCAGTATTTTTAAAACAAAAAATATAAGTATTTTTCCAGTAAAAAAAATAGATCTAAATTCAAAACTAGACATGAAGAGTTTAAAAATCGACAATCCCTTAGCACTTGTTTAGAATTGAATGACGTCAGATATGTTTCGGCCTAAAAATCAATAATCGCATTGGACCCTAATTCCTCGTTTAAAACCAATGTTTTGAATTAAATTTTTTAAGTCAAACTTTGAAATTAAATTAAGAAATAAATAAGCATCGTTATAAAAAAAACTTTGCGCTTATATTTCCTCTCTTGGATACCTAATTGAACAAAAAAGTAAAATGAAAATACTGGAATTGTCCATTATTAATTATTATACATTATTACTACTACTATTAATGGAATAAGCAATAATTAATGCAAACGCTATTAATCATATTCAAAATTTCCTCCCCCACTCTCGAAAATAATCAATGTGAACTGCAAGATAAGCTAAAAAAACCCAACCAACATCGCCTTGCATCTTCCCCGAAATTTCCTTCCAAGCCAACCAACAAAACAAAAAACATATTTCCCACATATTTTCTGAATAAAGCCCACAAAACTTAAACGCGTCCGTAAAAGGTCGAGCACCGTTCTACAGCAACATCACGTCGCGCGGAACTCACGTGGGATAAAAAAGTAAGGTAAAAAAAAACGGAAAAGAGAACTAACGGATTTCCTTCCGCACTTTTAAAGGGAAGATAAACACGCCTAATACGTGATGGGAATGAGGCCTTTTCTGATAAAGAAATATTCGGAATTTTTCCGTGATTTTTTTTCTTCCCTTCTGCATGCCTCGAGATGAGATGGGTTCATGGTAGTTTTGATATGCGATTCCTTTGAATTCTTTTGGCCTTGCTCTTATTTTTGTAACTGAAAACGAAGATGGAGTTGGAATTTTTGTGTTTCGTGGAATTTTGGTTTTGATTTTTGAATGAACGCTATCTATTGGTTTGTTAAAATCAATGATAGTAATAATCTAATTAAGCTTTTTGATTCGATACTAAGTTTAGAGTATTTTTTATGTTAAGAGTGGTGTGTTCAGACTTTTTTTTTTAAAGAGACCTGTTTTTGTAAAAACTTTGAAAATCTATTTATAAATTTGATAATTTGAATTTCGTATCAAGTTAGGATTTTCAGCCAGAAGCCTGTTTTTGGGAAGTTGTGAGTCCCACATCTGTAGATTACTTTGTACAAAAACAATGGTTTTTAAGAGCTGTAGATTTTAAATCAGTTTTTTCACAAAAGAGTCCATGTCCATTTCTACGCCAAAATATTTTGTGAACGGTTCGTTTTTAAGGTAAAATATTTTGTGAATGGTCTGAAAATGGACCCAAATTTCTTCTAAACAGACTCCTGGTTAGTACCTAAACTATATGAGTGGCATCCAATACCCATGTAGTAACCAAAGGGTATCAAACATTGAGGTAAAGAGCGCTTTAACTTATCAACAATCAAGCGGTACAGGAAAAAGTACTTTTCAAACAATAAGCGAGAAAAAGATATACCATGAAATTAAAACTATTTTTAAAAATATCCTTGATAAGAAAATAAAAAATAATTCACCTATTTATGGTATTTTAAGAAATAATTCCATCAATTTTATGGGATTAGTATAAGGTTATCGACTACTTACAAGGTTAAGGACTTTCAAACATGGTCAAAGCATTATCGACGAGTTTAAAAGTATCAAAATAGTGAAAAGAAGAGTTCTTCACCAGTAACCTCTGGTTAGAGAAATGTGTGAGAAAACTCCAGCTCTCAAGCGTCGACTCCAACCGTGGACCGGTTTCGCCCTTGTTAGGGCTCATCAGCACGGTATAGGAAGGTAACGCAAGAGAGCGGAGGGAGAGCTTTTAGTCTAGCCGACTATTACGGTCTAACGACTATAATGCTTGAGAGCTTGAGTTTTCTCTATCAAAATAGTTTTATACATACATTTCAACAAATTTACTGATATCTCAGATCCATTTAAAATTGATTTCATCTGATTATTTTCTTTCAAACGTATTTCTTACATCACAATCTAATTTAAACCCATCTAATGACGTTTTCGTAGATATCATTATTGAATCAAACCCGACTTTTTAAAACGACGCTACGCTTAAAGCAATAAAATATAACTTCCTACACTTCCATTCGGAACCTTGAAAAATTCGACTGGTCTCAAACCGTACAAACCATCTGTTTCAGACGGTGAAAAATGAACTCTTTGTGAATTCGACTTACTTCCTAGAACGGAGACACAATAGAAGAAGAAGAAAGCCTTTAAAGATCTTTGAAATTTAATTTCGAATGTTGAAAGTTATCGTATTGAGAATTCCAAGAACTTCTGCAGCCGACATCTTGATAGTAAAATGAATGTTTGTTTAACTTTTTTGTATTTGGTTACTTTTCATGTCACCATTGTGCTTCTGTGCTCTCAACTAGGAACTTCTCTTTAAATGTAAGAGTTTATAGAGGTAAGATTACAAAGATACGTATTTTTTAATCAGAAGCGCACATTAAATGCAATTTGGGTATTGTAAAGTGTTTGCTCAGGTCTTAATTTATCTTTGGTTGTTAACTTTAATGGTTAATTTTGGATTATTGGGAGAAATTCCTTTAATCGTTAACTGAAACCGTAAACTTGTTTTACAAGATGTACTAAATGTTGCTTTAAGTGTCATGAAAATAGATAGTAGCACTAATTCGCTTTTTAATAAAACTAAAATTTATATTTTTAATACTAATGTAGTTTGTTTGTATTCTAGTAAGTTTATGGAGGAGAGGAGGGTATTACAAAGGGTCAGAAAAAGACGATTATGTTTGTGACTATTGTAAATAGACCTATGAACAAAACTATTTGAACGTAAATTGTTAAATGTATTTTTATAGTTAAGATTAACTATGTTCTCTTTGGTCTAATTAGTTTTCAATAGCTGTAAATCCAACTATTCCATATTACTCGATATTGTTCCATATTACCCTCCATTCGTAACTTTTCTTAAAGTACATTTTTGATTAAAAAAATAAATGCTGATTTATTTGACCATTGGCCTTTCATTGTCATTAGTTATAGTATGTACTTAAAATGATTCGGCGGATTTTTATTAAAAACCAATAGAGTTATTCTTCAATATATAAAGGGTGTTCCATAATACCATCCTCTCCTCCATATTCTTTGCATTCCCGTATTCATTTGTTTGTGTTATTTTTTTTCTTCTTACTTTGACATTTTTCATGATAAATGTCCTTATAAGCTCGAAAAATTAGAAAACCTTTAAATAACTAAACTAAGTATTATTCATCCCAAAGTTTTTTTTGTAACCACAGTAAATTAAGAAGATGAAGTACTAAATTGCATACCATAATAACTTTTTAAACTCAATTGCTTGCAAACAATTGCTTATTTGTTAAAAATTTGTATTCCGACAGCGCAATTATAAAAAACTTAATTTTCTATGCTTAATAAACAGTACAAAGAAATAATACCGGTTTTAACCAAAACAGGTTCAAAAGTTTAGTCTATCCAAACAGTATTATAGTACCAACATTAATAGAATTAATACATAAAATTTAGTCAACTTTTTTTGTGTTTTTTATATGAATGACCCCTAGCTCTATTCACTAAATTTTCGATTTCAAAACCTGCCAGGCTTGGCTTTCTTCTCACGGACAAAGGAACGACCAAAAGCATCATTTCATCGAATTTCCAGCAGGAATAAAAAACCAATACATACATACAGTCGCTCTATCGGATTCAGAACGCTTCTAAAAGCTTCTCCTTCGTGTTCTACATACTTAGCACTGTCCCCTGCGCTTTCTCCCCAAAGCTATTACAGTCTGAAGACCTGAATATAGCTTCACGATGAAAGGAAACAAAAATTTATCGCTCTCTCCTGTCTCTTAATGGCAATAAACTGCTCCTTTTGATCAGCTTTGCCGTCATTAGGTGAATTACATTTCTTTCGCATTACCATCGGGGGTTTAAGTGACAATCCATTATGTCGTCGCAAGAAGAGCGAAGATGGACGGGATGGCCGTTTGTTGCTCTGTCTGAAATGGTCTGGTGTTTGTCGGTTTGGTTGCTAATTTTAGGTCGTGTATCTAATGCTTTATGTAATTTTTTGTGAGGAGTGGGGAGAGATATTTTATGTGTAGTTTTTTAAATAGTGTTTCTCTCTATTCTAAAAAAAGTTTTTGGTGAACGGTTTCCAGAGAAAGGCTTTTTAATAACTGATCCGTATAACACATTTCTGGTATCAAACTATTCGGATTCTTTTGAGGATGTGCAATAAGCCCTTAGAATTTCTAAAAAATTCTCAATTTTAAAATATTTCCATTTTTTTAGATTACGGATAAGGTCGCAGTTACAAAGGAAGTACTATCAAACAATTTATGCACCCAATCACAACGAACAATGGACGCCATATTTTATTAGGAAACCTGAAACAAATTTTTTACATTTTTAAAAATGTACTTTAGAGTACTTTCCAAATTAAATAACCTCATTAAATTACCGATAAAAGTATTCTAAAGACTTACAGTTACGATATTTCAAGCTAAAATTACGTACATTTTCTCTGAAATTTATAATTTTTAGTATGATAATCGAAATTAATTGTGTTGTAAACATTGAGTGTCGTGTAGGTTTTGTCTCTTATTATTTTCAATGGATTAAAAAGTATTGTTTAACAAGTCTACAAGGTCTGGGTTGAACACTGGGGTTGAAACATAAATATCAATGATAAAACACTGGTGTTTTGATGTTCAAGGTAATTAAATATTTATTGGAGTACTGTTTTTTTTTCAGAATGTTGATTAACAGTTTTTATTATTAGCAATAGTTAATTAATATAACAATAACAGATAAAATTAATTATGCTGGATATTTAAAAACATTTTGATTAAATTATTAATAATAAGGAGATATATAAAAATATTCAAACTTTTTAGGGAGATTTATTCATGGATATGGTCTTGTGATGTACACTAGCGGAAATAAAAATCCCAACACCAAGAAGGAAAGGAGATATCAAAGTCAAATTTGTTTCTATGATTGCACATAGTATTAATGTTAATTGATTAAAAAATGAGCCTTCCTGTATGTTAGGGGGCCGAGAAAATCGCTGAGGAGTGTTGTCTCCATAGGTGTCCATTACCGCCGTCACACGTCCTGGTATTGAGCGACAGGGGCTCTAAATGACTTTTGAGGGATTGGAGGACCATGTTGCCTCCTCAGGTATATAGTCCAAATTCATATGGTGCACCAGCGGACGTTGCATACCGGGCTAGGTGATTTCTCCTCATTGACCGGACCTGTTTTGTGGGTGTTGGTTCTAGAGAACGGGAAAGACGGGGTAAAAATGCAACCTAGGAGGTTAAGAAGAAAGCTTGGACATTGCATACAACATGTGGTTGTGCATTTTTCTCTTGAAATTTGTCCCCAGGACAGGTCTGAAGGTAAGGATGGTCTACCGGCTGCAAAATCTCAATGACGCAGCTCTGGTTGGAAAAAGTACTGGTGAATCATACTCAGGAGTAGCAGAAATGGAATCCAATGCATCACCACTCCGTTACCCTGCATCACCACTCCGTGGAATGATTAGAAAATCATCAGCTGAGTGCGCTCTCTCCATTGTGTCTTCAAACTCATACCCAACGGTCGTGGTGCTCCAAACCGAATCAGGATTCTTTCATAAACACGATGTCATGAAATTGGGATTTTCATTTCCTTATTTCGTGCACTATTGGAAACAGAAATACCCATTTTCAGTCTCTTGTTTATTGACAAAGATGTAAGAAGGTATGCGGACCGAACGGACAATCCGCAGTACTGCAAACGACATCCGTCCCACTGCCGCTTCTTCTCAGTATGATCTACCAGTATTTTGGCCAACCAGAGCTGCTTCATTGAGGTTTTTTAGCCGGCTGTCCGTCCTTACCTTCAGACCTGTCCTGGGGACAAATTTCAAGAGAAACATGCACAACCACATGTTGTATGCAATGTCCAAGCTTTCTTCTTAACCCCCTAGGTTGCATTTTTACCCTGGCCTATCCGTTCGTAAGAACCAACGCTCACAAAACATGTCCGGAGAAAGAGGAGAAATCCCCTAGCCCGATATGCAACGTCCGCTAGTGCACCATATGAATTTGGACTACCTGAGGAGGCAACATGGTCCTCCAATCCCTTAAAAGTCATTTAGAGCCCCTGTCACTCAATACCGTGACGTGTGACGGCGGTAATGGACACCTATGGAGACAACACTCCTCACCGATTTTCTCGGCCCCCTAATATACAGGAAGGCTGATTTCTTAAGCAATTCACATTGATACTATGTGCAATCATAGAAATAAATTTGACTTTGATATCTCCTTTCCTTCTTGGTGTTGGGATTTTTATTTCCGCTAGTGTATATTTGGAAAGTTGGTTGTTTATTCTGCAAATTGTTCTTAAGAATGTTTTATAAAGTGAGTTAAGTTCAGTGATTTGGGTTTTGCGAAGCAATTCGAAAGGTTCTGCGTGCAGTTAACAGGGGTTGGTGAGCGATAGAGAGCAGCGGGCGGTAGCTCCCTAGTGTTTAAAAAAGAGGAGTGTGGTTTAAATAAGTGCAAAAAAGTAACAACACTGTGCTGTAATATGGATTTCCAGTAGAATGGGATATTAACCGATATTGAATGATATTGCAAAACATCCGAGAAATATTAATGAATATCTCATCAAATTGGGAGCTTAAGTAAATGATAACAGGGAAAGGATAAATATGATAATTTGCCTAATACCTAAAACTAAAAGTATTTTGAAAGCATAAAGTAATACTGTTTCTTTTACTTCTTTTCTCTTTCATTTGACTTTTAAATATTCTTATTTGCAGTTTTGTTTCTATGTCATTGTTGATTATCAGGAGTTTTCTGGTAAAATTTTTTTCCCGAAAACCTAAATACATTAAATTGCTTTGAATAATATTATCTTTTTATATGAAGTCTCTACAACTGATGCTTTAAATACCTATTTAAAAAAGATCCCTCTAAATTTTACAAGGTAAGGTTTAGTGAAAAGCGTAAAATGAACAGAGCTATGATTCGATTAAAAGGTTACAATTTTTACAGCATCAAGGAATTATTTTTAATAGCTGCATACATTTTGAAAACTGAAAAAAATTTAAAAAATGTAATATGTAAACTCATATTACCTACAATTATTAAGTTAAAAGTAACCAGGTATAATCATCCTTTTACCCTAAACATTCACAACTAAAATATTTAATTAATTTTTCACCCCTAATTTTCTTATATCTATTCTTTTAAACAAACGCACAATCATTAGCTTCCTCTCAACAGCAATCTGCAAACAGAACACACTGATAAACCCAATAAACATTTAATAAATGCATCCAATTCGATACACTCGTTAAGAATCTTAACACCCATCAAGTAACAAGTTGCCAAATAGGATCCAAGAACATCACTGAAAGTACCCAACTACTTGCAATTCTCAAATTCATCCAACTCCCCGACATTAAACGCAAACTAATCGCATCCTGGTAAATTCCTGGCAAAATCCCACCTCTCACCATTGCCATTAATTTTCCAACCGAATAATATAAAGCAAAATTCGTCCCCAATTTGGCGAGGAAACTGCCATAACTCACCTCAGCACTCGGCGTGAGGAAAGTGAAATTCGGGAACCTCCCCGAGTTCTTCAATTCCTCTACTAATGAGTCATCGAGATTCCAGGGACATTAAGACTTCTCTCCTTCTCCTCCCCTGTGAGGCAAACGATCCCGAAACGATTAATAAACAGGAATTTTCCCTGGGACGTTTTCCCGAAATCGATATCTTCACGACGAAAGGTTGGTATGCGAGGGTGTTTGTTATTTATGGGGCAATTAGATATCGGGAGCAGAAGAGGTTGCAATTACACTTGAGGCTCTTGCCGTATTCAACTTCGGCTCGAGACGTTCTGGAAACGTATAACGTTTCTGCATCTGAAACGTCCCTCGTTTAATTTGAGGTGGTTCGTTTTTGCCGATATTAAGTTTTGAAGTTTTGTAATGGAAAGTAGGGTGAGTTAAAGTGTGGCTTTAATTTTGGATATTTACCAAGCAACACGAACGTTCAAGATTCGTCCAGTTCTTGTCATGTATATGGCCAAATTTCGTTTGCTTCTAGTGTAGCAGTTACTCAAACTTGACACATATGGTATAAGCTGGGATACTAGGGTTATTTCTCAGTTTTCAACTTGAAGATTTGTAAAATGGAGAGTGTGGTATCTTATTGAATAATATTGAACACGAAATTTATTTCAGTTGAAATTAAAGTTTATGCGAATCGAATTTAAGTAAAGTTTAGAACTAAATTACAGTGAAGACTTATGACAGAGTTACAACTTGTGATATATGTCACTGAGTTCAGTACTATTTATCTTTTTACAAAAAAGGAAAAGGTATTTTTTTAATAATTGTTAATGTAACTTGTAACAAAATAAAGTTTTTTTAAGTCAACAATTTACCTATTGGAACGTAATAATGCTCTTTATAATAGATAGAAAAAGTATAGCCTTTTTGAAAGCCTAAAGAACACGAGTACTCGATCAAATCCTGAGCTTAAGATATCTTTTATAAGTTTAATAATGCAATTAATCTTCAACATACTTATTTAATACAAGATGTTTCAAAAGTCCGCTTCACGGCTATTATTTCCTAGGGTCAGGGAAGTAAGGTCTACCCCTATGTAAGTGACCAAATTCATGTGCTCTATCTAGTTTTTTAATCAATATTTTAAACTTTTTTTATTTCGCCGCTAAGGGCGCTGTAAGTCATCTCAATCGATTATCTATGGTCCCTTACTTAGGGGTATACCTTACTTCCCTGACCCTAGGACACGTTGGTTCCAAATAAAAGCTGTGAAATGGACTAATGAAACCCCTGTATATAAAAGCTCATTTTAATTATTCTATCATATTCCCACCAAAAAATAATCTGCAATACCATTCCAAAAAACTATTTCAAAAAAATTGAATAAAAGTTATCTTGTAATGGGGAAACGCACAAAAATTTTCTTATTCGGAAACAATCTGAAGATCTAATATCTAAAAAAAATCTTGAGGTAAAACTATAGGTTTCTCATTTGGAGAAACGTTCTACGCGTCTTAACAATCTGAAACCGATAAGTTCTACCCGAAAGTAGGGACTCAGTGGTCGTAAACCCCGCTAATTTATTGCCCCATTAAAGTAACGAAGCATCTCAGAGTCAGATATAACTCATTTTAACTGATTCGTCTCTTTTATTATTTTCTTTGCCATCTTCATTAGGTAAATGCACTTCGTGGGATCTTAAAGACACGGGAGTATTTTTTTCCTTTGCATAAGCTAGGGGACCTATCTGTGTTTTTTTGCACTATTTTTCTTTAAAAAGTTTAATTCTCTTTTTGTATGGGTGTAAAATTTGATGCCTAGTGTTAGAGTGCAGTTCTTATTAATTTTTACTATCACACTTTTTTTATTTGGTGTAATGTTCATCAACACAAAATTAGATGTTAGATCATCCTTTTCTGAGTGATAAGTTTATTCTCCAGTAAAATTTTGTTCATCCATGTGTTCTAGATAGTACGGTAAATTATTTTGTAGGTATAATAGCCATATTCACAGCCTTGGTGTTTACGATCAGCTAAAGAAAGAAAAATTTGCTTTTTCGCTGACTCTAGTTGGTAGTATCCTTCTTTGACATAAAATTTAACACCGATGCTGATGGCTGTGAATAAGACTGTAACACTTTTTACAACTGACCTGGAATTATACATAGTTTTGGAAATTTTTCTTACTTTAAGAATCTTAAGCCCGTTATACGGACGTTGGGGAGCAGTGCCCTTCCCTAAATATTAAGGGTATTCAACTTTTAATATTGTGTTTTAAGAGTTTATCTTCTCCTCCTAGTGTCATCCTTCTTAATACATGCATGTTAGAGATTTGTTTGCTTGGAAGAGTAAATTTCACTTTCAGTATAGTACAAATGTATTCTAACAACTTTAATTTTACTTTTCTTACTTCTCGTTGTGTATTTTCTGACCTTCCAATCCTTAAAGTTGTGTACTTTATTTTAATTTTTGATGTGCAAGGCAATTTCAAGTCTACTATTTGTCGTGAACTGAATTTCTCACTTTCCTATTCTCCATTGTTCTGTCGAAAGTTTTTCTAAAAACTTGTCAAACCCCCAAGACATGTGTCGGAGATTTCCTTTCTTTAATTGTGATTAATTAAGCGTCTTATAAACCCACTTTAAACCTTCAAAACTCAAATCAGCATAAAACTATCTTTTCCCCCTCTGTCCTAATTACTATTCCTGAATCGTAAAACCATGAAAAACGTCACAGAACTTTTCCCTTACAAGCAACTCTACAAAAGCCATCAAAATCAACTCAGGTTAGCTTTTTCCCCAGAGTATCGCGTGAATTTCCCTACTTTCTTTCCCCTCAAAAAACGGGGTGTGACCCACATACCGAACCCCCAACATCAAAAGGACATGTCCGAATCGCCTTAAACCCCCCATACTCGCGTCAAAAGTTACTACGACGGACCCATGCGTGACTGTTGATGGTCATTATTGAATCCGATAGCGACTAATCTTAAATGCGATGTATTGTGTGCGGGTAGCGCACGAAAGAGACGTACGTAACGCATGCGAAGTGTGGTTAGCGAATCGTCGGGTCACGAACTGGGTGGAGGTATTTACGGACCAAATTATGAGGTTCAAGAAACTGTTTGGTGAGTTACGAGCGCGCGATTTGTTGCTAACACGCGAAGGATTAGATGGGGTGCTGTAATTGGTTGTGTATTGCGGGTAATGGGAAAGTGGGTAATTTGATGGTTTCTAGTTTCCGATGGGAGGTATTGAGCTTGATTTCTCGTTTTCCTGTTGCCGTTTTTTTTCTGGTGCGACATTAGATCTGGATTGTTACCGCGTTTAAAAATCCCATTAGAAAGGTGTTGAAATTTATTTATTTTCGGCTCAAAGAAGAATTGATAATATTTTTTTTTAATTACTTTTCCTACTTTCTGTCCTGTTTAAACTAAACCACAGCAAATTCGTACTTCTTCTTTCTTTGCCTTCCATGCTCACTGAAAATAAAACGACTTATATTTTTACCTCCTATTTGTTGCATTTGTTATTTCGCCCAGCCCTACGTCTAATTGCTACATCTACTACTTGCCGCAGAACTGGAAATAAAATTCTAATAAACTTTTGATTTTGGCACAACGAAGATTTTCCCTTTTAGAATTTTATCTTTCCTTAAGATTGCCCTTGCCTAGCTAAATTTTTCATTTAAAAAACATTTCTTTTGTTATGAAATATGCACTTAATTCAAAACAGCAAAATTTTGTAATCGAATTTTGTAAAAGAATCAAGTGCATTTTTGCTGATAAATCATGAACTTCTTCTGAACTTTATCCAGATAGCCCTGTTAAATATGATAAACTAGTCTAATAACAAATTTAAATTTCCCTTTACTTTTATAAAGAACTTTTACTCAATAACGTACCAGTAATTGAGCTATGTAACATTTTGAGTATGCCTTTTTCTTATTAATGAAATGTAATTTATGTTAAAATTTTATAGCGCATTTATGCATTTTGTAGATAGGATATGCGATAGCAATCGTAGTAAAGCAATTGCATTACAGTGTTCCATCAAGAGAACATTCTAAATTAATCCAGGTAGTTTCACCGTAAATTACTTTGATAATGTAATGCAACTTTAAGTAAATGGCTTATTAAGTCTCTGAATTTCCAGATAAGTTTGTTTACCTTCCAAGTAGTTTCGTGTGCTTTCCTCCCTCAAGTAATATTTTTTGATTGGAGAAGTATATTGTAATCAGTTGATTGTATCGCATCCTCTTAATTTAAAGCATTTATTTAATCTGCTTCTGAATGGACATTCGACAATCCCATAAAAGTGAAATTCCACCTAACTTGTGGGTTTTCGTTATTCTATTCGGGTTTCGTTATTTTATTCGGGGGTTTTTGTACCTGGAATAAAAAAACCACCTGTTCACCTCATTATTTAAAATAAATTAACTAATTATCATTGAACTGTTTATTTATTTTCATAACATTAATCCCTTTATTTTCAAAATTCAAAGAATGCAGTGGGTTTTTTTAAGAGATTAAATATAACCTTGCAGTCACAAGTACATCGATTTTTGTAAAAAAAATAAGTCAAAATCAGCTGAAAATACTTAATTAACAATAGAAATTTGTTAAGATGCAATTTACTGCTCCTATATTTAATAAGCTGCCATATATACAATAAAAACTTTCATTTTCTCTACACCCTATTTACTATTATAATATTTTCTACTTCTCATTATTTTTGCTATTATTACATTAAAGTATTTAATATTAATTACTCAGAGTACATTATAGCAGTTAATAAAATAATTCTTTGTAATTTAAAATGAAGAAAATATTAAATTCAATAAAACAAAACCACTAACTCAAAAAACAAATCTAAGATACTATCTCAAAAACGACTAAGATAGAATTACGCCCATCCAAAGTCTATCCCAAAGTAAAGAAACATCATAAAAGAACTCTAGAACAAAGAATCCGCTACAACTAATTCTGACTATAATCCCTTCATAATCCCTCCTCCACGCCATCTTTCCTTCCTCTCTCTCTCTCTCTCTCTCTCTCCTCTCTCTCTCTCCTCTCTCTCTCTCTCTCTCTCTCTCTCTCTCTCTCTCTCTCTCTCTCTCTCTCTCTCTCTCTCTCTCTCTCTCTCTCTCTCTCTCT